>JAUAMA010000003.1:2795000-3995000 GCA_030819835.1 Acmispon strigosus
AATTTCCAGCACTTCCTCATACATACTAGCTGATTTTTCCTCTCAAGTTCTAGAAGTGCAAGTGTTGTTTTCTTTTCTCCTTGATCGAGCAAGACAAACAAGGTAGGTTTCTTGTTAGAGATAAGTATCGTCTGCTGTTGGAGATACGCAGTATCGACCACATAATCGTCTGGGATCGTCTGCCATATTGACTGACAAAGGAAAGCATCGTCTGATCCTATATCGTCTGATAAGGATCATCTGCATGTTGAAGCAATGGATCGTCTACCAAGCTATATCGTTTGGCCATTACAGTGCCAGCTGTAAACCAATTATCTAGTAGTAATAGCAATCTCAGAATATCCGGGATCTTATCTTTACATTATTATTGTTTATGTTTCCCAATGTAATAGTTGACCTCGGTCTATCCACTGACTAGTCTATAGTCACTCTGTATAAATACAAAGCTTGTAACATTGAATAATAAGGAATTGAAGAGCAGAATAATAAGAATAGAAAGTTACGCATCTTCGATTTCTCAAGTTTTCCTTTTTCTTCTAGAACACTTAGTTCTTAACGTTTCTCTTATGTTTCAATTCATTCTACCTTGTTCATGAAGGTTTTTGGGCTGGTACTTAATGTTAAACAATTCTGCATACTTTATGTAACTTCTTCATGAAATTAGTTTGTGGAAAACTATGGTTTGTTTCTAGAAAACCATGTCCGTTCTATTGAAAACCTTATTTATGGAAATTATGATCAAAAGCTTCTTTCTGGATTTTTCCTATGAGAAAACCATGTTCAATTCTTGTCAAGTTATGGAAAACAAGTTCACCTTTTCTTCCTTGCCTCTAGGCCACGAGTTTACATGTAAGGTGTTGGGTTTGGGTTTCGTTTTTCCATTGTTTGATTGTTGATTATTGTGTTGTTCTGTTTGCAAGGTTGGACGCAAAGCTTATGCGATACTACGTACGACGGTAAGGGTAACTCGGTCTTAGAAGAGTCGAGCCTTATTTGTGATTGTGGCTAAATATTTTATTTGATCCTAATTATTACTTGTTGATTGGTTGAGTTTTTATTGGATTGAATCATACCTACTTATGCTAACATATCATGAATTCTGGATTTGAACCATGGGTTCACTTTGACTATTGTTGTTTTGTCATGGCATATGCATCTTTTTAGGATTTTGAAAGGGTTGATGAGATGGTATGTTGTCCCATGAGATCTTCCTAAAGATGATGAGATGGTATTTTGTCCCATGTAATCTACCTAGGGCAGTGAGATGGTAGTTTGTTCCATGTGATTGTCCTGCCATAATGGCGAATTTCTGGCCATAGTTAAGCATGTAGTTATTTGTAGGATGATGAGTGGATTTTATATGATAATTTTAGGGTCTTTTTAGTCTTTTTATTTTATTATTTTTGAGTCTCATGTAGGTTTTTTATTGTTTTTATGTAGATTTTATATTTATTTTGCATTTTGCATGTAGATTAGATTTTATTTGTTTTTCTACCTTTATTTTATATTTTTAGGAATTTTTATAGGTATTTTATATTTTTAGGAAAAGCTGGTTTAGTTATCATATTTGTCCAGGGACCGATTTGTAAAGTTTCAAGAAATCAAGGACCTATTTGTGAAAGTTCAAGAGTAGAGGGCTAAAAATGAAGATTGAGAGAGTTAAAGGGCCAAAGTTGAAGTGCTAACAAAGAGAGGATTAAAAGTGGAAAAGTGGAATATGAAGCAACTCTCTTCAAATTAGCACATGGAAAATAAGCTTGAAGGAATTGATGATAGTGGAGGAGAAGTTTCAGAATTAAACAAGGGCTGAGTAGTGGCTTTTGATGGCATTCAAATCCCACTAACCATGAAGAAGAAGAAAAACTTGAAGTTGAAAGAGCAGTTCCCAGCGCTGCAGCGCTGGGAAGCCAGCGCTCAAGCGCTGGCTTTCGGTCTGGCAGTGGATTTTTAATGCTTCCAGCGCCCAAGCGTTGGAAATTCTAGCGCTGAAGCGTTGGAGGCTGGATTTTTACTATAAATAGGACCCTCCTCTTCACTTGTAAAACACACCTTCATAGAATACAACAAGTATTCTCTCTTTCTCCCTCAAAGATCATTGTTCCTAGGAATTGTGGGAAGCCAAACTTGAGCTCCTATCCAGGGTAATTCAATGACTCTTTTAGCCATGCTTGGCTAAATTCTTCTTTAAGTTTTTGGGTTGTTTTAGTTTATAATACATGTTCTATTTTTTCTTACATTTCTGAATATTATTTCCATTCATGTTTTATTACCTTACGCTTTATTTCTATCTTGATGATCACAAGAGGTTTTTCTTATTGCTTATTACATAAGGCCATTTGGTGAGTAGTAAGGGAACTAGGTAATAAAAAAGGTTATAAGTATACTTCGCTAAGGAATTAGGAAGGACGTAACTTTATGTTGGCCTGAACATCTTCTTCATCTTCTTCTTTAGTTAACTAGGTGCCAAGGAATTGGGTTTAGTAATTAAAAAGAAAGATCTACAATGCTTAAGGAATTAACTTGTAGTTACACTAGGCTATAGCATCATGATAATGGATTTATAATTCAGGAATTTAGTAAGAGATTGCTAGCATGTTTTTATAGACTATGTAAACCAACCCAAGAGCTTAATGTTCACCATATCTTTTTCTTATTATTTTATGCAATTGTTTCTTTCTAGTTCTCAAACCAACAACAAATATTCATCTTTTATTTTTCTGTTTTAGTACTAAATTTTATAATAATAAGAACACCTATCCCTTGGGTTCGATCTTTTTATTACGCGATAGTAAATCGTACACTTGCGATTTCCTTATCAAGTTTTTGGCGCCGTTGCCGGGGATAGGTTCTTTCAAGTTCTTGTTATTATTTTGTTTAGTGCTTTTTATTAAAAAATATATAAAAAAAATTATTATTTGTGTGATGAACTGGTGCTGCTAATTTTGTTTGCTGAGTATTGGCAGGTATAGCAATGGCTGAAACATTTGAGCAAAGGGAGGCAAAATTCCGAGCTAAACTTGAAATAGAATATGAGAAGAAAAACCAAGATGTTTTCACTTTAGTTGACGAATTCTGTTCTGATTTAAAGTGTAAGCGAAATGCGGGATTTTTGCCAACCCCTGAGCAAGAATGTAAGGCCATGGAAGAATTACAAGGGAAAATACAAAGCATTCTAAGGAGGCGGCCCAAGGATGAACAACGACCACATGTTCATGAAGGTGAACTTGTGGTACAAAAAGAGGAGGTAAAAGAAACTTCCATTGTAAAATTTGTCTTTGAAGACAAATTGGAGATGGAGGAAGAAGAACCTCAAGGAACCTATGCTATAGGTTCAGAAAAGCAAGGAGCAGAACAGGGAAGGGAAAATTTATTTATTCCTTCCATTTTTAATTTAAATGTTGTTACCTTGTTAGCTGAAAATTCATGTGGCACCATGTTGCTTTTGTGCCAAAATATACATGATTTGCGGGGCCTAAAGAATTTTGTAATAGACCCCGGTTGAAAGTGATTAGTGGAAGGGTCTATCTCGGACCTTAACAATGAGCTGGTTGGGAGACAACCCAACTTAGGATAGTTTATAATTCTGTCATTTAATTTTTTGTATCACTCTTGTAAATAAAAAAAAAATAAAAAAAAAACTCTATGTTTTTGCTGCAGGAGAGGCCAGCGCTCCAGCGCTGGAGGCCAACGCTCAAGCGTTAGGCCCCTGCTTTGCACCTCTGATTGCCCAGTTTCTGTTTTAATCCAGCGCCCAAGCGTTGGCATCCCCAACGCTCAAGCGCTGGAGCTCGGGCAGATTTGCTGTTTTATTTTTATTTGCTGTTTTTAGTTTTTAATAAATTTTGTGTTCACCATTTTCTTAAAGGTTTTAGATTCTTTGAGTTTTCCCTTGCTTCTACAATGGTTTTAATTTTTGGGAACTCAAGAATTCTTGTTTTTAAGGTGGACACAATTTTTCAACCCATGATCTTATTTGTGCTGATTTTGGAACTAACAAGTCAAGCAAGTTTCTACTTGTGAGACTTTTGTTTGTTCATTGTTACAGGGTAGGTACCAAAAGGAGGAAGAACCCTCTTGAACTTTAGTGTTCAATTTGATTTTTACATTGAGGTTCCCTTGGACCTTTGTGGAAAATTTGTGTACTGTGCCAACTTTTTAGTTTTTTTTTTAGTTTTTCTTTTTATAGTTTTTAGTTTTATTTTTAGTTTAGTTTTTCTGTTTTGTTTTTGCATGAGTCTTGAGTATATTATCCATTCTGAATATTGCTATAGCTTTGTGAAATGCTTTATCTGATTGAACTGCTTTGTGAAAAAGTTCTATGTTTTTAAGCAGTTAGGATTGCATGCTGTAGAAAGGATTTTTGATATCTTGATTGTTGGCAAAAGTTTTTCTGAGTTCTAAAAAGGGTACCACTTACCCTATCTTTTTCTGAGAGCTGAGGACTCTGAATTCTTGATTGTGAAATTTTTCTGCCTTGTGTTACATGTTGATTGGAGTTTTGTACACTTTGTGAGTTGAGAAGAGATTATAGGCATTTTTGAAAACTCAGATTTTTGCTTGAAATGTTATATCCACTAGTAGCCCCTTTTGAGCCTTAAAAGAGTCATTCTTTGGAGCCTACTTTGTGTGATAATTCTTAAAGTTGTTATTGTGATTCATGTGCTGATTTTGTTAGAGCTTTGTTGTGGGTTTCTCTCTAAAAAAAAAAAAAAAGGGGAAAAAGTTGAAAAAAAAAAAAAGGTATGTGCCTTAGAAAAAATAATGAAGTAGTGGGGTGAGAAAGAGTATGAGGGGAGTAAAATTCAGGTCATTCATCCCATACATTCCACTACTTTGTTTAAAAAAAAAAAAAGAGAAGAAAAAAAAAAAGAGAAGAAAAAAAAAAAAAAAGAGAAGAAAAAAAATTGAGAGGACCCTTGTGTGAATTGTAAGCTCTTAGTTGAAAAATCACTTAACAACAAGTTTCCGAGTCAGCCACTAGAGTTGCCAATTTCTTGAAATCGATACCTTGAAATGTACAACCCTTTGGCCAAGTTACAACCTTCAAAAATCTCTTCAAAATCACTTGGTTGCTTTACTTCAGTTTTGATTTGAATTATAGGCAGGATTATTGAGCTTTCTTGTTTTCATGGAGAATATTATTTTTGGTGAGCTTAATTGATGAACTCAAACATGTTAAAAGCCAAGCCTAACTTTCTTGATTCTTTGTCTATAAAACATGCATGTCTTCCTTATCCGCTAAGCTTTCTGAAAATTATCATTTTTCAATCGGATAAAAACTTTCTCAAAACTCAGGGACGAGTTTTTCTTTAAGTTTTGTCGCTTGAGGACAAGCTGTCGTTGGGTATAGTGGTGTGATGAGTGGATTTTATATGATAATTTTAGGGTCTTTTTAGTCTTTTTATTTTATTATTTTTGAGTCTCATGTAGGTTTTTTATTGTTTTTATGTAGATTTTATATTTATTTTGAATTTTGCATGTAGATTAGATTTTATTTGTTTTTCTACCTTTATTTTATATTTTTAGGAATTTTTATAGGTATTTTATATTTTTAGGAAAAGCTGGTTTAGTTATCATTTTTGTCCAGGGACCGATTTGTAAAGTTTCAAGAAATCAAGGACCTATTTGTGAAAGTTCAAGAGTAGAGGGCTAAAAATGAAGATTGAGAGAGTTAAAGGGCCAAAGTTGAAGTGCTAACAAAGAGAGGATTAAAAGTGGAAAAGTGGAATATGAAGCAACTCTCTTCAAATTAGCACATGGAAAATAAGCTTGAAGGAATTGATGATAGTGGAGGAGAAGTTTCAGAATTAAACAAGGGCTGAGTAGTGGCTTTTGATGGCATTCAAATCCCACTAACCATGAAGAAGAAGAAAAACTTGAAGTTGAAAGAGCAGTTCCCAGCGCTGCAGCGCTGGGAAGCCAGCGCTCAAGCGCTGGCTTTCGGTCTGGCAGTGGATTTTTAATGCTTCCAGCGCCCAAGCGTTGGAAATTCTAGCGCTGAAGCGTTGGAGGCTGGATTTTTACTATAAATAGGACCCTCCTCTTCACTTGTAAAACACACCTTCATTGAATACAACAAGTATTCTCTCTTTCTCCCTCAAAGATCATTGTTCCTAGGAATTGTGGGAAGCCAAACTTGAGCTCCTATCCAGGGTAATTCAATGACTCTTTTAGCCATGCTTGGCTAAATTCTTCTTTAAGTTTTTGGGTTGTTTTAGTTTATAATACATGTTCTAGTTTTTCTTACATTTCTGAATATTATTTCCATTCATGTTTTATTACCTTACGCTTTATTTCTATCTTGATGATCACAAGAGGTTTTGCTTATTGCTTATTACATAAGGCCATTTGGTGAGTAGTAAGGGAACTAGGTAATAAAAAAGGTTATAAGTATACTTCGCTAAGGAATTAGGAAGGACGTAACTTTATGTTGGCCTGAACATCTTCTTCATCTTCTTCTTTAGTTAACTAGGTGCCAAGGAATTGGGTTTAGTAATTAAAAAGAAAGATCTACAATGCTTAAGGAATTAACTTGTAGTTACACTAGGCTATAGCATCATGATAATGGATTTATAATTCAGGAATTTAGTAAGAGATTGCTAGCATGTTTTTATAGACTATGTAAACCAACCCAAGAACTTAATGTTCACCATATCTTTTTCTTATTATTTTATGCAATTGTTTCTTTCTAGTTCTCAAACCAACAACAAATATTCATCTTTTATTTTTCTGTTTTAGTACTAAATTTTATAATAATAAGAACACCTATCCCTTGGGTTCGATCTTTTTATTACGCGATAGTAAATCGTACACTTGCGATTTCCTTATCATAGGACTAACAAGCATAATTCTCTTGCTGTATTGCTTATGTCTTCTATATAATCGTTGTACATTGTTGTTTTTGCTGTATTGTTTATGATTCCTATATAATTGTTGTATATTGTTTCTCTTGCTTTCTTGTTAAAGGAGTTAACCCTTTCTGCTTGTTTTGTTTGTTGTTTGGGCGCTTAACGCCATAGATTATCAGGTTGGGGAGCCACGCGATGATTGATTCGGTTTCAAAGCCTAGACTTGAAGAGACGTAGGGATTAATTAGAAGACTTGGATGAACTGTTGATGAGAAGTTGAAGACTTTTATATTTTATGCTTCTTTACGTTTTCTTTTGGGCACGTGTTTGTGCAAGACTTAGTATTATTTTGACTACTCATTATATCGTTTAATTATTAAGTAATGGGGAATATTATATCTATTAATATTGTTGTCGCTATGTGTTTGAGAAATGAGTTTAAGAGAGGGTTTTTATAAAGTTTCGTTCGATTACTAATGTGACCCTGACCCAAATTGGGGTGTTACACAAGCAAAGGAAAATATAAAAGGCCAAAAGTGGAAGATTCTGGCTTAAGCTAAAAAGAGGCAGTGACGTTTAACAACTTTGAAATTTTTTTTGCTTAAGCCCAAGCTTGGTTGGCTTAAGCCTAAAAGTGGCAGGGAATGAAGTCGGGGTTGAAGAAGAACTGGTTTGAGTATTCCATTCTAATCTAGCTTAAGTCATACATAGTTGTGCTTAAGCCAAACAATTTTCTTAGCCATGAAGAAACGTTTTGGCTTAAGCCAAATTGTGCTAGCTTAAGCCAAACCTGCACCTCCTTTCATTTAAAAAGGAACGTATTAGATTAGAACCGGGGGGATTGGAGATCTTAAGCAGAGGAAAAGAAGAAAAACTTGAGGGAGCACTTAGGGAACTTGAGCACAATTATTCTTGATCATTCGATGAGCAGGGACAGTTCTAGGATGTCACGGATCACTGATTTCATCCTAGTTCTTCTCTTGTAAGCTTGAAGCAATCCATGGCTTCAGATTGCTAAGTTCTTCTTGTTAGAGTTGGATGTAGCCTTTAACTATGATGTATCTTTGTTGATTTCTATATGAAAATGTAGTTTCTACATATGATTCAATGGTTTTTTCTTATTCTTAACACTAGTTTTAGTTTGCACACCTAGAACATATCGCTTGATTCGGCGTGAGAGCGGAAGCTACGACATCTAGAGTTCGACCTAGGGTTAACAATCTTATAAACCTAATGTCTATGGATGGAATTAGGCTTTGTTAGTCACTAAACACCTAAGCTTAAAGATACTTAGCTTAAATATAACTTAGCTTTGCTATACATGTGAGGAATCAATGTTTAGGAAAGTGAGTTATAGATATCCCCTCATGTGAGGAATCAATGAAGTAGGGTAGAAACGGTGTAGATGAATCATGGATAGGAATGAGTTTGCATATAGAATAATAGGATTCTAAGTAGTTACATGGTGAACTCCAATTCCAACAGTTTTCTTGTCTTGATATCCTATTTGAAGACCCTCAAGTTTTGAGTATTTATACTTTGGTTCTTGGAGATTTTATAATTAGGTTTTGGTCCTTTAAGTTTGGATATTTGTGTTTTAGTCCTTGGAATAGTCAAGGCTGAATTGGAATTCCGCATTTAAGAGCTTTTAAGGAGGTTTTGGAATTCAAATTTGAAATGGGAACATGATGGTTCGAGTTAGAGGATTAGAATAATATTAGTATAAGATTTTTAACAAGAAGAGTTGTGGCTTAGTGGTTAAGACTTAAGCATTTGATTGGTAAGGCTTGTGTTCGAATCCTCGTGATGTAGGTTTTGGTTTTAATTAGATTTTTGATGGTTTTAAGGCTAATTTCGAATTTGAAGTTGTAGACAAGAGTTTAATGAGGAGGAAAGGAGTTACAAGCTGAATTTGAATGAGTTGAAGGGGTGTTAAGTGAGTTTAATGCTTTGTCGGGAGTTACAAATGGTTATAAGGTGTTGTTAAGTGAGGTTAATGTCTTGTCCATTGGCTTAATGAGAAATGAAGTGATATATTCTGAATATTGAGGGCCTTGGTCGTGCTCTTCCTCCCTCTCTCTCCCTCTAGTTGCTGAAAACTCAAAGCTTAAGAGTGTTGGCTTCCTTTGCTTGTTTCACACAGAAGTTTTTGCTAGAGAAACCTAGAACTCTAGAGCTGAATCCTTTGGAGTGTTGCTGGACTTTGGTGCTGCTTGGAGTTGACTCTCTTCTCTTCTTGTGGTGTTATACCTCTCTCTCTAACCCTCTCTCAAGAACCCTTGAGGTTAGCTTTATCGATAAGTGATCAATCCTTTCTAATTTTTGAGTTTTGGTGAAATTAGGAACCTTTGGATTTTTGGGGAAGAAACTTGTTTATTAGGTCTTGATATGGATCGTAATCATGGAAGAATTTTAGTTTCGAAAGGAATTGGTTAAAAATGGAGTTTCGGGTGAAAAACATGGTTTTTAGGGTTTCTGGCAGGGAGCCAACGCATGGGCGCTGGACTCCTAACGCCTGGGCGTTGGAATTCTGCCCAGTTCGTGTTGCCAGACAGGGACCCAACGCTTGAGCGTTGGAAGCCCCCTGACAGCAAGTTGTTGTTTTGGACTTAAATCTTGAGGAGTTGTTTTCTGGTCTTTTCCTTGATTGTTGATGATTGTACACACATGTTATCATGATAGGTTGGAGGACAAGACCAAGCAAAGGATTAAAAGGTAAGGGTAACTCTGGGTCTAGATAGAGTCAGTTGTGCCTTACATATGATTTTGCTGTTGGAAACCATTCTATTTGTTGTGATGGAATTATTGGTATTGTGATGCTTGGAATTGAGAATTATTTACATGATATGTTGAATATGATGAAGTTGATTATGTTATATTGGCAATTGTTCATTCATGATGATGTTGAACCTGTTGGCATGGCATATGCATCTTTTTGGGGCTGATAGAGATGAGATGGGTGTTAGTCCCATGTGATCGTGCCTGAGGGTGATGAGATGGGTTTTAGTCCCATGGGATCGTGGTTAAGGATGATGAGATGGGTTTTAGTCCCATGTGATCGTGCCTTAACTTGTAGTTGCATTTGAGGACTCATAAGCATGGGTTGTGTTTGCTGTTCATGAGGAAATGAGTATATTGTTGAAGGAGTTGTTGTATTGTGAAGATATTGTTGCTGTCACTTATGTTAAGTTCTCTTCAATATGTTGATTGGTAGTTGTTGTTTGTTTTAAGAGTTAACCCTTTCTATTTGTGTTTGGGCGCTTAACGCCAGAAAATAGATAGGGTGTTGATCATCGTCTCTTGAGGAGCTTTACAGAATCAGAGTGCGCATTGGAAGCGTGGAAGATTCAGAAGGAGATGACGAACTATGTTGTTATTACATTCCACTGTTTTAATTTATTTTTGGGCTCGCCGTTGAGCAATTTCTTTTGTTCTAATATTTTCCTCGTTTTGCTTCCGCGTAATAAATATTATCTATGGGGAAATATTACCGATATTATTTAAGTAATTAAGAGAGACGAAAACCTTTTAAGAAAATGAGTTGTTTTTCTGAGAGGTTTTAATTTCCGCGTTTTTACTATGTAACCCTCAACCCAAAATTGGGGTGTTACACTATTGCTTTTATATTGCTTTAGTTACTTTATATGCGCATTTGATCACTAAAATATCATAAATCATGTGGAAACCCTTATTGCTTGAGTAAATATACTAGAGAACGCCATTTATGTTAGAAATTCCCTACGGATACGACGAAACACTATGCTATACTTGTTAGCCTGGAGATTTTCCTAAGTCTTAGCTTGGTCGAAGATTACACATTGAGATGATTTCGACCAAAATGAAAGATATTTAGCTAAGGCTAATAAGACAGTTTCCAATATTCGACCAAAATAAAGACGACATGCTGAGTCGAATTCAAAGTCATATTGGAGATAAGATCTTAAAATAGACAAGTGTTAGACTTGTTTTCGACTAAAGCCTTGATGTGCATGGAGTTGCTCTTTGACGGAAAGCTTTTCGGGCAATTAATCAAGCAGGATGCGTGGAGAGAAAAGAAGCAGGCACAGGACACGTGTCAGGCTCAAAAGATTTGACCGTTGCAAGCATTTGGAGATTCTGCTTATAAATAGAAGAAGCCAGGCAAATAATCGAGGTCCTTTGTTCCATTCGCAACACATCCTAAAAGTAAATTCTCAAACCTAATGTTGTAAGTCCAAGCAACTGAGACACACAACAAACGGAAAGAGTTAAACGTACATGACTGAGCGAGTTCGATTGACTATCTTAACATTTCATGCAAAACTTTTATGTTTCCTGCTCTTTTAAATTCAATGCAGTTTTATCTTTCTTTTCCTTTCATCTTTTTATCACTTTTAAGAACTTTTACTTTCAGTCTTTTCCTTTAAATTTCTTATCCAATTCAATCGAACCACTTTCAACGAATACCATCATCCACTCAATTTCACTTTCGCGCACTACTTTCCATATCCCAGAGCCCGTAAGAGGATCGGAATCCAGCCTCTTTATCAACATTTGGATTTTCTTGTGGTTTTACGTGATTCTATTTGTTTGCAAAAAATTAGAGTAAACAAATTGGCACGCCCAGTGGGACAAAGGGATATGTTTTTATTAGAAATCTTCCCCAGTGCCTTGAATTTCTAAATCATAAAAATAATTTCTTAACCAACAAGATTTAGAAAAGTGTATGATATTATGGAGTGGTAAATTTGTTAGTATGAACAACCATTCTAGAGGAAATCAATCTCCAGGTTCTCATGCTGAACTCAGTAACGCTTCTAATATCAATGGAGAACGTATGATTAATAATAACGATGGTGTTAATCCTCCCAGGATGGAAACTATTTCTACTCCAGACATGGAAATTACAAATGCTCCAACGAGTCAAAGTCTACAACCGGTTTCGACTGGTCAGAATTTGTTTCAAACGTTTCCATGAATGCCTGTTGGATTAATTCATAATCAGGCATCAAATCCATACACGAAAGGACCAACCTTGTCACAATTTTTGGCACCAATTCCAATTCCAAGTCCTACGATTCCTGCCATTTCGCAGGCTATTGTTGGCGTTGTTCAACCAGGTTCTTGGAACAATAACAGGAACCCCCAGAACATTGTTAGTCACCCTTATAGGATGCCTTTATCGTTGATGCAAGCGATAGGAACTTATCCCTCTATGTATTCTGATAATGTGGTTTCAACCGGTTCCCCGGGAAATCAATATGTAGCATCAGGATCAAGGGCAATTGGGTCGAGAAATGTGGGACCCCCACTTTCAGTTTTAGATGGATCCCCATTTGCTTTGACTAACAATACGGTAAATGTACTTAGGCAACAAATGGATGATAGTAACCATGAGTTAGTCAATACGTTGATTCAAAAAATTGGTACAGTTTTTAATCCTATGATTAGAGACATTACACTTGCCTATCAACAATTGACTACGCAATTGGGTTGAATTGCGGATATTTTTGACGCACCGGATCCTATAGGCGAACAAGTTGCTCAGGCTGGTCGACAAGCGCCTCCGGTTGACCAACCTCAAATGTTAGAAATTCAACCTAATCAACAGGTTCCCCTAAATGAACCTATTCACCAAGGTAAACTTGGTCGAAATGAGGGAATCCCAGTTTTGGTTAATAGGAACCAAAACACTGAACACGTTATAGAAAGAGTTCGGCAAAACAATTTTGGGGGGCAACAGAATGTTGCTAACATAGTGGAAAAATTGTTGAATCAACATGGATTTAATGTGGGATTTGCTAATCGACCACATTTTGTTTCGGCATTTCCTGAGATAGTGCTTCAAACCGAACTTCCAAGGGGTTGGAAAGTCCATAAATTTACAAAGTTCTCGGGAGAAGTCGAAGAATCCGCCGTTGAACATATTGCTAGATACCAAGTTGAAGCTGGAGATCTAGCAAATAATGAATATTTAAAGATGAAATATTTTCCTAGTTCTTTGACGAAGAACACTTTCACTTGGATCACAACTTTACCACCAAATTCACTTTTTAATTAGAACCAATTGGAAAGAATCTTCCACGATCAATACTTTAGAGGTGAATCTAAAGTCAGCCTCAAAGAACTAGCAAATGTCAAAAGGGAAATATCAGAATCTGTCGATGACTATTTAGGCAGATTCCGACACATGAAGTCGAAATGCTTCATTCAAGTTCCTGAACATGAGCTGGTTGAATTAGCCGCTAGTGGTTTAGATAATTCGATCAGAAAAAAGATAGATACTCAACACATAAGAGATTTGGCACAACTAGCCGATAGAATTAGACAAGTTGAGTTCCTTAGGCAAGAGAAATTGAAAAATAGTAAATTGCCTAAGAAAGAAAAAGTTGCCTCTATCGAAACAGGCGATGTAGGTCGAGATGATCCTATGAGTTTCGAGCCTTATGAGGATTTTGAGTGCCATGATGTTCAGTTAGATGAACTCAAAGAAGGTCATTCTTATGTTTGTAAAATGCTAATTCCTAAAAAATGGAGACCAACTAATAATGATGTTGCCTGGAAATTCAAAATTTCCTGTTAATGTTTACAATTTTGATATTTCGTAATGTGAGGCTATCTATGACATCTTGTAAAAGATGGCCAAATTGACATTCCTCTTGATAAAAAATTTCCTGCTCTTGATCAAAGAAAGGTTCGAAGATATTGTAAATATCATAACTTTTTTGGCCATTGGACTAATCAATGTACTGAATTCAGGGATTTGGTCCAAGCCACGATTCAAGACGGGAGGTTAATCTTCGAGCCTGAGGAGAAAACAACCATGAAGATTGATTACAATCTGTTGCAGGTCTAGGACACAAACTTTGTGGGGCCTATGGGGATTTGTACTGTAGGTATTGCTGAAATTCCTGAGCCTAAAGTCAATGCGATTGAAGAGTTTGAAGAAGAAATGCAGGAAGTATATCCAAAAGCTGGTGAAACTTTACTTGAATACCTGCAAAGGTGTAAAGATAAGGATGATGAAGTGACTTTATGCCCTAGGTGCAATTCAGTATTTGATCGAAGTGCTGTGAAGGTCGTCGAAACGGCTAAGAGGATTAATCGCAAGCCAGCGATCGAAAGGTTAGGACATCGACTACCTGCGGTTCAACGCTTAGGTTCGAGCAATTTATTCGAGTCAAAGTTTTAACATACTTCAGCTCACAAGAAGAAGAGTTTCATTCCTCCAGCAGGGATTCAACCTAACCAGTGGGTAACCACATTTCAACCAAAACCTATAGTAAAGTCAAAGGTCGAAGTGGGACACACCACTTTTTGAAACGGGAGTTCCCATGCTTCAAAGAATCTCTCCCATGTTCCAAACACTTACTTTGTAACTAACCTTATGACTAAAACCCAGTGGAGAAGGTTTCAGAGAAAAAAGAAAGCCGCTCAAGAGAAATCTGCTACTAAAAATGGTAAGGCTGTAATCGAAGACACTGGAAAGAAAAACTCTTCGACAAAAATGGGTCAAAAAGGCAAGTCCTCATTTGAGACTGGACAATCTAGTCGAAGCAGAACTTTACCTTATATGGACTTAGCATATAAACCTAAGTTAAGTCCCGAAGCAAATCCATTCACACCAAAAGTTGCACTTCCTAAACCCTTAACTGCTGAGAAAGAAGGCATGTTCACCGACAACTTCGGCAGCGATGCCAAAAGCTTAGACATTATCTACAATGTCGTGTCTATTCTCCCAGTTGAATTTAATCAAGTTACAGACGTGACCGAAGATGAAGATGACTATTATGTCGAAGATGAAAAAGACGATAATCCTTTATGCTACTACATAATGACTAAGGGAGGAGTTGAAGAGAAAAATGTAGTTTTCAAAAAACTGGATCCCGAGATGAAGAAACACTTGAAGCCACTCTTCGTTTGGGCTCGAGTTGAAGATAACGGGATCAACAAGGTTTTGGTCGATGGTGGAGCGGCAATCAACCTAATGCCTAAGTTTCTAATGAAGAAGTTAGGAAAAATTGAGGCAGATCATCAGCCTCACAACATGGTCCTTTCCGACTATGAAAGGAAGACAAACAAGTCATTAGGATTCATTCCACTTGAAATCACCATCAGCATGGTGACAAGAACCACGTTTTTTTTTGTGGTTCCTGCAAAAGCAAATTATAATCTGCTTTTCGGTAGAGAGTGGATCCATGGAGTTGGAGCAGTTCCTTCAACTCTTCATCAAAAGCTATCTCTTTGGAGAGAACATGGCATTCTTGAAAACGTCGATGCTGATCAGAGTTACTTCTTAGCCGAATGTGACCAAGTTAACAAAAAAACATTCGATAAGAAGCTTGGAAATATTCCTCCTTACAATGATTTGGCATATGAACTGAAGGGAGAATATACACCAAGTTCATTCAGGCTCGATCCTGAATATGGTTTTTTCTGAAGACTAGAGTTTAGTCGAGGAAATGCAGATGAAGATGCCACAGGAGAGTGGCACATAGTGGATCCCATGTAAACGAGTTGCACTTCAATTTCGGCTCACATAGCTGAATATAACAATGAAACGGTTCTAGAAGCCAAAAAATATGCTAAGAGAAACGCAACTTGACTTCTACTTATGAAAATGTACAATTTTTACATCGAATACGGCGATGGCGTTGAAAAGACAATGTCATTACCTTGGTGAAATCCAAACGATGTAATGTTAGGCATGAATTAATCATTACATTATGCCTGTAGTTGTACTTTTCATGAAGTTATATACAAAAAGTTTATTTGGCGTTTCGTTTATTCTCGTTTTTATTTGATTAAAAGCATGTATTATCGAAGCCTATATTACAATCAAATCAGAAGGAAAATTGGTTTTGACGATCTATTTTAGTTGAACTGCGAAGAATGCTATTTCTAACTTAGGATTTGAAGCATTTTGATAATTAATGTTGCACGAGAATAAAAATAAAACTGAGAGACAAATGGTTGATATCATTTGGAAAAGATTAAATTTAAATTTCGGCTCAGGTGGCCGGAGGTGGTGCTAAAACGGTTCTAAAAAAAACTGAGTTTGGAAAGGTGGAATTCAACTAATATTACTTTATGAAAAATGTACGCTTTTACAATTATGGCGAAATGAACATCATTTTATTACCTTGGTACAGTTCTTTCGGTGATATGTAAAATTAGGTAGGACTTAAGTTTTGCCTATACTTGTACTTTTTCATAACACTTTATATGTGATAAGTTGATTTTCCGTTTCGAATAATTTCTCATTTCTTATTTCATTTAAATGTTATTTGCCGATTTAATACCCTGAATTTCACCCAGTAATTAAATAATTATTTAACTATCCCATGTACTGTTTGGATTCGCTCGGAGGCATCAGCAAGTGATATCGTCGACCGAATTACTGATGAAGTTTTCTTTACGACACTTGGTAAACCAACCTGGACCTGACTTTGAGTTCGGATGAGAATAAGACGTTCTGAATATCACCATGACATTCAGTGAAGAATTTCGTGAAGAACAACTGTAATATTGATATAGTTTCCTTCTGGAGCTCGGAAAGGACATTTCTCGCTAGTGAGACTTTCAGTCGAAAATTCAGCAAGCGAAACGGACGACTTCAAGACCTCGGATCAAAAATCTGGGAATCACCAAATGACTTCGTTTGACGTGACAGATCTAAATATGCGATAAAAAGTTTTGTGAATAGTAACTTTGGTGAATAGTGTTTCACGAGTAGCTTTCCTGTGAATAGTGTTTTCGGGCCGGAATCGGCACGAATTCAAGGGAAATGACCCGGGCTCGAGTAGTACGAGCACAAGGTCGAAAGCAAATGACTAATTGTGTTAGATACTCTAAGCTACGTCAGGATTTAGCTGACGCACTGACGCGTCATGGATTTGACATATAATAATAAACAAATCCTAGATATTTTCTTAGAACTTTATAAACTTTAGAGTTTAGCCCCTAAACTTTGCAACTTTACGGTTTAGTCCCCGAATAGTAAAAAGATATTTTTACCTAGACGTTTACCCTTTCAACTTTGGTCCCTAGGATTAATGAAAAGTTAAATTTCACCCCCTAAAGCCCATTAGAACCCACGACCAACCTCCTTAAAAAGGGAGGGTTTGTGTCATTTTTTCTACTAACCACATTAAGTGAAAATTAAGGAGAAAACTAAGAGAGAGAAAGAGAAGCTTGGGAGAAATATTCATCTTCTTCTTCCTTGGAGCTTTGGCCGAACCTCTGTCCCTCCCATGGCAGCCCCTTCCACTCATTTTCTCCTCTTGACCCTTTGAGGTAAGTTTCTCCCCTCGTCCCGATCTACAATTCTACCGATTTAGAATTTTGATATGTTGAGTTTGGGTTTTTGATAAGTTGTTAGAACCTTGAACCCTCTTCACTAATGTTGTTCCCATGACCTTGAACTTCAATTTGAACCGATTAGAATTTTGATTGGTTGGGTTTTGATCCCTAGAGAATTTTGAAGTTGAGCTTTTGCTAGGGTTGCCTTTAGGAGTGTTTTTCCCATGAAGTTGATCTATGGATATCTCCAATTAGTTTTCTTGGAATCTAGGTTTTTGAGAATTTATTATTTGAAATAAGTGATTTTCAAACTTTGAGTTTTGGTTTCAGCATAGATTTCTTGTAGTCTTTGATGTGTAGAAGTTAGTTTTGAAAGAAAAATTCATCATGCTATTTAATTGGTTATGGCCGAATCTATGGGGCTGTGTAAGGGCTTGGGAAAATTGATTTTCAACTAGATTTTGGGTGTGTTAAAGGCTTGTATGTGAAATTGAATTTAAAGAAAAGGTTTTGCCCTAATTAGTGCAAAAAGGGCCTAGAGAAAATTGTATGTTTAAGACTTTAAAAAATTGATTTCTAGAGAATTTGGGAAACTTGGAATTGAAGGAGTAGAATTGAGCTTTTGGGTAAATTGGATTTTGGAACTCATAGCTTGATTAGGGTTTTTGCTAAGCCAAGAAAACTTGGAAATTGAAAATTGGCTTTTAAATGGAGTTTTTGTGCTTTTGACACTTAGAGGATTTTTGAATTCAAGACTTGAAATTTGTTTTAGAAACTTGTAATAGAAGTTATGTTTTGGATTCTTAAATTGTTTTGAGTAACTTAGTGAATTGTTTGGTGAAAATATGAGGTTTTTAAGGTTTTGAAGATTTTGGGCAGAATTGAGCTCCTTGAGTATTGTGTGTGTTTTTGCATTCAAAATCTTGTTTAAGACTTTCAAATTGATATGTAAACATATAGCCTATTTTCTCTTCAAGGGTTTTGAAGTTTTGAAGTTTTGGGAAGTTTTCAAAGGGTTTATAACGGTCGCCAAAGTTGCTAAATTTTTTTTCGATTTCCACGGATCTTCCTAAGAATTAGGACAATTGCCTAAGTGATAGGAACCTTGTAAGACCAGTAGCTAAGCCTTAGGATTGAGTTTCAAGTCCTAAACTAGGCTATGTTCTTTGAAGAAATACAGGACTTTAGACTGAACAAAGCGACGTAGCTTACCTTCGGAACCTTCGTAGCTTTTGGAGCAAACGTTGGAGCTTGGAGCAAAGGACTTTGGTAAGGGCACTTCGCTATTCTAGCTAATAAGCATATGTATATTATTATGAGAATATATACTACGGTTTTAAATTGGAAGTCGACGACGTTCTAAGAATGACTCGACTTTGAATTGTATTGATTACGATATTAATGCAAGTATCTGAAGGCATCTGATATGCTGGATTAGAATTGTTTGATGTATGGCATTGCTTGAATGATTTATAGACTTACTTGATAGCTTGTCTTGTTGATAATATAATGTCTATGTTATGACCTGTCTATCTTGATTCTAATATCATTCACATGTTGCAATACAATCCATTTGGCGATCGTAAAACCATGCATGGCCACATCCGAGGACGGATCCACCTTTGAATGCAAACCGAGATTCGTAAATAGACGATCTCGAGGTTTGGTTCACTTATTGTTGTTGATTGTATATAAAAAGCATGCTATTTAGATCATATGAAAAGAGTAAGTCACACCTAAAATGTATGCTATGTTATGCCTGAGAACATGTTGACTGAATTACCGTCTTTCCCTGATCTTGCTTGTTGCAATGTTGCTATGCCTTATCACTGATTGTCATTGTGAGCGCTAGCCGGGGAAATAGAGTAAGCTATTGTGGGAATAGGGTTCCTTTCAAAATAAAGTATACAGATCTTGTTTTGGAAAAAGTAAAGGCTTAATAGTTTCGAAAAGAATAAGAAAAGAGATCTTCTTTTAGAAACCTAATGAACATTTTGGAAACATGCTTTCAAGAGAACCTGCAGTTAAACTGTGAGCTTTCGAAATGAATTTGTCCTATCTTTCTTGAAGGAAAATTCATAATACACTAAAGGAATACATCAACCCTTTTATGAACTTAAGGACGACTCCACTTCTTTTCTACAAGTATTATCTTGCCAAGAAAACTAAGGCGTGCCTTTGGAAAAATAACCATAAGAACTTCCTCACGAGGAATCATAAGACATGTTTTCTGGAAATCCTCTAAAGTCCTTTATAAAAATATTTCAAGAGATGTTTTCTCAAGAAAATTGGGTAGCTTATTCGGCAATGCCTTTGTTGGTAGTAGCGGGCGTTTTACGCTTCGGCGTCTACCAATGAGAGATCACTGGACCAAGAGGTCCAAGTGACCACAATCCCTCTATGTAAGATGGGCACTCCAACAAGGATGACCCCGCATTCGAGAAGGAACTCAGATTCGAAAAACAACATTTCCGCTAGGTGGGGAAATTGGAATGAGGAATTCGGACTCCCGCCAAGACGCCTCCGTTTATATTGTTGTTGTTGTTGTTGTTGTTTGTTCAAAGCATGTATAACCCTTGCATGCATGAACGTTCCTCAAGACAACGTAGTCGTCATTCTTCAGCTGTTTGGGATAATAGGGCTATCCATCCAGCAGGCCTTGTGCAGACTGTGTGGAGACTGTATGGAGACTGTGTGAAGACTATGTGGAGAGTGTGTGGAGATTGTGTGGAGAATGTGTGGGCTATATGCAAACTGTGTGGGCTATGTGCAAACTGTGTGGAGACTATGTGCCGACTCAATGTAGCAACCCAAATGTTCGGATCATATTACACCTTAATTGCATCATGAAATCCAGATTGTTTGTAACATGATTGTTATGCGTGTCTTGAGCTGCTTATTGAGTGCGTTTTGGTTGAAATTCTACTTGTATTATAATTGATGCTTATTTACGAATTACCCTGCATGATTGTAGTTTAAATTGATTAGTATATATATATATATATATATATATATATATATATATATATATATAGCAAGTAGTTATAGTTTTTTGATTGATGTTCCTTGATGGATTTGTCAGAAAGCAGATGAATTTCTTCATCATCTTTCTGGATTTTGTATACATCATCCTCACTATCGGTTTTCCACAACTATAGCAGATAAACGGTTTTTTATTGGTTTGGGGATTCGCTTTATCTGAATATTGTTTTTTAGCAGATTGCCTTGGCTTAGAATTATTAAACCGCTTCTTTTTGTAATATTGAGGTTTGGGTGGACCATAATGGTGTTTTGGTTTGGGCTTGGGTCTGGGTTTATTAGCACAAGGTAACCCAAACTGTTCACAGAAGGTTCCTAAGTCCTTCTGGTTTCGGGCTTTTTCTTTGGCCAGTTGTTGCTGGATCTTGTCATCTTGACATATCTTGAGAGCAACCTTTTGGATGATGGCAATTAATTGTCCGTAACTTAATTGTTCATAATGGATTTCACCATTGGGGTTTTGATTCCTAAGCTTTTCTCTGACTTTGTCGCCAAGAGACTTAGGAAGGCCAGCCAAGAATTTTTCTTTCCAAAATGCTTGTTGGCTATCTTCCCTAGTGTAAATTCTGGTCAGAAAGGTATCTTTATACCATCTGAAATCACCTAAGGATTTACACTTAAGATTGGATAATAGCTCTGCAGATCTATCTTTAATTAAGGAAGGATCTCCAATAAAATGTTGAGCTATCGTAAAGATTAAGGTGTTGACAGCATCTGGAATACTCTTTCCATCTTCTAAGATAGGAGTCCCATCAGATTCTAACTTAACAGCACTGAGGATTAAGGATTTTTCATTGTCGTTGAGGTAGTTATCCCACCAGCCTTTGAGTTGACCGCAGAAGCCTGCAACTAATATTTCAACTATCATGATTTCTGGACAGCCAT
Organism: Acmispon strigosus; assembly: GCA_030819835.1. Taxonomy (NCBI): domain Eukaryota; kingdom Viridiplantae; phylum Streptophyta; class Magnoliopsida; order Fabales; family Fabaceae; genus Acmispon; species Acmispon strigosus. The sequence continues at coordinate 2,816,054 of JAUAMA010000003.1, forward strand.
TTGAAGTTTCATAGGCAGTAGCCACCATTGTCATGTTTTGGAGTATCTTGGTTATACCATATTCATTTTCTCCATCTATGTTCCATTCATAGACATTATTGGCACAGAAACTCTTAAAATTGGTTTCTTTGTCTTCTAAAAGAAGATCTGGAGCAGTAGCTCTGGGATAGTATAGTTTAGTTGGTCTTCTCCAATTGAGTTTTGAATCGGCTTTGATGGGATTGATCGCTTGGTGATTTTCAGAACCTGTATCTTCTGAATTCGTATCTTCAGAGCTTTCATGAGGTGAAGATGAAGATGATTGTCCTAGCATATTAATGGAATGATTTCTATAAGGAGTTGAAGGGATAGTTTGCTCAGGCGAGTCAGGGATGACGGTTTTGAAGAGTTTTAACTTCTCATTGATCAGGGCGAGAAGTTCACCATGTTCCTCTACTTCTTTCTTAATTTGTTTATTGGGATCAGAAAGGTGTAAGGATTTTTTGAGCTGTTTTGAAACCCTAAAAGGTTTAAATAATGGTTTTTCTATTTGGATAGAAGATGAATCTTCATCTTTGGAGGAAGGTTCTGGAGAGGTTTTCTCCTTTCCTTTTCTATTTTCTCCTAGGGTTTGAAGGTATTTGTTGGTATAATTGGATTGCTCCATAAGATCTTTAATATCTTTGGCAGATATGGGTCCTTCTCCTGTTCTAGTTTTGAATGGAGAGGCAAGGACAGGGTTATTTTGATCTTTACTCTTAAGAGTAAAAGGTCCTTTTGGGGGTATTTCTGACTGAACAACTTGTCCTTCTTTTAGATGCCATTCTGTAATAACACCTAAAAATTTACTATCTTTAAAGGGATAAGTTTTCTCCCTCTTGATAGTATAGGCATTAAACCATATAAAGAAAGGAATATTGACCTGAACTTTGTCAAGGTAGTTATAAAATTTTCTTTTGATTTGCTTTCTTTTAGTTCCTTGATAATGCTTAAGAAACCATTTTCTTTGGGAAGTCCAATTCTCAGAATAAAAGTCTTTTTTAAGAAATTCTTTATCAAGAATAAACTCAGATGATATTGTCATAATATCATAAGATTCATTAAGGGAAGAATAAGTAGGTGATTGAATAGTTTTTTGGTCTTCTTCATCCTTTTGATAAGAAGTTTTTACAGGGGTTGTGGTTTCAAATCCTTGTAAATGGATAGTCGACCCTTCTACAGAAGGTTCTGGCTTGGATCTAGGAATAGATCTATGAGAAGAGAAAGATCTCCTAGATAGGGCCGATTGGAAATCATTGTCTGAATTTATAGATCTATGAAGGGAGAAAGAATTTCTCCTATCAAAGACTAAGTCTACCTGACCTGTCTGATATTGGATGATATCTTGGAATTCTGGGGTAATTTTGGGTAAGGCAGGTGTTGCCTTTTCCAAAGACCATTTTTCTGGGAGAGTAATATCACTCCACTGGATAGTTTTAGGTACAATAATATTAGCTTTGCTAATATCAGTGAGAAACAAAGTCGTCTCTCCTTGCTTTTCACAATTTGTTTTAACAAAATTGGATTTTATTGAGTTCATAACTTTGTATTGAACTCTATAGATTAAGGCTATGGGTATAGACCCTTCCTTCATATCATACCCATGGATTTTGATGTTTAAAAATAAAACATCAAGGATATTTTTGTCATCTAGACTTACAGTTAAGTCCGGAAAACAATTAAAGAAGATTGGCCCATGACTTAGGCTAGATTCTACCGTTCCTAGCAAGGAATCATGAAAACGATTATGTCTTTTATCCCTAAGGCAGAACAGTACTGCCACGTCAAGAGATTCTCTTGTTAGGGGTTTCATACCCACTTGAACACTTCCAATGTGCAAGTAGTTATAGTTTTTTGATTGATGTTCCTTGATGGATTTGTCAGAAAGCAGATGAATTTCTTCATCATCTGTAGTATTCGATCTATCATACTAAACTAAAAGTTTGTACTTGAAAAGTTCTATTTAAGGTATTAAAACCTTTTAGATCTGATCTGGGTTGCCTGTAAGGCGGAGGGAAGCAGTAAGACCTTATGAATAAGGCAGTCAGTCTAATGACCATACCTTCAGGAACTGATTAAGATCTAAAAGAATTTTAAACACGTCCTTAGTTTATTTATGGTAGATCTGGAGTGGCTTTTGTAGATCACATTCATATGCAAGATTAAAGTTAGAATAACTCTGATTAAAGAGAAGTAGGATGCAGCAGGACTGCTTAACACATAAAATAATTAAAGAACTGAAGATTAAAAGCGGAAAAGTAAAGGCAAGAAAGTAATCAGGAGGCTCAGCCTACCATCAACAAGAAAGTAAATGCAGAAAAATAAAACAGGAGGCTCAGCCTTCCATACAAGATATTGGTTATAAAAATTGAAATAGATTGAACTCAGAAACTGAGAAACTGAGAAACTGAAAAACTGAAGAACAAATTGAAAATTGAAAGTGAGAAGAAGAAAAGAAACCTTGCTCTCTCTCAGCAGAGTTTCCTCTATCTGACTTCTTTGTTGAGGGAGAATTTTCCTTTCCCTTCTGCAGAAGTTGGACAATATTTTGGAGATTGAGAAGAACATCATCTTCAGAGGATGAGGCTGCTAATGCTGCTGCAATTTTGAGCCTTTTGATTGAGCAGAACACATGTATCAGGATCTGCTATTTGCAACATTTTTGGGTTATTCTTAAACCAAATGGTGACATTTTCCGGAGAGGCTTTAGACCCGTCAAAACGTGACCACCATTTGACAAAAGCTTGCTTTTGGAGCATTGGCAAAATGTTTGGGATTGTTCCTTCTGATAATTTGTATTGCCATGAGAATACCCATGATAAAGAAAAATTAATGATAAAGTTTAACTCTAATGGGAGATTATCATTGTCATTGTTAAACCTCTTGGAAAAGATTTTGAAACCCTCTTGAACCTCAGGAGGAAAGATTTGAGGGATTGGTCCAAAAAAGTCCCACCATTGGAGGAACCAGTTTGGAAAAAGATATTTGTTTCCTGTTTTGAAATAAATCAACCAGGAATGCTTGAAAGATTTGTTTTGAAAACCAAGGATCACATAATCCCAGGCTCGGCAATAATCCCAATAGGTATAACCTATAGGGTCAAAGTTTCCAGAAAATTTTCTGGGTTTGTTAGGATTTTGGCCCCAGGTTGAGGGGGTAAGTATTTGGAGAATTTGGAGAGTTGAATGGGTAACCACTGTCTCCTCTTTGGGGTCTTTGTAGTGTTTGATGGAGACAGATTCAGTATCTATGAGGATGTACTCATAGAATTTTTGGGTTTTGTTTGGTACTATTGGGACATAATGGAATCCAGGAGGAAAGATTTTAGAAGGGATTCTATTAGGGATTTTGTCCCAATATTCAGGTTCTAATCTTAAAATACAAAATTAGAAGGAGTTGAAGGGATAGTTTGCTCAGGCGAGTCAGGGATGACGGTTTTGAAGAGTTTTAACTTCTCATTGATCAGGGCGAGAAGTTCACCATGTTCCTCTACTTCTTTCTTAATCTGTTTATTGGGATCAGAAAGGTGTAAGGATTTTTTGAGCTGTTTTGAAACCCTAAAAGGTTTAAATAATGGTTTTTCTATTTGGATAGAAGATGAATCTTCATCTGTGGAAAACCTGGCCATACCAGCAGATATTGTAGGTTAAAAGGAAAAATCAAAGCCCTAAATCTAGATCAAGATACTGAAGATAAAATCAATAATTTATTAATTGAATCCTCTCAAGAATCAGATGATTCTGAAAATCTAAACCAAATTCAAAATGACGACTTGTCTGACTCAAGTTCTTCCGGCCAAATTAATGTTATTACCCGAGAGCAAGATCTCCTATTTGAAGCCATAAATGCTATTCCTGACCCTCAGGAAAAGAGAAAATACCTAGAGAAATTAAAAGCTACACTAGTTACTAAATCTCCCAAAAATCCTTTGGTAACTAACAAATTCAATCTTAAAGAAACTTTCAAAAGACTTGAAAAATGTAACACCAAACCAGTAACTATCCAGGATCTTCAACTGGAAATCAATGGTCTAAAAGTTGAAATCAAAGAGCTAAAACAAATACAAACTAAACAACAAATGATATTAGATCATTGGAAAAATAGTTTATCTGATGATTCATCTTCAGAAACAGATGATTCTTCCAAACAAAAGGATTCACCTGACGTCTCTGAAAATGAATTAGCAGGGCTAATCAATTATGGTTTAATTAATTATGTCAAAATTCAAAAGTTTTATATAAATATCAAAATCAACATAAAAGGTTTCATTCTTGAAACTACAGCCCTCTTCGATACAGGAGCTGATTCAAATTGTATTTTAGAAGGTTTAGTCCCTACAAAATACTTTGAAAAAACTTCAGAACAACTTAGTGCTGCTAATGGCTCCAAGTTAAAAATCAATTACAAATTGTCTTCTGCAATAATTGAAAACCAAAGCCTTGAAATCGAAACTTCTTTCCTTCTGGTAAAAAATTTAAAAAACAAAGTGATATTAGGAACACCTTTCATAATGTCACTTATCCCTTACCAAACCACAGAAGAAGGAATTACTACTCAACATCTAGGTCAACCAATCTTATTTAAGTTTGTGAAAAAACCTATCATCAGAGACTTAAATCCAATTTCTTATAAAGAAAATCAAATAAACTTTCTTAAAGAAGAAATATCTTTTAAGAACATTGAACACCAATTACAACAATCCGTTGTTCAACAAAGAATAAAACAACTCTTGGGACAAATAGAAACCTCTATTTGTTCTGATTTACCAAATGCTTTCTGGGAAAGAAAGCAACATATTATTGACCTCCCTTATGAAAAAGATTTCAAAGAAAATCAAATTCCCACAAAAGCAAGACCCATTCAAATGAATGAAGAACTTCTTCAGTTTTGTCAAAAGGAAGTTAAAGATCTTTTAGACAAAGGTCTAATCCGCAGTAGCAAGAGCCCTTGGTCTTGTGCTGCCTTTTATGTTAATAAACAAGCCGAAATCGAAAGAGGAACACCCAGGCTTGTTATTAATTACAAACCACTTAATCAGGCACTCTGCTGGATTAGATACCCAATCCCCAATAAAAAAGATCTTTTAAACAGGCTTTACAATGCTAAGATCTTTTCAAAATTTGATATGAAATCCGGATTTTGGCAAATTCAGATTAAAGAAGAAGATAGATATAAAACTGCTTTTACTGTCCCTTTTGGCCAGTACGAATGGAACGTCATGCCCTTTGGATTAAAAAACGCTCCATCTGAATTCCAAAGAATAATGAATGAAATCTTTAATCCCTATTCCAAATTTACTATCGTCTACATTGATGATGTCTTAATATTTTCCCAATCCCTTGACCAACATTTCAAACATGTTCAAACTTTTATATCAATAATAAAAAGAAATGGCCTTGCCGTTTCTAAAACAAAGATCAATTTGTTCCAAACTCAAATTAGATTTCTTGGTCATAATATTCACCAAGGAACAATTATTCCTATCAATCGCGCTATTGAATTTACAAATAAATTCCCTAATCAAATCATTGATAAGACTCAATTACAAAGATTTCTGGGATGTCTCAATTATGTCTCTGACTTCTTTCCCCAGCTTAGTAATCTTATCAAACCTCTTCACGATCGTTTGAAGAAAGATCCTCCTCCTTGGACAGATGTTCATACAAATGTGGTCAAACAAATAAAATCTCAAGTAAAGAATCTCCCATGTCTTTACCTACCTGATCCTCAAGCTTTCAAAATTGTTGAAACTGATGCCTCTGACATAGGTTATGGTGGCATCCTCAAACAGAAAGTCTCTGGTAAAGAGCAAGTTATTGCCTTTACTTCAAAACATTGGAACCCAGCACAGCAAAAATATTCAACTGTTAAAAAAGAAGTTTTAGCAATTGTCTTATCAATTTCAAAGTTTCAATCTGATTTATTAAATCAAAGATTTTTGGTTCGTGTTGATTGCAAATCTGCAAAAGAGATTTTACAAAAAGATGTTAAAAATCTTGCATCCAAACAAATCTTTGCTAGGTGGCAAGCAATTTTAAGCATTTTTGATTTTGAAATTGAATATCTCAAAGGCGCAGAGAATTCTCTCCCTGACTATCTCACTCGTGAATATTTACAGGGAAATGGAAACTAGGTCTACTTCCTCCAAAGGAAGAGGAAAAGGAAAAATAATCTTGGCAGGTTTAGCTGCTAAGACAGCCAAAAACCAATCTGGGTCATCAACCCAAATTCAAACCAACAAGAATCAATCAATCCAACCCTCTGGGTCTTCAACTCAGAAAGATCAATCTTCAAGCCAAATCTCCAAACAAACCAGGGAAGATTATGCTTTCCCCATCCAGACAATCTTGGCCTTTCAAGAGCAAGGCCTAAAAAAGCTACCAATAAAGACCTGGGCTAGTATTGCCGACGAAGATAGTGACCAAGACCTACATCTTCATCATCTTTCTTCATATATATATAACTGCAATGAATGGACATTACTTGACATGCTTATATATGCTGATGATTGTTGTCTCACCCATGTGCTCGCATGGGGAGTTATTGTTATGAAGTTGACCCTTGCACCTTGTTTGCTGTTTGTGTTTTCCTGGCGATCCATCGCCAGCTGGACCACTACTAGCTGAAGAGTATACAGGGAATGCTGAGCCAAAGACAGTTCGTGGGAGTAGGACGGACGTCTCGTCACTTGAAGTCTAGAGATATTTATTTGATTTTGTGTCTGTACATGAGCATGCCCAACGGTAGGGTAGAGTTCCGGAACGACCCACCTTTATGTGGTCACCCTACGTGGCACCATGGGAGGTATGTCGGGGTAGGAGGTCTGGGTCGGGGCTCTTAATTGTGATAGCATGATTTCCTTTTACAGATGAGTCTTTTGATTTTGAACTAAGCTTCACTGATGTTGTTCATTTAAACTAAGTACCTTATAGCCTCTGTTGAACTGGGTATCTATATATATATATATATATATATATATATATATAAGTAATGCATGTTGCCTTTAGCATGATTTGGAAAAAAAAAATACACTCATTTTTCGTAAGCTCGAAAGATTTCTGCATATTTATTTACTGTTCATTTGCTACAGGAACGCCCTGAAAATCGGAGTGTTACAGCCGAGGCCTACGATACCTAATCAAAATTGATAAATGGGCTTTGAAAAATTGTTCAATTAAGTTCGAGAAAAGATCGAATGTTGTTTTAGATTTAGATTTAAGAAGCGTTTAAATAAAAAGAATTAAAGAGAAATATCGATAACAAACTGTTCGATTCTAATAAAGGCAAAAAATTATCAAAATACAAAGATTAAGCCGAGTCGTCGACTAAAAGATTAAAGATCATAAGTCAATTGATGAAGTTGTAAGAAAAGCTTGCCTTGATCTGAATAAGTTGTTTCTCTAAATTTTGATTTTTTCCTTGAAGTTACTTTTGAAGCTTTTTCTCGACTGCTCCACACCAGCTGTTAATTGTATTTTTTGAACAATGTTATACAACCAGGCAGCCGAAAAAAGTTATTTTGTGTCGAGATCAGGGTAAAGAGGAAGAGCTTATTGATTCCTTGATAGATTCTATAGGATCATTAGAATCATATGAAGAATCAACCGAATCTTTAGAGGAAGGTGGATCGTCAATGATGAGACCCTTTGACCGAAGAAATTCCATTCCTTATTATGCCCAAGCTAATGGTCAAGTCGAAGCGGCCAATAAAGTTATTATCGGTTTGATTAAAAGTCACATAGATCACAAACCGAAAGGTTGGCATAGAACTTTAGATGAAGTTTTATGGGCTTACCGAACTTCTCCTCGAAAAGCTACAGGAACATCTCCATTTCGACAAACCTATGGGCATGAAGCAGTGCTACCAGTCCAAATTTATCTACAATCAGCCCACGTACAAAGACAAATTGAGATTTCCGTCGAACATCATTGGAATATGATGTTAGACGAATTGATTGATTTAGACGAAGAGCGGCTTTCAGCTTTGGAGTCTATCATATGTAAAAAGGAAAAAGTGACTAGAGCTTATAAGAAGAAAGTTAAGTCAATTTTTTTTACCATTGGTGATTTGGTTTGGAAAGTCATTTTACCTATGGATAAACAAGATCATACATATGGTAAATGTTCTCCAAATTGGGAAGGACCTTTCAAGGTTACAAAAGTGTTTTCCGGTAATGCATATTCAATCCATGAAATTGGTGCGGATCAACAAATCTTTAACATAAACAGAAAATGTTTAAAGAGATATAAACCAACATTGCATGAATTCAAGATAAACTAAATCACCGTAAAGGTCGGTGGATAAAATAATCGAATTACAACGTTGTCTTAGCAACTAAGCCGTTTGACATGGCTGATGTTCAAAAAGTTAAATTTGACTATAAAAAGATCACAAAATGGTTTATTTCTAGACCGGGGAAACTGTTGTTTTTCTATTTCGGGTCTCTCTCAAATCATAGTTATCGCTACCTCTTCGCCAACGGTGGTGATTCTGAGGCTGTTTCTTCTTTGAAGTTAGTGATAACTTCCTCTTTCGAGATCACAGGTCTGGATGTCTTCTCCCACTGCATTTCAGACTCTGAAGAACCCTTTTTCTAGATTGGAACGGTAAGCGGAGTCTTTTCTTCAAGAAGGGATGCCTCTGCAAGCTTGAGATCTTCCGCCTTCATTAGTTCTGGATAATGTTTTGCCATTACTGCCAAATATTCAGGAGTAACTTTCCAATTGGCATTTAATTTGGCAAGACGCTCCCTTGATGTTAGCCCAGTTAACCACCTTTTTTCTACGAAAGGTGGTTCCAACAGTTCTAATACATTATCCCTGGCAGCGGAACCCGAAGTACAAGTTTGCTCTCTCTCGGTTTTCATCCATATTTCAATGGTGGAAATTTTCTTTTGAGGAGGTAATGGGGAAAAATACACTGTGGAGTTAGGAGCCATAGAACAGTTTCTAAGAAAAGAAAAGAAAAGAAAAGAAGAGTTGAGGTAGAGAAAAACGTGTGAAATGCCTCGATTTATAAGAAAAGAAAAGGGAAACGGAAAGGCTTTGATGTAGTTGATGGAATTGAAAAGTCATTTAAAAATGATTAATTCACATCATTCTTTTCAGTCACATGGGTTGGTGCTTTGGAAACCCAATACCCATCATTACCTACTTACTAGCATAGTGGGCTATTAACTGCTCCCCTATCATGAGTAAACTGTCAATCTCCTTTTAATTAATTAAATAAAGGATAATTAAATTTGTCTTTTATTTAGTTAAAAATATCACACTTCTCAGCAAATGAATTCTTCGAAGTATGATATTTTGGGGGCATTTATTAGCCTGGTGATGACTGGATTTCATATGATGTTTTTAGGGTTTTTTTAGTTTATTTTATTTTATTTTTATTGAGTCTCATTTAGATTTTTATTCATTTTTTTAGGTTTTTCTTCACTTTTGCATTTTCATGTAGGAAATTTGTGATTTGGTGTTTTTAGTCATTTTTAGTCTATTTTTAGGTATTTTTATTAGTTTTTAGTCTTTTTAGAAAACTGGTGAAATTAGACATATTTCTGGGGACCGAATTGCAAATAACAAGAAATGAAGGACTGAAAATGAAGTTGGAAGAGGAAGCACCATTCCTAATTGGCACATGGGAATTAAGCATGAGTGGAGTCTTGATGATAAATGAGGAGTTTCAGAACTAAAGGGGACAAAGAATGTGGCCACATCAAAGCCATTGAGGGCCATGAAACCTCATCAAGAGGAAGAACAAAACAGCAAGGCAGTGAAGTTGAAGAGGTGCCCAATGCCTGAGCGTAGCAAAACAAAACATTTGCCACTTGAGCTACTTAATCAATTTGATAAATATGTGAACCCATATATATTTATATCATTCTTGTTCTTCTTTTTCCTCTTCTTCATGAACCCGCGTATCCAGCTCTACAGATATGTGTCCCAACCTTCACAAATAGGACCAATTCTAGGGAAACCGTTTGTTGTGATAACACAATTGTACGAGATGAAGAATGAACTTGGGAGGGGCCAATTGGTGTCACATATCTGTGCGTGGACAAGACCACCAGGAAAGAGTACGCGTGCAAATCAATTGCGAGGGCGAAGCTTTTGAGCCAGTAAGAGATTGAGGATGTTAGAAGAGAGGTCATGATTCTCCAGCACCTTTCAGGACAACCAAACATAGTAGAATTCAGGCAAGGACAGAATTAATTAAGCACTAACAAAACCTGGCTTAATAAAATAGTATTCCGCTCTTTAAAGTTTATAAAATTTGTTCGACTTTCAAATAACTATTGTTAATTTTGTTTAATGTATTGAATGTTGGCTTTCTTATCCAATTTTTGTGGTTCTATTACTGAATTTTCAGGGGAGCTTATGAGGATAGGCAGAACGTGCACCTTGTGATGGAGTGGGTGAACTGTTTGATCGCATCATTGAGAAAGGGAACTACTCGGAGCGTGAAGTAGCAACAGTGATGAGGCAGATTGTGAATGTGGTTCACATTTGCAATTTCATGGGTGTGATGCATCGAGACCTCAAGCCAGAGAATTTCTTGTTGGCAACCAAGGAGGAGAATGCTGCAGTCAAAGCTACTGATTTTGGACTATCTCTTTTCATTGAAGAAGGTTAGTACTTTCTTCTTGCTTCCTAAATCCCTTAAATTAATTACTTCCACGCATTGTTTATCATCTTCTTTCCACTCTATAATTGCTTTCATTTGACTCATCAACTGCTTAATGAATTAAGTTCAAGAGTTAGACTCTATTTGAATTTCGAACTTTGATATATTCACACTCACATTATCTTCAATCTCAATTTCATTTGTTTTTCTTTATATCTCTCTTCTTTTACTATTATATCATCTATCATATCCCACACATCTCTCTTCTATTCTTATATCTTTTATTGGTGTATCGTGGAAATGAGTGTGAATATATTATTTTCCTTAAATTTCCATTGCATTCGGAGGAAAGCTTCGTTATCATCAATTTTGAAAGGAATAAAATGTAAGAACACATCTTTTAAGATATTAGTGTGAAAAAGATGAATTTAGTTCCATTCGGATAAAAGGCTTTCACGTAAAAGCTAACTACTTATTATACAAACATAGCCTTATTAGGTTAACACATATTTATATAACAAACTAGAGTTCTTGGTGTTTAACCTAATAACTGATCTAGGTCAAAATATTTCTCATTCGATCTAAGAGTACAAAAGAAAACATACATTTTTTTAGATTCTCCCTCATCTTATACAAGTTATGCAATTATTGAGTAATGAAGACGGAATATTTTACCTCTATAAAATTAATGTCTAAATCGCATCATTCTAAACTTTTAAATTATTCATAACATTACGTCTATAACGTTGATCACTATTCTCCTAAAGTAGGTTAGTCGTAACTCCCACAACTAAATTTGTTAGTCTCCATGAAGGAGCAATTGTATAAAGTGAATGAAGTCATATTAATAGCTTACTATATTAAATAAGGAGATAATAAGTTTTCAATATTTTTTTGCAGTTCCAAAAAAAAGTTTTCAATATTTTCATTAACGTTCAAAGCTAATTTTAAGTGAAAAAGTAGACTCATTTTCTATCATGAGTTTCCTTATGGACAAAAACAAAAATTGTCAGGCTACACATGCATGGGCCTGAAGGTTCCTCCTATACCAATCTATAATTAAGACCAAACTTCACAAACAACATCACATGATGGACCAAAACTTTTAAAAAATAAAAAGCTTCACAAGAAGTGAAACATTCTCAACTTTGGTATACTCACGATACATTCATTCGTTTGTATCTCGCTTTCACGTACTTTTACTTCTATTTTACTTCTTTTCCTATCAAATCAGTTATTATATTTCTCATTTATCTCTCTCATGTATTACTATATCTCTTATGAGAGTGTGAGTGTAATGAGTCAATAAAACATTTTCCATTTTTATTTTTTGGATGGGAAATAAGAAGTGAAACATATAATAATAATGGGAATCCTTCCCAGCACTAGAAGCACGAAACCTGTTTCTCACTGTCTATAGCAAAGCGTACTGATGCAAAAAGGGAGGAATAGTGCTTTTTTTTTTTTGCCGTGTGAGGACCATCTCAACCCAAAAGAAACGCAAAGCATAAATTAAATTGAAAATCGCAGCACACATATATTCCAGATTATACATAATAAATAAATCAGCAATCTCTCCACAACAGAACACAGTCACAAACATTAATTCCTTTCTTCGACATGGGACATTGCTTCAGCAAATCCCATGACCACGACCACAGAGTACCCATTTCCTATGAATATGGTTCCCCACCCCATCAAAGAACCCAACAACAACCCGTACCTCGACCTCAACCTCAACCTCAACCTCCATCATTTGCTTCATCATCTTCTGAGCAACCAATATTAGGAAAACCATACATTGACATTAACCAATACTACACTTTGGGGAAGGAACTTGGAAGGGGACAATTCGGTGTCACTTATCTCTGCACCGAGAAATCGACTGCGCGAAAATATGCTTGTAAATCCATTCCCAAGCGAAAGCTAACTAGAAAGAAGGAGATTGAGGACGTTAAGAGGGAAATTATGATCCTGCAGCATCTATCAGGACAACCCAACATTGTTGAGTTCAAAGGTGCTTATGAGGATTGGCAAAGTGTGCATTTGGTGATGGAGTTGTGTTTGGGTGGTGAGCTTTTTGATAGGATCACTGCGAAGGGTAGTTACTCTGAGCGTGAAGCAGCTTCCACGTTCAGGCAAATTGTGAATGTGGTTCATGCTTGTCATTTTCTGGGGGTGATGCATAGGGACCTCAAGCCTGAGAATTTCTTGATGGTGAGTAAGGATCCTAAGGCGCCTTTGAAAGCCACAGATTTTGGATTGTCCGTCTTCATTGAAGAAGGTTAGTTAGATTCACAACATGGTTGCTTAGATTTAAATCCAAATCCAATTGCTTCTCTTTTTCGTTTTTAGTAGTAAAAGGACATTGCTTCAGTTGGTGGATTCCAACTTTAGGAAAGAAATTTGAGTTAAGAGGCTTCAACATGGGATAACTTAGTTAGCTAGCCAAAATATTATTGAGTTAAATTAGTTAACTAGTAGTTTGATGAAGACTACAACTATGTTTAGATGTTTGTTGATATCTGTATAAAAGAATATCAGCACTCATTTGAATGGAACTTATCTAAATAAAATTTTATCCACATTACACTCAACTAATATGTGGATCACATTATGATCAAGTAAATTATTATTATGGTGGAAACATGGAGCCAACCAAGTAAACGAGCTCTTATGTGACAATGACAAGTAAACCGAGTCTTCCATTATAAAAAAGGGCAACAGAAGAAAAAGCAGGGACATGAAGCCAATTAAGTGACTTGTGGGTGTTTGATTTGAAACATACAACTTAGTGAACCACCACAATAATATAATTCAAAATTTCACATTGCACTGATTGAAGGAGGTATTTAAATTTGTGTTTTGGTTAAAATATGATAGGAACAAGCAAAATATCTCATCAATTCATGCATGGGTGCTTGATATCTGGCGTAAAACTATTTACATTAAGGTTGATAGAGGAATAGGATACAACATATATTTGTTTAAAATAATAAATACAGGTAAAGTATATAGAGAAATTGTTGGAAGTCCATACTATGTGGCTCCAGAGGTGTTAAAACGGAACTATGGAAAGGAGATAGATGTTTGGAGTGCAGGAATCATTTTATACATACTCCTATGTGGTGTGCCTCCATTTTGGGCTGGTAAGTAGAATAGAATACATCACTCTGTTTCATTTCATATGAATTCTACAGCCACTTTCTGAGTACATGAATATTGTGCATTATTTGTGGGACAATTTTAGAAACCGAAAAAGGCATATTTGAAGCTATTTTGGAGGCTAAGCTTGATCTAGAGGGCGCACCATGGCCTTCTATTTCAGCTGCTGCAAAAGATTTGATCAGGAAAATGTTGACTTATGACCCTAAGAAACGTATTACAGCCTCTGAAGCCCTTGGTATGTATGCCATTGCATGCGTTTTCAAGTTTTCCATGCTTAGTAATTAGTATGAAGCTGTGTTTTATACAGAACAAGTCTTTCACCATATTCATTTGAACCAGAACATCCATGGATGAAGGAAGGTGGTGAAGCATCAGACAAGCCTCTTGACAATGCTGTTTTAATTAGGATGAAACAGTTCAGAGCAATGAACAAGATGAAGAAACTTGCCTTAAAGGTAGCTCAAGACTTTCATTGATGCACAAAATTTAAATAATCTGTTCAAATCCCTCGCAAAATGTAACTAGTCATAGGTGTGCTAGGTTAGAATCAAAATACCACAGAAGGTACTACTGTCTATCTTTCTAGTGATGAAGTTCTTTCATCTTTGATATTAAGGTAATAGCAGAAAACCTTTCAGCAGAGGAAATCAAGGGGTTGAAACAAATGTTCAACAATATGGATACTGATCGAAGTGGCACCATAACATATGAAGAACTAAAATCTGGATTGTCCAAACTGGGATCCAAGCTTAGTGAATCTGAAATAAAGCAGCTAATGGACGCTGTGAGTCCAGTCTCATGCAGATTTAGAAAATAAATGTTTCTGCCTTTCTCTTCATCAAGCAAGAATAAATTAATTATTACATGCTTTTGCTTATTCACATGTTTGGTCAGGCTGATGTTGACAACAATGGGACTATTGACTATCACGAATTTATTACTGCCACTATAAACCGCCATAAACTTGAAAAGGAAGAGAATTTGTTCAAGGCTTTTCAATATTTTGACAAGGATAACAGCGGGTAAGAATGGAGTTCATTTATTTGAGTTCACTAAAATGAATCAGAATCACTGATTGACACCAGATTTTCATCTTTTCAAATTGTGTTTTCTTGGATTCTTGGTTACCTGAAGTTACGTTTGGCTGACATTTTGTTCAGTTATATAACAAGAGATGAGCTTAGACATGCTTTGACTGAATATCATATGGGAGATGAAGCGGCTATTGATGAAGTCATCGATGATGTGGACACTGACAATGTATGTTGTGTTGTATAGTTTTTTATATTGTATTTGCCTCTTATCAATTTGTACTCCTGTTTTAATTTCATAGTTCTGTTGGGCTGCAGGATGGGAGGATTAATTACCAGGAGTTTGTAGCTATGATGAGAAAGGGGTCCCTTGATCATGATGAGAAAGAGAAACCACGATAATTGTGTTAAGTATTGGAATGACAACAGAGCGGTTTCTGCATTTTCCTTGCTGTTTTATTCTCTCTTTAGTTGGTAAGCGTGTGTATCTCTGTTAAAAATTATGGCACTGGAAATACAAAACTTGGTATATTTCTTGTCATAAATAAACTACAAGATGTAGCAATAAAGAAATCAAATTATAATAATTCCAAGATGTAGATGTACTTCTGCTACTATTGAACTGTGGCAGAGAGGAAAGCTCAGTGAGCTGAATTCTCATTGATGAAGGGAATGAAAATGAAAGTTACAATTGAAGCTCAGCTTTTTACATGAGGCTTTCTTGAAGATACTTCACTTTGATTACGTTGAATAAGTGATGGAACTTTTTATTGTCTTTTACAACTATCCTTGTTGAAGTATGTGAAACTTCCAACTGTTGTTCCAGATACATTAACATGAATGGTTTACGTCACTAGACAACCTATTTTACATATAACAAAATTTTGGGATACACAACAAATTTGTTATGAAATTTTATAGTAGTAGGCAAGTACGGCAGCTGCTGCTTACTTGGTCAGATATTCCACGATAGATTTTTGCCTCTGTGCCTGAAAAACAGGTCATTCGCTAAATTTACCAACTAGTGTATACAAGTAAATAAACTTGATCAAAGTAAAAACTACTTCAGACTTCAGTCATCTTTTACAGTTTTACTGTGATTAATTACTCAATCTACTTGTATATATAGGTGATAGCATGCCATGCACATCTTATCATAAGAGGGGCTATTCCTAACATATAATTTTAATGGTTATGACTACATTTAAATAAGACAATCTCATAACAACTATGCATGGGGTATATGATTAAAGATTAAATCCTCTCACTTTTTATACCCACACCTACCCAGAAGTGGCTCCCTCTTCCCAATCAAGTATCTAGTTCTTACTTGGGCATTTCAAATGGTAAAGACTAAAATGTGAAGTTGTCCCTTTGCCAAATTTAATTATTTTAAACGACAATAGGTACCATATTGATAACAACAGACAGCATCAGCTTGTAATCATTTGAATACCTCCAAGTGTTATAGTAAATAGCTCTAGTTACTAGTTTGTTACTTATTGCTCTATCAGAAAAAAAAACTGTGTCAAATGGGAGGATATATTAGGCTCGTGCAGCTCGAGGATGTATATTCCACACGATAGAAAGAATCTATGATACACAATCTGAATCACCAGAGCAAAGGTGAGGGTTGTTTGACTTGTTTCGATAGGTCAGTTTTGTGGATAAATTACACTCTACTGTCGTCAGAGATGCTTAAATTACATTTTCCTCACCTCTAATGTTAAAAATCAAAGTCTTCCTAAGAGATGAAATGTTCTAGACTTTGACTTATTTTAATATAAAAGGACTTCTAATTAACAGTGAGAACTACGAAGGAGCCAATGGACCCTTTTCCCATATGTAACACTTACAATGTTGATAGTAGCTAATTTTGAAAAGCCCAGATAGAGTCCACCCCCTTCGACCCGACAAAAGCAGACCAGGATGACGTCACAGCCTGACAAAGCCTAAATGTCTGCCTGATCAAGCCATCCACAACCGTTAGATCACTTGTCAGCAACAGTGCATG
This sequence comes from Acmispon strigosus, assembly GCA_030819835.1. NCBI lineage: Eukaryota > Viridiplantae > Streptophyta > Magnoliopsida > Fabales > Fabaceae > Acmispon > Acmispon strigosus. The sequence continues at coordinate 2,832,906 of JAUAMA010000003.1, forward strand.
GACGACTGGCGATCACTTCGAGACAACCTACCTCCGGATCCCAGCCCATTTCCCTCAAGACACTCCACTATAAATACAGCCAGGTCAGGTGTTGGCTTGGTTGGCTTTCTCCCAGCCACGTCTGATGTTGTTCCTTGTATTCTAGAAGTCGGCGGTGGGACTATGAAGTTGGCCACGGGGTACAACCTCGGCCGACTATCAGTACAGCTAATTCTATGTGAGAATGAGGTTCGTTGATGTATTTTGCTTGATTATCCAGTCTTTTCAAAATGATTCTAACTTGCACTATCATATTTTGTTGTTGTAGTTTGCTACTATGCTTTATTATGAAGTTGGATTGATAAATGTGTATTATGCATATGGTAAAAAAAGAGAAAAAAGAAACAGCATCCATTTCCAACTAAATAACCTGTCCACAAACAATCACATATACTATATGCGCAACAAACAGAATTTCATGCCATCGTTATTTGAAACCTAAAAATCTTAATCTTGTGATATAAAGTAAATTGAAAACTCAAGCAATAAAATCACTTTCCTCATGGACAAGACATTGTTCATTGAGATATCCTCACTAAAATCTGAGACTACAGATGTGACATGACCTGTGAATAACACTACCTAACATGCTTCAATTCCTGCGACCCGTTCCAACAGTGAAACTAAAATCGATCAAATAATTGAAAAAATCAAAAAGAGCAGCAGTATTACCTTAAACGGTAAAATTAGCGTTGATTCGGACCTGCACCATCACGATCCTTGTGAATCTGTTGCGTCTGCTTCTCAACGAGCTTATCGACAGCGGATTGCACCGCCTGGTTGCCCCCGATTAGTAACCGGGTGATGACTTCCGGGTCGGTCTCGAATCGGGCCAATTCGAACTCTCTCCGCGCGCTCTCTCTGAGGACGTCGCGCCAGAGGACGCCGTTGGAATCGGGCCACGTGAAGAAGCGAGAGGCCCGAAAGATGTCGCGGTAGAGACTCAGCGCTTCCCGGCGAGTGCTGGTGAGTCGCTGCCGATTCAGCAACTCGTCGTCGTCTTCATCCTTCTTGTTCTTGTTCTCCTTGACGAGATGTCTATCTAGAAGCTCTTCCACGGTGTCTGGACCCTCATGTAATAACCGAAAACAACCACCTCCCCATCGTCGTCGTCGTGCATTTCCATCAATAATCTGAATCCAAATGCTTCGCCATTTTGCTACCTTTCCCCTCATTTCTCTTTCCTCTCTCACCCTCTCTCATGCCACTCTTTTTTTTTTATTCCACATTAAAAAAATAAATTAAAAATCCGAATGGGCCTATCATGAATGGGCTTAACTGGGAATGATACTAGCCCAATTTCTATTTGTACCATCACACATTACATTATTTTTTAAAACGGAACGCATTCATTAGGAAGAAAAAGAATACGTCAATTAATTAATCTGAATCAAATGGAGGACCCCCATGGAACTTCGCCTCTTAATAATATAAATGACTCAACTTCATTCGTGGGTCATTAAGCAACCTCAATCCTCAATGCCATATATTTTTTATTCTGATTTGGCATGTACACGGTCCCTTCATTTTTAATTTAAATTTATCTTGCATTAATAAACATTGATACTCTTATTTATAATTAAGAAAATTACGTACCATGATTTCTTCAACAATAACTGCGTTTTTAAATTTTATAAATGAAAATACATATTTTTTAAAATTGGATTTGATATATTAATATTTTTTTAAATTCTGAATTATTACCTACATTTGATATAATTTTTTTATTAAAAATATGTTACGAAATACATTAAAAAATTGTGTATGGAATTAAATTAATTATAGCAAACCATTTTTTTGAAATATCTCGGTTGTTAGTTTTTTTTTTAAATCAAAATCAATTTAGAATTAAGAAAATATGTGGTAGTCAATTAAATTAATTAATACACCTACCTATTTAAGTTAAGAATTTGAAAAAATAATTCATATGAGAACTAAATTATCGTGTAACGCTCGGATATCATAACTAGCACGTAAGATATATTACAATAAATATAAATTTTAATTAATTTATTCATATATAAAATACGAACAAACTCACCATAACTAACATGTAACATATATTACAATAAATATAAATTTTAATTAATTTATTTATATATTAAGAAAGAACCATCTAAATTACCGTGTAACGCAAAAGTCACCACACTAGTAAGGGAAAAAAAACTAAACACGAAAGGAAAAAACCATAAAATCAAAACAAGCAACTAGATTAGATGTTACATTAGTCACTTGCATGATTGTTACCCAATGAAAAAGCCCCAACACAATATTGAACTACTTACCGAGTTAGTCATCCATCATCATGGGGAAGAGTTTTACTACTTGAACTATATTTTGAGGACTTCATCCATCTTCATAAAAATAAGCCCATAAACACTTATTATATAATCACGTATATAATATTTGATAAAATTATTAAAATAAACTTAAAAAGAAGTTATAGATGTATCACAAACTATATTAATAAGGTTAACCAAACACGTGAGTAAATACTGATACTATTAAATTAAACACTAAAATGAACAAAGCCAGTTAAATTTAAAACTAAAAGTTAAACCACGGCCCAAGAAATTTATGAAACCAATTTCTAATACCATTCACAACATGCTTATCGAAAAATGCAAAAAACCCTTCGTGAGGGTCTTCAGCTTCTTCCTCGGAAGATTTGAGAATCCAATAAACTCCATTAGTTGGTTCCTTAACCTTGATGTATCGCTGCCTTCGCAGTTTGGGAGGTGTATTCCATGGACCCAGCGGCATCAAATCCTTCAATTCAATCAATTTTGGTTGCTCTTGCTCCGGAGCCATATACACAATTCTCTGAAAGATTAAAATTGAAGAGAGAATGTTAAAAACTAACACAAACACAAATAACTAAGAACTCAGCTCTATTCTTCTTCTCTACTGTTAGTTAATGCTTTTATAAGCCATGAGATTCTTGATATAGAGAATTTAAAAAATTGTTATCGAAAGTTCATATTGCAAATTAAGTGCTCTAGTATATATGAGTGTGGGTTTCCTGAAAATAGCCCCGATATTTCAAACTATGAACATGATAAGAATTATTCAGGGGTAACAGATTCGTTAAAAAGATATATCAGTTACTAACATGGATAGTATACGATGATTTGTTTGATCGTAAATTTTATATGTTGATAATAGGGGATAACTAGAAAATGGAAACTGAGAATGATATCTGAATTTGAATTCTAAACAATAGAAGATAAAAAGGAAAGGACTTAAGGAAATAGTTGTTTGAGTAAAAGTTCAGTATTTCACGTTCAAGTGTTATCACTTATCATTTTCATTATGACTAAATGACATTATCATTAATTAGGATTTTTTAACCTCATGTCCACACGGATCAGTAAAATCATATCATGTTCATTCCTAATCCATTCAAAAGTTTCATGCCACTTTATTTTCTTTAATAAATATATTTTATTATCTATTTGTTTTAGAATATTTATATTACATGCTAAGTAGAAACAAACCTAAATTCTCCATCCTCATAAGATCCTAATTCATCTTATTTTCAAATCATTCTTCTAATTGAACAACTTCAATGTTTTATAATTATACAGATAATTGTACTAATAATATAGTATTAACTAACTGTAACTTTTAGCTAATACATTATAATTATAATTCTTAACAATAACTATCAAGTTTATATATAAATTGAGCCTTTGAATTTAAATATTAAATTTCTTTATTTTATTATTCATTGGAAAACAATTTTAAATTTCTTTATTAAAAATAGTATTCGCATGAACTTTAGAAAAAAAAAATTACGTCTGAAATAAACATTTGAAAGTACCTCGACTATTATGATTTTTTGCATTAATAAATTATTTCCGGCTTTTTTATTTCTTTTCTTCTCACCCTCTTCTCCCCACAACCACCCTTCTTATCTTCTCCACTGCCACCCATTGCCAAAGCTCCGAAGAGCATTGTCTAATGGCCAAAAATCGCTAAAAAGAAATAATTTATAGTGGATACCACAATAGTAGTTTCTCTACCAATGTCAAAAAAATGTTGAAGTTGGAATCTAAATATTTACTACCAAGTAGTGATGAGTGGATTTTTTTTCTTCAAATGTTAATGTATGATTTGTAGTGACTTTTTTATGCCATGTTATATTGCTCCCCTATCTACATATTCAAAGAAAAAACATTGGCAACAAGAAAGGGAATGAGCAAATTATTATTTTAAGTGAACACACTTATTGAGTAATTCTTATTATGATAATATTATTTTGGGTAGAAAAAGTATTGAGGAGTAGAATACCATCCTACCTCGTATCAACATGCCTAAGAATTACTGAAAACGTATTAAAAAAAATTCCTCCATTGGAGTGACTGATCAATAGCCTAAGGACACTAGAAGAGAGAAAAAAAATCCTCTCATATCACATGATAGTGTCATGATTCAAATGATAAGAGCTGGATGACATATGAATTGAGGAGATGAAGGTCCAAGGATATTTTAGCTGATCCAAATAGATAAATATATATATAACCTTGTATTTATCTCTTCACAAATATTTTAAAGAGAGTAAGTATGAAAAACTAGATGGACACAATTTTAACATCACACTCATATGAAGTATCACATGGGAGGATCCTCTCCCTAGTAAAGAATGACCAAGCCAACCTTGCACCTAGAGAAAGCAAATCCACTGGAGGCAACTCGCATCGGCGCATGAAATGAATAAAATGAGAGATTATGAGCATGTTTGATTGCAGTTGTTGAAAACGGTATTTAAAATGAGTTTTTAGAAAAATTGTTTTTGAAAACTGTTTTTCAAAATAAAAATAGAAAAAAAACATGTGAATGAGATGTTTTCCAATATTTAAGAAACGAAAATTTGAAAATTAAAAATAGAAACTGAAAAAAAGAACTGTTGTCAAAAAAAAGTTTTGTCAAACAGGTTTTTAAGTTTTTGGGTTTTTGAAAATAGAAAACAGTATTTAAAAACTTGTAAATAAAATAAGTAAGTGCTAAGACAACTTGCTTTATCATGAGCCTTAGACAAAACTAAATTTCTTATTTATTTTTAAAACATTTTATGATTCTCCTAATTAAGAAATGGGAAATTACCTCTACTTCCGGTTTCTCTTCAAACCTCTACACCCTCTAAGCATTGAAAGATGAGATATATTGGAACTGCGATGTATTGTCTAGAGTGAACTACCATTTAAGTAGTGCACCATGCACTACCATCTCCTGGCTAATGAGATCACGCTAAGTGTCCAGGTGAGATACTGGAAACCGGTTCTACAGGTTATTTAATTTTTATAATTTATTACAACTTCAATTTGTTCATTACCATAAAACCCCTTTTAGGGGTCGTTTGGGAGAGCTTATGAACAACTTATTTGAATTTATGGTATAAAATAAGCTCTTTTGTATGTGTTTGGCAGAGCTTGCTGAAATAGCTTATAAGCCCTCCATAAGCTTTTTTTAGCTTATTTTCATAAGCTGATAGAAACAGCTTATGCAGAACTTATTCGTTCCTTTTAATTTTGTATTCGTTCATTTTCTCCTTTTGTTATCTTTAGTTTTTAATTTTTTAATTTCAACTACTAATAAGTGCTTATGTAAAATGCATCCAAACGTTTTGATTCTGTATAAGCTATTTTCAATATATGCATCCAAACGCAAACAACTTATTGGATTTAAGCACTTACAACATAAGCTCATGCGGAGCTTATTCGTTCCTTTTAATTTTGTATTCGTTCCTTTTAATTTTGTTATCTTTAGTTTTAAAATTTTTAATTTCAACTACTAATAAGTGCTTATGTAAAAATGCATCCAAACGCTTTGATTCTGTATAAATTATTTTCAATATATGCATCCAAACGCAAACAACTTATTGAATTTAAGCGCTTACGACATAAACTCTTATATCATAAGCGCTTATACCATAAGCTCTTAATTAAGTTGTTTTCTCAAACAGGGTAATGTCTTTCTCCTCCTTTCTCAGGCTTTGAAAGAATGGGTAAAAATAGTACTCCCTCTGTTCCTTTTTATAAGAGGTGAGTTGGGGTGTTGGTCGTTCCTTTTTATAAGGATCGGAGGAAGTTTTGTGCCAAATTAATTAATTTTTCTCCATTCTACCCCTATTCAATTATGAATAATAATTGCATCACATTAATTATGATATTTCTTTTTTCCATTTTCCAAAGACTAGGTACATCAACTATGCTTATCAAAAACTGTGAACTATGCCTTTTCATCTATTGAGGCAATCAATTATCTAACCTATCCACTCATATTGCATCACATTAATTCTCAATGATTCCCCACTCTCTTCTTTACAATAAATGGTGTTGGTTTATTCAAAAATAAATAAAAATAAAAATAATTAGAAATATGGAAATGCATTTACTATGTTAAAGGGCAATTTTAGAAATTCAACAACACTTTGGAACAAATTTAATCTATAAAACTAGATAAACTAACTTTCTTAAGGGGTATGCAAAGTTAGTTTATCTCTTATAAAAATGAACGGAGAGAGTATTAACTAATTATTATTATTTTTAATTTTTAAAAAAAATCAGGTAATAAAACCTATTATAATGTGCACCACTTAGGGTGCAAATGCACCCTAAAAGCCACCGTATATAATATTGCCGAGACATGCACATTACTGAAACATGTCAGAAACATCTCAATTCTCAAAGGAAGGAATTGGAACTCAGAATTCAAGTATACACTTCCAAAACAATTCTTTTAAGAACAAATAGAATCAAAATAGTTCACATTCGAAGTCATCGTTCACTGGTTGGTTCATATTTTCAACTCACAATTCTTCAGGCCAAGGGACTTCAAGTCACTATGAAAATAAATGGTAAAAACTTTTAGAAGTAGAACAAGTAGCCAGATTAAAGCGTGAAATACCACCTCATAGATAATGGTGGACGAAGACAAGGTAAGAACACCTAATATTAGCATATGAACCGGGAAATGAATCTCTACAAATAGTCTTTTTTATCACTTGGAATCTCAAGTTCATATGCATTAAAGCATCCTCTTATAGTTCTAGAAGGGGAAGATATTTTATGACATACCCATGATACATATTAACTCCGTCAGTGACCTTGCATATCAAGCATTTCATCCAATTGTTTCAATCTTTCCAATCCATCACTAATCAAGTAACGGATCCTTTGCTTGTCATTGCATTTTCGATTATTTTCCATCTCCTGTCTAACGGTCTGTCTCAGTTCAGCTGCACAATCCATTACATCTCAAGCAACGTCATAAATTTATATACATGTATCAATGGACTGGAAAAGTTTCAACATATATTCTAAACACTATCATGTTAATTTTCGGTGAAGTAAATAGAGTAAGGATAAACAATTCTCACAAGTCACAAGAGCTGTATTATTCCCACTCCACTTTTTTACAATATCTACAGCTCATTTATAACTTTGTTCCCTTCAATCGCATCACTCATCTTATCTCGTATTTCTTTCTCTCCTCTTAGGTCTCCTAATTGTACAAAAGGTTGTAGAAAAATATTGTAGGAATGTAGGGTTAGAGTTACTCTTTCTGGCAAACCATCTTAAACTATGATAACGATACAAATTCATACAAATGATCCACATTGATAATTTTATTAGTGTCTAAATGTAGATGTATCTTTGTTCAAGAAAAGGTTTCTTCAGGATTCTAAGAATCATACATTCCCAAATACTTTTTTCATTTTAATATGAGAAATTTGAACTAGTTCTTTATTGATTTCCTAATGTACCCTAAAAGAGAGTGCTTCAGGGCTCATAGCATCAGTTCCTGGCCAGGTATCCTAAATCACAGGGCACTACGTCAAAACCACTGGACGTAACAACACTTGGAAATTATGAATCTGTAATGCACAATTATCCTTATTACTTTGTCAGTTCAATTAACGGTTTGGAAATATATCCTTATGAACCATGATTAACTTGGATTTTAAAAATATATTATACATAACGTGACAAGAATGATGATTTGGAAATTGGAATAAACAGTAGCGCAGGCAAATAATTTAGAAAATTCACCTCTAGCAGAAGGAGGGGCTCGACCAGAAATTCTCAATGCCTTCCGGTAAAGCTTCAAGACTCGAGCACGGATAAGGAAGCCCTGAAGATCCATGGAGAAACAATCCAACCTCTTCCTAAACATATAATGGAGACTCAATTAGCCTAGCCAGTCATAGATGTAGTAGGATATGAATATATCTTAATAACCTAATGTGATTTTCATGTATGAATAATGAATTGAAGCAGAACACTTGCAATAACAAACACTAAATATGAATGAGTTCAATTCACCCAACTGGTTACTCCAACTAATCAAAACAAAAACAACATTTCGAATTCCAAGAGCGTCATTTGCCCAAACACATGGTGTGCTTTCAATTTCAACCATCCTAAAAGCTAACAAACATGCCAAACACCGAAGCAAATAAGAGTTTAAGAAGAAATCGGGAATGGTTCATCTGTGTCATTAGATTGGCACTGCGGGGTAATAACACCACGATATTAGGATGGAAACGCAATTTAAGATTCTTAAAACAAAACAGAGAGAGAGAGAGATTACTTAATGCGCCCAAAATACTCAGCCTCACCTTGCTGCTGCAAAGTAATAAAACAAGCAACACCACCCACATTACCCGCCCTTGCTTATATTCATCGCTACAAAATCAATCCATCGTATATATCCATATATTGTATCCTTGTAAGTTATAATCTACATATATTTAATTATTTATATAAAATTAGTATTGACTTCGGCAACTGTACTAAATACTATATAGTATACTATATCTGATATAATATATAAAACACTCCTTCCCCTTACAAGAAATAAGAAATATATCTTACAATTCAGCAATTATAATATTTAAATAGTAACATCAAATGTTATATTTCTTAAATGTTGAAATAATAATTACCACTATTTTTTTATAAAAAAATATAGTACTTCATAAAGTTTTACTTAAATCTTGAATATTTCTGACCAACTATATTGGTTTTCTTTTGGTTTTTGTAATTCAAAACTATTTAAGAATGTCTTCGAAATTCAAAAAATATAAATTGGGTCATATAAAACTTCAATTATGTCAGTGTAAAAAACAGCTTCTAGACTATGGAGAAGAACATGTAGGCTTGGAAGATCTATCTGGAGTTGCATTATCAGTAATGATATCAATCACTATGGCATATATATAATTCTTAAGGTGCTGAAGTAACTAGTATAGACAGTAAGAAGGGAAAGATTTCCAAAGTTGCAAGAATACCTGAGATTTGTAATAAAGCCCAGCATATAGTAAAGCAGGGCCTCCAAAAAATTGTTTGCAGGCATCATGAGCTAATTAAAGCAAATGAATCAAATTAAAGGTAGACTCCAAGTAAGTGATGGAACCGTTGGTAATTCAAGTTCCAAACATGGACAAAAACCATATAATTAAAAAGAGACAATAGCATAAAGTGACATTTTGAATCAACTACGAACTTGTTGGCCAAGTTAGTTATAGCAACAAGAAACTTTATGTTTATATAATGTCAAGTAAATGAGTTTCAAATCATCAACTAGAAGAGTCATCAAGATATAGTAAGATTAGGCAGGAACTCTCAGTGAGTACGTAGCAAAAGGGGTAATATGGGATACACTCATACAAGAAAAGCTGGATTTCATCCATATTAAGATCCTTTAGTATGTTATTTTATGGTGAAGATGTGAAAGCTGCTGCAGCTAGTGGAGCTGAGGCCTCCATGGTTGCAGCATCAAAGCATTTCTCTTCGGCATACAAAATGCGGTTTAGTTAAATGTGTATCTTTCTGGGTGTAAGAATTAAAATTTGTTCACTTTCCTCTTTATTTTAAAAAGAATGTCTCAAGTGTTATTGAATAAGACAGTTATCGTGCTATGTATGTACCATCCAAGTTGTAACCTAACTGAGTAGGACAATGATGTGTCATCATGGTAATGTTCGCTGGAAGTGATAAATGATTGAACTAACTGAGGCAAGTTATGAAATACCCTCAAGAATCTTCTGGTTTCTAGCCTGTTTTTCAGCTAAATTACACTTTCCTCTCATGTGAGATGCTTAAATTACATTGCCCTCACCTCTAATTTTAAAAATCAGACTCTTCCTGAGAGAAGAAATGTGCTATACTTCGATTTAATTTAATATAAAAGAACTAATTGAGAAACTATGAAGAAGCACAATGGACTCTTTTCCTTTATGCACAACTTACAATGCCAATAGCAACTAATTTTGAAAAACCCAATTTTCAGACTTCAGAAAATAAAATATAATTATTTTAACAACCCTATTACTAGCTTTGAAACTTCAACCAAAAGCTGCAGTCCATTTTCTGAAGTCCCACAGTTAAAAGCAAGGGTTCAAAACTCGCTGTCAATAATGCTTAGAATCACCAAGAGAGAAATAAATGTCCAAGAGAAACTTGTTGGCATCAAAATGGACAAAAGTGTTAAGCCCATGCATCTCTTGGTAGAGGGGAGCATAAATTCAGAATTAGATGAGAAGGCAATGTATTGATATCTGGCAATGAGTTTTGCGTAGTTTCCTAAGAAAAATATTAATAAATGACGGTGTCTGAGAAGGCAGATTATCCATTCTCTTAACAGCGGGGGAAGAATAGAGATATGGAGATGCTTGCTCAATTTGATCTTTCCCAGATAACCTTTAGTAAAAATGATTGATTGATCCAATCCTTCACTTTCCAAACTTCTGACTAATTGAGTTCGATATAACCATCCTGTGGGCCCTGATCATGGATCCAAGCCTAGAGTGTGGAAAGTCTATACTAGGAGAAAGACAAAATTAACCAAAAAGAATGACGTGGCAGGAAATGCATGAAGTTGGTTATAAGAGCAATCTTGAGGAGGATTGAGTGGGCAAGAATTCTGTTAGGAATTAGTGGGATCACATTCTGTGATTTGGGGAAAGCCTACGTGCTTTGAGGGATTGGTGGTTATTCACCAATCTGTTATCTCTCTCTCTCATCTATTCCTGTAATTCCTCTCTACAATTACAGTGAATGATTCCTGCATTTTCATACACTAATTTAGCATTATTCTATTGATACTGACCTGTTAGCATTTGAACCCATCAATTGGTCCGACCTGCCGGATCAAGACCCACTCTGGAGAAGAACGTCGATGCCAAGGAAACCACCTACGCCTAAGATGGGTGATCGGATTGACGCTTTGGAGACTCGGATGGAACGCGTTACCAACACGCTCGACGCACTGGTTCGGTAGATGCAACTCCAGGCCGAACAGATGCAGCAGCAGAGCTTAGTTCTCGCAAAACTAGGCAAGCAGAAGGAGGGGAGTCGTGAAGGAGAGGCCTCAGGTGGAAACTCGGGTGGAGATTCAGATTCACCTCAGAGTGAATCTCGCCTCGCCGGGAAGAAGGTGAAACTTCCGTTGTTCGACGGCGAAGATCCAGTGGCTTGGATTACTCGTGCGGAAATTTATTTCGATGTGCAGCATACTCTGGAGGACATGCGTGTGAAGCTAGCAAGATTGAGCATGGAAGGTTCAACCATCCACTGGTTCAACCTGTTACTGGAGATGGAGGACAATTTATCATGGGAGAAGCTGAAACGTGCGTATCGCTCGTTATGGAGGAAGGAGGTTAGAAAATCCGTTTGAGGAACTATCAATGCTGAGGCAGAACGGAAGTGTGGAAGAATTTGTTGAAGCTTTCGAGTTGCTGTCTTCGCAGGTGGGCAAGCTTCCAGAAGAACAGTACCTTGGGTACTTCATGAGTGGACTCAAACCTTAGATTCGAAGGCGAGTGCGGACGCTGAATCCTCGTACTCGCATGGAAATGATGAGAATCGCGAAAGATGTGGAAGAAGAATTGAGGGAGGAAGACGATGACGGTGACAGAAGTAGGGCGAAGAAGGCTGGGTTCGGACGTTTGGGCCAAAGTGAGTGGGCCGGTCCGCCCAGAAACAAATATGGGTTTAATTTTAGGGATTTAAACTGTGGGTCAAAACCGGGCGGGTCAAACCCGATACAGAAAACGGGTTCGAGCGGCGGATCTGTAGGGAACTCCGCGAACTCTTTGGTTTCAACGGCACGAAAAGGAGAAAGCGACCACCATTCTGGGTCGTCCGAGAAATGGTAGGGGATTCGCAGCTTCCACAGTGATGAGATTGCTGAGAGGAGGGCAAAAGGGTTATGTTTCAGATGTGGGGGTAAGTATCACCCTACACTCCACAAATGTCCTGAACGCTCTCTGCGAGTTTTGATCTTGGGGGAAGATGAAGTGATGAACGAAGATGGGGTGATTGCGATGATGGAGGAGGCAGCTGAGGAGAATGAAGAAGAGGAGGTAGTGGAATGTAAAATCATGGGAATGTTGGGCCGCATGGGTGAGCATCAAACCATGAAAGTGGAAGGAAAAATTGATAATATTGATTTGCTGGTTCTGGTTGACAGTGGAGCAAGCCATAACTTTGTTTCTCCTGAAGTTACTACTGCCTTAGGATTAGCCATTACCCCTGTGGGTGCCAAGAATATCAGACTGGGTGATGGACATAGAGTTGCTACCAAAGGAGTTTGCAAAGGAGTGAAAATGAAGCTGGGTGAGATTGAAGTGGTGGTAGATGCTTGGGTGTTGGAGCTGGGTGGTTTGGACATGGTGCTAGGCGTGGCTTGGCTGAGCACCCTTGGTAAGGTGGTCATGGATTGGAAGTTGCTAACTATGCAGTTTTTCTATGAGGGTCAGTTAGTAAAGCTGCAAGGACTGGGCAGTAAGAATAGCAACCAAAGCTATTTAAATTCCTTCTTGAAGGATATGCATGGCAGAACTGGGATGGAGTGGTGGTGGTCAATGTTTCATTCCATTGAAGCAGACAAACCAGTGTTGTCAACAGAAATCAGTGCTGTTCTTAATGAATTTCATGAAGTGTTCAAAAATCAAATTCAGCTGCCACCTGAGAGGTCTAAGGTGCATCAGATCAAGTTGCTCCCAGGACAAGGGACTATCAATGTCAGGCCTTACAGGTACCCTCATCATCAAAAAGAAGAGATCGAAAGACAAGTGGCTGAGCTTATGCAAGCTGGGATTATTAGACCAAGCATGAGTGCTTACTCAAGTCCTGTGATTCTAGTCAAAAAGAAAGACAAGAGTTGGAGAATGTGTGTGGACTATAGGGCTTTGAACAAAGCTACAATCCCAGATAAGTACCCTATCCCAATAGTTGATGAATTACTAGATGAGCTTAATGGAGCTACAATTTTTTCAAAAATTGATTTAAAATCTGGATATCATCAAATCAGGGTCCATGAAGAGGATATTCATAAAATTGCTTTTAGAACCCATAATGGCCATTATGAGTACCTAGTAATGCCATTTGGACTAATGAATGCTCCAGCCACATTCCAAGCTATTATGAATGATATATTTAGACCATATTTGAGAAAGTTTGTGTTGGTTTTCTTTGATGACATATTAATATATAGTAAAGACATTGTGGAGCATCAATATCATTTGAAGCTAGTTTTATCAGTTTTACTAGACAACTGTTTTGTTGCTAATCAGTCCAAGTGCAAGTTTGGGTGTGTTCAAATTGATTACCTGGGTCACATTATTTCTGGAGAAGGTGTTGCAGTTGACCCTGAGAAAGTAAAGTGTATTTTAGCATGGCCTGAACCAAAGAATGTTAAAGGGGTACGAGGATTCTTAGGCCTCACTGGGTACTACAGGAAGTTTATTAAGGACTATGGTATGATAGCAAAGCCCCTTACTGAACTGACTAAAAAAGACAACTTTTCATGGGGGGCAGAGGCAACTAAGGCTTTTCAGCATTTGAAGCAGATTATGACAACTTCTCCAGTGCTAGTACTTCCCAATTTTAATATTCCTTTTGAAGTAGAATGTGATGCAGCTGGGAGAGGGATTGGGGCTGTCCTGATGCAACAAAAGCAACCAGTTGCATATTTTAGTAAGGCTTTATCTGCTAGTAACCTTGCTAAATCTGTTTATGAAAAGGAGCTAATGGCATTGGTATTATGCATTCAGCATTGGAGGCATTATCTGTTAGGCACAAAATTCATTGTATATACAGATCATAAAAGTCTGAAACATTTTTTGCAGCAAAGAGTTTCATCTCCTGATCAGCAGTGCTGGTTAGCCAAATTACTTGGTTACCAGTTTGAGGTCAAGTACAAGCCTGGGTTGGAAAATAGAGCAGCAGATGCTTTATCCAGATGTTTTGATGAGGGGGAATTGAGAACTATAGTTTCTTATCCTTTATGGGAAGATAAACAGAAACTGTTGGATGAAGTAGCCAATGACCCTTACATACAGAAACTGATCCATGAGGTTAAGGAAGCTCCGGAGTCTAGACCTGGTTTTGTTGTGAAGCAGGGCATTCTGTTATATCATGGCAGGTTAGTCATTTCACCTAACTCACCCTCGATTCCTTGGTTGTTAGAGGAGTTTCATTGTACCCCTGCTGGGGGGCATTCTGGTTTTCTAAGGACATACAGGCGATTGGCTGATTCCTTATATTGGGTGGGGATGCCGAAGAGTGTAAGGAATTTTGTCAGGACTTGTGATGTTTGTCAAAGGCAGAAGTATAGTGCTACTACGCCCGGAGGATTGCTACAGCCTTTACCTATTCCTAATGCTGTTTGGGAGGACTTGTCCCTAGATTTCATCACGAGCTTGCCTAAATCTAAAGGGTGTGAGGCTGTATTAGTAATGGTGGATAGGTTATCAAAATATAGTCATTTTATTTTGTTAAAACATCCATACACTGCTAAATCCATTGCTGAGGTGTTTGTCAGAGAAGTGGTTAGACTGCATGGGGTTCCAAATTCAGTGGTCAGTGATAGGGATCCTATCTTTGTGAGTCATTTCTGGGCAGAACTATTCAAGTTGCAGGGTACTAAATTGAAGATGAGTTCCTCTTACCATCCTGAAACTGATGGGCAAATAGAGGTCATCAATAGATGTTTGGAGAGCTACTTAAGATACTTTGCTTCTGACCATCCCAGAACGTGGTCTTTCTGGATTCCTTGGGCTGAGTTTTGGTATAATACAACTTTTCACATTTCTATTGGCCAAACACTCCTTTTGAAGTTGTGTATGGTAGAAAAGCTCCTCCTTTGGTGAAGTTCTTATCAAATGAAACAAGAGTGGCTGCTGTAGCCTTGGAATTAAGGGAAAGAGATGAGGCCTTGAATCAACTAAAAAGGCACCTGCTGAAGTCCCAAGAACAGATGGCAAGCTATGCTAATAAGAAAAGAAGAGATTTATGTTTTGCAGTAGGAGAATGGGTATTTCTCAAGCTCAGGCCTCATAGGCAGCAATCAGTAGTAAAAAGAATTAACCAAAAACTGGCTGCAAGGTTTTTTGGTCCTTTTCAGATAGAGGAGAAGATTGGAGAGGTGGCCTATAGGCTAAAGCTGCCAGCTGAGTCAAAAATTCACCTAGTATTTCATGTATCTCTGCTTAAGAAGGCTGTAGGTGACTATCAAGTACAGGGGCAGTTACCAAAAGAGTTGGAGGTTGATGATGCTACTGATGTATACCCTGAGAAGGTGCTGGGCTCTAGAATGGTGAGACAAGGAGACAATGAAGTCATTCAGAGTTTGATCAAATGGAAGCACAAGTCAATGGAGGATGATACTTGGGAAGACAATGAAACTCTGCAGGGACAGTTTCCTGAGTTTTGCCTTGAGGACAAGGCTGTTCCTAAGGAGGGTGGAATTGATAGAAACCATACTAGCACTGTGGGCCCTGATCATGGATCCAAGCCTAGAGTGTGGAAAGTCTATACTAGGAGAAAGACAAAATTAACCAAAAAGAATGACGTGGCAGGAAATGCATGAAGTTGGTTATAAGAGCAGTTTTGAGGAGGATTGAGTGGGCAAGAATTCTGTTAGGAATTAGTGGGATCACATTCTGTGATTTGGGGAAAGCCTACGTGCTTTGAGGGATTGGTGGTTATTCACCAATCTGTTATCTCTCTCTCTCATCTATTCTTGTAATTCCTCTCTACAATTACAGTGAATGATTCATGCATTTTCATACACTAATTTAGCATTATTCTATTGATACTAACCAGTTAGCATTTGAACCCATCACAATCCCACAAACATTTCACATAATCCAAATACTAAAAAATGAGCTTACATTCAAAGCATGGTTGTCAACATCACGACTCATGAGTATAACTGAGCTTACATTTCTGCCTAGAGAAAAGGAGTGGAATCACATAAAATCTTGTTGGCCCGTAGACTTAGGTGGAATTGGTAGAGTTAGGCTAACTTGCGTAAACTCGTGAGTGCATAGATGAATCTCAAAGTTTGCTGGGTCATGCCACTTTTTGCCCAAAATGCAGCACTTTTTAGCATGAAATGCTAGGGAAAACTTCTAGGTACCAAACAACTGAATTTTGCTTCACATCCGTCAACATTCAGTAAGCTAACCAAAAATACAAATCCAATTGCTTGTCAAAGTTGCTGGTTTATTGATCAATTAAAGTTACTGTGTTTCTCATTTTGGCTAGTTTTGTTAGTAGAAGCTCATCACAGTTCTGGTGCTAGTCTGTGGACTGTGGCTGACCGGTTAGTTGTGTTGCTACTTGCTTTCCATTCTTTGTTAATTGGTTGAGCGTGTGGTACTATGGTTGATTGATAACTAGTTCTATGTGAAAATGAGGTCCGTTGTTGTATTTTGCTTGCATATGGTACTAGATCCAAATTTGGATATATGATAATAGGTATTATAAATATTATGTTAGTATTCAGTAAACTCTTACAAGTACAGTATATAGAAGCTTTGGCAGATTCTCAAAGTTTGACAGACAACTTGACTCAGTCAAGAAACAGCATTCAACTAAATAAGCAGTGCACAAACAATCATATTACTATATTCCAACAAGCAGAATTTCACGCTATCGTTAGTTGATGTCTAAATTCAAAAATCAAGCAAACAAAATCACGTTCCTCATCTCATGGACCAGACATTGTTCATTGTTCCTTTATGTTCCTACGACCCGATCCTACAGTCAAACTATAGAGCAAATAAATAAAACAGCATTACCTTAAAGGGAAGATTAGTAAAATCAGCGTTGATTCGGACCTGCACCGCCGCCACGATCCTTCTGAATATGTTGCGTCTGCTTCTCAACGAGGTTATCGATAGCGGATTGCACTGCCTTGCCGTCCCCGATAAGCAACCGGGTCACGACTTCCGGGTCGGTCTCGAAGCGGGCCAGTTCAAACTCTCTCTGAGGACACCGTTGGAATTGGGCCAGGACGCCAGGTGAAGAAGAATGTCACGGTGGAGACTCTGCTCTTCCCGGCAAGTGCTGATGAGTAGCCTACTCGTCTCCGATTCAGCAACTCGACGCCTCTCTCAGTGTCACGCACGCTACTAACTTTTTTGGTCAAAAACGAGTGGGGCTATCATGTATGGGCTTAACTGGGAATGGTTCCAGCCCAATTTCCGTTCACACCTTATATTATTTATTACGTTAGATGTTAGTTTTGACCAAAAAAAAAAAACGTTAGGTTATATATAGACTTGATTGATTGATTGTGTGTTTGTACAAATGACCATTCCTCTATTTATAGAGGCAAATAGGCTAACTACTATGACACCCCACATTCTCCGATCATTACAAGTGTTTACAAAATCGTGGGGTATCATCGTTCCCTCTCTCCTAGTCAGCTTAGAGGCTTTGTTTCAGTCGTTCTTCATTGCATCGACTAGCTCGCAACCACTTTCTCCTATTTTTTTGAGAACGAGCTCACTAACTACTTTTGCACGTGGAAAGCTTCTAAAAACCTGATGATTCATTCTACTTGAAGCCTAAGTTTCTGCGTTTTCCCCGAATCTTGTCCTTGTACTCTCGATTCCCTTTGGTCGATCACTTATGCTACCAATCGGCTAGACCCACTCGAATCGGCTACTATTTTGTTCGACCATGCTATCCAATCGACTCAAGTGACCCTTCGGCTCTTCACTAGCCGTTATGAATTTCTAGGTGCCAACATATTGCCCCCCTGCATTCTCGATTTATCCGTCAGAGATGAATTAGAATGTAATGATGAGTTTTGCAGCTTTCTAGGTAACTCGTTACCACTCAAACTCCTTATAACAAACTTTCGAATTCCCTTGATAAGCCGTTATCCTCGTCACTTCATCCCTTCTTTATCACGTTTCTTCCTACCTTATGATTGTCTCTTGTCAGTTGTCACAGATCCTGCCGATCTTCCCATCATCGATGTTGGCGCTCTAGCGGAAACTCCCGAGAGGGTTTTGGCTGGGGAGTTACGGAAAACTTATAGCCGAACCTATGAAAGATCGGCTCGTCCGACAACCATTCTGGCCTCCATGAAGTCCTTAAATGCTGTTGTGCAGAGATTCGTCATATGAAATATATGAAGAAAATGTGTGTAGATTTCTTAGCCAAATATAGGTGCCTCCCAACATGAGTCTTTTGTCTCTATTGATTCCCTGTTGGTTGGCTTGAGTTCTTTGTTGTTACTTGATGATTTGGGTGTCTTATTTGTGAGACTTTAGCTGTGTGTTAGGTTCTTCCCTGTTTGTTTTTTTCTTTTTTATATCTATTATTACAAAATAAAACGTTTATGCAGTGATTAATTGCAAAGCTTGTCTTATTTTGCCAGAACCTTTTGTTCGTCGCGATTATCTTGATTTCACTGGAACCCACGTGACACGTTTAATTATTATTATTAGATCTAAACATTTATTTTACAGCATTATTAGATGAAAACACAAGTCAGAAGGTGACGAAATGTGATATGGGCAGAAACAGCGCCATCCATAAAGTAAATAAACACAAGATATTAGAAAACGAAAAAAATCTTTTTATCTTGAACGAATTCTTAAATAGCTTACGATCTTACGTGCTCAGCATCCAAGATTCAAACAAGAAGAAGTAGAATACTATAGCTTGCATCTACTGCAACCTGATTTTATATTGCCACCAAACAAATTAAACACGCAAGCAGCTATTTCTAACTTTCACATTAATTAATTGTAGACCTAACAAATAGTAGTTTTATGTTTATTTGGCAGAGGAAGGAAAGTGCATTTGTCTCTGTCTGCGATTATATTTGACCAAACCTATGAATGAATCTGATCCCTTTCTCCTACCTTTCTTGACAAAGTCAAAGACACACATGCTAACGTCAGTAACATACATAAAAGTTAAATGTTATGGTGTTTCCTTTTAACTTCTCTTCAACAACAAAAGCAATTTCAATGCAAAATGCAATATATATAAACAAACACAGTCCTATTCCTACCTACCTAATTGCAAAATACTCATCTCTTGCAATCATGGAGAAAGAGAAGCAGTCTAAGCAGCTGCTGAGGAACAAGATCATGAAGATTATACCAAAAGCAGCAGCTGCAATCAGCGTCACGTTTCAAAACCCTCCTTTCAGCCCAGGCAGGGATCACAAATTGAGCAGATCAGAAAACAGGGGCAAACCTCCTTCTCATGGCAGCAGCAGGGGATTCTCTGGGCCTCTGGTGCCAAAAGATGCAGGGGGAAACGGAACTGATCAAGAGCCCACATCGCCCAAAATATCGTGTATGGGGCAGATCAAGCACAAGAAGATGCAGATGCAGATGAAGAAATCCAGAAGCTTATCGGTGGTAGCGTCTTCACACATGAGATCAGACGCTACTGTGAACGTGGATAGTGCTTCATCTTCATCCACTCCGAGAGACAGAGAGGTAAAGATCAATAGGCAGGGTTCTTCTTCCATATTTCAGAGGATGTTGATGTTTAAACCACCAATTCCAAAAGCTGCGAAATCTGGTACTGGTGGTGGTGGTGGTTCTGCTTCTGCGGCGGTTGGCGATGAAGAAGAATTGGGGAAAAACATAGGACCACCGTTGGGTGAGATGAGGCGTTTTGCGAGCAGCCGTGAGAATTTTGCGAGCTTCGATTGGAAGGCTCAGATTGCGCCTGATGAGATTGAGATTGAGATTGATAGGGATTGCTACACCGATGAGAAGAGAAGAGATGCAAATGTAATCACTTTCTCTGGACCTATTTTGGGAGGTTTCCAATCTAGCATGCAGCCGCGGAAGGAAATTAATCTGTGGAAGAGGAGAACCACGGCGCAACCTATGCCGCTTCAATTGAAACCAGTGCTTACAGCCAAATGATTCCTCTTCACCTCTCTCAAGCAACTATATCAAGCATGAACACCTCTCTTCGAATGAGTGTTCCGGAGGCCGACACCAACACTACACCGACACCTACCACACAAGTGTCAAACACACTTCTTGCTCAAATTGTAGATTTGTTTTATTGTTTGGGGTTCTCAAACTTACCCGAGTGAGATATTTAATCACTTCCTATATGATATGGATCAATAATATTTATATTGTTTAAGATAATTGTATTAAGAATTTCAGGCACGTTTTACTTATAAAAGTTTTATTGATCTATTTAGGATGAGTTTACCTCCTGAATAGATTGGAGTTAGACAACCTATCTCTTACAATTTTTCTTTTCCTTTATATATATTTTTCTCTTTTATATATCTTCTCTAGAATCATTTTAATGGATGTGATACTAATTGAATCTTATCATATTAATAAGGACAAATATGAGTGAGGCGTTTTTAAAAGTGATTTTTAGTTAAGACCGGGTGGAAGTGAAGATTTTCATCCCATTTGGATATGTAGATGGTAGATTTATTAATGTCATTTTTTATAAGATTATTGTGTTTATTTTGTCCCTGATGTACATGAGAGATAGAAGTAACCATCATCATCATGTTATGCGAATGTTATGCGATTACCTCTGATTTATTCAGGTAGATCCAATTAAATTTTCCTAAAAGAATTGATATGAATCAGCAAAAGTGATTGAGCTTTTCAAAACGATGGCAATTGGAAGGTCAAAACAATAAAGGATGAATATAAAGTTTTCTGGTTCAAATTAAGATCGCGGGAGAGTTGAGAATGCGAGTGGTTGCTTTGCTTAGAAGTAAATGCTTAATTAGTTCGCGGATAGAGATGCAATCAATGGTAATAAAATTGGTCAAATTCGCGAACGCATTAGAAGGGAACAAGGATGGTTGGAGTGGCTGCAGTTTGGTGGACAGGATAAATAGAGACAGAATAGGATAATAATCATATCCTGTTGTTATATGTTGTTTGTTGCGCCAGCAGAATAGGATAACTCTATCATGTCTCTTATTCTATCATGTCCATCATGTATAAAAGTTATCTTGAGAGAAAGTTAGGATAGAAATTATCCTGACATGATAGGATGTCAGTTTTTTATTTGTTTATTACCGTGACTCAAAATTAATTTCAATATTTATATTTTATATAATTTATAATAGGGGGCATATCTAATGAGAGGAGTGGTTTATGGTGAGAGATAAGAGGAATAATTATTAGCCCTTGGATCAAAATTGATGGTTCAGATTTAGTTTATGTTTTAAACACTCATGTGACCTGTTTTTTCCCTTCTCTTCTTGTGTATCATTTGTTCTGCCTCCGCCTTCCTCCCTGTCTCTCTGTCTTTCGAATCTCCCTCAGTTCCTTGCTCCCATTCTCGTCTTTTGTGTCTTCTGCCCATCTTTCTTCTTCTTCTTCTTCTTCTTCTTCTTCTTCTTCTTCTTCTTCTTCTTCTTCTTCTTCTTCTTCTTCTTCTTCCTTGCTCCCCTGTTCGTTCCACTCCGCAATCCTCTCGCGCGCGCCGCCGTCGTTTTTTCCTGCAATCCTCTCGCGGGCGCCGCCGTCGTTTTTTCCTGCAATCATCTCGCGCAACTGCTGCTTCACTCGCGCCTCCGTCGTATCTGCTTCAGTCGCGACACCCTCTCTTTACCACGCCTCTAACGTTCAGATTAACCTCCTGCTTCATCCGCTTGTTCTGCGCGCGCACAATGAGTATAATTGTATCACCATCAAGGATTAACCCTACCCTCACCAACTCAATTGAAGAGGTAACATCATTCTGTTTACTATGTTGCTATATTCAGTTTTTGTTAATAAATTCATTGTTCTTACATTAGAAGAGTAATTCGTTGCTTAATAAATCTTTGTACATTATATTGCTATGTTCAGATATACGTTACTGAATTTTTGCTTTATAGTTAACTTGTATGATAATTTTTGCTTTATAGGAAAATGAATGGGTGCCAACTTGTGATGAAGAGTTAAAGCCTAAGCTTGGACAGCTATTCAATACATTAGAAGAAGGTGAACAATTTTACAAAAGGTATGCACATAATGCTGGATTTAGTGTTCGTTGCTCATCTGAAACTAAAGACAAAAATGGTGTGAAGCATTGGAAGTATTTTGTTTGCTCAAAAGAAGGTTACGTACCAAATAAGAGAGATATTATGGTGAAAAGTGAATCAAATGTTAAGGCTAGAAGAAGGAGTCTAACAAGAGAAGGATGCAATGCAAAAGCTGTTTTCAAATTGGTAGAGGAAGGTAAGCATGAACTTTTTCGATTTCATGAAAGTCATGCACATGCACTTGCTTCACCTATGAAGATTCAATTTTTAAGATCAGCAAGAAAGGTGAATCCTGTGCACAAGAGTTTATTGCGTGCATATAATAGAGCAAATATTGGGCCTTCTAAAACTTACCACTTATTGAAAGAACAATTTGGGGGTTATCATAATGTTGGGTGCACACAAAGAGATCTTCAAAATTACTCAAGAGATTTGAAGACTAAAATTAAAGATTCTGATGCTCATGTATTTATTGAAAACTTTAGGAGGAAGCAGGAATTAGATCTATCATTCTATTATGCTTATGAGGTAGATGGAGAAGGTAGTCAGAAGTGTGTTTTTTGGGCGGATGGTCTTTCTAGAAAAAAATATTCTTTATTTGGGGATGTTGTTTCATTTGATACTACTTATGAGACAAATAGGTATTCAATGATTTTTGCACCATTTATTGGAGTAAACCACCATAGGCAGTCTATTACTTTTGGAGCAGCCTTTTTAGGAGATGAGAAAGCTGATTCATTCATTTGGTTGTTTGAAAAGTTTTTAGAAGCCATGGGGCAACATCAACCAAATCTTATAATAACAGATCAAGATCCTGCCATGAAAGTTGCTGTAGAGAAGATTTTTAATCACTCGGCTCATAGGTTTTGTATGTGGCACATTATGAAGAAAGTTTCTGAAAAAGTTGGTGTTTCGTTGAATGCCAACGAGGAGTTCAACAATGATTTCAAGTCATGTGTTTGGAGATCGGAGACACCAAATGATTTTGAAGCAACATGGAAATCTATAATGATTAGATCTAATTTAGAAAAGAATGTTTGGCTCTCGCATATGTATGATATTCGAAGCATGTGGACCCTTGCTTACTTTAAAGATATTTTTTTAGATGAGATTTTGAGAACAACCTCAAGGTCAGAAAGTGAGAATTCTTTCTATGGTCACTTTTTGAATCCTAATGTTAGTTTGGTTGAGTTTTCGATGAGATTTGATTCTGCCATAGAAGCACAAAGGCAAAAAGAGCTACTTGCAGATAATGATTCACTTCATTCTAAACTAAAAATGAGGTTGGACCGCAATTTAAAAAAACATGGAAGAAATATTTACACTCATGAGAACTTCTATAAGTTTCAGAAAGAGTTATGAGTTGCATGTGTGGATTGTGGAGTTGAAAGCAAGAAAGATGAGGATGGAATTGAAATATTTCATATAACTAATAACACTCAAACCAATGGTAAAATTCGAGAAGTGGCTTATAATCCTTCTAATCACAATGCAGAATGCTCTTGCAAAATGTTTCAATCTTAAGGCATACCTTGTAGACACATACTTTGTGTTCTAAAAGGGAGGATTGAATGAGATACCAAGTAATTACATTTTAAATAGGTGGACTAAGTTGGCAAATAAAAAAGCTAATTTTGATATTGCTGACAATGTGTTGGGAAAGTGTTCTGAACCAGAAAATGAGAGCAAGATCATATCAGATGTATGGGATCACTTAGTCAGGTGTGTTGAGAAGGCGGGACAAAGTAAGGAAAAATTGCTTATAGTGAAGAATGGAATTATTTACATTGAAAAGCAATTGGATGAGTTTGAAGGTAATTACGAACAAAATAAGGCAGATGACTTGCAAACCTTTATTGGGACCAGTATTCCTGAAGAAGTGGAAATCCTTCCCCTACGGGCTTCAAAGACAAAGGGAAGTGGAAAACGAATCAAAAGTGGAAAAGAGAAGGTTGTTGAACAACAACAAAAAAGAACAAGACTTTGTAGAGCTTATGGCCAATATGCTACCCATGACAGCCGTAATTGTCACAAAGTATCATCTAACTAGTTTAGGTAAGAAACCCTCATCTTTGCTTTCAATTACTTCTTATCGTCTATGTTTATTGTTGATGCATTTGTAAGTCTAGTTTCTCAAAAAAAAAAAAACTTCCTGCTTAAGAATCTTGTTTGTGATTGAGTAGGTTATTTTGGATTTTGTGTTGCTGCTTCTTATTTATAATGGAAAAAGATGTGTTTGCTGCAAAAGGGTGATCCAAAAGGAGTACAAAAAGGTGAATCTTATTGCTGTCAACTTTTTTGCTGTCAAAGGATACCATAATCTTATTTGCTGCAACTTAATTTCCTTTAATGTTGGTGGCTAATAGATTTGGAAGAATGGCATGAAAGGAAAGGAGAAATCAATTCAAATAGAACAAGTCAATTCAGCCTTGAAGTTTGGAGTTTAAAAGAACAAGTCAATTCAATGTTATAAATAGGCAATTGATTTTGGAGTTTTTCATTCTGTCGAGCTGGACAAAGACTTTTTATGTTTATGTTTTAGACATTCAATTTTATTTTGTAAACACTACTTTGATGACATAGACACATTCATGTTCAAAACTTTCAGTAGTATGCTTAATTTGATTTCAAATTTTCAATTTATTTTAGTTCTGAATTGCTATAAGTGATACTTTGATGATAGAGACGTACTTATATAATATGTTGCTATGGCATCATATAAACACTCTTGTAAGATTCCAAAACTTGGGAATTAACAACAACTTTGACGTCCCTCATGAGTTGCTCCATAAAAACTCTTGTAACACTCTTCAAAGTTGCTCCATAAAAATATGTTACCTCACTGTTTTAAAATTTTGTTTCTATGTGAAGAATCTAAAATATTCTGCTAGCCTTGATCATGGTTAGTGTTTTATCATTTTTAGTTAGTGCAATACATTCTTTGCTAAGTTGTGTTATTTTCTCCTCACTTACACACAATTATAGAAACCCACTGATTTGGGTCTAGGTAGAATCAAGAAATTCTCAATTCAAAGATTAATTAGCAAAAGCTTTCAAAATTGCTCCATAAAAATATGTTACCTCACTGTTTTAAAATTTTGTTTCTATGTGAAGAATCTAAAATTTTCAATTCAAATATTAATTAGCAAAAGCTTTCAAAATTGCTCAATAAAAATATAATATTGAAGAAGCAAAAGAAGCAACTTTCACATTTGTGGATAAACTACTAACAGCCATTTCATTACAAAATCACGACTTTTTTCATATCATTACAAAATCACAACAATCATAAAGATAGGAATCAAATACATCATTCAATTCTATAGAGGATGAGGCATAATCCAACCCATGAATTTAGCACTGTTGAACACTATCAACATTTGTTAACTTGTCCTAGGACTCTTCCCTTTCAAAAACTTGAAAATTGTCCCTTGAAGCTTTGGCTTTATAAATATTGTTGCAGCTCATCTCAGAATCACCAAATTCTTCTTTGTACATTTCTTCAACCATTAGCTTCCAAAGATGCCCCTTGCATTAAATGAACCAATTTGCCACATGATATGAACTAAAGATTAGCATACATGGTATAGGACTAATACCTTAGATTGTATAAAGTAGAATTTGAAATTAGCAATCATGGTACAACAACCATTTTCTGGTTAAGCTTGTTTCCCTATCCATCATAATTTTATCTAAATCCTTCTTGAAAACTAATAATTTTCCCTTGCTGACATTCCTCAACACTAACCCAACAACTTTATCACCTGAACTACCAGTATTGAAAAAATATAGTAACTTTCATTCCAGTCATGTCCATAGAAATATAAGAGGCATTTCAACAAACATGTGGGATGCATTATGAGTAGGAATAAGGAGAAAAAAGATACGACATGAAAGCACATGAATCATACAAGGAAGGAAAAAATAAACCTGCAATAACCATGGAAGCAGAATGGGAGAGCTATGAAGATGACGATTAGAAATGTCTCACAATTAGCCATCCCATATGCAGTTAGACAACTAATTAATTTAATCAATTTTAGAAGGGGGAAAAGCTGATAACAAGGGAATAGTAAACCTGTTAACAAATGCCTTCCTGGGAAGAATCAAATGGTGAAACGCGAGATGATTGCAAGAAAAAACGACGGTGGCGACGACAGCAGCGTGCGAGAGGATTGTGGAGTGGAACGAGCAGGGGAGCAAGGAAGAATTATGTGTATGGTGAGAGATGAGAGGAGTGGTTTACGGCGGTGCGCGTGAGAGGATTGCGGAGTGGAACGAACAGGGGAGCAAGGAAGAAGAAGAAAGATGGGCAGAAGACACAAAAGACAAGAAGGGGAGCAAGGAACTGAGGGAGGATCGGAAGACAGAGAGACAGGGAGGAAGGCGGAGGCAAAAAAAATGATACACAAGAAGAGAAGGGAAAAAACAGGTCACGTGAGTGTTTAAAACATAAACTAAATCTGAACCATCAATTTTGATCCAAGGGCTAATAATTATTCCTCTCATCTATCACCATAAACCACTCCTCTCATTAGATATGCCCCCTTTATAATAATATTAATTAATAAATATAAATTTTTGATTTTAATAAATATTAATTTTATTACATATCAATTACTAATTGTTATTGTTAAGTTAAATTATTTAGTTATTGATAAATTTAATTAATAAATAAAATTATTTATAAATGATGAAAATATTGGATTTACTCATATAAAATAATTAAATTTTCATTATCATTTACTACTACTTAGTTAACATTATTTTTCGTTATTTATATTATAATAAAAATACACAAAATAATTCTTCACTAACAATAAAATAGGCTACTCACACACACACACATATATATATATATATAAATATTAATTTTTTAATAGTAAATATAGACAAATTTTATATTATCATATGATATTATTTAAAATTATTTCTCTACTTAAATAATTATAATTAATAATTTAAATATAAATTATTTTTGAAAGAATAATATCTTTTAATAATTTTAAAAAAAATTGATTAATTTTTTATCATTAATCACCTACCCCTCCTAAGTTAAAACTCATTGTTACATATATAATAATTTTAATTAAAATAGACTCCTTTTGAAAAAAATAAAATAGCCGAATTAATAAAAAATAATTTTATTTTAGTTAATATGAAAACGTAACCTCATTTATAAAAATGTAAAAAAATTAAATTTAATAGAATAATCACTTTTAAAAAAAATCTATTTAGAAAATTAAATTTTAAAAAATATTATATATTTTTTATTTCAAGGAAAATTTGATACATTTTTCATTGTTTGTATCATATCCTATCAATATCCTGTCCACCTCAAACGCAGGTAGGATAAGAGTCTATCCTGCTCTTATAATATGTGCTTATCCAATCCTTTATCCTATCCTGCTCTTATCATATCCTGACCACCAAACGGGCCCTTAGTCTCAACTGCTGACTTATAAATTACTACTTCTTGGTCTCTCTTTTTTTTGCATCATGTTTTAGGTTATGCCAATTCATAAATAATATGATGTATACACTTAATTTTGTTTAGGACCTGTTCACGCTGTGAGCTTTAAGAAGTTAGGTAGAACTAAAGCGATTCACACTCAACCTTAGAATACAAAAGTGGTCATATCAGAATCTTGTTCTTTTCTCTCTTTCATACAACAAAACACTGACCTATTACATTAATGAGGACATTGAACTCCTTCCCTAATTTTCCACCTTACTCATGCCCCATTGTTTCGTGTTTCGTCCCGGCATAGTCAGTATTCATTGGGTGCCGACAACCTTCCCAAAATCCCTAAATGACACACCATGCCAACTCGATCAATAATCTCCTTAAAGCAGGAGTTAATTTCCTACGATCTGGTCGACTCACGCGTCCAAACCAACTTGTTGATTGGGTCGGGATAGTCCACCAACCCTCAAGACACTGAGGACAATTGGTTGAAGCATGTTATAGTTAGTAGTTTATCAGTTTGCTGATTCTCAATTTCATCTTTGTTTTGCGTACATCAATCGGTTGAGTCAGGCTTGTCCTGAAAGTTGAACTGATTAAACCTCACATCTAACAAGACACTATATAAATGTCATTTTGCTGGATCCTGCTACCTGTCTCACAGAGGCTCATAAAACAGTGTTAATTGTTCTAAATGAGATAAACTCGGTGATTAAGCAAAATGTTGCATTAATGATTACAATCAAACATAAATAGTAAACGAAACATCTTATCCAAACCTCAAAAGAACTATTTAAAATTCATCTTCCCCAAGATGCTAAAAATGGTGTCTCAACATACCTTTTTACAAAGTTTTCCTACCTTGGTCTTCATTGAAACCTCATGCACATTGTACACAAGTAAACTTTCACTTCTTTCCCAACTTTATCTTAAATTTTCTGTATATTGCTCGTAAACTCCTTTACGTTAAACCCAGTGCCAATCTTTATTATAGCCTACTGTTCTAAGAATTTCACCCAATGTTAAGAGACTTCCTCAGTTTAAACAAGGCCTCACGCGCCCTGATGACCTGATCGTAAGCTCCTTATTTTGTCTCACGCAGGAAAACTCATTTTGGTTTGGGCGAATATTCGAATACTTTTTATTGGTGTTGAATATTTTGAGTTTATAATGCCCTAATGTGTGGTCCCCTTATCAATTGTAGGTTTAAACTGTGGGCCTAGATAATTTTGTGCCTAATACGATACTCTAAATGTGATAATGTAAAACTCACTTGGATTATGAGTAAGTCACAGTTGGCGCTTTTAACTGATTAACGAATTTCCAATGTGATCATTATTATGTATTCACCTAATGTATTTGGGTCGACCGATCATATTACTTCACAAAATTCCTTGACCAATTTATTAGAAAATTGAGTGCCACTGTCCTGTAAAATGACTTGGGATATACCAAAATGACAAATCAAATTCTTCTAGCAAAAGTTTTCTAACATTCTTAGTCGTGATGGAAGCCAGTGGTTGTACTTCCACTTATTTAGTTAAATGATCCACAAATACTAGCAAGAACTTTACTTGGGCCTTAGTTGGGGAAATGGTCCAAGGATATCCCCCTTTCCCCTTTAAAAAGGTCAAGGTGTAAATAATGATTTTAGAGACTTCAGGGCGCCTTGTGAATGTTAGCAAAACACTAAAACTTATCACACTTTTTGACGTGGCCATGCATAGTCACATACGACTTGAATGTGGGTTAGTAATACCCTGCCAAACCAACCGAGCTGCGAGCGACCTCCCTTCTACTTGGGTAGAACAAACTACTTCATGTAGTTTCATATTAACTGAATCTTCTTCCTTAGTTGCTATACACCTTAACAAAGAATTTGTAAACCCCCTATGATATAACTTTCCACCGAGAAGAGTGTAATTAATTGTCTCTGTTCTCGGCTTCGTCTTTCTTAGAAGACACACTTCGTCTTTTTTAAGAACTTGATGCTTTCAGAGCTCGTGGACATGATGGATGATCGAGTTCATCAACTTGAACATTGCGCCAACGAGAGTTATTTGTAGAAAATCCTTTATATATATTTTTTGTGTATCCATATTGGGCAAGTTTCAGGGGCGGAGTATTTCACTGAACAGAGGGAGCACACGGCTCCCCCAAGCTTTCTAAAAAAAATTCATGTAATATATATATATATATATATATATATATATATATATATAATGTTTAAATAATAATATATTACTTTTAATAATAATAATAATATTTATTTTATTTCTAGGAGGAAGCTTCTCATAGAAGCTTTAATATTTTTATTCTGAAACACCGTACAACATAGTGCAATCATATTTTTTTGGCTTAAATATGTTTTTGGTCCTTGAACTATGAGCGAGTTTTGGTTTTCATCCCTTACCGGCGTAAATGTGGATTTTAGTCCCCAAGCTATGGGAACTTGTTGGTGTTAGACCCTGCCGTCGACGTGGTCAACGCCGGAGCTCCATTGATCCCATGTGGCACTGCCACGTCAATTAATGAAGTGCACGTGGATTTTTTTCATTTAAATTAAAAAAAAGAAACCAGAAGCACGATTGCCACTGGGGCTTTCATGAAACAAAGTCAAGTTCGAATTATGGGAGCCAATGAAGCAAACCAAGAACTTGAGAAAAATGTTGTCCCCTTCAACCCAAGCTGCAAAAACAAAAAAGAAGAAATTGAAAGCGACAACAACAAGGACGGCAGCGGCTGACGGCGGCGAACGGTGGCGGTAGCAAAGTACCATCAGATCCTCTTCTCCTCGTGGCGAGGATCATCGTCGTGCAACCCGTTTTCTCATAAGTCAAAAGGATTGGCCGGAAAACAGCCATGAAGGTGAAGGCGGCGGTGGTCGACGGAGGCCGATCATCAAATTTCTTTAGGGGTTTTTATACGGACGTTGTGGGGATTCCATTGGTGGTGATGGTTCCTCCATTGGCCCACTAGTTCAACCGAAAACGAAGGGAGAAGGAGACGGCGTCGCGTCGTGTCGGAGGACAGAGGGAGGACGACGACGACGCGGTTCACCCGTGGGGACAATCGAGACGAGGGAAGGAGATAATGGTGGTGGCTGGTTCAGTGACGGCGGCGCCTCAAGGTGGTGGGGACGTCTGATTCAATTTGGGAAGGAAGGAAGAAGAAGAAGAAGAAGAAGAAGAAGAAGAAGAAGAAGAAGAAGAAGAAGAAGAAGAAAGAAGAGAGGAAGAAGAAACGTATTGTTGATGGGAGCCAGGAGAAAGAAGAACCTAATTTTTGTTTATTTTTAATTTAAATAAAAAAATTCACGTGTACTTCATTAATTGACGTGGCAGTGCCACATGGGATCAATGGAGCTCCAGCGTTGACCATGCCGGCGGCAGGGACTAAAACCAACAAGTTCTCATAGCCTGAGGACTAAAATCCATATTTACGTCGACAAGGGACGAAAACCAAAACTCACTCATAGTTCAACGACAAAAACATATTTAACCCTACTTTTTTCACTGAGTTCCGCTGCCCCTTTTTATTTGAGGGGTTTATTGGTTTACATTTGCTGCTGATTTTACTGCCAATATGAGAAACTGTTACCTAATTTTGGGCTGTTTGATTAGTATTAGTACTCGTTCAACAATGATTGATGTAATTATATCACATCATATATCACACTTATCACTTATCTCTTCCTATCTTTCTAGTGGTCGACGCCCTTTGAATGTACACTTACTGGTTTGCTGGTCTCTCTGCTGGTCCTGGGATGTTTGATGCAATGCCTAGATGAGATTACAAGGAAGCAGCATGGGACTTATGTGTTGCTAATGTCGTAATTCTATTTTGACAAATTGCTTGCTAGTGAACTTTGCCAATTGTTATCTTTGGAGGGACATACTAATTTTAATCTATAATTTGTGTCATAGGCAGTGCTTAGTCTCTTGTAACTCTGTCATATATATATTTGGGTTTTAAGCACCCATAATAATACATGATTGATTGACCAATAAAACCAAACCTGAAGAAATTAATGTATATCGCGATCACCAATTAGGCGTGATCTGTTTAATTAATAGTAATACACACGAACCAATTAACCAGAATTGGTATACATAGAAGTAGAACTAATAAGTGACACGCACCCCTTGGTACCTGAGAATTTCCCCAATGAGCTCTCCTTTCCCAGAACCCACATACCTTCCTTTAATCTGGCCATCTCTGATGAACAAAAAAGTAGGCACCTGCACCACTTCCATGTCCCTCAAGAACTGCATACAGCTCTCGTTCTCGTCCCCGTTCATCCTCGCAAACACCACCGTGTCCGCCATACTCCGAGACAGCTTAATCACCGTCGGATATACCTTCACGCATGGCCCACAGTGCTTCAATCCCACATCCAGCACAACGAGCTTCTTATCAACCTTATGGTCCTCGATGAGCTTCTCCACATCCTCCCTGCTATGCAGCTGCACCACCGCTGAGTGGCTGTCACCGTAGTACAACACATCACCAACAAGCATGTCAGGACCAATCGCGTCCTCTTCGTGGATCTTCTCCCTGCTCTTGTAGAAGGTGAAGTGAGGAACTTTGTCCACTTTCTCCCTTTTGCAGAGCTCTTTTGTTTTGTCTGATTCGTCTCCCATTACGAGAAGGAACTCGACGTCGTTGCATGTGCGGCTGAGCTCTACTAAGAAAGGGTAGATCTCGCTGCTCTCGGAACTGTCGCTTAGAGCGTATTCCACCACGACGAGCTTGTCTTTGGCGGATTGGAGGGCTGAGTCGAACTCTTCAATGCTGTGGACTCGTTGGACCCTTTCTGCTACTTTCTTCGTGCCGCCGGGAGAAGCTGCGGTGGCTTTTGTGATGAAGAGAGTACGTGTCTGGTGGGGTGATTGAGAAGCTCCGATTCCAATTAGGGGAGAGTAGTAGTGGTGGTTTTTGGTGAGAGTAGTAGAACGAAAGAGCTTGGGGTGGGTACTGGAAGGAGAGAGAGGGGGTTTGCATATGAAATTGCTAGTACTGGTGAATGTGGCCATGGCCGCCGGGGTTGAATGAATCAATGAATTGAATCAACTGTGAGAGCTAGCCTCGGCAGCCAGTCACGGATAACGCTAATTATTGTGAGTTGCCAAAATCATATCATATCCCCTGCCTCTGGCTGGCTAGTCATGTGGTACTAAATGTTCACACGTGTCTTCTTTTTTATCTTCCTTGTCAATTCATTTTTGTCCAGTTCATCAAATTCAATTAAAGAACAAGATTATAAAAATTGGAATGGAAAAATTATGTCCACAAATTAAATTGCAATTATGTTTTCCAATTTAACAACGTATCTTAGACAGCACCACTGATATATGCACAAAACTCGCTTGTCAACTTTCACTCTATTGTCTAACTTTTTCGCCTTCTTGTTCATACAAATCAATTAATGGCCTCCTTTTCATCTTAGTTTCAGAATGAAAATCCATGAACTAGTGAGACCCCAGAGTTAAGGATCTCATGTCCGTTTGGTGCTCAGGACATGATAGGATATGATATAAAAGCTGGATTGCAACAGGATATGATAGGAGCAGGATAGACTCTTATCCTATTTGGCGTTTGGTGGACACCAGATAGGATAGAGTCATATCATATCCT
The DNA here is from genome assembly GCA_030819835.1 of Acmispon strigosus. Classification (NCBI taxonomy): domain Eukaryota; kingdom Viridiplantae; phylum Streptophyta; class Magnoliopsida; order Fabales; family Fabaceae; genus Acmispon; species Acmispon strigosus. Next base: position 2,866,345 of record JAUAMA010000003.1, read on the forward strand.
GTTTTTGATGTGCACTAGATAACAACAAGATATAATACATAATAACTCAAATGACAGAATTACTCTTTAATTTAAATTAAATGTATATTTTTCTAAAATTATATTTATATTTTACACATTAAAAAAATTAATATCTAAAAATATATTTATAAAAATGTTTTTTAATTCTAATAGAGAACTAAAGCTAGTTTCTCCTTATAAATAAGGTAAATAGAGTCGAATAACATAAACATCATCCATCAACATAGTTTATTCTACAAATATAACAGCAAAGCATATTCATGTGCTTTCTAGAAATAATATAAACAAACTCAAATAACATAAACACCACCCATCAAAATATTGTATTCTCCAAATCTAATAGAGAAACAAAGTCATATGCTCCTTAGAAGTAGCATAAACGAAGCAAAATAGCATAAACACCGTCCAACAAATAAAAGATTGAGATAAGTCATATATTATATAGACAAATAAACCTCTAGCAGTAGTCTACAACTAATTAGTTAAGCAAACTTTCTACTTGGTTACTACACCTTTCTCTCCACCTTTGCTAATCCTATTGCGAGGTAATAACCCTCTCATTTCATCAGTTTATTTATTCAACAATGTCCAATAAAATAGCTCTTATATTCTACTTCCTCTGCTCTCACATAGATTGAGATAAGTCATATATTATATAGACAAATAAACCTCTAGTAGTAGTCATTTCAATTGAGGTAAACTATTGAGCAGTTTTTCAGATATGATCAACATTACAAAACTATAATGAAATTAGTGGCACAACTAATTAGTTAAGCAAACTTTCTGATTACACCTTTCTCTCCACCTTTGCTGATCCTATTGTGAGGTAATAACCCTCACATTTCATTAGTTTATTTATTCAAAGAAGAAGAAGAAGAAGAAGAAGAAGAAGAAGAAGAAGAAGAAGAAGAAGAAGAAGAAGAAGAAGAAGAAGAAGAAGAAGAAGAAGAAGAAGAAGAAGAAGAAGAAACGGCTGAACGGCGAAAACAGACGAAGAAGAAGAAGTACAAACGGATGAACAACGAGAAGAAGAAGAAGAAGAAGAAGAAGAAGAAGAAGAAGAAGAAGAAGAAGAAGAAGAAGAAGGGAAGAAACGACTGAACGGCGAAAACAGACGAAGAAGAAGAAGTACAAACGGATGAACAACGAAAAGAAGAAGAAGAAGAAGAAGAAGAAGAAGAAGAAGAAGAAGAAGAAGAAGAAGAAGAAGAAGAAGAAGAAGAAGAAGAAACAGGCCACGACATACCTGCGACGGGTAGGAACGGCGAACGACGGTGCTGACGTCGGTGACGGCGAGCTCGGCGGTCGGCAGAACAACAAGGAACAGCAAGGAATGTGCGAGTGAGATAGGGTTTGTGAAGAGGAAAGAAGAAGAGCTGATACGGAAAGAAAGAAGAAATAATTTCTAATCCTATCTGGTCCCTTTCTATCCCATGTCCCCCCCTAGGATAAGAAAATGAACAAAAGAGGTAGGATATGATAGGATTAAAGGATAAGCTATTCTATCTTATTTGGTCACCAAACACTGGATTAAAATAAGATAGGATAAGTATCCTATCCTGTCTTGCCCACCAAACGGGGCCTAAAAATCAATAATAATTATTATTATATTGCATAATCAATTTTATAATGTTATCTACTACTGTATCTACTAATTGTGAGTCCTCAATCTGAAACCTCAGCAACTCTTAAAAAAAAGACTCTCTTATATGTCGACACGTGTCACTTTATCAACCCAACAATTTCTCCCTCTATCAAATCAAATTTCCGAATTTAAATCATGATTTGCGGTAATTAAGGAATTCAAATAATTATTTATTACAAATTTAAATCATGTAATTTATCTACTACTGTATCTACTAATTGTGAGTCCTCAATCTGAAACCTCAGCAACTCTTAAAAAAAGACTCTCTTATATGTCGACACGTGTCACTTTATCAACCCAACAATTTCTCCCTCTATCAAATCAAATTTCTCCAACTTTAGATGAACAATTTTAATATTAGTCATTGTGTCTACTTTGGTTTTATCTATTGAAGACTTCAATATATCATGTGATCTTACGCGTGTTTAAAAATGTTGACATATGTCATATATTTATTAGCTTCACCACATCAACTAAAAAAATATTGCAAATTAAATATTAAAAACACCCGTGCATTGCACGGGTTACTTACTAGTAATAGATACTTTTTTGGTCAACTTCATTGAAGGGAGATCTTGTTTTACTAAAGTGATTAATAAATATAGAGTATTCGAGAGGTTTCTAACCATCACAAATGTTTACGGCCGCTAAAAACTATCACTGAACCATATTTTTACCAAAACGAACTCATTTCTTCTACCAAGAACGTATTATTCCATTTTCCTACTCCCCTTGTTTCTGTATATACGTTACTTTTACATAATTATCTTAGATTAAGAAAAATAGTTACTAGAAATAAATTTGTAAAATAGTTTATTCATTTTCATAGATTACCCTTATTTAATTTATTATGAATTTATCACTCTAAGTTAATATTTTTATGATCTCATTACCTCTTTCATATTAAATATGAGGGTAGTTTTGACAAAAAATATTAAATGCTTTATTGGAATTGTAAAGTGGCTTATATTTAGGAACAATTTTTTTCACAAAAAGTTACTCCCCCGTTTCTTTTTATAAGAGTTAAATCAACTTTGCACACCCCTTAAGAAAGTTAGGTAGTATAGTTTTTTGCATTAAATTTGTTTTCAAATGTTGTTGAATTTCCAAAATTGTCCTTAACCTATTTCTTTTTAATTTTTTTCCATCATTAATGCAATTCCATATTTCAAGAATTGAATAGGGGTAAAAATGTGAAAAAATAATTAATATGGCACAAAACCTTTTGTGGTTCTTATTAAAAGGAACGGCCAATCCCCTCATTTAACTCTTATAAAAAGGAACGGAGGGAGTATATATATAATATAATATAATATAATATAATATAATATAATATAATATAATATAATATAATATAATATAATATAATATAATATAATATAATGCGTTAATGGTGAAATTAGTCTCTGATTTTGTAAGGGAGTTTAATTTTAGTCTCTCGATGGGAAAATAACATTAGTGGCGATCATTCTTACAATTACTAACTGTTTTTGACCGCCACTAAACGTCATTTTTCTGCTGAGGGACTAAAACCAAATTCACTTATAAAATCAGGGACTAGTTTTATCATTAACCCTAATATAATCTACATCCGTTATCATACCTTTCCCTGTAATTCTTAGATTTTTTAAAATTGTGAGGAGCTCACTCCATCCGTATGGTTGGACTTCAAATTAGTGTACATGTTTTGTTAATTCTTTGGACTACAATTACTTCACATGTTTAAGTTTGTATGAATTAAGGAAGAGGTACACTTGTTCTTCAAAAATATTTATTTTTCAATGGTGATTTGAAATTTCTGGTGGAACAAAATTTTCGGAAAACTTTTAAAAGGTAGTTGGTGAGGAAGGGTTATAATGTTGTTTCTCTCTTTACCAATCAACGAATGGTAAGTGCCAAACTGTGCCATGTCCTTTTAACATATAAAAGTTTTAATTTGGTCCTTCAACTAGTGTTTTAAAACTCCGACCGGGACCCGAAGCTATAATCGGTCAGAGTCGTCCATTGGATCGGTCTTGCAAGCGAATCGGATCAACCCGGTACGACCCAACCGAGGCAATGATTAGACCGGTGGCTCGGCTGAGTCTCGGTTGGACCGGCGAGTCACCACAATTTTTTTTTTTGGACATCAAAAGCAAAACGACATCGTTTTGCTTGAATGCCTAATCCCCAAATCGTGCAGTACTTGGCCACCGTTCTATACTTCTGCTTCTCACTTTCTGCTTCAAGTTTTGCTTGGCCACCGTTCTACTTCTCGTTCAGTACTTGGCCACCGTTTCTGCTCCGTCCGGCCACTATTTCTGCTTCTCCCTCCCGGTCGTTTCTGCTTCTCCCTCACCGGTCGTTTCTTCTTCCTGCTTACTCCCAAGGTCCGAGCCTCTTCCTTCTTTATTTAGTTCTTTGTCTTCTCTGCATTTAGCTCTCCTTCTTCTTCCCTTCTCTGCATATTTAAACTGTGTTTTGCTTCTTAGTTCTTAATGATATTTAGGATTTAGGTTATTTAGGAAACATATTTTACCTGCAAAGTTGATCTGTGTATATGTAGGACCAGAAATTACTGAATTCACATTGTGAGAAATGGAATTCGATTGGCCTGATTGTTGTAGAAGTTGAAGTAAACCATTAATTTGCTCCTGCGTAAAGCGTGCATTTGATGCAGGTGCTACATTTGATGAAGAGGAATTATCAACAGATTGTCTATAATCCTGAGAAAAATCAGTGTTAATAGCATTAACATTGGCATTTCTTTGCTGATATCTAGGGGAAACCGTGTTTAAAGAAACAAGTATCAATTGTATGGTTGTTCCATCTATAGTGTGTGCAAATCTTTTGAGAATGCCGGTAACTGTTGAAGAAGAGGTGGATGCATTACGTAATGATCTTGCCAATATGACCGTCCAACCAATTTCTAATGACATTGGTATGTATTTTTGTTATAATAAGAATATATGATTTATTGGTTTATATTTTGTTTCACTTGATGTTCATACTTAATTGTTACATGACATCTAAACTAATTTCCTTCAAAGATAAATTAAATTTGGATGATGATGATGATGATGATGTACAAGATAATACTATGGAAAACGCAAATGTTAATGCTACTGAAGGAGTGCCACAATTGGATGAAGAGGAAATGCATGAAAGAATTTGGCATTATTGCATTTGTGTTGTCATTTGTTAGCTTATGATTGTTTAATTATGTTTGAGACTTATTTGTACGCTTTTTTTGTGATTAAAGCGTAGAACCTATGATTAAAGCATGAATTTATTAATTAATGTTAGCTCATATTATTAATTTTTAAATTTTTTTCATATACACCAGGTTAACCAGTCCGGCCAGTGACCCCTCGATCCGACCAGTGGCCCATTGACCCTGTACCTTGGCCAAGTCGATCATCGGGTCGAGTTTTAAATCATTGCCTTCAACTGTTTTTATTATTAGTTTTACCATATATTAAAAATACATTTTTTTTCTTCAGAAAATGTTTATTTTTCAAATTGATTTTAACCTTTATTAAAATTAATTCTAAACATTTTGATTTGGGGAAAATTAACCTAATTCTTCCTCCTTTCCTCTTCCCTGCGTCGTGCTTCATTGTTCTTCATCCTCCTCTGTCGTGCATCGTCCTTCATCCTCCTCCGTGCGTCGTGCTTCATCCTCCTCCGCCGTGCTTCATCGTTGTGTCGTCCTGGTTCGTTCTGTTGTGCCGTAGTGGTCTTCCTCTTCGTCTTGTCGTGCTGTCGTGCTCTTCCTCTTCCTCCTCCGTGCGAGGCGGCTTGAACAAACCTTCATTCTTCGTCAACCCCAGCGTCGGTGCTCTTCATCTTCTACTACATCTGCAATCCACTCTCAGGTGAGTTAATGGTCCTTCCTATTGCTCCGACTGATGTTAATCAAAACCTGCATTTTTGCGCTTTTGGGTATAACACTCTGAGTAAGCGCTATAATATTCTTCAGCTTGTTGTTAAATCTGGTAGTAATAAAATGGTGGATGAATTGTACCAGTTAGGGGATGATAAGTGGCGGGCGACTGACAATAATGTTTCATCTTCTTCTTTGACTGCGAGGCCCAATAGTGCATTTGACCCCTCTTGTCGTCCGTGTTATTCATCTTCTCTGGCGTGCCGTCATTCTTCCTCAACTCTCGACGTCCTGTTGACTTGCGTAGCGTGTTTGAAGTGGTGGAAGAAGCTGTTGAAACACACAGCACCAAGCAAACCATCAAGGCTCTTATTGCTCAGGTAAATTCACAAATCCACTTTACAATTGTTTTAGCTGGTGTTAGCCTGGAATTTTTTCCAAGTCCTAACTTGGTCGAAGACTGCGTGATAAGGTAATTTCGACCAAAAAGGAAGATATAAAGCCAAGGATGATAAAACAGTTTCTGGTATTTCGACTAAGACGGCATGCTGAGTCGAAGTCGAATCCATGTCGGAGACAATGTCTTAAAGTGAACAAGTACTAAACTTGTTTTCGACTTAAAGCTTCATTGTGCATGAGGAGGTATTTCGACGGCGGTTATAGGCAGTTATTCAAGAAGGATGTGAAGATAGCAAAGCAGCAAACATGGGAAACGTGGAAAGCAGGAAACATGCGCGAGACACGTGTCAAATACTAGGGATTCGTCCGTTACCCAACGGTTGAAGATGCAGCCTATAAATAGAGGAAGACATGCACGAAGTAGGGGTCTTTCGTCCAACCCACGACACGTCCATAAACGTTAATTCTCATACCCTACAACCATAAGTCGAAGCTAACGTGACGCAGTGCAACAGGAACGAGTCAAACGTGAGTGACTGAGCGGTGTTCAACTGACCAACCCTTTAAATTTCCTACAAAACTCTTTATGTTTTCTTGCAATTTACATTTCAATGCAGTTTTTCCTTTCCTTTTGATTTGCCTTTTACTTACTTTAAATTTAGTCTTTTATCTTTAAAACGCTAAACCAGTTCGCTCGAACCACTTTCGACTGGCACCACGCACACCATTTCGCGCACTCACGATTTCCATATCCCAGAGCCCGTAAGAGGATCAAGATCTAGCCTTTTCATCAACATTTAGATTCACTTGTGGATTTACCTGGTTCACCAAAAATCAGAGTAAACAGCTGGTAAATTCACATAGTGGTATTAGCTCGTAAATTCATAAAGGCTCTCACTACTCTAATTGTGTAATTGTTCATATTTGAATTTTGATTGCTAATAGTTAGACTAAGAGAATCAGAAACATATTATTTTGCTAACATGAATTAGTCAGTTCTACAAAAGTCCATGTTCATGTTCATGTTCATGTTCATGATTTCATTTAGTCCATGTTCATGTTCCATTTTCTAAATCATGATTAAACCAGCCATAAGTTATAAAATTTTCTTGTTCCAGTAAAGTCCATGTTCTTGTTTCATGGTTCCATGTTCTTGTCTATTAAGGATTAAACCAGTAAAGTCCATGTTCTTGTTCCATTTTCTGAATTAGGATTAAACCAGCCATATCATGATTTGTTCCATGTTCATTTTTAATCCATGTTCTTGTCCATTAAGGATTAAATCCTGATTTAGTCCATTGAGGATTTCATTTAGTCCATGTTATTGTCCATTTTCTGAGTTCATTTAGTTGAAGGATTTCAAATTGGGGATTACTTCGACAATGTAAGCTGAATCATGATTCCTTCCACTGGTTTAATGATGATGCATATTGTTTTTCTTCTTTAACATAAAGTCGTGCATATTTCCCATTCACATATTATATGGCCTTGAACCAATTGGGTTGTATTATTGAAATTATAAGGTTTAGTCCTCTAGTTATTCAAAGGAATAGATTGTTTAGAATAATAATTTTTTATTGATATGATATATTGTGTTTACAAAAGATAACACTAATCTTTTGTATAGTAACACTAGACTACTATTCATGTCATAGCTCCATGGTATAGTCGTATTATATACTGCCAATTTCACTTTACTGTCAATTTTTCCTATTTGGTTTGCTATTTGCTTGGGAATTGTTAAACCATGGGTTGTGGAACCAATATAGCTGCTATTATTAGTTTGCCATTTTTATATTTTCCATAATTGATCTCTTGATAACAGGGGTAAATTTGAATAATACACGTTTTCCCCCTTTATTGTAATGTAGATGTCTAGCTACTCCGAGGATGATAGGCAGCACTTTAAAAATGTTTATGAAAGAATGCCTGAGAAAATTCGTGACGAAGGATATTGAAAATATAGACTCATATTCTTCAAATGAAAAATACAAGATGATTCCCAACCTAATAGCTGATGAAATACGGGGTCTGAAGTTTTGCACTTCGGATGATGCTGTCGCATTTTATTTCAATTATGAAAGAAGTCATGGATTTGTGGTGAGGAAAGATGAAGTACGAAAAAATGCACAAGACGATGTTGGGATGCAACAATTTGTATGTAATAAAGAGGGGCCTTAATAGCACTTTTGGTCCCTCACTTATCACGATTTGACACTTTTGGTCCCTCATAAAGAAAATTAGCCTAAATGGTCCTCACTTTGTCAAACGGCAGCAGTTTTGGTCCCCCGTCACTATTCCGTTAAAAAAATAACGTTTTTTGTCAAAAAAATTTAAAAAAAATCTTGAAACCCAGATAAGAATTTGTAAAACCTAATCTATCTTCTCTCTCATTCTCCATCTTCCTCTCTTTCTTCCGCCGCCGTCCCTAAACTCCATCTTCGTCTCTTCCTCTCTTCCTTCCGTCGCCGTCCCCAAACTCCATCTTCCTCTCTTCCTCTCGTCCTTCCGTCGCCGTCCCCAAACTCCATCTTCCTCTCTTCCTTCCGCTGCCGTCCCCAACCTCCATCTTCCTGTCTTCCTCTCTTCCTTCCGTCACCATCCCCAAATTTGCAACCTAGGGTTCGTTCTTCTCCAAATTGGTGATCTACGGTTTGCAGTGGTGCCCCAAATTAGGAATTCTGAGTGTGACGGAGCGAGAAGACCACCGCGAAAACCACGGGACAAGGCTTGGCGTGGTGGAGGAGCGCTGCTCCCGGTGGCGCGATGCGGTGGAGGAAGCCGGCTCATGGAGGTGGAGTGGACAGTGGAGGTCATGAAGAGAGAAAGGTAAGTGCGCAGGCCCAGCAACAACGGTGGGCGAGGAGCGATGGTGACGACGGTGCTGCGACCTGGTAAGGCGGAGGGCGGTTGGACGTCACAGGAGAGCGATGATGACACTGCTATGCAATTCACAGCGGGAGGGAGACCCGCGACCAAGGCGATGGTTCCGACGGTGACGATTGTTGAAGATTTGGGGTTGTGGATCACTGGTGGCGAGGAGCAGGATTGTTTGAGTCGATTGTCCTTTCCTTCTTCTTTCTTTCTGGTGGGGGTTTGGGTTGGTTTTGATGGTGAAATGGGGGGTTTTGGTTCTGATTGAAGAAAGCAGTGGAGGTCCTCGATGCAGAGTGAAGTGGTGACGGTTGTGAAGGAGGCGATGGTGGTTTTTTTTTTTTGGTTGTTTTGGTGTTCTGTTTATTTTGGAAATGAAGGGGCCATTACATGAACAAATCAACTTGCTTTGGAGATACTGATATAATATTTTCTAGATGTTCCTAAAGGGACTATGAACATGATTATAGTGCTTCCTTTACAAACTACTTGGTTCACTCCCAAGGCAGGTTTGAAGGTGAGATGAAGAAGAAAAAGGAGAAGGATGAATTTTTGGGTCTGGGTTTAAAGTTTTTTTTTTTTTTTTATAATTTTTGACATAAAACGTTAGTTTTCTAACGGAATAGTGACGGGTGATAGTAATAAAAACACACAAGAAAGGGGGGTTTGAATTGTGTGTGTGACTTTTAAATATTTTTCGCAGAATATTATTTATAAGTTTGAAAACGTTTAATTAAACGTGCAACGGAAATGTACTTAAAGCGTAAGTAGTAAAGAACACAAGATATTTATCCTGGTTCACCCCCAAAATCGATAGGGCTACGTCCAGTCCTTGGCTGTACCAAGATTTTCCACTATTTCGACTGAATAGTACAAGTGTTCTCCGGGACTTCTCCCAGTGTTCTAAGGACTTCTCCTTAACAAGTTTTCTCAGGACTTCTCCTTTATCTCTCAAGTATTCGACCGGACTTCTCCCAATTCTTTTACAAGAAGGTTGGTTTTCTACAAGGATCTCTTCACAAAGAGTGGGTAGAAAATATGAGGTTCTGGGTTCAGAGACGATTGTTAAGTTTGGTTCTCTGAAGGGATAGTGTGAGAAGAATGAGAGTTTTCACTCTATGGAGAGTTCACACTGATTGGCGACTAAACTCAGAAGGATAGAAATTCTAATGTTGCTGAGTGTTCTTGGCAAAATCTAATCTAAGTTGTGAATTGACTTGAAGAGTTCGAATGCTTAGATATTGTATAAGTCGTCGAGTTTAAAGTGATGCAGAGGTCACTATTTATATCTTCAGTAGGATGTAAACCGGATGGACTGATGAAGATCTTCAAAATAGTTCCGTTGGAGATTTGCTGGATTGTGAGTAACGGATACTTCTGCAACTTGTTGCTAAAGAAGGTTTGCCGTAGTGATGAACATTTCTTTAACTGGTAGAGAGTGAGTTCGTCTGGCAATGCTTTTGCTTCTGATCTCCAGGAACAGCAATTAATGCTTCTGACCCGAGGTTTTGAATTTTACCGTTGAGGAGATACGATGATCAGAGGATTTCACCGTAAATTCAGTAAAAAGCAACTTGAATAAAGGAATGTCGGAGAATTTGAATCTTCAAGGTATATGGCGCTTAAATCTGTCTCTTTCGTATTTAATGCTCTGATCCACAGGAGGTGCTTGACAACTTATCTTGGTTTAGACAAACGATCTCTACTGAGCAGATTCTTTTCGTGTCAGTCTTTAATTATTACTTCTTAGTCAACCTCTCTGTTTGACTTGGAGTGATCCGGACAGTCCCTTTAGGCGGACGAAGTTCTCATAGCCGGACGGACTTTTACTTTGCTTTTTGATAATGATTGCAGCGTCCTTTCCGTTTATAGGAGTCTCTGAATATAAACTTCTTCAAGGAAAAATTAGTGACTCTTTAACGAAATTGTTATTTATCAAAATAGATTAATTCATTTGGGTATTTTTCTCTAACAACGGGGACCAAAAATGCTGTCGTTTGACAAAGTGAGGGACCATTTAGGCTAATTTTTTTGATGAGGGACTAAAAGTGTCAAATCGTGATAAGTGAGGGACCAAAAGTGCTATTAAGCCTAAAGAGGGGTTAAGGGACACGAAATACTTCACTATGAATCGGGAAAGAGGTCATAGACCCCTTAGTCGGACTAACTGCCAAGCTAAGCTTCGGATACGCTTCGATTACCATACATCACAATGGAAGCTGGTGTCGTTCCATGAAGAGCATAACCATGAACTTACCCCGTCGATATATATGCATGCCATACCCGCTTACTGTACATTGAGTGAAGCTGATAAAGCACAGGTGGACAGCTTCATGCATACGACGTAAGAACATGTCATATTATGGGTTATATGACGGCACAGAAAGGGGGACATTCTAGTGTTAGATTTTTGAAGGAGGATTTGTACAGTTATATTAACAGGCAAAAACACTACAAGATAAAAGGTGGGGATGCACGAGCTACCATAAGTTACTTGAGATGAAAGGCCGATAATGATGCCATGTTCTTTTCGAAATACACAACTACGGAGGATGATAAATTGAAAAATATTTTATAGGTAGATGGATGCAGTAGAGATACTTCTAGTGTTTTGGTGATGTTCTTGTGTTTGACGCCACATACGGGAGACCAAATATAACAATCCTCTTGTTATATTTTCTGGTTCTAATCATCATTCTCAGACCATTGTATTTGGAGCTGCTTTGGTGGTTGATGAAACCTAGAAACATATAAGTGGGTGATGGAAATATTTTTGGAAGAAATGTCCAACAAACACCCAAAATCAGTTGTCACGAATGGTGATGGTGCTATGAGGGAGGCCATCAAACAGGTGTTTCAAAATTCATTAGATCTACTATGTTTATGGCACTTGCACAAGAATGTGCGTGATAATGTGAAGAACAAGTCCTTTTTGAAAGCATTCAATAAAGCAATGTATTATGCTTTCACTATCGATGAGTTTGAAGAATACTGGAAGATGGTTGGTGAGCATGGGCTTGAGGGAAACCCATGAGTTTCAAGAACTTATGACAAAAGGTATTCTTGGGCCACTGCATATCTCCATGACCAATTCTTTGCTGGAATTAGAACTACCTCACAGTTTGAAGGCATTAATCGTCGGATAAAGCCATATGTTGGGAAAAAATTGCATTGTTGAGTTCCTGCACAACATTGAGCAAGCCTTAAGAGTATACAGGGAGAATAAGCTACAAGCTAATTATAGATCTCTTTTTACAGTACCTGTGTTGACTGCCCCTCTTTATAATTCGAGAGTAAAGCTTCAAATGTGTTCACTCAAGAAATTTTTAAAGAAGCACGAGTCCAAATTGAGAATGTAGGTGAATAAAATGTGCAAGGTAGACAAGTTGATGGAGATATTATGAGATTCAAGATGCACAAGTACAATAGGCCCAGTAGTGCAATTAATGTTGTTTATGACACATCGAAGAATGAATTTCTATGCGATTGTCGTCTATTCTAGTCCCACGACATTCCATGTTCTCATAATTTTTGTGCCATGAGAACTGAGCACTTGGAATCAATTTCAGTCAGTCTTATTTGTAGACGGTGGAGAAATGATGCCAAAAAAGATTTTATGCCATCTCCTTTATCTGGTGAAGTGGAGCTTCAGGAAATGAGGACAACCCGTTTTAGCATTGTAGCTAATGCATGCAATACCCTTTGTCGTATTGCTTCAGAAAATGGTGAGTGCTTCAGTGAAATTATGGATGATATTTTGAAGTTGACATGCAAGTATAAGAAGAAGGTCGGTGCTCAAAGTGGTGGAGGAGGTAGCCTTAATGATATTCGTTATCCCCGTTTCGTGTTATACCATGAATTTCAATGAATTGAATGTAGCATAAAAAAATGAAAGAAAAGAAATCCATATTTCTCTTTTGCTTTGTTTTTCTCCTGAGAATTAAATGAGGCCATGAATGCAGCATAGAAAAAATGAAAGATAAGGAAGAAACTGAAAGAAAAATGAAACCTGTGGGGGATAGTAAGCGGTTTTGGATAAATGAGAGTGTTTATAACTTTATGCGAATTTTACTTTTTTTCTTCATTCTTTTGAGTTAATTCAGATTTGGATAATAGTGGAGTCATTTACTATTGGGGTTTGCGGTGAGGTTTGGAAGAAACGGTTGGAGATAACTACTGGCAGTGGTTTCAAAAACTGCTTATAAATAAATGACATAATATAACAATGTCACGTGGAAAGAAAACAATCCCAGGTGTTTCCAAGTGCAGGAATTGGGAATCATTAGTCAAATGGAGAGTGAAAAAGGCCAAAACCAAATCCAAGGGACTGAGACACTAAAAGTATGTACCTTCACGACACGTGTATCAGTTTACCAAAATGAACAAGAATTTTGCACTGCACTATACTTACTAGTGTCTAGTACTGTCTTTGTTTTCTGATTGATAAGGTTAAAAATAGAAACAAGTGCTTGCTCTATGCCCCGGTAAAGAATATCACTCGAAACTCTAAATATAATTTAAAATAACTGTGCATAACTTCCTCCAAATGCAAACACATGTAACTAAAAGAAATTGTTATCACCTATCCCGACCGGCTTCTCGGTCACCGACTTGAGGACATCTAAACTGACCATATTGCATGCACCAAAGCATATGTTATGAGTCTGGGCTGAATGGCTTGAAAAAAAAATCCCGCTTGATAGTGTCCACTTGGCCATAAAAAGATCAAGACTTACTCAAGGCAAAATGTCTAAGAGCCATTTGCCCGATCGGAGACCCAATTTGAAGGTGCTCTCTCAAGCTTGGAGGGACAACTTCCAAGGACTCCGACTTTATAAATATAGGATCTATCGTTTATTTATATAACATGTTATGCATTCTTAGAATTTTGGACTTGATTCTCTAAGCTCTCTCACTCTACTCTCAAACACTTACTTGAGCGTCGAAGTGTCTTCTCTCTCGCTATCGAACCTTGAGCTCCTTCGTCACATCAACAATTGCAACCTCTCTAGCCATCGTAAATCACCAGCACAACCAAATAGGCTTCGACACCATATTAGAATTTAAGAGGCCTAACTCAATCCAAAAGTTCACTCAAGAGTTAAAGATTATCTTTTCATATATAAAGACTATATTGACAATATCTTTAAGTTAATATGTGACTCCTCAACAAATTTTAACCATAAAAAAATGTATTTACGAGTGTTTGACGATTCTCAAATAAAAAACTAATATATGAAAAGAACTCAACTCACTAGCCATGCACGTCATCTAGTACAATAGAGGAATTTTGGTACTACGGAATAAAAAAGACCACTTACTCCTGAAGAGACTAGATAAGGAGCAACTGAGATATAAGCAGAGTAAATTATTCAACACTTGAATACACAGAAGCTTTTCTGATTTATGTGATAAGAGTGCAATCGGTGTTACTGCTATTCTTCATAGTATATATACCGCTAGCCTTAAATTGCATAAAACAACTAGAGCAGCTCCCTTATGTCCACTAGACAAAACTCATGCAGTGATTGAGGGAATCAACAAGGAAAAGTTACAAGTATTTGATTATTTGTCCAATTTGAGGTCCCAAAACCATAACTCCAGAGAATTTCATGCATGTACTTGTTTGCTGAAGAGTGCTGGCCATGGTACTTAAAATCCCGATTTTAATCTCTTAATCCTATGATTATGCGATTAGAAGCACATAGACGAGTAAAACTTGTCGCATAATCTATTTTAGGCTAAGTTTGACCTTACAAGCGAGTAAATTCGCATACTAGCTCCTTAATCCTGGGTTGGTAAGTCGAGTGGTGGTGCCTACGTTGCACGGGTACGCGTAGGGTACCCGGTACGCGGTACGCCATTTTCAGAAAATCCTGGGTACGGGTACGTTAATATATATATATATTAAATAATATATATTTATATATATTAAATAAAATGATTAATCTATTCCAGATAAACGTTATAATTTCAAACAATTTCACAAATTAAAATAACACATAAAAATAGGAACAAGCAACACATAAAAAATATTATTTAATAATGAACATAGAAAGAAGCAACACAGTTGCAGAAGCATCGAAAATAGAAGTATAGAAATTAGAAGAAGTATAGAAGCAACAAATTATTATTTAATAAGGAACATTGGAATAAGCAACAAGCAATTATTATTTAATAAGGAACATTGGAACAAGCAGCAAGAAATTAGTATAGAAATTGGAATATATAAACAAAAGAAGATTTCCAGTTGCAGAGGCATAGAAAACAGAAAAAGGGCACCACCGTACCAGTCCCTGCTGAAGGAGGAAGGGCTAAAGGAGGAAGAGAACGCGACGGCGGCAGGAGGAAGAAGGCGCAACGGCGGTGGGAGGAAGAAGGCGTGACGGCGGTGTCAGGAAGAGAACGCGACAGCGGTGGGAGGAAGAAGGCACGACAGCGGTGGGAGGAAGAAGGCGCGACGGCGGTGGGAGGAAGAAGGAGCGACGGCGGCGGCAGAAGACGACGCACAAGGAGAACGAGAGGTCTGCGTTTCTGATTTGGAAAGAAGAAGAAGGTTTGCGTTTCTGAAAAACCCAATTTAAATAAAAAAAGGGGGGAAAACGACGCCGTATCGCGTCGAAAACGCACCGGGTGCGTGAGGCAAAATCCGGTACGCCCCGGCGCGCACCGGCGGCGCACCCGCACCGGGTACGTACCCGGTGCCGGTGCCTCCTCCATTTCAACGTACCGGTGCTTCGCAAGGTGGTGCTAGGAGTAGGTCTGATTATGACATTCTTATATATTATGAATTATTATTTAGTATGAATTGTAAGTTGTGTTTTATGACTTATGTGTTATGAGTACAACTTTATTTTAGTGTTTCTAGTTATTTAGAATTTTTGTTTTTAATGTTATTTTATATATATATATATATATATATATATATATATATATTTATATGCATATAATATTTACATATATATTTTCTGGAGCATAAAAAAAATACATATATAGAAACCAGGCTAAATCTTACAATAAATTTTACGAGTAACACCCCGTCTCCAATTAAAGGCATAATCCTGATTTTGACTACTTAAGTGCTAGCAAAAGTTTCTTAATTTTTTGAAGACTATTTTCAGTACCATATGTTTGTTATTTACTAGTTTGAGGCCCGTGCGATGCACGGGGCCATTTATTTATACATATAAATGTCTACAACATATAATTGACATTTTACAAATAATTAGATAAGATAAGAGATGTTGTATATGACGAACTACTACATATATAACCTAAATTAATTGTTATTTCATATATGAATAAGTAATAAAAAAAACCCAAACGAAGTGATGAATTGGTATCAAAAGAAAATTACAACGAAGTAGTCAATATCTAATATGAGACATTGGATAAATAATAGTGACCAAGTACTAAAAATATATCATCGAATTTGCTTACAAATTTTTAAAGACCTCCTTGTAAACAACATTCTTTGTGGACGATGTACCCATAGTCTCTGTACCATCAACATAAAGTTTTAACCCATCCCTAGAACTCACTCGAGATACAACAACATACAATTGCCCATGGGAAAACACCGGTTTTGGCAAAAAAACTCCAACCCTCGATAGTGTCTGGCCTTGACTTTTATTGATTGTCATAGCGAAGCAAACAGTTATAGGAAATTGTCTACGTTGGAATTTTACTTGTAAACCACTATCTGAAGGTATGATTTTCATTCTCGGAATACAAACATTTTTTCCATTGGATAAACTTGTCAACAATCTTGCACAAATAACCTTTTCACCGGCATGTTCAACAATAAGCCTAGTCCCATTACACAAGCCATTTGAAACATCAATATTCCACATTAACATTATAGGCACACCTTTTTTCAAAACCAACTTATGATCAGGAAGTCCAGAACCCTTAATACCATTTAGGAACTCAGTTGTAATCCAATTGGCATCAATACCAACTTCCTCATCAACTTTAACAATTGTATCAGAGCTTAGATAAATGTTTTCATCTCCCGGACATAAATTCATGACAAATGAATTAACTGAATCAACAATATCTAATGTTGGAGCAAGAATGGCTTTGTCCATGAAATAATTCTCTTGTTTGAAATTGGTTTCAATATCACTATAAGTGGATGATACAATGTCAAATATAGCATCTTGGTCTGAATGAATCAACAGATCTTCCGCTATTTCAACATCACACTCACCATCATTATAAACCCCCAATTTACCATCGCCAATATCAAGTATCCACTTTGCAAATTGTTCTAATCGTTTCTTTTCTTCTAAGCTGCTTCCACTTTGCAATCGCATATTCTCTGTTAACCAAAGAACCTTGCAATGTTTCCATAGTCTTGAAGAATTGATTGTTGCCATCACAATTTGAGCGCGATATGCTTTAGGGATTATGGGAAAAGTTTGTCTAAAATCACCACCCAAAACTACAACCTTTCCACCGAATGGTTTAAATGATGCACTCGAGTCATTGAATCGCATAATATCACGTAAAGTTCTATCCAATGCTTCAAAGGCCCATCTATTAACCATAGGAGCCTCATCCCATATAATCAAACTTGTGTGTTTCAACAACTCTGCTTTTGGACTTCCTTGCTTGATATTACAACATGAATCTTCATCCAATGCTATAGGAATACTAAACAATGAATCTGCAGTCCGCCCACCTGGTAGCAACAATGAAGCAATTTCACTTGATGCGACATTCAAAACAACTTTCTTCTCTGATCGAATCTTG
Source organism: Acmispon strigosus (assembly GCA_030819835.1). Lineage (NCBI taxonomy): Eukaryota > Viridiplantae > Streptophyta > Magnoliopsida > Fabales > Fabaceae > Acmispon > Acmispon strigosus. Next base: position 2,883,906 of record JAUAMA010000003.1, read on the forward strand.
TAAGTAAGCGTTTTCCACACAAATGTCTTACTAGTTCCACCATAACCATACACAAAGAAAAAGCCTCCTCCACCATTGTTCACTGCATTGATAACCTCATCATACACAATTTTCTGTCCCTTGTTCAATTTACTAACATGCTCATCATGTTTATCAGCCATCTCTTTGATATCAAACCTCAACTCATTAAACAATAATATTGGAGTATGAAGGTATATCAGAAGAAGTTGGATAAGGTAGAGATGGAAAGTCTTTTAGACTTCTACCATTGTTAATCAATAACTTTTCTAACTCAACCAGACATAACATCCTAAGCACTTCATCATCCATTTGCATTTCTGGATAAGTGATAATAAATTAACACTAATAATACAATTCATAATTCTATCAAACAAATACAAACAAAGACATACCTGGACATGATAAACGATTTCGTTTATCATACAAAATACCATCTGCTAACAAACGCCATGTTTCCTCGAAGACCAAATCGGGTTTCACAATTGTGTTAGATAAAAGCAATGTCATAAACAATCTCCGAACAGTGTACCCAGAAAACAACTGAGAGGATTCCTTAATACTATTAATGGATTCTTTATCATCGTCTAACAACCCCAAAGCAAAGCAAGCATCTTGGAAAGTGGGATGAACAACATTAACAACCGTACGTAAATCCTCAAAACTCTGGCACCCACGTTGTAAATTCAATAACAATCGTAGGTAGAAAACCTCACCACACCCAACTGGAATAAAATTCGTTCTTCCAATTGAGAATCCCTTCTTTCGTGGTTTCCACTTATGAGTCTCTTCATCATAAACAAAGTGTTTAGGATAATCAACGTACGTAAGGTGTCGGCCTTCAACATACAAACGGTTAGCATCCATCCAAGACATAATCATTGTGCTCTTTTTCTTGCTACGTGCAACCACACTATCAATTCTATCAGAATCATCAAATATTATGAGTTGCTTTTTTGGCAAATGAAATGTCAATTGCTGAACTGGCGGCCATTTCTGATGTATAAGGAAGGTGAAGAATCTCCATGATGATTCACATGGTGAAAGATAACGACAATCATAATATTGTTGAATTTCATCCACATCTTCAACACTATCATTTTGGTCCTTGCTATTGTTCATTGAAACAGTAACCCGATCCACACCTTTATTGATGTATTTAAATAAATATTTGATGCAATTTGATTTGTTACAATACTCAATGTTGATATGGGCCCTATACTTCATTATCAACTTTGGATTGTATGGAACAACAAAACCATTATCCAAAGGAATGTCTTTTCTATTAACATATATGTCAGTCTTCCTTCTCCTATAAATGGGATAACCATCAGAATCAAATGAAGTTTTTTCAACAAATTTCTTAGGAAAATACTTTGAACATCTACCATTAACCATGCACGGTGATGTTTTACGACTAAGGCCACAAGGTCCATGCATCATATATGTAGAAACAACCTCAAAAAGTTTTGGAAATGTACGTGGGTTTGGTAGCTCAGCACAAATTACTGAATCTATCTTCTCAGGTGTTGTTAACTTTGCTTCTTTAGCAAGCCAGATCAAAATATGTGCATGAGGAAGACCCTTTTTCTGGAATTCTATTGTGTACATACCTAATAAATATTAAAATAATCATACATCTAACATGGTATAATAAATTTTAAAATATAAACAACCATTAAATAATAATAATAATAAAGACATACATGCATCAACTTTCCCAAAGAAATTTCCTTTCTTCAAATCAACCATGAATTCTTCTAGCTTTATATGAAAAACACGGCACGCAATATCAGGTCGATCGTAAGCATTTAAGCCTTTCCTAGACACATGACGTTGTATCTCTGGCCATTGAGGATTGCATGTAACAGTTATGAAAAGATCAGGGTATCCAAATTGTTTACAGATTGCCATGGCATCTTGACAATTATTGAACATATATCTTCTTCCGCCTGTGAAAGATGAAGGTAACACAACCCTTGTCCCCACAGATGCGGGTTCAACATCACCACGATCAACAGCTTCTTCTAAACCAGAAAGAAAATCTCTTATGGTGCTCTGGTTAGCTTTTATAAACGATAACCTTTGAGCTTCAATCATCGAATAACAATCAACCAAGTATTGTTGAAACAACCTCTTGGTGCATAATATAACTGAATCTTCATTTACCCTTTCATGCAATCTGAAGGAAAAAAATTCCCGTATAGACACACGTTTCCTTTCTTTATACGAACGACCATTGTATTCTTCGCGAAAAGGAATGTTCTCTTGAAATCCATCCTCTCCATATGGGAACAACAACGGGTATTGTAACGCCAAAAAGGCAGTATGCGTCTCATGAATCCTTTGCAACCTTCCATAGATATCAGTAATAACTATATCTCGACCACAATCAGCTGAATCAAAATCACCAACAATCAATGCAGCTACCTCGTCAACAGATGGTAAATTGTATACTCTTGGATCTTTTGGCCGGTTGCGAAACAATCGCAATGACACTCTATTAGTTGCAGATGTCAAAATGAAATCACGAGCCTTACAAAAAGGTTTTGCGAATACATTGACCTCATCAATCATTTTCAAAAGATCATTAACCAAACCAGTATCCAATTGGAAGGATCTTTCCAAACCACTGCAAAACAAATGGTAGTATTTATCTTTACTTAAAAGACCTAAATAACAAACTGGAAACCACAACATATACATTTTACTTCTAAATATATCAATAATTCAAGAAAAGAGCATGTGTTACCTAAAGTGTGAACTCCTATTCTTCACTTCATTCTCTGTATCATATATATAAAGCTGAGCAAATTTAGGACCGTCACCTCCACCAGGTAATAAGCTACCAATTCGATGGTAATTTTGACCACTAACTACAAATTGCGGCGGACCACCTCAGTCATTCATGCGTGTTTCAATTTTTTCACCAAAGGATGTGAAAGAAAACATGCTGTTGTATGACCTTATATTTTCCAAAAAGTTCTTACTTCTAGGTTCTTTACCCAATATTAAATCCCATAACAACTTTGGTGGTCTTGTTAATAACGGTAGAGTAATTCTTCCTTGCAAGCAACACTTTGAGAATGTAGAAACATTTTTTTTTATCTCTTGTCAGTTCTTTCAGCAAACCAATGAAGAGCACCACAACTTTTGCAAGGATAAGTCATGTCTCCAATATCAACATAAACTGCATCAAAAGATCTTAATCACGCTAGCTATATGAACATATCTAATTGTGACAGGTATAGCCACATAAGCTTTCTACACATTTAAGAAATTAAATAAAGCATCACACACCCTGCGATTCATCCCGTTCAAAGTCAAATATTTCGTCTTCCACACTTGTAACCGGTTGTGCATCAATGTCTTTAAACACAGAGTCACTCTGATCCATAGCATTGTCTTCTGTCGAACATACGTTAATATATTAAATAGCTAATTAAGGAATCAATATATTTGTCCCTCATGGGTATACAAACAACTATAAGGAACTAAATTAAGAGTGCATTTGTTTCAGATTAAAAAGTAATGATTTATAATTGTAAAAAAAAAGAGATTAAGTTTTAGAGATTTTAAGAAAAGTATAGCCTGATTTGTGTTTATTTAGACAATTTAAAATCACTTTTTTTATCTTCTCTCTCATTTAGCATAATATATCATAATAGATTTTTGTAATAAGTTAATCAAAATAAATTTTTAAAAAAGTGATTTTTTCATTAAAAAAATGTAAATAATGATTTCAAGATGTAACGGACCTCAAATTTGGTTACACTAAATTGAAAGTGTCATAAGAAGACGATCCTTTTAATATTTGCATAGACTTTATAATTATAACTTAAGTTTAATTGTATTTTTGGTCCATAAAGTGTTGAAATAGCATTCTGCCTCCTCAAGTTAACTTTCATTAGAGCTTCTCCCACGGTGAGATTTAAATGTGGTGTTTTAAAGACTTTTGGTGGATCCATACTATCACATAAGATCTAACACACTCATAAGATCCTAGTGCACATTTGTCGGACCCACAATACATAATACATTTATATTATTTATTTCCACCTAATATTAAATTAAATTAAACTAATAATTCCTCATTTGCTTCCTCATCTCTCGTATAAACAACTAATATAGTTTTTTAAAAATATAGTTTTTTAGAGATTTAGGGCATGTTTGATTACAGTTTTTAAAAGCTATTTTCTGTTTTCAAAAACTGAAAAGTTTAAAAACCTGTTTGGCAAAACTTGTTTTTGAAAACTGTATTTGAAACCAGTTCTTGGTCTCAGTTTAAAAACTAAAATACCAGAAGGGCTAAAAGATGTTTTCAGTTTCTGTTTTTAATTTTCAAATTTCAGTTTTTTAAATGTTGGAAAACATCTCATTCAACAGTTTTTTTTCTGTTTTTATTTTGAAAAACAATTTTCAAAAGCAGTTTCTAAAACCTTTTTTTAAATACAGTTTTAAAAAACTTCAATCAAACAAATCCTTAAAAATATAGCTTTTTAGTTGTCTAAAAAAAGGAGATCAATTTTTAGAGATTTGGAAAAAACATAGGTTGATTTGTGTTTGGTTAGACTAATTAAAAAAAATTTATCTACTCACTAATCTATCATAAGATATGTAAATAATTTTTTTTAAAAAGCTAATCAAAACAAATTTTCCAAATAATTTGTTGTCAGCTATTTTGTAAGTAGTGATTTTTCAAGAAGTTAAAACAAACATTTTAAAATTTCAAGAAAAAAGGATTTTCTTACTTAAAAGAAGTGATTTTTTCAAAAAACAAACTGAAACAAAAAACTCTAAATACTGGGATGTCCTAGTGTTCCCTCTTGACTTGTCACAAGGTTTGTAAACGTACCAGAATCATATTCAACATATGCGGAAGCATCCTCAGTACATTGATTTGTAGAAGAACGGTCCATTGTCCATGGACGAACTACAATCATTATAAGTCAATAATGTTAGATTTAAATTCCTAACAAAACAACAATATCGATTAATGTCAACTGTTTTATTCTTCACTTAACTATTATGGAATCTTCTACTCTTACGGGGACGCCTTGAACCTTTGCTCGATTCTCCTTCATAAAATCCAGATGCATAGCATGAAGCACCTTCCAAATATTCCAAAAAAACGGGTTGTTAAATGGACAATAAAACACTATCTCTGTCCTTTTGTGTAAATAAAAGGTGCCATGCCAGTTTCACCCAATTGAGTAGCAGATAATGACCCACAAACTTGTATGTTGTCCAAGTTAGGATCCTTTGAAGTAGAAATTGAAACCTTCTTGAGAGGAATGCAATACAGAATGTTACTGGAATCAACGCACAAGACACCCAACAAATAATGAGAGACCTTGTTTTGTAATTTTTTTTCGCAAATATGTGACGGGGCAGTGAAATCTAAAATAGACACCAATAACACTTTTTCATTGAGCTAATGAGCTAATAGAATAGTCTGTGACAACCAACAACACTGACATGTTGTCCACTTTATATACACTTATTTGTACTTCAAATTAGTGCATTTAATGCAAACTTATTTCTTTACACAATAATGATAATGATGACAATTTTCAAATTTACCCTACGGTGCTAAACTTTCCACATCATACATGGATATTTTTTTAAATTTTTTAAATTTTTTATTTTTTGTATAAACCACCTGGTATTCGGTCACTATTCAAATACCGACTATTCTAATTTTAGATATAGTCACAGTTAAAACTTTTCATCCCTCTTCCAAAATAAATTGTGCGGGATCATATCGGGTAGACTCAGTCTACATTACCAACTGATATACACCTCTTCAGATAATTCTTTATAATAATTAAACCACATGGCATGATGTATTGAAAAATAAAATGAAAAACCTTATATTATCCAATGTGATCGATTACGTATTACTTCTACTTAAAATAAAATGCATAACACGGATATAAATTTCATACAATCATATGTAAACTTAATAATACAACATCGACTCACCGGGTGCTAGTGTAAAAAGTAGTTGTTTAAATACTTATAATGATAGTTCGAATCCTAAGAGTTGCACTTTTAAAATATAAGTCACACTATAATATCTATTAGCTATTATATATTTTCAGTTTTCTAGCTTACAATTGAAAAATAACATACAATATTCAAATATTTTTATCCTCACCATCTTTTTTGATTTACCAGACATTTTAAAGTAAAAGATAATTAAGTGTTTCCCAAACACCATACAATGGGAAAAAGCTTAACTGTTTTCCCTTATCTATTTATCCATCTAGATTACAACCTTTTTTTTTTTTTTTTTTTGACTCATCTAGATTACAACCTTAGTGCTCTATTAATATCCAATATATATATATATAAAGTTTGGGAAATAAATACTCTGCCAGAATAAATGTCCGAGTTAAAACATACTTGATGAGTATTTAATATCTAAATATCTAATAAGTACACGAATATTGTTTCGAATGGAAAAATTCTAAGATGAGAGAATAATAAGAATAAGGAAAAAACATAATTGGATAAACTGATGAAAAAGCAGATGACATTGATTCATAGAACGATCACACAATACATAACTGATACATAATCAAAACACCCCCATACAAATTGCATAGAAACATTCTGCCCTTAGGCAAACAGACTTTTCCTTTCAAAGTACACAAAAAGGGGTGGACCAGCATTTAGATACTTAAAGAGAAACAGTCAACACTGCATTCTTCATTAGATGAAGCAAACAACATTACTTAAAGTCGATTTCTTTCCCCTTCATCTCAGGTTCCATTGCTTCAACAATAGCTTCATAAAATTTGTCCTCCAACCTGCGCTTCAAAGGTCTTGTAGAATTTCCTTCTCCAATAAAATCAACACAATAAGCCGTATCAAATTGGTTCAAATGATCTTTCTTATTCTCCACTTTGAATAAAAGCTCCCTACCAACCAGTAGTTTGTCCATTGTAGCAGTTCCAACAGTAGTGTCGATGTCCTACAGTTACAATTATTTTTTCACAACATCAGATTCTGTAAGAAGCAAAATTGTGCATAAGCTACCAAAATCTTAATTAAGCCAAACCAGTGTGCGATAAGCTACCTCAGCATAAGTAGGCACCCCCCAAAATGATTTTTTTAATTAGACAATATGTATCCGAATCAAACAGAATGAAATCTGCTGATTCTGTTCCATCAAATACCTCGACTTTTAACTTGAACCTGTAAAGTAATCGGAAAAGTTGTCCTCATGTAAATGACATAAAATGATTATAAATAAACCACAACAAAAGAACAGAAGAATATTTTTCAAGGGTCTGTATAGTGATTCAACCTATGACTTGAATTCAAACATCTGACACAGAAGTGAATTCCATTATCAAATATCACATGGTCAGCACTCTCGCAAATAGAGCACCACCACATTTCATCTTCCAGCACAGCCACAACCTTTGCAAGAATGATTGAACATCCTTCCTACGAAGTAAACATACAAAAACTGTGTCATTATGTCACAAAAAGCTTGCTAGAATTCATGCCAACTCAAAAGATCAGACAAACAGCACACAAACAAACACCTTGGTTGTCTCTTTAAGTGAAGCAATGTTCGTAACAGTGTGCATCTTCAGGAAGTCATCTTCAATGGGGATAGCAGTAGGTCCGCTTACAATATGGCCAACAGGCTCATCCAGCTCAAACCCATGCAGACAAATACTATAACAAAATTAACAGTTAAAAACCTCTAATACTCATGTATGTTTTACAACACCCATACATTTTAGTAAATAAAAATTCCTACCCCTCCATAAAGGAAATAACCTCCGCAATCTCAGGATTAATATAGGTAGTGTTTGACCCGGCTTTTTTATGACTTTTAAGTTACTTTTAAGCTAAAGCAGGGCCAAACACATTTGTTGAAAAAGTTCAGTAGCTTTTAAGTAACTTATTTTTATAACATAAAATAGAAATAAGTAACTATTTAGAAAAAGCTAGAGATAGGAGCTTTTGACTTAAAAGTAACTTATTATTATTATGACCACCACCACCACCCCACTGATGCTGCCCCCGCTGCCGCCACCACGGCCACGGCCACGGCCACCGCCCTCCCCACGCCACCGCCGCCGCCGCCACTACCGCCACCGCACCGCCGCAATCGAACCGCCGCCACCACACCACTGCCACCACCGCCACCGAACCGCCACCACCGCACCGCTGCCACCACACCGCCGCCCCCTCACGCCACCGCCGCCACCGCACCAGCACTACCACGCCATCGCACGGCCACCGCCACCACTGCCACCGCACCGCCGCCCCCCACATCACCGCCGCCCCCTCACGCCACCGCCACCGCCCCCCACGCCACCGCCGCCACCGCACCACCACCACCACGCCACCGCACTGCCCCCCCACGCCACCGCCGCCACCACACCACCGCCACCGCCGCAACCACGCCGCCACCGCTCCTTCACGCCACCGCCCCCCGCCGCCATATATGAAATTTTTTTAAAACAGTTTTACCAAACAACTTTTAACTTAAAAGTAGCTTTTTAAGTTATAAAAAACTGAAAACTGACAAACAACTTCTTCTTCTTTTTAAAAGCTCTTATTTTTAACTTTTACTTAAAAGGGGCTTTTAAGTCAGAAAAAAGCTGGACCAAACGAAGCCTGATTCTGGAAGTATTCCCAAAAGTTTGCATCACAGTTTTTCCTGCACATTTGTTATAGAAATAAGGATTTACTTTATTAGGAACTTGTCGAACTATAAAACCCAACCCAACACGATATTTAGTCACTACCTTTGTAAATCTTTAGTTTAGCAAGCTGCACAACTATGATTGGTTTGTCATCACCATTAACGGATAAGTACTGGGATATGACATTGACATGATCTCCAAAAACAGCACAATCAATCTTCCCTCTATATAAAAGTCAATTTCAATATCAATAGGGAGTAAATAACAAAAAAATTTCATATGTCCATATAAAAGAACACACATATGGCAAATAGATTCTTAGCATTTCCTACTTGTTATCTGTCAACTCCAGGACTTTCATCCTCGTAATCCTTCCGTTTTTAAAATATATTCTATCCTCTGACACTGCAGTTAACAATCCGACCATGTCTGCAAATAGAAGTAAATGATTATTCCAAAACTTAAAACTACACACATTTTTATTTAAATCTGCAATTTTTTTTCAATTTACCCTAATAGAATAAATAACTTATATTTTTCTGACTATCACATAAACTTTAATCACAGCATAGTATCATTGGCCATACACATATAACACCAGTTCTAGAAGACATTAAAAATTTAGACTGAGGTTTCAAACACATAGAAGATAAGTTACCAACTAAGTAGTCTGTCTGAGCATTGTTGGCAGCAGTTTTCAGTTGTTCAGATGTCCTTGGTGTAAGACCCCACATTGGAATAATAGGACTCTCACACTGCACCACGATCGTCTTTCGAATAAGCAACATCCTATCCTCATGATCTGTTGCTCGAAAGTTCCCAGTGTTAGGAATCAGGTGGCAAAATGTAATCCTATACACATTGCCTTCAATGAAGGTGTTTGCCCACTTTTTCATCATTTCATTCCTAAGAGAAGCCTGGATCTTCCCACCCTTCACAAACAACATAGAAGAAAAACACCTAGTTAGTAAAATCTCCTGTCTGGTATCTTGTATGTTGGACAAAAAAATAGCAGATTGAATGAACATAATGAGACTTAACAAAAGACTCTTACATGTCGATCCAGCAAGATCATTTCCACTGATAAGGGTGACCCAGAAGCATTATTGTTCATCACAGTCCACATACGAACAACTCTAACCTTGATCCTCCAGCTATGACTTGGTGGGCTTAAGAAAATCACACTATCCATGTGACCAAGGGCCTCAAATGATTCACACTTAGAACTGGTTATCACAATGTTTTAAAAAGTTCCACTTATCACTAATAAAATGACTTGTGAGTATTAGATGAGTAATGCCAATACTTTTTATAGATAGAAACAAAAGTAAAGTAACTAAACTTGTTACATACGAGTTAAATGACTCTCTCTGCAAGTAAGCAATTAGTTAGCAATCTAATAAGAGTCTAACCAAACCACTAAAGTAATTGAACTGAAAGCATCCCAAAATGAAGCAAATTGATAAACTGACACCTAAAGGACAACTTCTGCTATTTGATGGTGCATAAGAGTTAGGCACACCAACAAATGGTACAATGTGCAATATCTTCACGCAACCAAAACTAAAAAATCGATTAAAAGTTAGATATAGGCATTGAGCTGCACAATCATCTCAGTTCTAGACACCTAACCTGCAACATTTTCCATAGATTAACCCATTCCCAATCAGACAAAAAAGTTCTTTTTAGTTTGTCTACTGCAAAACATCCATGACTTGTAAAGAACATTTTGCTACCTGTCATTCACAGAAATTGACTGTTCTGTGAGCAACACAGATCAATAAACTGATTGTATTTCGATAACTTTAAAAGCAATATGACAAATCAATATACCAACTATCCAATTTCAACATCCAAACCACCAGATTTGTGAAACACGCATCCCTTTACCTGAATTACAGAAAGTATACTAATCAGTAGCATACTTCTAAAAGATTGCAGTCAACAGCCCATAAAGTATCGACAACACACAAATTTCGGGACAGAATCCAGTCTTCTTTAGCTTGGTTGAAATACCATCCTAGATGGCTATCATCAGTGCAAGCTATCTGCACTGGATCAGGAAGATAAAGCTGTCAACCGCCACCTCCACCTCCACCTCCCCACATGTCACAAGGAACCCCACTACAACACATAAAGAAAAACCTACCCCATTCCTGTATCCCAACCAGCAACGTGTTTCACACAAGAAGTGAGCATGGGTTTACTCAAAAGTAGAGTTATCCAAGGCCAAAATTTTCTTTAAGGCGGTATCAATCCTTTAACATACAATTGGATTGATCATGAGAAATTATGCTTTAAGGCTTTTAAGCATAATACAATTTTGAGTTCTTCAAGATATGAACAACTAAAGTGTTCTTATAGACATGAAGATCATGAACTCATAATTTAGGCTCCAAAAGATTTAAGTTCTAAAAGATGAACTAATTTTGACAAAGTTTTGGCCTAATGTTGTTTTCTCATGTGTAATGTGTTGTCTCTTGTTGTGTTATGAATTCTGGACTCAAATGGACTTTATATAGGCAAAGGAAACGTCCTTGAACCATCACAACCCTTTTTAAAAGGTTTGGGACACAATGGTTCATGAAAAGATGCAACTTTTCGTTCTGGTAATCGATTACCACACTTAGTGTAATCAATTACACTAATGACCGTTTCAGTTTGAATTTGAATTTCAAACATGTAATCGATTACAGACAAGTGGTAATCGATTACTTGCCTAGGTGTAATCGATTACCAGAAAGCTGCAATCGATTACACAGAAGTCCATTTTCCATAAACTTGATCCTTTGAGACTGGCTTAAGGTTTTCTACTTCTTTTAAGTTATGAAAACACTTAGCTTGATTAGATTAGGTGTTTTAAGAGCCTTTATGCTTTAATAGACCTTTGGAAGCATAACTCACCTAATACTAAAACTTCTAGACTATTGATGGACTTGTAGCGCTTGTTTCTTTGAAGTCTTCTTTTCTTCTTTTTGTTGATGAGTTTGTCGTCATCAAAACCACAGCCAGGGTCAGGAGCAAGACCTTCTTCACAATCTCCCCCTTTTTGATGATGGCAAACACATTCTTGATACTTGAAGATCATATATGCATTCTGGATGCTGAACTCCCCCTATTTGATGGAATCTAGTATATCTAGCATTTCTCCCCCTTTCTAATGTACTTGTTGAACTCCTGCATATGATCTTTAAGAGCACACAACCTTTCTCCCCCTTTTGACTTCATCAAAAAGAAGAAAAGGCCAAAAATGTACAGGCATACATATATCCATACAAGTATATTGCAACATAAAGCATGGGGGTAGGGGTAAATAAGGAAAACGTGAACAGATCATAATCATCCAAACATAGCAAGTTAACCGAAGAGAGAAAAGAAAAATATCCAACAGTGCAGGAATTAGTCATAATCTAGGGAATCATGTGGAGAGGGAGCCATGCGATCAACACGAAGACTAAGACGATCCATATCTGCACGGAGAGTAGTGTACATGGATTCTGTAAATCAAGTCTCGTCCTTGGACTCGACTGAGGTTTTGATGAAGACAAACACATCACAAAAAGAAGAAAGACTTCAGAAAAGAAAAGGAAGACTTCAAGAAAGAAAGGAAGAAAAAGAAGAAAGACTTCAAGAAGCCTTCAAGAAGACTTAAGAGAAAGAAAGGAATAAAAAGAAGAAAGACTTCAATAAGACTTCAAGAATACTTAAGAGAAGAAAGACTTCAAGAACCAGGCTCAGAACGTCAAGAACAAAACATGAAGGTTCTAGTTTTAAGTAAGTTTTGTCAACTTAGTGTGCTATGCTTTATTAAGGTTCATATTGCATTTGAAGGCTCATAAAAGATCAACTAATTGAGTACGATATGTTCTCACAAGTAAAACTTGGTAGGAACACTCAATTAGGCTTTAAACAGTCAAAAACTGAGTTCTGGACTGTCTGTAATCGATTACAGATGTGTGTAATCGATTACAGGAAGTGTGTAATCGATTACCACAAGTATGTAATCAATTACCAAGTTTGAAATTTGAATTCAAACTTCAACGGCATGATGTAATCGATTACACTAACTGCTGTAATCGATTACCCGGTCGACATATGTGTTTTTCATGAACCATTGTGTCTCAAACCAGTTGGGAAAGGTTGTGTTGGTTCATGGACGACCTCTAGTGCCTATATAAAGTCCTTAGACACTCAGAAACATCAATGACTTGGTCCATAACTTTCATATTCATTAAAGTCATCATTCTGAGTTTCGGTTCTCTCATTTTCATAAGAACACTCATGATGTTCAACATTTGAGAAACTCAGAATGGAAGAGCCTTCATTGTAATGGCCTGGAGCATACAAACTAAGATCAATCCTTCTTGTCTAAAGGATTGAATCATGCATAGAAAAGGCATCTTCTTCTTCTTCTATTTGAATCATGTTGATTCATTCACCATAGTTTTTGGTGGTTGTAAAAAGGCCCTTTGAATCAAGTTTGATTCAAAGTCCACCGTGGTAATACGGTGTCATCAGAAAGTGGTTTGCTTTCTGAGGCGTGATGGGTCCTCTTAGGGTCCTTGGCACAAGTATTGCTAAGAAGACTTGATCAATCCGAAGTGGGTTGCTTCAGGAAGATTGATAAGATATCTTAGGGTCCTTGGTGCAAGCATTCGTTAAGAGTACTCGATCATGGGAAATCTTCACTGTGGAATTCAGTGGAGTGGTTCTTCAGAAAGTGGTAATCTTTCTGAGGGATCCTAACTTCACCGTGGTATTCGGTGAAGGGTTGTTCGATTGAAGGCGGGTTAGTCTTCAAGGTCTGAGGGTGGTTTGCCTTCAAGAACTGAAAGCGGTTTGCTTTCAGGGGCTGTTGAAAGTGGTTTGCTTTCACAGGATATTGGTAGAGATTCTTGGGGTCCTTGGGTTAGGAACTTGTAAGAGATTTTTATCAATAGTGAAAAATCCTCAAGGGGTTTCTTTGAGGGACTGGACGTAGCCTTCGGTGGATTGAAGGTGAACCAGGATAAAACTCTCTGTGTCATTTCCTTCATCCTTCATCTTTTACTTTCAAGCAATTACAATATTCCGCTGCAACAACGTTCTTACGTTACAACTCTAATTGCGATGAAAGTCATTTGGTACTACTACGCGAAAATCGGGGCAACTCTGATTCACCCCCCCCTCTCAGGTTGCTATCTGTACTAACAATTGGTATCAGAGCGGAAGTTTAGGTAAGTTATTCCTAAGATCCGGGAAAAGATGGCATCCTCTTCCAATCATGGAACAAGTGAAGGACATAACATAAACAGGCCATCATTCTACAATGGAGAACTCTACGATTTCTGAAATATCAAGATGATGATCTTCATAAAGCCATTAGACGCGGGAATCTGCAAAGTCATTGAAGAAGATCTCCTTGGGCCTGTAGTAAAAGTTGAAGGAAGTTCACAATCAGAACCAGAAAACACATGGAGTGACAAAGAAAAGAAGAAAGTTCATCATGACTTAAAAAGGTATGAACATCTAGACTTCAGTCCTTGGTATGAAGAAATTCCTTAGGGTATCTACTTGAAAATCTTCAAAAGGAATATGGGATACTTTAATGGTTACACACGAAGGGACTGATGAAGTCAAAAGATTCAAAGATCAATATATTCTATCACAAGAATATGAGATGTTTAGAATATTGCCTGGAGAAAGCATACTTGATATGTAAAAGCGGTTTACACGATTATTGAATCACTTGGTTGTTCTTGGTAACGAATTCTCTTATTATGCCATAAACATGAAAATGTTAAGATCCCTTACAAGAACATGGCAACCAAAAGAACACTGCTCTCTCAAAGAAGAAAAGTCTCTCCAACATGACTTTGGCTACTCCTTTGGAAAACTTCAAGAACATGATTTGAAGTTAAACAGACTTGAGCAATATGAGAACAACAAAAAGAGACATCGGTCTATTGCTCCAAAAGCCAAAGAAAGCATCAATGATGAATATGATGCAGAGTCAGAAGATGATAAGAACATGGTCTTAATAGTCAAGAATTTTCAAAGGTTCTTACAAAGAAAAGGTATGAAATCTACAAGTTTACAAAAAGGGAAATAAAGCCTCCTCCTCTTCACAAAAGATCACATGTTATGAATATGGAAAATCTGGTCATATCAAATATGATTGTCCAAACATTCAAAAGAAGAAGCATGGACTAAAGGAGAAGTTTGAAAAGAAGGATTCAAACTCTAGAAGAGCATACATTTCTTGGGATGACAATGACGTAGGCTCAGTCACAAAATTCTGACAAGGAAAATATCCAGGTTAGTACCAACACTTCTATTTCTAATAAGTTAGAATATCCTATGGAAAGTTTCTTTAAGATGTGTAATAGTACTTCTAAATTTAGTGATAGAATGCTATTAGTTCATCTTTAGAAGAAAAATGTCAAGTGCTTTAAATGGAATTAGATGATATTAGATCTCTTAGGAGTAAACACATGCATGATAATTCTTCTAGAAATATGAACTATAGGAACTACCCACAAAATGTCCCAAAACAATCCTAAAGATTCATTCTTTAAAGATTAAAAGAAAATTAGGAAGTTTAGATAAACATGATATTTAATTATGTGTTTATATGTTGCATGATCTTTGTGTGAACTTATTTGATTGCATTGATCATACGCTTAAATGTTCATCTAGAAATTTCTTACATAGGACTTGATATTTTTGGAATCTATAAGAATGTCCTTGTAATCGATTACCATAGGTCCTGTAATCGATTAACCCTGTTCACAGTCCTCGTGCCTGTTAGAATCTTCTAAGTAATCGATTACCATAACTGCTATAATCGATTACATGTTCAAATTTTGAATTTTTCTTAATTTAAACTGCCAGTAATCGATTACCCAACTGCTGTAATCGATTACATACTCTTGCTATATAATCAAAGCATAAAATTTCAATAGGAATTATTCTCAAAATATTCCAAGACATCCTAGGAGACATTATGATATGCTTAGATATAATATATAATAAAGGTTATAGATTATATACTTGTAGTTATTGCAAAAGAATAGAATATACCTCTAGTAGATGTTAGGAATATAGGAATATCAAGTGGGCAATGTATGTGGGTGGAGAAGACAATCAATAACCTAGAACCCAAAGCAACTTAGGTACTTAATATTCCTTTATGAGAATTTGTTTTGTAAGTGTGTATGAAAGCAGCAAAAAGTTTATGATGTCTTGATAATGGCTGCACATCACACATGATTGGAGACAAAACAAAATTTTTATATCTCATACCTAGAGAAAAGGGATATGTCTCATATGAGAATAATGAAAAAGGGGTAATTACTTGGCATAGGAAAAATAGGTACGCCTTCTCAAATAGTATTAAATAGAGCCATCTAAAATACATAATGCTTTAGAAGATGAGAACGGGATTCTAGCCATGCAAGAATAGTTGAACCAGTTTAAGAGAAACCAAGTATGGATATTGGTTCCCTGACCTAATGATAAGTATATTATTGAAACCAAATGGGTGTTTAGGAACAAACAAGATGAACATGGAATCATAGTTAGAAATTAGATTAGTAGTACTAGGTTATAATCAGAAAGAAGGTATAGAGTTTGATTAGACATATGTATCAATTGCTTGGTTAGAAGCAATTAGACTTCTATTGAGTATGGTTACTCGCTTAACTTCCTACTTTATCAAACGGATGTTAAGAGCGGTTTCATGAATGGATACATTCAAGAAGAGGTCTATGTGAAGCAACCTCCTGGCTTTGGAGATCCAAAGTTTTCCTTCACATGTCCTCATCTTAAAGAAAGCTTTCTATGATCTAAAGCAAGCACTATGGACATGGATTACAAATCAAGCAATCTGAAAATTGGATATTCATCAATCAATCCAAGTTTTATAAAGAATCTCTGAAGAAATATGACTTGAATGATTACAAAGTAATACCCACATCAATAAGGATCAAGCACTTATCTAGATCAAGATCAATCATTTACTCCAGTAGAGATTACCAAATATAGAGCCCTTGTCTACACTCTCTGAAACTTGTCCTCCAAAACAAAGAAGACAAACTTGGAAGACAATAAAGCAAGTTCATCATTCAATTCAGAAAATGGAGGAGTATGTCTTGCTTTGATAGTAACACATCATTCTAATGATGGTAATAAAAAGGTTAGTAATGCAATTTCATATGATAATTTACAAAGTACTTTCTATAGATTGCATGATAGTTTCCTGAGTGTTTATGAAGTATATGCATATCATAGTAGGATCATCTCATCTCTACAAAGTAAAACTAAAAGCGTGAAAGATGAATTAGATCAAGTAAAATCTAGAATAGATATTCAAAGTGATGTTTCATCTTTAGATACATGCATAAATTTTGAGTCAAGGATTGATGCATTAAAACAAGTGGTAAACAAAGGTACAAGATGATATGGATAAGTTGTTATGTAATCAAAGACATGCCTTTCATAAAAGTGATTTAGGTTTATCTGATCATAATCATCCTAGTGATGTTAAGAAAATCACTTTTAGACCAAGAAGTTCATATAACTTTGGTCACTCAAGAAGAATACATGATGGTGTTCAAATTAGAAAGGCATGTATCAAATCTTTCTATCATCTTAAGGAAAAAGTGTCTAACATGAAATTTAAGTGTTCCTATTATTCTCCTAATTATCAAAGAAATGATGGAATTCCCAAATGAAAGATTCATATGGGGTGTGAAAGGAACTAATCCAAAAGGGTCCAAAGACTATTGGGTACCTCTGAAATACCATTAAGCCTATTGTGCAAATGTGTTTGAAGACCTTGTGATCTGAAATGTCATATATTTTGGGTTGTAATAGTTTAGACATAACTCTTAGATGGTTTGAATTCTACTTGTATGTTTAATTATGTATTCTGAACTTCTATGATTATGCTGTAATTACATGTGATGCATAAGTTTCAAAATACTGTCTTGCACACCCCCACTCCCTACGATTCAATTGTCTATAATACTTGTTAGCATGTATGCTTGGACTCATCTTCTTTTTGATGAAGTCAAAAGGGGGAGAAAGGGTCACATGTGAGTGCTTTGAAAAGACTTCCTTATAAGAAAAGCTACAAGTGGAACAAAAAGGGGGAGAAAAGTGTTGATACACATTATCGTCTTGACATCAAAATAATTGTCATTATGCTTCCCTTTATTTCTATTATCCTGGAATACTTTGTATGGCTTTTTCTTCTTTTTGATGATGTCAAAAGGGGGAGAAAAGTCTTGTGTATGCTTGATCATTTTCAGGATACTGTGCTTCATTTGCAAAACAAAGGGGGAGATATAATTGCAAAACCAAGGGGGAGATACAAGACAAGAAAGAAAGTCTAATGATCCATCAATGTTCAAGCATGATGTTTGTCATCATCAAAAAGGGGGAGATTGTAAATCAAGTCTCGTCCTTGGACTCGACTGAGGTTTTGATGAAGACAAACACATCACAAAAAGAAGAAAGACTTCAGAAAAGAAAAGGAAGACTTCAAGAAAGAAAGGAACAAAAAGAAGAAAGACTTCAAGAAGCCTTCAAGAAGACTTAAGAGAAAGAAAGGAATAAAAAGAAGAAAGACTTCAATAAGAATTCAAGAATACTTAAGAGAAGAAAGACTTCAAGAACCAGGCTTAGAACGTCAAGAACAAAACATGAAGGTTCTAGTTTTAAGTAAGTTTTGTCAACTTAGTGTGCTATGCTTTATTAAGGTTCATATTGCATTTGAAGGCTCATAAAAGATCAACTAATTGAGTACGATATGTTCTCACAAGTAAAACTTGGTAGGAACACTCAATTAGGCTTTAAACAGTCAAAAACTGAGTTCTGGACTGTCTGTAATCGATTACAGATGTGTGTAATCGATTACAGGAAGTGTGTAATCGATTACCACAAGTATGTAATCGATTACCAAGTTTGAAATTTGAATTCAAACTTCAACGGCATGATGTAATCGATTACATTAACTGCTGTAATCGATTACCCGGTCGACAGATGTGTTTTTCATGAACCATTGTGTCTCAAACCAGTTGGGAAAGGTTGTGTTGGTTCATGGACGACCTCTAGTGCCTATATAAAGTCCTTAGACACTCAGAAACATCAATGACTTGGTCCATAACTTTCATATTCATTAAAGTCATCATTCTGAGTTTCGGTTCTCTCATTTTCATAAGAACACTCATGATGTTCAACATTTGAGAAACTCAGAATGGAAGAGCCTTCATTGTAATGGCCTGGAGCATACAAACTAAGATCAATCCTTCTTGTCTAAAGGATTGAATCATGCATAGAAAAGGCATCTTCTTCTTCTTCTATTTGAATCATGTTGATTCATTCACCATAGTTTTTGGTGGTTGTAAAAAGGCCCTTTGAATCAAGTTTGATTCAAAGTCCACCGTGGTAATACGGTGTCATCAGAAAGTGGTTTGCTTTCTGAGGCGTGATGGGTCCTCTTAGGGTCCTTGGCACAAGTATTGCTAAGAAGACTTGATCAATCAGAAGTGGGTTGCTTCAGGAAGATTGATAAGATATCTTAAGGTCCTTGGTGCAAGCATTCGTTAAGAGTACTCGATCATGGGAAATCTTCACTGTGGAATTCAGTGGAGTGGTTCTTCAGAAAGTGGTAATCTTTCTGAGGGATCCTAACTTCACCGTGGTATTCGGTGAAGGGTTGTTCGATTGAAGGCGGGTTAGTCTTCAAGGTCTGAGGGTGGTTTGCCTTCAAGAACTGAAAGCGGTTTGCTTTCAGGGGCTGTTGAAAGTGGTTTGCTTTCACAGGATATTGGTAGAGATTCTTGGGGTCCTTGGGTTAGGAACTTGTAAGAGATTTTTATCAATAGTGAAAAATCCTCAAGGGGTTTCTTTGAGGGACTGGACGTAGCCTTCGGTGGATTGAAGGTGAACCAGGATAAAACTCTCTGTGTCATTTCCTTCATCCTTCATCTTTTACTTTCAAGCAATTACAATATTCCGCTGCAACAACGTTCTTACGTTACAACTCTAATTGCGATGAAAGTCATTTGGTACTACTACGCGAAAATCGGGGCAACTCTGATTCACCCCCCCCTCTCAGGTTGCTATCTGTACTAACAGATTCGACCTGACCTTCCATGTGATCGAACCTCTGATCAAAGTGGGTCCTCATATCGGCCAGGTGAGAGAGAATGAGTTGAGTGGAGGCATCAGCAAGCATAGAGGACGAAGGTCCTTCCTCAGAAGATGGTGGATAGAAAGCAGCAGGGGCAGGAGCCTGGGTGGTATCAAGACCTAAATCAGATTTGTGACGGAAAGTATCATCAACATCCCTGAAAATCCCCATCTTGTTCAGAATTTCCATATCAATCCTCTGAGTCTTAGTATCCATGACCTGAGCATACTCCCCATGTGTAGAGATTCCAAAGTTCTTCAGAATGAGAGTAATAATAGGAGCATAAGGAAGGGGACCAGTTCTATCCTTGTGTATCATCATGTGTATCATAACCAAATAAGCCCAATTAATGGATTCATTATGCTTCAACCCATAAATGACTTGTAACTCTAAATCACTAATCTGGGCATGGTTAGAGGATTGAGGAAGAAGAACATAGCTTATCAGATAATGAAGCAGACGATCCTCTATAGTGAGATATCCAACAGCAAGGATATCCCTAGAGCGGTTGGCTTCCGCTCGCTGCTTCTTCAATTGTATCTTTTCCTCAGAAAATCGACACAGAGATAGATAAAAGGATTTCTTATCATAATCAGCCCATGGACATGCATTCTCCTGACTAAGTCGTGCTCCAACATAGGGAATTTTTAGTAGAGTTCCCAATTGCTCTTGAGTCAACGAAATGTCAATTCCCTTGACTGATGAGCAAATTTTCCCACCTCTCTTAACCAAATTACAGTAAAATACCTTAACCAATTCAGGATAATACGTACCCGTCAAGCCAACAAATTCATCAAGTCCTTGGAAATCAAGGAGGGAAGGGAAGAGAAATCCAGCATTGATGAATGAGTTTATGTCAGCATACTTGGGAGGAAGAATTGGTCGTTCCAAGAAGTAAGCCAGGAACCGTTCCTTTTTCTCCTCCGTGACAAGAAGACGTGAAAGATCAAGAGTGTTCATGGATAGGTTCTCCGAACGGTGTCTGCGAGAAGAAGAGGCCATTTTTCGGTCTTGGAGAATTTAGGGTTTGAGAAAGGGGTTTTTGGGTGAAGTCCGAATTGAACAATTC
The DNA here is from genome assembly GCA_030819835.1 of Acmispon strigosus. Taxonomy (NCBI): domain Eukaryota; kingdom Viridiplantae; phylum Streptophyta; class Magnoliopsida; order Fabales; family Fabaceae; genus Acmispon; species Acmispon strigosus. The sequence goes on from JAUAMA010000003.1 coordinate 2,904,847, forward strand.
GAAGGGGTGGAGTAGAAGGAGAGGGTAGGGCCGAGCAAAACCCACTAATTTGTTCTGAGTTTGAGCAAGAAACAAGGGAGAAGGATGGGAAGAACTGGTTCGAGTTCGAGGAGAGGAAAGGGATGAAGAGCAGTGTAATCGATTATGATATCTGACCAGATGTATTTATCTTATCGGGTTGGTAATCGATTACAGTCAGTTTTGTAATCGATTACCATTATTCGAATTTTAAATAAAATTCAAAATGACAGATGTAATCGATTACAGGAGTTAATGTAATCGATTACCTGCAGTCCAAAATTTGAAATTTTTCAAATTTCGACTATGTAATCGATTATGGCAGTTAATGTAATCGATTACTCAAAGGAATTCACTAATCAACAGAACTACAAATCAGGGTAATCGATTAATAAACCTATGATAATGGATATCAAGAACATTTTATAAATTCTATCCTATGTAACACATCTTCGTATAAAAACTTAAGCTCATAATCAATTATGACAAGTAATCATACAAGAAATGTTGTAGACAAGTAACAATAAGACTTATTTTACGTCATATATCTTATTAATTTCTAGATGTAACATATATATATATATATAACTATAGCTTCTATGATATAAATACATGTTCATCTAGAACCTAAGTAGGCAATTCTCTAATTATCATAAACATGTTCCTAGGAGAAAATTTTATTCCTAATATTAATAATCCTACTGTTTTTCCAATGACGTTCTAGACAATGAGCTTAGGAGCAAGTTTCTAAACTTGATATCTTTCTAATTGGTTTAGTTCTTCCTGCATTGCTACAATCCAATACTCATCCTGTAGAGCATCATTTACTTTTGATGGTTCTATTTGAGAGACAAAGGCCATATTCAAAACTGAATCATTTAAGCGTAGCCTTGTAGAAACGCCTCTAGAAATATCACCAATAATATTATCAACTGGATGATCCCTATGGGTTCTCCATTCCTTTGGAAGTTGATAAGTATTATCTTCAACGTGCTCTTCTTGTATTGGATTATGATCTTCATCCTTTTGAGAATCTTCATTCACAATGATATCATCTTCTTCAATATCTGGAGTATTAACTCTATCTTCTATTGAAGATTTAGATTCATCAAAAGAAACATGTATGGATTCTTCCACAGATAGAGTTTTCTTGTTAAAGACTCTATATGCTTTGCTTGTTAGAGAATAACCAAGGAATATACCTTCATCAGATTTTTCATCAAACTTTCCAAGGTTTTCCTTTCCATTATTCAAGACAAAGAATTTTGATCCAAAAGCATGTAGATGAGAGATGTTTGGTTTCCTTCCTTTGTAGAGTTCATAGGGAGTTTTATTAAGAATAGGTCTAATAAGAACTCTATTGGAAACATAGCAAGCAGTACTTACAGCATCAGCCCAGAAATATTTAGGGAGACTAGATTCACTTAGCATGGTTTTTGCTAATTCTTCAAGTAATCTGTTCTTCCTTTCTACAACACCATTTTGTTGTGGTGTTCTCGGAGTAGAGAAATTATGTGATATTCCATTTTCATCACATAGTTCTTGGAATTGTTGATTCTGAAATTCTCCACCATGATCACTTCTAATAGAAGAGATCTTTAAAGACTTCTCATTTTGAACTAGCCTTGCATATCTCTTGAATGCATTGAAGGCTTCATTCTTATGAGGCAGAAATAATGTCCATGTAAATCTAGAGAAATCATCAACAATAACAAGTGCATAGAAATTACCTCCGAGGCTTTTAGTTCTAGAAGGTCCGAACAAATCCATATGTAACAATTGGAGGGGCCTTGAAGTCGAAACTATGTTCTTTGGTTTGAAGGATGTTCTGGTTTGCTTCCCTTTTTGACATGCATCACATAGCTTGTCTTTCTCGAATTTTATCTTTGGAAGCCCAACAACTAGATCATGCTTGACTAGTTTGTTTAAATGATCTATGTGAATATGAGCAAGTCTTCTATGACATAGCCATGAATCACTATTATTCTTGGCCAAAAGGCATCTCACATTTTGTGGAATTTCTTCCAAGGAGATCATGAAGACTTTATTTACTTTATACCAAGAAAACTTAATTTCTTTAGTTTTCACATCTTTCACTACACATATATCATTAATAAAACCAACTTTCAAACTTTTATCACATAGTTGACTAATACTCAGAAGATTATGCATCAAACCATCAACGTAAAGAACTTTATCGATGACTGTTTGAGGGGGTGTGCCTATTCTTCCAATACCGAGTATCTTTCCCTTTTGATTGTTACCATATGTGACAAAACCTTTTTCTCTAGGTATAAGAAATGAAAACTTGGTTTTGTCTCCTGTCATGTGTGATGAGCAGCCACTATCTAGATACCATAAATCCTTTGCTGCTTTCATACACACCTACATGACAAAGTTCAGACATGGGTATTAGGAACCCAACAAGTTTTGGGTCCTTCTAAGTTAACATCCTTTCTAACCCAAATGTATTCCCTATCTGGTACTCCTACATGTTTGTAGTAACATCTACTAGGGGTATGTCCTATTTTATTACAATACGTACAAGAGTAATGATTATAACCAGAGGTTTGTCTAAGAGAGGAATGAATCTTCTTAGGAGGTCTATTTTGAGTATTCTTCCTATTGTGTGTACTTCTAACAGGATTAATCCTTTTGTTACTAGAAGATCCTACCATATAGTTTGGTTTTACAAACACAGTTTTCTTGACTTCCTTAGTCTTTGGGTGAGAAGTATATCCTAGACCTGACTTGTTATTTGAATGTCTTTGCACACTTAGAATATCTTCTAACTTCTGTTTTCCTTTATTGAAGTTATTTACTCTTTGTTGAAGATTATCTATCTTTTCTTCTAAAGAACTACACTTAGTGCATTTTTGTGTCATATCTAGTTTAGATTTCACTATGTCTAATTCCTCTTGTAAGGTTCTACACTTACTTTCTAAGGATGAAATCAAATCATTTTGCTTAGTACTAATCTTGGAAAATTCTTGACACAATTTAAACATATTTTCCATGGCAAACTTTAAATCATGAGAAGACATAGAATTATCACTAACCTGGGAATCTTCAACATCTGAGTCATGTGAAACCATCAAAGCAACTTGTGCTTCTTCTTTGTCAGAGTCTGATGATGAACTTACTTCATTATCATCCCAAGCCAAATATGCTCTTCGAGTAGGTTGATCCTTTTTCTCGAATTTCTCTCTTAGACCATGTTTCTTCTTCTGAAGATTTGGACAATCTGACTTGAAGTGTCCCGGTTTGCCACACTCGAAACATGTAATCTTTTGAGACGAAGAAGACTCATTGTTCCTTTGGAAGGATTTATTGTTGTTGAATTTAACACCTTTCCTCTTAAGAAACTTTCCAAAGTTCTTTACTAGAAGATTCAGATTTCCATTGTCTTCTTCTTCAGAGTCTGCATCATAATCTTCTTTGATGCTTTCTTTTGCTTTGAGGGAATTTGATCGATACTTCTTCTCATGTTGTTCATGCTCTTCTAAACGATTCAACTCCAACTCATGTTCTTGGAGTTTTCCAAAGAGAGTTGCAAGAGTCATATTTGATAAACTCTTCTTTTCAGAGATGGGTGTAACTTTTGGCTGCCATACTCTTGTAAGTGATCTTAGAACTTTCATGTTCAAGTCACTATTTGAAAATTGTTTTCCAAGAGCAATCAAATGATTAATCAAATGAGTGAATCGTTTTTGCATATCTAATACCTTTTCTCTTGGAAGCATTCTGAACATTTCATATTCCTGAGATAAAGTATTGATCTTTCATCTCTTGACTTCATCTGTTCCTTCATGAGTCACCATCAACGTATCCCATATTTCTTTTGATGAAGTGCACGTTGATACTCTGAAAAATTCGTCCATGCCAAGAGCAGATGTAAGGATGTTCATTCCTTTGAGATCATATTGAACCTTCTTCTTTTCTTCTTCACTCCAAGTACTTTCTGATTTTGGTTGTGAAGTTCCTTCTTCATCTGTTTTTACAGGCACAAAGGGACCTTCTTCAATGGCTTTCCATATTCCTGCGTCTAATGACTTTATGAATATCTTCATCTTGATTTTCCAGAAGTCATAATGTTCTCCATTGAAGAATGGTGGCCTGTTTATGTTGAATCCTTCATTTGTTCCATGATTGGAAGAGGATGCCATCTTTTCCCGGATCTTAGGAATAACTTACCTAAACCTCCGCTCTGATACCAATTGTTAGTACATATAGCAACCTGAGAGGGGGGGGGGGGTGAATCAGTGTTGCCCCAATTTTCGCCTTATTGAAATTGTTACTTTCGAGTTTATGATGATCACGAAATGATCGTTATGATTGCAGCGGAATTGAGCGATGCTTGAAAGTAAATATGAAGGATAAAGGAAATCACACACAAGAGTTTATCCTGGTTCACCTTCAATCCACCGAAGGCTACGTCCAGTCCCTCAAGAAAACCCCTTGAGGATTTTTCCACTATTGATAAAAATTTCTTACAAGTTCCTAACCCAAGGACCCCAAGAATTTCTACCAATATTCTGTGAAAGCAAACCACTTTCAACAGCCCCTGAAAGCAAACTGCTTTCAGTTCCTGAAGGCAAACCACCCTCAGACCTTGAAGGCTAAACCACCTTCAATTACAACCCTGAAAGTATACCACTTTCAGTGACAACAACCTTTCACCGAATACCACGGTGAAAACTCAATCTTACAGAAAGAGATGAAGAAGAGTTTACAATTGGCTGTATCAATCCTTTAAAATACAATTGGATTGATCATGAGAAATTATGCTTTAAGGCTTTTAAGCATAATACAATTCTGAGTTCTTCAAGATATGAACAACTAAAGTGTTCTTATAGACATGAAGATCATGAACTCAGAATTTAGGCTCCAAAAGATTTAAGTTCTAAAAGATGAACTAATTTTGACAAAGTTTTGGCCTAATGTTGTTTTCTCATGTGTAATGTGTTGTCTCTTGTTGTGTTATGAATTCTGGACTCAAATGGACTTTATATAGGCAAAGGAAACGTCCTTGAACCATCACAACCCCTTTTAAAAGGTTTGGGACACAATGGTTCATGAAAAGATGCAACTTTTCGTTCTGGTAATCGATTACCACACTTAGTGTAATCGATTACACTAATGACCGTTTCAGTTTGAATTTGAATTTCAAACATGTAATCGATTACAGACAAGTGGTAATCGATTACTTGCCTAGGTGTAATCGATTACCAGAAAGCTGCAATCGATTACACAGAAGTCCATTTTCCATAATCTTGATCCTTTGAGACTGGCTTAAGGTTTTCTACTTCTTTTAAGTTATGAAAACACTTAGCTTGATTAGATTAGGTGTTTTAAGAGCCTTTGTGCTTTAATAGACCTTTGGAAGCATAACTCACCTAATACTAAAACTTCTAGACTATTGATGGACTTGTAGTGCTTGTTTCTTTGAAGTATTCTTTTCTTCTTTTTGTTGATGAGTTTGTCGTCATCAAAACCACAGCCAGGGTCAGGAGCAAGACCTTCTTCACAGAAAACTTGGCCTGGATAAAATGTCTCATATCAGCTATATATCAATCACTGTATGACATCATTTAATGGATATTAAATTAAACCCACATATTGGACATGTGACCAACCATAAGAGGAGCCTGTAAAGATTCTGATCCTTTAAATTCTTCCATAACATCAACATCGTCACACACACATTTCACATGATAAGAGTCGTAATATTGATATAAGTTGCCGCTTCTCTTTTCAACTTCAAATAGCATCTCCTTCCCAACCAACATCCCCTCCATTTCAGTATTGCAAATAGGATCTTTTGCGTCCTGCAATTGACATGATAACAGCACTTTAGTGCAAATTTTACATTGTTGTTCATAAGACCCAACTTAGAAGCCTAATATGATAATGAGACATAACTTACAAACATATCAATAGATCAAGAGATGAATGACAAACCTTCACATAGGCAAGCATCTCTCGGCATGGTACCTTCAGGAGGTACTGAGCATCAGAATCAAACATCATAAAATTTGCAGAATCTATTCCATCACACATCTCAAGTTTGATCTTATACCCGTTTTCAAAATAATTAAATAGATCATAATGGCATCCAATTTAACAGTAACGATGATATCTCACATACATCAAACATTAAGCAACCTTGGGACCACATCAACAACATGTTTCATGCAGGCTGCACAATAATAGATCCCATTATCAAAGGTGACAACCTTGTGGCACTTGCAAGCATTATACCACCACATATCATCCTGAAGTAAACCAACAACTTTTGCCATAACCATGAAGCAGCCATCCTATATGTCACCAACATAGAATATTCACATTAGATAAAGTTCAACTATACAGATACATATAAGAACCTTATCCATATCAACAATACCTCTTTGCAGTCATTCAAAGATGATATATCCTTCCTTGGTTGCATTTTGATAAAATCGCCAGACATTGAATTGGATCAGTAGCAACTTCGCATAAAAAAGTTAGTTTGTATAGTTCCTTATATAGGTAGGAAATGAGAGGGATTTGTAAGGTTTGAAAACTGTAATGATGACCTCAATGAAAAAATAGTTCCTGACTGGTGCCAATGTCAGCAACTTGCAGAAAACCTTTAGCAATTCCAAATAATTGACTAAACACCTTGCAATAGGGAAAAATGATGAGTGTCTCTATTCCCCCATTAGAGCTTTAAAATTTATTCAAAATCCAAAATCCACTTTGAAGTAAGAAAAATCATTTTTCACAAATCATTGTTTTAACAATAGAGAAACCAAGCATCAAATAATGAAGTGATAACTCATTAGTGAAGGTTTGAAATTCTGAATGAAAGCCTCCTATATTTCGTGTGTCTTCCCTGTGTTCCATACCTTCCTCTTCTTTTTCTTCCCTTACTCAGTTCTAACTCAGTCTCAAGAGCTCTCTATTTGCAATAGTGAGAGAGAAAAAGGTTAATATTTTTGTATTAAACCAAGAACATATATTATGGCTAAATCAAATCCAAAATTAAAACTAAAAGTTAGAGGGGGTTCAGAACAGCCCATTTGGACATTTAGAGCAACAACAAAAAATCACATACAAACGCAATGATAACATAGAAAAAGACATAGCAAATGAAACTGAAAAAAAAAAAGATCTTGCCTCTATGACAAAAGGACTTTGTAATTGTGTTTCTCAGTCTCACATGTGGTAGTCTTTTAGAGTCTACCCATGACAGCAAGAAGACTTCTTCCTTCAAATTTGTAATTGGCACTATCTACTGAAACACATGTTATCAACAACCTTTCTCCATGGAAAGCCACTTCATTTCAGGTCCATTTCAGGCAGGGGTTCCATTTCATAACCATTAAGTTGTCTAAATTCTGAAGCTTATATGTTGTTCTGTCCTGTATTTATGTACCGGTGAATGAGTAGCTGCAGAATACAAAGAGGGAAATTCAAAACCAAGATTCAAGAAAGAAGTAAAGACATATGAGCATAGTGAATTGAAAGTAAATTCAAAACCAATAAAACTCATTGCGAACACTGATATGCAGAAACAGTGAAGGCACCTGAATCAGCTGATTATGATGGTTGTCAAGGTGCAAAATGGAAAAATCTGACTCATGTTATCTCCGTCACCAAATACCAATAGATATTAACACTAAATTGCTAGTTACTTACTTGAATATAAATATAATCTTCAGTATCATCAATATATTCTCGCATCTTTAAATGAAAAGAAAATAATAATAATTAGAAATATGTAATACTTGGCTGCTATGAGGTAAAGATATTTAGAACAACAAATTCAGAGTTTTGAGTAAACCAGTAGATGTTAAGAAACCAACTTTCAAAGAGGTTAACCAAAGATCAAAAGAGTGCTCTAGTTTTCAGGCCCTTTGTAGAAAAGCATAACTTATTAGGTACAGTGCTGAAATCCAACTAAACATAATACAATGCTGAAATCCAACTATGATTAACTGATTAGTTGTTTTATTTAGGCAAAGGAGTCATGAACACATCCAAACATCTTCTGATAGATTAGAGAACCAGTTAGTAAAGGAAAATATAATATTGAAAAGGGACATACCTCCATCAGCTTCCCATGATCAATAATACGAAAGACCATACATAATCTTTGTTCATCTTGCCCAATAAGTTTAACGCCACACACAAGCAACTCATCCACATTCAATGAAAATTTCAAAGGGGGTAAATCCCTAATGAGTTTGTTCTTCCTAAAAGGGTCATACACAAACCAATAGATATTCTTGAGAGCAAAGATGTTATGAATAAGGTCACAATGTTAGAAACAAACCCATATAACCCAAGTTTAGAAGAGGGGATGATGATAGTTCTTATAATCACATTTCAATACTAAACCCACAATCCAACCTAAAACAGCATGCTCAAGAACAAAAATCTCAGTTTGCAATTTGGTATAGAGCTAGCTCAATTTTTACATTTTACACCATCATGTTTTGTTTTAATTACTCTGCCACCAGTGGAAGAGATTTTGAAACTATTGAGATTTTAGACCATGAACTATAACTAAGAAAAGCACTGATAGTCTGTAAATTAATTACTGGCAGAATAGAAAGTAGAATAGAAATCAATCTAGACTGCTCATGAGTATCCTTCACCCAATTTGTTTAATCATTATTTTGCCTGTCTAACCTACAACCACGCTACTATGTTACCATTGTGAAACTTCCTGTGTTTGTTTATTCCAAAATTCCAGTGTTTGCTTATTCCAAAATAACACATTAAGTCTATGCATAATGTATTTTTCTATTCTATAAACAACCAATGTCAAAAGAAAAATGATGAGAACTGTTTAACAAACAGAATCACAAATTGCATTAGATAAGCCTCCACATATTACAATGAGGGTCCATACAGCAACACAAACAACAATTCTTCCAACTAAAGACAGAACCTAATAAACAACAATACTAAAGTGCCAACAGACACAAATCTTAGAACACTAAGATAGATCAACAATTCAAAACACCTAAACAACCTACTAAATAGCTGAAACAACTACAAGACATACAAAAGGACCCACACAATTCCAATCAAAAGTGGATGACTTCGATAACCAACAACAACGGTAACATGAGGTTCTGGTAACCTCTACATCTTCTCAATCTTGACAGGATTGAACTTCATTTTAGGCACACATGCCTCCTCATCAAACTCATCAACCAACTTCCTCTTGAATGCATTCGCTGAACTTCCAACCATTGAGGGATCACTCCCAAGGTCAGGAGTCAGCATTGGAGGAGTCAAACAGACATCTTGGTCCTTCACAGCAATAGCTTGTTGTTCCTCTTCGTCGAGATTAATTACAGGGAATGAAGCATCAAATTTGGCCTGCAAGACAAAATAAATATATAACAATTATGTACACCTGAAACTACACCCACAAGAGTGTAAAAAAAAAAATAGTTGTCCATATTAAGTAAAAAGCCACCAACCATAACAGGGGTTTGAACAGATTCAGAGGACTTGAACAGAACAATAATATCTGCATCATCACAGACCCGCTTCACACGGTAGGACTCATCATAGTGATACATGTTATCACTTTTCTTCTCCACTTTAAATAACAATTCTTTCCCTACCAGAATATCCTCCATTTTCTGGGTACACTCTAGAGATTTTGGATCCTGCAATTGTTAATTGTAATTTTTTTAACACTTTTCTTGTAAAAATAATGAATATGAATACATGCTTTAGCTTCTATATTGCCAAATTAAACTACCTTCACACCAGCCAACATGTCTTTGCATGATTTCTTGAGCAAAGACTGTGCGTCAGAGTCAAACATCACTAAGCTAGCAGAATCCACTCCATCTGAAACCTCTAATTTAACCTTGTACCTATATTGGAAAATAAATTTTAAAAATAAGCCACAACATTCATTGTATGAAGTAAATAAATGATAGGAAACAAATAATATAATAATTGATGAAAAATGTTACCTTGGAACCACATCAGTTACATTCTTGAGGCAGTTAGGGCAGTAGTGAACGCCATTTTCAGTAGTTATTCCCTTATGGCACTTGCAAGCATTGTACCACCAGGAGTCATCCTGAAGCAAGCAAAACACCTTAGCCAGCACAATAAAGCAGCCATCCTACAATGAACATATGAGATATGTATAGTGAGTAGTTAAACATAAAAGAAAATGCATCTAGTTAACTTGGGATAAGAAAAGACCTCATTAGTATCATTCAATGCAGATATATCCTTTCTTGGATGATTTTTTATGAAATCATCAATTAGTGGAACAGCACCAGGTCCAGTAAAAATGATGCCAATAGGCTCATGGGTATCAGTAAAAGTGCGGCTGATACTACAATATATAAATAAATACTTCCTCATTATTCATAGCAAAAATAGCACAAATAGTAACATACAGTTAAAACTAAGGAAATTCAAGTGACTTTAAATAACTGGCCAAAGGTTAGATCTGAAACTTACAAATCCCTAAAAGTTATGACTTCAGGAATTTCAGGGTTAAAAGTCAACCTTGTTGCATTCATTACAGTTTGAAGAACATTTTTTCCTGCATATATTAATAACAAACTGTTAGGCCCACATAAACATTCAAATAGCCTTATCATGTATTTTTAGAGCACCAATGATCTGTAGAGAATCTCAGGCATACCCCTGAATTCCTTAATCTTAGCCAATTCAACAACCACAATAGGCTTCACAGTACTTTGAGCTGATAAGTAGTCGCTCACAACAGATGCATAGTCCCCAAATACAGTAAGTTCCACATTTCCCCTAATAAAGAATTAGTATAGGAAGTCACATTCATATTAAAGTAAACAATAATTTCAACACCGGGGGAAAATAACAAACAGAAAATGGTTTTAGAAAACAACTTAGCATCTGTCAACTCTAGGGTCAAAATCTTCATGTCCTTCCCATCCTTTTGGTAAAACCTCTCCTTAGATGCCGCAGTAAACAACCCAACCATATCTAATCAAGAAAAAAAACACTATAAGTTATTCTAAGTGAGCATGTTTAAAACTGTCCTTGCAAATACCTACTCAAATTATTCAATAAAATGGAACCCCAAGGGTCAGAAGCAGATTAGTTCAAATTAAAGCATTTTCTTTGGTTCTTCAAAATATACACAGAGAAAACAATTACTAACAGAATATAAGGCTTGTATTCTTTTTGAAGCACACGTTTTAAGATTGAGAAATACTGAATATAATTGAGAAAACAATTAGTAACAGAATATAAGGCTTACATAAAAACGGTAAAATGTGTTATAAGGGCTCAATTGGACTAACCTACTAAATAATCAGTTTCAACTTCTTCAGCCTTGATATCTTCAGTTGACTTCAGTGTTAACCCCCACATTGGAATCAATGAACTTTCAGCACGAGATATAGGTGTTTTCCCAGTAAAAAGCAATCTGTAAACATGCTCTGTAGCTCTGTATGAGCCAAGATTGGGAATCAAATGACAGGTGCTAATGCAGTACACAATACCCTCCATAAACTTGTCTGCCCATCTTCGATACATTCCTTTCCTCAGTGATGCCTGGATCTTACCACCCTGCGAACATGATATAAATATAAGACAACCATCAAACTTATTAAAAAGTATATATATAGGATTATATATATAACAACTTACCTGATCATCCATGAAAATCATCTCCAATGATGACGGGGTACCAGTACCATCAAACGAAGGAGTAGTCGACATACGTATCACTCTAACCTTTATCATCCAGTTTTGTCTTGGAGGGCAAAGATCAACCACATTGTTCATTGCAACCAAAGAAGCCATGAAAACAACTTAGTAATTCTCAATCAAGCAAACTGATCAAGCAAACTAACTATCAGAAAATGAGGTTGGGATATGGTGTAGCAAACAATGAACATTGTAATCCTTTATATATAGAGCAAAAAGGGCGGGATTAGTGAATTTGAAATACACAACCATAATTAAATTTTTTAAAAACAGTGCCTTAATGTCAGGGAAAAATAACACTAAGTGCAAGAGAAAATGTGTTTGACAGAAGTTGTCCTTTAGATACCAGTTAAACAAAAGTTGTCCTTTAGATACCAGTTAAACTCTGCAAGTAAGCAATTAGTTAGCAATCTAATAAGAATCTAACCAAACTACTAAAGTAACTGAACTGAAAGTTAATTATACCATTGGCATGCATCCCCAAAATGCCCAAAATGAAGTAAATTGATAAACTTTTGCTCCAATCTGAAAGTTAACACGCACTTCTCTGGATAAGAGTTAGGCACACCAACAAATGGTACAATCTGCAATATCTTCACACAACCAAAACTAAAAGTTCGAATAAGTTAGATAAAGCTGTATCCCGCCGCCTCTACCTTCCCAGATGGTTATCGATATTTCAGAACCTCTTGCCCACAATAGCAACACGCATTCTGAATTCTCAGAGCAGATCAGTTGGGAGCCTATAATAAATCGACAACGCACCGCTTCAGGACACTGATCAACTTTACCCCATCTGCTGCTTCAAATAGGTGTCAATCTGGCACATCTACTGTAGTTGAATAATCAGCAGGGCAGCTGCCAAAACACCAAGCTTTTTCTCAGCCTCATGCGTTTGAAGACAACTCTTGTCAAACCCTAAATTACCAACCAGCCTAACCAAGACACAAAGAACTAATGAGGTTCATGAAGAATGAGAAGGACCCGGTTTAGTTGCAACATAACTTGGTCCAGGACCAAAACAATATAAGTTTGCCTTACGATGGACCCTAGGACCACACAATAAAACCCTTTAGGAACAGTACCAAGCAGGACCCAAAAGTGAACCTGCGTTGTTAGTGTTATAGATTCTCTTATTAGCTAGTTATATGAATTCCACTCTTAATTTAGTGAATTACATTCTTTATAATTTGATAGAACTCTAATGAATTTGAATAGTGTATTAAGAAAATACGAAAGAATATTGCTGACTCTCTGTTTTTTTATTAGGCTTGAATGCACTTTTTGCCCTCATAATTCACACTATTGCAAATCGTACTCCACCAAGTTTTTTGTCACCAAATGTACCCCTTTGAATTTTGAGATGAACACTTTATGCCCTTCCGTCAGTGTGCCGTTAAAAAATTGACGGAAGGGCTGACGTGGCGTGCCACATCATTAAATGAGTTTCAGAAATTGGAAAAAGGGGTGGGGGAGATTCGAACACAGGATCAGGAAGTGGTAAAACACTCCTTTAGCCAGTTGAGCTACAGAATCAATTGAAAATACTATGAACAAACTTTAATTTATATGATAAATAAACAACACAATCAAAAGAACAAAATAAACCCCACCCCAAAAATCAAAAGCAGAAATCAAGAACATAAAAGCAGCCATGGGTGGATGTATTTACAATTCAAAAATAGAGGTATGGAAAATTCAAAAATAGAGAGCATCCAAATCAATGAAAAGTGAGAATCAGAAAAGAAAAACATAAACTTCAAAAATGAACTCATCAATTAACACGAAAAGCAATTGAAATTTGTAATCCCAAATTATTAAAGAAAACCTAAGCAAAAAGAGACATCGAAGAAGATGAAATTAAAAGCAGAAATCAACTCCTAATCAACCCAGAAATGTGACAAATGAAGAAGAACAAAATCTAACCATGGAAGCACCAAATCAGCACTTTGGCCACATACCATGCCAATGTCCTCCATATCACAAGCCACAACCTTGAAACCACCAACAATCAAGCCTCCATTGAACCACCATAAACCAACCCACATAACCAAGACCAGAAAAAAAACCCATAACCACCCACAAAACGGCCACTGCGCCGCCGCGTACAGCCACTACGTCGCTGCGAACAGCCACTGCACCGCCGCATGTACAACCTTTGCTTGCCACCGCGGCGAGCAAAACGGCCACCGCGCCGCGTGTTCACCGCCGAGAGGGAGAACGAGATCGAGAGAGGGAGAACAATGTAGAGGGAGAAGAACATCGCAAGGTTCGTGGGTTTGGTTGCTGTTCGATTTCAGGGGAAGGGGAAGAGAAATAACATTCAGATCTATGATAGCCTTTGGTTGTTATTGCTGTGGTGCTTCTGGTTAGGGGTTTGGTAGTGATGGGGTTTTGGTTGTGACAGTGGTGGTGGGTGGTGGTGGTGGGATGGAGGAGGAGGAGGTGGAGGTGGAAGAAGAAGAAGAAGAAGAAGAAGAAGAAGAAGAAGAAGAAGAAGAAGAAGAAGAAGAAGAAAACGTGATTGAGGAGGAGGTGGAGGTCACATGGGATTTCCGGGTTGATTTTGGGATTTATTTTGTCCTTTTGATTGTGTTGCTTATTTATGATATAAATTAAAGTTTGTTCATAGTATTTTCAATTGATTCTGTAGCTCAACTGGCAAAAAGGGTGTTTTGCCACTTCCTGCTTATCTCAAAATTAAGAGGGTTACATTTGGTGACAAAAAACTTGGTGGGGTACGATTTGCAATAGTATGAATTATTAGGGGCAAAAAGTGCATTTAAGCCTTTTTATTATATGTACATCAATTTTTTTATTACTATTAGGATAAATTGTACATTGAATATTTGAATCTCCATTCAAAGGTTTAGTTCCACTAAATTTCAAGTCTTCTACCCAAGACAAGCCTACTAAGCACCATTTTGCTTCTAGCAGGCAAAACTACCATATGTCAGATATATGGAAACAATTGACATGATATGGTTGACATTCACAATATTGAAAAGGCAAATAATTCACAGCAAAATGAAGAGAAGCAAGACAGCCTTAACAGAGGCATGAAGAGCACATAGTTCAGTTTTCAACAGAGTGCATTGTTTTGTTTGTCCTAATAATTTATCTATACGATTAAGACAGCAAATGAGACAGTGTATGTGAACAATTACATCATGCAAAGCATCATATCTTACAAAATTTACCATGCCAACATGGAGCTAGCAGCCTTAGTAATATAACTTGTAGATATTACATACAACTTTTACAGTTTTATTACAAATGGTGTAACTTCATCATATCAAATAGCCAATCTTACTTTGCACATCAACTCTCCATTACTGTGCCCTTTCTCTCTAAAACCAACTAGTAAATTTCTTGATCTTTGTTCTCTGGTAAAGTCAAATTAATATAAGAACCAATTTACGTGTAGTTACCAGAAATGACAAAGCACAGGGCGCAAAACTAATGGTGGCACACTTACAGACTATGCTTCATTAGAATCTTTGCACTTCCTTAAAGCCGCCCTTATCTCCTTTAACAACTCTGTAATCCTGATACCCTTTCTGCAAGAAAGGACATGAAATTTTGACCCAAGACAATGCTGGTACTACGAAAAGTAGGATATAAAATGTCTACTCTAACTGTCTGAACTGTAAGCAAGAGACGCACTTAAAAGTAACAAGAAACAAAATGCCAAGCACTTACAGAACACTAACTCCAACAACAGAAAGAGGAAGTGGGTAGTCCTCAAGTTTTCTTTCCTTGTTGTCACTTTCATCAGACAGCAACTGAGCTGAAACTTCAGACTTTTCTTTCTGTTCAGAAGCTGCACCATCGTTGCCGACTCTCAGAATTTCCCGTGTCAATGATGGAAGCCTGTCCTTTACCTAAAATGAAAGTTAAGCGAATACTTTGTTACCTGACTTGATTTTGACAAATTAGACCTTGACACAATGGTAAAGTAGCTGCCTTTCACTCTAGCTGTCCATTTGTCCTAGGTCTTAAGTAGCCGATACAGTCCCTCCCCTCCCAGGGTAAGACAGTATCTATGACCTATGGCTTTTAAATGACAGTTGCGTGAATCTTGATATTGCGGGAAATTGCAGATAAATGAGGCTGATGCAGTTGCAGTTGCGACTGTGGTCACTATGCAGTTGTAGGGACTCAAAAACCTTTATATTGCAGTTGCAACTGCGATTGCATACCGCAATTTAAAACCATGATTTCACCCTCAGCAATCTCCACAATTAGGAGAGCCTCATGCACTGAGCCTCCTTTTACAAGATAATAGGAACTTAAAAGATAATGTTTGACCCACAAATAAAGGCAGGGAGTAGGAAACCACATACCTCTGGTAAGTCAATCTTATTTAAAACAACAATGTATGGTCGTTCGAGGTACTCAGGATTATACATGCGTAACTCCTGCAAAACAGAATAATCATGGAGAGAGCATGAACAAGATGAAACACTTGAAGAGATAAGGGAAGGGTACACATTACAACAAGATAAGCTGGTCTAACCACAGACTACAACATCCTGCACATGAATCTAACTACATGTGTTGCACCAGCACTACTTTAACCTGCTTGTGACTCAAAATCTCAAAAGACAAAAAAGGGGGGAAGAAGAAACAGAGTTGTGATCATTGACAACCCAACATCTTAATAAGACTTACAAATAGATGATTTTTAAGAGAAAATTAATCAGAGGGTTAAAAATGTTTTTAGTTTGGATTTGGTCCCACTAATAAAATTTCGTAGTTTTTAGTTCCCAACCTTAATAAAATAGGTGAAATTAGTCCTGACATGACATTAGTCTTCCACTGTTAAATGATGAGTTGACTAAGTGAACACTTACATCACAATGTTACGTGGCATGACACATCATTTCATTAATCTTGATGTGGAATTTTAGCAATGCCATATCAGATTAATGAAACCCCACGATACCTTCTTTTTTTGAGTCCAAATCCTCTGTCTTTTAACCCTGTCTCTCTCTCTGTCTCCCAAATAAAACACTGACATCTGTTCTTTTTTTTTACACGTCATATTTGGACTCAACGGCACTGTGACGTTATAAAATAAAAAAAAGTTTTTATGTAAACACTGAAAACCTACACTGTAAAAACAGAAACACTGTGCCGCAGCCCTAGCTTTCACTGTGGCACCGATTGGAACCCCTGGCACCGTTCAACCCACTGATTAAAGACCCCCGGCACCGATTAATATATTGTTTTCTCCCCTCGAACTGTTTCAATCACGTGAAGGACAACAAAAGCAATTCAATTGTACTGGTACAAACTTTGTGCAGGTAAGGGGTAGTACTTTTCTCTTATATATATATATATATATATATATATATATATATATATATTAAATTGTTCTTTGTCAATTCTTATAATTATTGTAGAAAACACCCTGATATGTTTGTTCTTTGTCAATTTTAAATTTAACTATAGACATAGGTTCTAAATTTAGTGCCATATATACGTTGGGTATTGAATTTGCTACCCTACCTACGTAATTCCGCATCCCTTTTTCCTTATGAGTTCTAAAACTCGGAAGTAAAAATTTCAGATCTTTTACGGGCTAAAACTTGAAACATAAAAAATTAGGGTGTGAAATTATGTGTGTAGGGTGTCAAATCTAATACCCATATAAGTTGTGTTTAGTTTATAGAACATATTTAAGAGAATTTATTTAATTTGAAGTATGGCAGAAGTAGAAGATCATAATGGTGACAGAGTTGGGAGTAAAAAAATTGAAGAGATACATGCTACAATTCCTATTGAATTTATACCAAAAGTTGGGATGGAATTTGACACTGAAAATGATGCCCATGCGTTTTACAATTCTTATGCTTATAAAGTGGGTTTTAGTGTAAGAATTAGTAAGGGAAATAAAGGTGTTGATGGTAAGATAGTGAATAGAGTATTTTGTTGGGTTTTTGCGGGAAAGATAAGCGAGATCCAAATATTAAGAACCCCCGTGCACAATCAAGATTTGGTTGTTTGGCAAAAATGAAAGTTAATAGTCGTGTAACTGGGAAGTTTCGTGTTATTGAATTTTTTGCTGAACATACACACGAGATTACAACTCCAAGTAAAAGTCATTTCCTTAGATCTCAAAGGAAAATAACTTTTGCTCAAGCAGCCGAGGTTGATTTAGCTGAAAGTTCTGGAAATGCTCCAAAAGCAAGTTGTGAGTTGATGGCTAGGCGAGTTGGAGGTCGTGAGAAACTTGGATTCATTCCAGAAGACTATAGGAATTATTTACGTTCCAAGAGAACAATTCAAATGAGGTCAGGGGATACAGGTGGTGTGCTAGAGTATTTACAGCAAATGCAATTAGAAGATACCAA
Organism: Acmispon strigosus; assembly: GCA_030819835.1. Lineage (NCBI taxonomy): Eukaryota > Viridiplantae > Streptophyta > Magnoliopsida > Fabales > Fabaceae > Acmispon > Acmispon strigosus. Next base: position 2,922,951 of record JAUAMA010000003.1, read on the forward strand.
TTTTTTCTATGCAATACAAGTTGATGAGGATGATTTGATAGCTAACATCTTTTGGGCCGATGCAAAGATGAAGAATGATTATTCATATTTTGGTGATGTAGTTTGTTTTGATACTACTTTTAGGAAGAATAAAGAAGGTCGTCCATTTGCAATGTTTGTCAGAGTGAATCATCACAAACTTAGCATTATATTTGGCGGAGCATTGCTATATGATGAAACTGCTGAGACCTTTATTTGGTTGTTCAATACTTTTGCTAAAGCTATGTCAGGAAAGAAACCCCAGACTATTCTCACTGACCAAGATGCAGCAATGGCGAAAGCTTTATCTTTAGAATGGCCAGAAACTTGCCATCGCCTTTGTATTTGGCATATGTATCAAAATGCATTAAAGAGACTTAGTTTTGTATTTGGAAAGTTTGAAGACTTCAGTAAATATTTCAACAGATGCATTTATGGGTATGAAGAAGAAGAAGAGTTTCTAGTAGCTTGGAATACTATGCTTGAGAAATATGATCTTAAAGATGATAAGTGGTTAAAGCAAACATTCACAGTGAAAGAGAAATGGGCATTAGTTTATGGGCAAGAGAACTTTTGTGCAGACATGACAACTACACAACGCAGTGAGAGCTTGAACAGTTTAATTAAAAAATATGTAAGTTACAAGCATGATTTGCTGAGATTTTTCCATCATTTTCAGAGGCTAGTTGATGATCGTCGCTATGAGGAATCAAAGGCAGATTTTAAAGCAACCCAAACAAGTTTATCTTTGTCATTTAATGTGGCAATTTTAAGACATGCAGCAACAATTTATACTCCTATAGTATCCAAGATGATCCAACATGAGGTATCGAAGGCTTATGATAGCAATATGGTTGTTTCATTTCAAAATGAGAATATTACAGAATATAAAATTACCTCTTATAAGAAACATTTTCACCGCACAGTTCAATATGACTCATCCACTGGTGCTGTGAAATGTAGTTGTAAGAGGTTTGAGTTTGCAGGAATCTTATGCTCACATGCTCTCAAAGTTCTCGCATCAAGAAATATTACAAAAATTCCTGAAATGTATATATTAAAAAGGTGGACAAAACATGCAAAAGTTACAACTAACATAGCAATAAGCCATCCTACAAGTCATGAGGACCCTAAGGTAAGAATGGGAAATCACCGCAAAGACTTAGGTATGATGTATGCTCATTTATCTGATAAGGGTGCACTTACTGAAGAAACATATAATATAGCTGTTAATGGGTGGAAGAAGACTATGAATGAGATAGATGCGTGCCTTGAAGGTAAAGACAGTGATGCCAAAGCCCATTGTGGTTCGCCAAAAAATAACAACAATGTGAAGGGATTAAAAAAAAAAGAAAGATTTTGTGGATCGTCTACCAGACCCAAAAGTGCTCTTGAGAGAAGAAAGAAAGAAAAAGAAACCTTTAGAACCTGATGAACATTCATTGCAGAACATAGATCATGAATTACCATCATTCCAATCTAGTCAGGTACCCTCTTTTTATTTTCATTATATTTTATTATACAATTCATGTTTTGTGTACATGCTAGATTATTCATTATGATTAAATTTGGGTGAATTAGGTTCCAATATATGCCACTTTCAATACCTCCAAAGAGCCAACTAGTAACATGAGCATGATGGAACTGCTACAGGTGATGAATGATTGTAATTTTCAACTAATTTTTATGAGCCTAAAAGATTTTTATTATTAATATAAGAATTAAAAAATATATACAGGCATAATTATCGAGCATTGAACATGGACGTGGAACACTTGAAGGAATGATTAGGGATGTCCCATACATTAATCAATTCCCACCAATGTTTCGTTGTTATATTGAAAACGTGATAGATGTTGTCTCAGATGGTAATTGTGGCTACAGAGCTATTGCTGCATTATTGGGAAAACATGAGGAGAACTGGGGTTATATTAGGATTGAGTTGTTGAACGAGCTGCAACAACATTCCCAACAATACCTCGAACTGTATGGGACCCCTGAAAGGTTCAAGACCATACATGATGCCATATGCATCTTTCCTGGACAGTATGCCACTCGGGATAAATGGATGGATTTACCAGATATGGGGTACCTTATTGCGACAAGGTTCCAATTGATTTTCGTTTACTTATCACTGGATGGATGTATGACTTTCTTCCCACTGAGGGGTAAACCACCTCTTGTGAACTCACAAAAGATTATAACTGTTGGTTATGTCAACAAGGATCACTTTGTGAAGGTATATGTTGTTTTTATTGTATACACTTGTATTTTACTTTGGCGTACTATTCAATAATAGTTTCTTCTTTTTCCTATGTAGGTTATTTTAAAGGATGGTCATCCGATGCCAACTATTACCTTGCAATGGCGCAGGTTTTGTTCTGTGGAAGCCAAACATTGGGAGTTCCCATATTTGCAACGTCTTCAAGATTTCAATATGTTATTACAAAGAAATAACTTAGGGTCCCGTCATTATGTAGACATTACACAAGATTGAAATTTTTCCATTGAATATTAGACAACCTTATTGATCAAATTTGATGTTTGAAGTTCAATGTAATTTAAGCACATTCGATGCACTTTAACATTTGAAGCATACATTTTTCATTTCCTTGCTTTGGTAAGTCATTTGCCTATTTAGACCTTGAATTCATCATTTTTAGATTATAGATAACAAAAATTGTTCCATTTTATCATAATTCACAGCTTTGCTCTGTAAAACAGAACCATAAATGTTCAATGAGTGTGCATGAGAGCTTATCCTAACAATTGTGATGCACATCATCTTCATCAATCCAATTTTTTCAAACTAAACTTGGGTTATTGGCTCTGGAAAAACAAATGAATTTACAGAGATAGTCTGAAAACTGTGAACAGTTTGCTATTTTAATAGAATATTAGAATGCAGGTCAATTGCAGGAAGTCAGCAATGGAACATCTTCAAATAGATACTTAATAAAATTCCTTAATTTATTGTCATAATTAATGTCTCTTTTTATGTATAAAAAACTTAAACTCATGGCTAACATATTTGTAGCTATAGAGTCTAAAGCATAGCTTCAACCAAATAGACATTGCAGAACTAGATCATAAGCCACTTTCAACAGTTACATTTTCAAGTTTGCAGTATCAGGCCTCAGTAATGTAGTATAATAGATGAAAAATGTATAGGCTATAGAACACAATAAGGCAAGCTGCAAGATAAAGCATTTGTCCTAAACAAGAGAGTAAGAGAAGCAACTAAACTTACATGATGAGATTAACAAGGATTTGGTGTCAACCAAATTGGAAGTGGCCAACCCAACCCAGAATCTGAATTTCTGGAATAACAGGACAAAGGCTCAATGCTCTGATCCTGTAATCTGAATATGCTCAGATCATCAGCTTCACAGCATCCCCCAAACTCAAGCAGAAAATGAAAACGAAGAATTCCCCCCTACAAACAACACCTTGTCGCCTAGAGTTTCAATCAAGTCCCATTTCAACCCCCTCCAATCCATCTTAAAAACCTCGAGGAATAAAACAGAGACAGAGACCTCGCTCTGACCTCGCTCTGAATGGAACCCTAGCGATCTTCGCCGGCGGCGACGAACCCACCGTCAAGAACCTCGAACCCCTGTTCTCTCCAATCGGGAAGGTGAACTACATGGGCGGTGGGTGGAAAGGAGAGTTCGCGAAGCTCGAGAACCGGACAGAGACAGAGACCTCGCTCTGAATGGAACCCTAGCGATCTTCGCCGGCGGCGACGAACCCACCGTCAAGAACCTCGAACCCCTGTTCTCTCCGATCGGGAAGGTGAACTACATGGGCGGTGGGTGGAAAGGAGAGTTCGCGAAGCTCGCGAACCAGACAGAGACAGAGACCTCGCTCTAAGCTCGAGGGTCTAACGACGTCACAGTGCCGTCAATGACGTCAAATATGACGTGTAAAAAAAAGAACAGGTGTCAGTGTTTTATTTGGGAGACAGAGGGGGAGACAGGGTTAAAAGACAGAGGATTTGGACTCCTTTTTTTTTAGAGTGACCAAATCCAATTTATCACTATTTTACGGTCATCTCTCAATTGTCCAATTAAACTCCCATCTAATTATTAGATTCGAGTTTTAAGTGCATAAAATAAATAACCCACAACTTCAAGTAATGCTGTTGAACCAACCAAAAATTCAAATCTGAATGGATAAAAAAATGCCAAAATACGTACTTCTCTGACAGTTCTGTAGTCATTTAGTTTGTATTTGAATCTTATAGGGTCCTCAGTGGCTGCATCAACAACATGGACCAACAGCCGTGTCTTCCTTAGGTGCCGCAAAAAATTGCGGCCAAGACCCTAAAAGATAAAACCTTTCATATTCAGCATCTCTATGGTGTATGTCTTAAATAAATTTTTACTCCCAATAAAGATGGCATTTTTTTAATTTAGTTTGTATTTGAATTTCATTCATTTTAGTTTCTATATTTAACAAAAAATAGTCTGTTTTCATTCTTCATCAAGGACTAAAAACATGTTTTTAGAAACATACTATTTTTGTTAAATGTAAAAACTAAAAATAAAATTCAAATTCAAATAGCGACTAATTTATAAAAATGCCATTTTCAGTAACCAAAAACATATCTAAGCCATGGTTTAAAATAGTGACATTCGACAAGGCAAAAACAATTGATAGTTGATTTTGGGGACTAATGCATACTATCTCTGTTAAAAAAGAACAAAATTGAAATAGGAACTGATCTAAGCCAGTGGTTTAAAATAGTGACATTTGACAAGGAAAAAAATACATATTTGATACCTTTCCCAAGTGAGCACCTTGTATGAGACCAGGCAAATCTGCCAATGTAGCCTCAGAAGAATACCACCAAGGCGTCCAAGATTAGGCATTAATGTTGTAAAAGGATAATCAGCAATATCAGGTTTTGCAAGTGTAATGGCTGCCAGAAGAGTTGATTTCCCAGCGTTTGGAAGCCCCTACAACAAGATTAACTTGAGCTTGAGAGCAAAAGATCTGGAGGACCTTCTAAAATGCAGTATTCAGATATAAATAACTAATTTAACAGTACGACTACGGGCAACAAATTTCACTTGGATGAGGAGTAAGAAAAAACCAATATATACTTGCAAAACCGAAACAACTATTTCATCCAACAAAAAACTCAAGAAAATCACAGAAGCTTTACAACATCCCTCCCCATCATCTTTGACAGTCTTCAACAACTTTTTAATCCACAGTAAAATAATATTTTAGTTTCCCAGAAATCTCAAAACTATCTTCCTTGGCATAGGGATACAATACGACACTAAAATCCATTCAACAACACCCCCAACACATAGTTATTATATAGATAAAAGTTGAAATGTTGAACAACCCATTATTAATTAAATAGGGCATTATGCATAAGAAGCAATACTTACAATTAGACCAACGTCTGCAACAACTCGTAGGATCAACTCCAACTTAACTTCCTCCCCAGGTTGACCGTGTATTAAAACCTGTTAACAGTTTTTAAATGACAATGTTTATCTTATAGTAAGATAGGAACATGATAGCCAAATCCGCAAGTGCACGGATGGTTATCACGTAATATAAAAGATATCGTACCTAGGGGATATGTGTCTTTTTAGTAAATTATTTAGAGCTTTAAGAAAAATAAAAAGGTGTATTTTGTTGTTGGTTTGATTAAGACAAAAACTAGAAATAGCAATAAAATATAAAGAAGAAAAGATGATGAGATTTAAGCACTTGGGTTGAATTACATAGTTTATAAAATATGCTAGCAAACTCCTACTTAATTTCTGAATTCTAGAACCAAGTCGATGATGCTATTGCCTAGTATTTCTACCAGTTAATTCCTTACAAATGTAGAACTTTCTTCCTAATTACTAAATTCAATTCCTTGCAATTTAGTTAACTAAAGAAGAAGATGAAGATGAAGTTCAGACCAACATAAAGCTAAGTCTATCCTAATTCCTTAGTGATATAAACATATAGCCTTTTTTAAATCCTATTTCCCTTACTACTTACCAATTTCCATTGTTATAAGTAACAAGCAAGAACTCTTATGCGCATTAAGAGGAAATGAAGAACAAGGAAATAAAACATGAATTGGAAATATTATTCAGAAATGTAGAAGAAAACTAAGACATAAAATATAAACTAAAACAACCCAAGATACTTAAAAGAATTAGCCAAGCATAGCTAAAAGAGGCATCGAATTACCCTGGATAGGAGCTCAAGTTTGGCTTCCCACAATTCCTAGGAACAATGCTCTTAAGGAGGAAAGAAGAATACTTGTTGTATTCTGAATAGGTGTCTTACAAGTGAAGAAAAGACGCCTATTTATAGTAAAAATCTGCCCTCCAGCGCTTGAGAGCTGGGATCCCCAACGCTTGGGCGTTGGGTGCATTAAAATCCCATGTTGCAGAAATAGGCCCAGTGCTTGAGTGCTGGCTTCCAACGCTTGAGCGCTGGGATGAAAATCCAACTCACATCCTAGTCAGAGTCCCAACGCTGGAGCGCTGGGAGTCCAACGCTTGAGCGTTGGCTCGACTGCTGGTTCATCTTCAAGCTTTTCTCTCCTTCATGGTAGTGGGTTTTCAATGCCTTCAATGGCCTCCACTCAGCCTCTATTAAGTTCTGAAACCTCCTCTCCACTACATCAATCCTTCAACCTTATTTTCCATGTGCTTAAATCAAAGAGTGTTGCTTCATATTCTTGATTTCCACTTTAAGCCCTCTCTTTGCTAGCACTTCAATTTTGGTCCTTTAACTTCTTGAAACTTCACTTTTCATCCTCCACTCTTGAACTTTTGCACTTTAATCCTTCATTTCCTGAAACTTACAAATTGGTCCTTGGACAAAAATGATAATTATACCAGCTTTCCTAAAAATATAAAAATAACTATAAAAATTCCTAAAAATATAAAATAAAGTTTAAAAAATAAATAAAAGCTAATCTATATGCAAAATGCAAAATAAATATAAAATCTACATAAAAATAATAAAAATCCTATATGAGACTAAAAAATGATAAAATAAAAAGACTAAAAAGACCCTAAAAACATCATATAAAATCCAGTTATCACACCACTATACCCAACGACAGCTTGTCCACAAGCGACAAAAGTTAAAGAGAAACTCGTCCCTGAGTTTAGGGAAAGTTTATCTGATTAAAACTTGAAGTACAAAAACTTTTCCAAGAAAGCTTAGCGGATTTGGAAAACATGCATGTTTCACAGATATTAATCAAGAAAGTTAGGCTTGACATTTTAACATGTTTGATTCATCAAATTAAGCTCACAAAAAGATATTCTCCATGAAAAACAAGAAAGCTCAAAGATTCTGCCTATCATTCAAATCAAAACTGAAACAGTGCAACTAAGTAACTTTGAAGAGATTTTTGAAGGTTGTAACTTGGCCAAAGGGTTGAACAATTCAAGGTGTGGATTTCAAGAACTTGGCAACTCTATTGGCTGACTCCGAATCTATTGTTAAGTAATTTTTTTTTTTTGACTAAGAGCTTTAAACAATTTAACACAAGGGTTCTCTCAATTTTTCCTCTTTTTTTTTTTGAACAAAGTAGTGGAATATATGGGATGAATGACTAGAATTTTACTCCCCTCATACTCTTTCTCACCCCACCACTTCATTATTTTTTTCTTTTCTTTTTCTAAGGCACATACCTCATTTTTTCTTTTTCTTTTTTCACTTTTTTTAGAGAGAAACCCAACATACATAGCTCTAGCAATTTCATCTTATGAATCACACTAACAACTTAAAAATACCACACAAAGTAGGCTCCGAAAAATGACTCCTTTAAGGCTCAAAAAGGGGCTACTAGTGGATTTCAAATTTCAAGCAAGAATCTGAGTTTTCAAAAATGCCTATAATCTCTTCTCAACTTACAAAGTATACAAAACCCCAATCAACATGCAACACAAGGCAGAAAAATCTTACAATCATGCATTCAGAGTCCTCAGCTCTCAGAAAAACATAGGGTAAGTGGTACCCTTTCTAGAACTCAGAAAAAACTTTGCCAACAACCAAAACAATCAAGATGTCCAAATCATTTCTAACAGCATGCAATCCTAACCGCATTAAAACATAGAACCTTTTCAAAAAGAAGTTCAATCAGATAAAACATTCACAGAGCAATAGTAGCATTCAGACTGGATAAAGACACTCAACCATGCAGTTTTTAAAAACCTAAAAGCAAAAATAAAACTAGCACTAGAAATAAAACTAAAAACTATCAAACAGAAAAACTAAAACCTGGTATTTTTTTTCTTTTACAAATTATCCAGGAAACCTCCTTGCAATTCAACTTTGAACACTCAAGTTCAAGAGGGTTCTTTCTCCTTCTGGTGCCTTTCCTGCAAAATTGAACAAACAAAGTCTTACAAGTAAAAGCTTGCTAGACTTTAGTTCCCAAATCAGCATATTTAAGAACAAGGGTTGAAAATTGTGTCCACCTAAAAACAAAAATTCGTGAGTTCCCAAAGATCAAAACCATTATAGAAGCAAGGGAAAACTCAAAGAATCAAAAAAAATTTCAAGAACTGGTGGACACAAATTATTTAAAAACAAAGAAAACAGAAAAAAAAATAGAAAATTGCCCGAGGTCCAGCGCTTGAGCGTTGGGTTTGCCAACGCTTGGGCGCTGGAGATATAATGAAAAACTGGGCAAACAGGGTCCCAACGCCTGAGCGCTGGAATTCCAACGCTTGGGCGTTGGAAATTAAAATAAAATCTGGGTGGATTCCAGGGGCCTAGCGCATGAGCGCTAGCCCTCCAACGCCTGAGCGTTGGGTTAAACTAGAACCAGGGGGTTTAAGCAGGGGCTCAACGCTTGAGCGCTGGCCCCTCCTGCAGCAAAACATAGAGTTTTTTTCTTTTATTTATTTACAATGATGATGCAGAAAAATAAATATCAGAAAATTAAACTATCCTAAGTTGGGTTGTCTGCCAACCAGCTCATTGTTAAGGTCCAAGATAGACCCTTCCCTTTTAATCAATTAGGGGAAGCAAGCAAAACAGACATCACTTGTCTCTCATCATCTCCCCCTAGGTACGGTTTCAGTCTTTGCCCATTGACAATGAATGTGTTCGTTGTAACCTTATTCTCTAACTCAATCGCACCATGAGGGAAGACTTTGGTGATCATAAACGGCCCTGTCCATCTTGACTTCAGCTTTCCAGGAAACAACCTCAGCCTTGAGTTATACAATAACACAAGCTGTCCTGGACTAAACTCTTTTGGCACAATCTTCTTATCATGCCACCTTTTTGTTTTTTCCTTGGAGATCCTAGCATTGTGGTATGCTTGGAGTCTAAATTCATCCAGCTCATTGTTAAAAGGGTTTTTACGTCTTTTAATAAAAACCTATACTTGAGCTACGTTCAAAACTCTTTTAAGATTCAATTGCAGTATAGTACGGGTGTTATCGATCCACAGAGAGCAAATGAGTATGAGTGTCGTTCTTTAGTCAAGAAGTTAAGCAGAAAGAAAATAGAAGATGTTTGTTTGAAAACTTGTGTTGAAGAGCATGAAATTAGAAAGCAAAGGTTGGATGGTTTAACAGATTAAGAAAGCAGTTGGATTATGGTTTCGCACTTCGTTATTCAGGATTAGTCTTGTTCTTGATTACAATCACTTAAAACCTTTAATTCACTCCCACCAGTTCTTAACTAACTCACCTATGTTAGTACAGATAGCAACCTGAGAGGGGGGGGTGAATCAGAGTTGCCCCGATTTTCGCGTAGTAGTACCAAACGACTTTCAGCGCAATTAGAGTTGTAACGTAAGAACGTTGTTGCAGCGGAATATTGTAATTGCTTGAAAGTAAAAGATGAAGGATGAAGGAAATGACACAGAGAGTTTTATCCTGGTTCACCTTCAATCCACCGAAGGCTACGTCCAGTCCCTCAAAGAAACCCCTTGAGGATTTTTCCACTATTGATAAAAATCACTTACAAGTTCCTAACCCAAGGACCCCAAGAATTTCTACCAATATCCTGTGAAAGTAAACCACTTTCAACAACCCCTGAAAGCAAACCGCTTTCAGTTCCTGAAGGCAAACCACCCTCAGACCTTGAAGACTAACCTGCCTTCAATCGAACAACCCTTCACCGAATACCACGGTGAAATTAGAATCCCTCAGAAAGATTACCACTTTCTGAAGAACCACTCCACTGAATTCCACAGTGAAGATTTTCCATGATCGAGTACTCTTAATGAATGCTTGCACCAAGGACCCTAAGATATCTTATCAATCTTCCTGAAGCAACCCACTTCTGATTGATCAAGTCTTCTTAGCAATACTTGTGCCAAGGATCCTAAGAGGACCCATCACGCCTCAGAAAGCAAACCACTTTCTGATGACACCGCATTACCACGGTGGACTTTGAATCAAACTTGATTCAAAGGGCCTTTTTACAACCACCGAAAACTACGGTGAAAGAATCAACATGATTCAAATAGATGAAGAAGAAGATGCCTTTTCTATGCATGATTCAATCCTTTTGACAAGAAGGATTGATCTTAGTTGGTATGCTCCAGGAAATTACAATGAAGGCTCTTCCATTCTGAGTTTCTCAAATGTTGAACATCATGAGTGTTCTTATGAAAATGAGAGAACCGAAACTCAGAATGATGACTTTAATGAATATGAAAGTTATGGACCAAGTCATTAATGTTTCTGAGTGTCTAAGGACTTTATATAGGCACTAGAGGTCGTCCATGAACCAACACAACCTTTCCCAACGAGTTTGAGACACAATGGTTCATGAAATAACACATCTGTCGACCTGGTAATCGATTACCACAGTTGGTGTAATCGATTACACCATGCCGTTGAAGTTTGAATTTGAATTTCAAACTTGGTAATCGATTACACACTTGTGGTAATCGATTACACACATCCTGTAATCGATTACAGATAGTCCAGAACTCAGTTTTGACCATCTTAAACCCTAATTGAGTGTTCCTACCAAGTTTAACTTGTGAGAACATATTGTACTCAATTAGTTGATCTTTCATGAGCCTTCAAGTGCAATTAAACCTTAATAAAGCATAGCACACTAAGTTGACAAGACTTACTTAAAACTAGAACCTTCATGTTATGGTCTTGACGTTCTGAGCCTGGTTCTTGAAGTCTTTCTTCTCTTAAGTCTTCTTGAAGTCTTCTTGCAATCTTTCTTCTTTTTGTTCCTTTCTTTCTTGAAGTCTTCTTGAAGTCTTCCTTTTCTCTTCTGAAGTCTTTCTTCTTTTTGTGATGTGTTTGTCTTCATCAAAACCTCAGTCGAGTCCAAGGCAAGACTTGATTTACAACCTATTCCTAGTATGAGAAGTTGATTCAGTTACTTTCCTAATTGTCGCTTCCACAGGCAATTAATCAAAGCAAACTGTGAACACACAGGCGTTAAGGAACTAGGTGATCTAACGCTATTCCTAGCAAATTAGCTTCGCCTAGATTAAACGGTTTATGTCAGATTAATAGAGTAGCTTCCACATACAAGATTAATCTCAAATCAAGTGAAAGGTGATCAAACTAACACAAGCAATAATAGCAAAACTGTTCAATTGAAATTAAAGATAGAAAGTAAACAAAGAATCAAACATAATCCCTTCAAGATGAAGTACTACGCCAAAATCCAACTAAGGAGAGAGCTTAGTTATCCATAGAATGGAAACTAGCTAGCTTACAAGGAGAATCAATGAAAACTAGGATGACGGCGACGTCGCGGGATGCACCCCACGACTCCGGCGAGGTTCCGAGCGTCCGTTGATGGAACTCCTCTTCTTCTTCTCACTCTTGAGCTCTCTCTCACGTTCCTAGTCTGTTCCAAGGTGGATAGGGTTGAAAAGATACCCAAAACATGCCAAAAACAGGATTTTATAGGCTCTGGGCGCCGCAGGGGCGCTTAGCGCCCTCGACGGGCGCTCAGCGCCCACGAGACGTGCACTGGCCGCTTAGCGGCTAAGTGGGGGCGCTTAGCGCCGTGGTCCATCGTTCTGGGTGCTTAGCGCCCTGTGGCGGCGCTTAGCGCCCAGAGTAGCCTTCTGCACACGTTGTTGGGCGCTTAGCGCCCTGTGGCGGCGCTTAGCGCCCAGAACCTTGGTCTCTTCAGATTTTCATCAACTTTCCGCATCTTTTGAGTCCTGAAACATGTGAAAAACACATCAAAAGCACAAGAAACATCTTTTAAAGCTTAGGATCGCCTTACTCTTTCATCTAATCAAAAACTCTATAAAACAAGGGTGTTTTACAATGAAAAACCATGATAAATGCCATTAAAAACATATTAAAACTAATAACAATTTGGCACTTATCAAACTCCCCCCAACTTAGGACCTTGTTTGTCCTCAAACAAAAGGTAAAGACTGTAATCAAACAAGCATGGCAATAAAAAACATTTTCAAAGCACACATAGCAAGATCTCAAATAAATTGAATCAATGATCCAAAATAGAAACATGATGCTCACAGTAGAATCCACAACCTTGATACAATCACTTATTCAACTTGAAACTCAATAGGCACACAATCAATCACTATCAACCAGGGAATCACTCAATCAAGCCAAGATATAGCATGTGAATCCACCAAGGTCAGTGTTTCACTCAAATGCATCACTGAATCACAGAAGTCAAGATTGTTACTTGTCTCTTCAATCATCAAGGTCACATGTGCAATCAAGGATCACTAAGGACTTTTCAGGGTTGTAATTAGGCTTGGCTTCAAAGAAATTGGTTTTTCAGGGTATGCAAGGAACTCAACAAGCCTAAGAGAGCAATCAGATCTTACTTTCATGTAATTCACTCCTCCAAACTTGCTTTTAACCAACTCTTATTCACCATTTTCGTTCAATTCTACCCTTTGTTCTTACATCAATCCCTTCTTTATTCTCTTTTTGTTCTCTTTTGCTTTTTCTCTTTTCTTTTCCTTTTTCATTTTTTCAAAGTATATACATAGAGATTGATACAGATCACACAACAACTTTGCACAAAAGCCTTCTCCCCACAACTTGAATACAACCTACCATCTTGAATGCTCTCTTAGCCTATCAAGCTAAGGTAAATCATTGTTTTTCTTTTAGGCTCAGGGTTATAATCAAGAAAGAATTTTTTCAATTTTTAGTCTCAAAGGGGGTAGCAAATGGATACAACTTGAATAGGTAGGCTATTTGGCTAAGTGGCTATAGAACAAAATTCCTTGATCATTTCCTATCAATTCCATGCAACCAATGATATCAGAGACTCAAAAAAAATCAACCATGCAAAGCAGTGATGTTCTCTCAACTCACAGTGTCTAGGAACACTCCCTCACAGGCTAAGAAGTTTCAAATTTCCCTGATTTTCAAGCAATTTTCATGTTATGCCTCAAAAATTCCAAATGAATCATGCAATCATATCATGTCATGTAATCAATGAGTTCAAGCACAAATTCTATCATGGAATCACTAATCAATTCACTTTTAAGCACACATCAAGCAATTTTCAAACAAGCCATGCTAGCATTGAAAAAGTCAAATAACAATGGAGACTTGGACAAACATGTAATATCACACTATACCATAAAAAATGAACAATAAAAGATAAGTAAAAAGAACTCCCTCATGATTCTATGTCTCTTATGCTTCCAAATTGCTTCAAAGCTCATCCCCTCCAAGGAATTTGGACTGGCCTCAGGCCAAACAATACCAGCAACAAATGGTTTCTCAAAACTTGCAAAACTCATTCTCTTCTCAAAGTAGGCACTGCAACAACACATGTAACCACACCAAAATGCGTAGTCTCATAAAAATAAAATAAAAAAAAAACTGTAAAAGTTACCGTACTGGGTTGCCTCCCAGAAAGCGCTTCTTTAACGTCACTAGCTTGACGTGTGATTTGCATAGAATCAAGGAGGCCAAAGACAAGAGGAGAGAGTAATTCCCTTCTTCCTCTCTGGTTCCTTTTCAATTTTCACAAGAGTTTGAAAACAACTTTCACAGGTTTTTACTACTTTCCAAACCTGTGAAAGCCTTTTCTTCTTCCTGGTCTTTCTTTTCTTCTGTAATCCTTCATTGGCTTCCTTGTTAACATCTTCCAATTCCACCTGTTAGATTCAAACAATTAAATGCATAATTATGTTTTGATAATCAACAATTTCTTTAAGGTTCAATATTGTTTTAAACTAGATTCCCTAACAAAATGAAAACTCTCATGTACAGGAATAACTATTTCTATAAGGACTGAGTAAAATTCAAAGCGTCATCAAGAATACTAGTTCATCAGAAGAAGTTCGTCCGGTCACCATGAAGAAGACTATGTCAAAAATATACGAAGAAAAGTACTCTTGCGTAAGACAGTCTGGTGAATCATAGAAGCTAAAGCGGCAACAACAACCGACATCTGAGAACACCTCATCGGAGTCTGCATGCTCAAAATCAAAGCATATCTTGAGAAGACAAAACAGTCTGCCACTTAAAAAGACTGCTCTAGTCAAAATTGAAAGGACAGGCTAATCTATAAAGAAATCCTTTCAGCCTCAAAGGTTCTCTAGCATCATAAAAGGAAGTTGTAAATCAACTCTATCAGATGAAGGAACTTCAAAAGAGGAGATTCAGTCATCTACAAAGACAAGAAGATTCTAATAGACAAGAAAGACTGAATGAAGAAAAGTTTGTCCGCCAATACCAACTACTTGCAGAAGAACTTCATAAAGTAAACGAAGACTACGTCCACCAAGCTACAAGGAAGAATCCGTCCGCTCAAGTAACAATTGCGCCAAAGGTACAGAGACCAAGAAGTTTGGTTTTCGAGGAGATCAGGATCATCGAGGAGAACTTAGTTTCCTCATCTGAAATAATTACTTCATGGATTCAAAAGACTCTTACCTCGTCTACACATTTATTAACATACTGGCTGCGGCAGAAAGTAGAAAGGGACACAATTAATATAATACTCCTTGGTCCCACTGATATTCTACTTTCCCTCAAATCAAGCTGACATCGCGAAATCAACGGCAAGAATCTCTGAGCATCGTACACTCTCAACGGTCGAAATTCAAAAATCTGACCAAGGCACGTGATGAGTATTAGCTGTCAAGCACTGGGGTAAAATGGTCAAAACAGTCTCCACCGCTGTTTCTTCACACTTTATATACAGAGAAACTAGCTCAAAGCTACTTGCTCAGCATGGAGCCAGACGACATCAACCCAGACGAACTGATGATTTCCAGATCATATCTTATGCTTGCAGAGAAACCTCTGATCGTGACTTACGCATGTTGAAAGATGCAGAACTAGCCGTTACGCACAGCTCAGAAGGGAAGAGACACTTCGGACAGTTTTTCTCTCTTTCTCAAGAAGAGGAAGCAACTGAAGATATAAATAGAAGATCCTGTCTCCGAAGTATTTGGGAAACTTAGACTTAAACTTCCATATGCCAACTAAGTCTGTCCCAAGAACCAAGGAACCTTGGTTCATACTCAGGATGCCTCAAGCCTATTCCTGCCTGAGTATATGAGCTTGTGTGAGGAAAATTCGTAGAGTGTTACTCTTATCTTTCCCAACTCACACATCCTCCAAAACAGAGAACCCAAACTCCAATCCTCTCTGTAAATCGAGCTTAATTTCCTCTGCCCACTCTTATTAAGAAGAGAACCATGTAGAGAAGCCATCCTTTGAAAAAAAGGTGTCAGGAGAAGTCCTGTAGAATACTTGTAAGGAGAAGTCCTAACAATACTTGTAAGGAGAAGTCCTTCGAATACTTGATAGGAGAAGTCCTTAGAATACTTGTTGGGAGAAGTCCCTGATAATACTTGTACTATTTGTTGAAATAGTGAAAATCTTGGTGAAGCCAAGGACTGAACGTAGCCCTGTCGATTATGGGGGTGAACCAGGATAAAAACCATGTGTGTTTTCTTTTCATATTATATTGCTTTTCCGCTGCATGCTCATTCATATGTTTGTAACTCGCAAACATTCGTGAAAAATAAATAATCATCGTTTAAAACTTATGAAATGAATTTCATGCACACTTACAAAAATGATCTATGTCAAATTTAGATGAAAGATGATAAATAAATAACATGTAATACATGAGAAAAGAAATTTAAAAAATGTGTCACACAATTCAAACCCCCCCTTTCTTGTGTGTTTCTTGCACCTTCAATCCACCTTCTTGGGAAAAACTTCCGGAGAAGAATCAAGATCTCTTAGAGACCTCTCTATCTCCAGTTCCTCCTCCTCGGTAAATTGTGGCTGTAAATCCATCAAAGCTTTTTCCAAAGGATCAATGGCTTGTGGTCTCTTTTTAGCTTGCCTATTGACTTCATCAAGCAAATCTACTCTGAAGCATTGTCCTTTGTCTTTTGGGAATTGCATGGCTTCAAAGATATCAAATTGTACTTCCTCATCATGAACCCGAACTTTCAGCTTGCCGACATCCATGTCAATCCCCATTCTTGCAGTCCTCATAAATGGTCTCCCCATAATGAGGGGGACCTCAGTGTCCTCTGCAATGTCAATCACAACAAAGTCAACAAGAATAAGAAATTTATCAACTCTTACCAATTTATCCTCAGCTATGCCAAGTGGATATTTGATTGATCGATCCGCAAGTTGAAGGGACATCCTGGTTGGCTTCAGGTCCAATCCACTTATCCTTTTCATCAAGGACAATGGCATCAGACTCACACTGGCTCCAATGTCAACAAGACCCTTACCTACTGATACTTCCCCAATGGTCAGGGGAATGGTGACGCTTCCAGGATCTGCCAGTTTTGGTGGAATGCCATTAGTGATGATGGCACTACAAGTTTCTCCAAGCTGCACTGTTACTTTTTCCTGGTACTTCCGCTTCTTTGTCAGTAAGTCCTTCATGAATTTTGCATAGGTAGGCATCTGTTCAAGAGCTTCTGCAAAAGGAATGTTAATATGCAGACTTTTAAAAATATCCATAAACCTAGCAAATTGGCGACCTCTGTCAAGTTTGGAAGGGGCCTTTGGATAAGGTAGGGTCTTCACTTTAATCTTTTGAACTCCCTCCTTATTTTTCTCACTATTATCCTTCTCAACCTCTTTCTCTTTTTCTTTATCTGCAGTTTCCTCAAGAGCTACACTCACATCATTATTCTTTTCAGCTTCTACCTCAGTGTTCTCTCCATTCTGCTCTTTTTCTACCTCCTCATCTTCCTCATCAATATTTTGCTCTCCAATACCTCTACCTACTACCTTCCCACTACGAGTGTATATAGCCTTACAATGTTCTCTTGGGTTGGTTTCAGTATTAGCATTAAAAGGTCCCTTCTGCATCCCAGCAAGTTGGTTGGCTAGTTGCCCCATCTGAGTTTCCAAATTCTTTATAGAAGCTCCCTGGTTCTTTTGACCTTCCATAGTTTCCTGCATAAATTGGGTTAGTGTATCACTCATTTTGGCAAACTTATCATCCAGAGACTGCTCCTGTTGATTTTGGAATTGCTGAGGTTGCTGGAACTGAGGATTCTGAAAAGGCTGCCTTGGTGCTCTATTGGAAGAAGGACCTGTATCTTGTCTCCAAGGCTGGTTGTTGTACTGATTGTTACCACGGCTTTGATAGTTGTCCCCTGAGTAATTGTTTTGGTAGGACCTCTGTTGACCGTTCAAAAAATGAACCTCTTCCTCTGAGAGTTGTTGGTAAAAATCAGATTGTTGCCTTGGCATCTCAGCATCACACCTGTTCACCTTTTGCATATCTCTTATGCTTTTGGGCAAATCATCCAGTTTCTTGGTCAGGTCATCAAGTTGTTGCTGAAGAAGCTTGTTTTGGGCCAACATAGCATCATTGACTCCAATTTCTAAGACTCCTGCTTTCCTTGCTGGTCCTCTGAAATGTTGGCTTTGTTGGTCATTTAAGGCCATAGCCTCAATGATGTGCATTGCCTCAGTAGGTGTCTTTGCCATCAATGATCCTCCTGCAGTGGCATCAAGGATCAACTTGCTCTGTTGATGCAACCCATTTCTGAAGATGTGAACTTGGGTCTTTGCATCAAAGCCATGGTTTGGGCACTTCCGGCACATAGACTTGTACCTCTCCCAAGCTTCACATAGATTTTCACCTGGAGCCTGTGAAAAAGTAACAATTGCAGTTTTATAGTCCATGAATTTAGAGTCAGAGAAATACCTTGACATGAACCTTCGCTCAAGTTCATCCAATCCTCCAGAATAGTTTGGGGTTGATCCAATAACCATTCCTTTGCTTGACCAATTAAGGTAAAAGGAAATAGCCTCAGAAATATTGTTTCCTCTTCATTCTGTCTGATGCCTGCAGTGCCACAGAGCTCATAGAACTTGGTGAGATGATTGTAGGGATTTTCATGATCTAACCCAGCAAAGGGGCTAGCATACATCAATTGAACTAATCCCGTTTTCATCTCAGGTGGCCTTTCATTTCCTGCTGGCCTGCCAATTCTTGTCATGTTCCTTGGCGTGCAGTTAACAAATCCTGCATTGGTGTCATTGTGACCACCATTTCCTCCTTGACCTTCCAATTCTGTGCGAGGTGGGCTTTCAGTGGACACTGAAGATGTTGAAGTGTCCTGCTCCTTTCTCAACTTAGCTAGCTGCTTTTTCTTCTTTGTTTTGCTGTTATTCCGCCTTGCTGTAGCTTCGATTTTTGGGTCGAAAGCAAGTTGTTCAACTGGTGTTTTACCTCGCATAAACAAAGATCAAGTGCAACTTAACCAGAAGAGTCAAGTAACTAGATAATATGAAAGTAAAAAAAAAAAAGGTACTAACAGTATTCACAATTGCTTAACAAACAGAACTAAAGCAATGCAAACTCAAACTATGCTGCTCCCCGGCAACGGCGCCATTTTGTTAAAAGGGTTTTTATGTCTTTTAATAAAAACTTATACTTGAGCTGCGTTCAAACCTCTTTTAAGATTCAATTGCAGTATAGTACGGGTGTTATCGATCCACAGAGAGCAAATGAGTATGAGTGCCGTTCTTTAGTCAAGAAGTTAAGCAGAAAGAAAATAGAAGATGTTTGTTTGAAAACTTGTGTTGAAGAGCATGAAATTAGAAAGCAAAGGTTGGATGGTTTAACAGATTAAGAAAGCAGTTGGATTATGGTTTCGCACTTCGTTATTCAGGATTAGTCTTGTACTTGATTACAATCACTTAAAACCTTTAATTCACTCCCACCAGTTCTTAACTAACTCACCTATTCCTAGTATGAGAAGTTGATTCAGTTACTTTCCTAATTGTCGCTTCCACATGCAATTAATCAAAGCAAACTGTAAACACGCAGGCGTTAAGGAACTAGGTGATCTAACGCTATTCCTAGCAAATTAGCTTCGCCTAGATTAAACGGTTTATGTCAGATTAATAGAGTAGCTTCCACATACAAGATTAATCTCAAATCAAGTGAAAGGTGATCAAACTAACACAAGCAATAATAGCAAAACTGTTCAATTGAAATTAAAGATAGAAAGTAAAGAAAGAATCAAACATAATTAATCCCTTGAAGACGAAGTACTACGCCAAAATCCAACTAAGGAGAGAGCTTAGTTATCCATAGAATGGAAACTAGCTAGTTTACAAGGAAAATCAATGAAAACTAGGATGACGACGACGTCGCGGGATGCAACCCACGACTTCGGCGAGGTTCCGAGCGTCCGTTGATGGAACTCCTCTTCTTCTTCTCACTCTCGAGCTCTCTCTCTCTCACGTTCCTAGTATGTTCCAAGGTGTCTAGGGTTGAAAAGATACCCAAAACATGCCAAAAACAGGATTTTGTAGGCTCTGGGCGCCGCAGGGGCGTTTAGCGCCCTCGACGGGTGCTCAGCGCCCAGGAGACGTGCACTGGCCGCTTAGCGGCTAAGTGGGGGCGCTTAGCGCTGTGGTCCATCGTTCTGGGCGCTTAGCGCCCTGTGGCGGCGCTTAGCGCCCAGTGTATCCTTCTACACACGTTGTTGGGCGCTTAGCGCTCTGTGGCGGCGCTTAGCGCCCAGAGTATCCTTCTACACACGTTGCTGGGCGCTTAGCGCCCTGTGGCGGCGCTTAGCGCCCAGAACCTTGGTTTCTTCATATTTTCATCAACTTTCCGCATCTTTTGAGTCCTGAAACATGTGAAAAACACATCAAAAGCACAAGAAACATCTTTTAAAGCTTAGGATCGCCTTACTCTTTCATCTAACCAAAAACTCTATAAAACAAGGGTGTTTTACAATGAAAAACCATGATAAATGCCATTAAAAACATATTAAAACTAATAACAATTTGGCACTTATCACTCATGTACCTGTAACTGTCTTTTATCCCTAGCTTCTTTGGGGTCCATGTTCAATTGTTTCAAAGCCCAAAAGGCTTTATACTCAAGTTCCACAGGTAAATGACAAGTCTTACCATAAACCAACTGGTAAGGAGAGGTTCCAATAGCAGTTTTAAACGCAGTACGGTAAGCCCACAAGGTGTCATCTAATTTTCTTGACCAATCCTTCCTTGAAGTACCAACTACTTTTTCCAAAATCCTTTTTAACTCCCTATTAGAAACCTCTACTTTTCCACTAGTTTGGGGGTGATAGGGGGTAGCAACTTTATGATGAACACCATATTTTTTTAAAAGAGTTTCAAAAGCTTTACTACAAAAGTGCTTACCTCCATCATTGATTATTGCCCTTGGCACCCCAAATCTAGTAATGATCTTTTTCTTCAGAAAATCCAAGACAACTTTTCCATCATTTGTGGGAAGGGCTGATGCTTCAACCCACTTAGAAACATAATCAACAGCAACCAAAATATACTGGCAAACAAAAGAAGGCGAAAAAGGTCCCATGAAATCAATGCCCCAAACATAAAAAAGCTCAACTTCCAAAATCAATACAAACCCTCCATCTAGTTACCTTCTTGGTGGGAATCAATTCATTATCTCATTGGGGACCACTGTAATTCCCCCTTTTTTGGGAACTACTTCAACGGGACTAACCCATTCACTATCATAAATGGGATAGATGATCCCTGCATCAAGCAGCTTAATCACTTCTTTCCTTACCACCTCTTTCATGGCAGGACTAAGTCTTCTTTGGGGTTGGACTACAGGTTTAACTTGTTCTTCTAAACAAATTTTATGCATACAAACAGTGGGGCTTATTCCCTTAATTTCCTCAATAGTCCAACCCAAAGCAGATGTATGAGCTCTAAGAATTCTTACCAATTTTTCTTCTTCAAGAGGAAAGAGGGAGCTACTCACAATGACTGGTTTATTGTTACCTTCCTCAAGAAATAGATACTTAAGGGAAGAAGGTAAGGGCTTCAGTTCCCTCTTCTCCTCTTGAACTTCTTCTTCTCTCTTCAGTTCCTCTACCCAATTTTTCCTTGAAGGGAAAAAATGGGCAGCTTCAAGATATCTTGCCATCTCCATGACCTGTTCGTCATTGCTTTCAATATTTTCAAAGTCCAACCCCTGAGAGATTATAGTCTCTAAAGGATCTTCCTTCAACATGGCAGCAAGAGGTTAGACAGAAATATATATATATATATATATATATATATATATATATATATATATATAAAAACAAACAGCACTAAACAAATTAATAAAAAGAACTTAAAAGACACCTATCCCTTGGTTATCGCGTAATATAAAAGATATCGTACCCAAGGGATAGGTGTCTTTTTAGTAAATTATTTAGAGCTTTGAGAAAAATAAAAAGGTGTATTTTGTTGTTGGTTTGATTAAGACAAAAACTAGAAATAGCAATAAAATGTAAAGAAGAAAAGATGATGAGATTTAAGCACTTGGGTTGAATTACATAGTTTATAAAATATGCTAGCAAACTCCTACTTAATTTCTGAATTCTAGAACCAAGTTCATGATGCTATAGCTTAGTATTTCTACAAGTTAATTCCTTACAAATGTAGAACTTTCTTCCTAATTACTAAATTCAATTCCTTGCAATTTAGTTAACTAAAGAAGAAGATGAAGAAGAAGTTCAGGCCAGCATAAAGCTAAGTCTATCCTAATTCCTTAGTGATATATACATATTGTGAAGAAGGTCTTGCTCCTGACCCTGGCTGAGGTTTTGATGACGACAAACTCATCGGCAGAAAGAAGAAAAGAAGACTTAGAGGAAACAACGCTATAAAGTTCATCAATTACCTAGAAGTCTTAGTTTAGGTGAGTTATGCTTCTAAAGGTCTCTCAAAGCATAAAGTCTCTTTAAAACACCTAAACTAATCAAGCTTAATGTTTTCATAACTTAAAAGAAGTAGGAAAAACTTAAGCCGATCCTAAAAGATCAAGTTTCTGGAAGATGGACTTCAGTGTAATCGATTTTAGCTTTCTGGTAATCGATTACACCTAGGCAAGTAATCGATTACCACTTGCTTGTAATCGATTACATGTTTGAATTTGAAATTCAAACTATAACATCTATTGGTGTAATCGATGACACTAAGTGATGTAATCGATTACACACACGAAAAGTTGCATCTTTTCATGAACCATTGTGTCTCAAACCTTTTGGGAAAGGTTGCATTGGTTCAAGGACGTTTCCCTTGCCTATATAAAGTACATTTGAGTCCAGAACACAACAACAGATGAGAATACAACATTAGGCCAAAGCTTTGCCAAAATTAGTTCATTCATTAAGTCTTTTAGAACTTAAACTTTCAAGAGCCTAAATTCTGAGTTCATGATCTTCATGTTTATAAGAACACTCTAGTTGTTCATATCTAGAGGAACTCAGAATCTTGTTATGCTTAGAGCCTTAAAGCATAAATTCTCATGATCAATCCACTTGTATGTTAAAGGATTGATACAGCCAATTGTAAACTCTTCTTCATCTCTTTTCGATAGATTGAGTATTCACCGTGGATCTCGGTGAAGGGTTGTTGGTACTGAAAGTGGTATACTTTCAGGGTGTTGATTGAAGGTGGTTTAGCCTTCAAGGTCTGAAGGTGGTTTGCCTTCAGGAACTGAAAGTGGTATACTTTCAGGGGCTGTTGAAAGTGGTATACTTTCACAGGGAATTAATAGAAATTCTTAGGGTCCTTGGTGTAAGAACTTGTAAGAGATTTTTATCAATAGTGGAAAAATCCTCAAGGGGTTTACTTGAGGGACTGGACGTAGCCTTCGGTGGATAGAAGGTGAACCAGGATAAAATTCTGTGTGTGCGAATTCTTCTATCCTTCATCTTTACTTTCAAGCAACGCTTAATTCCGCTGCAATCGCTTGCATATACATTTATCTTGAAAGTAAGAAGTTGTTAAGGCGAAAATCGGGTAAACCTGATTCACCCCTCCCTCTCAGGTTGCTATCTATACTAACAATTGGTATCAGAGCGGAAGTTTAGGTAAGTTACTTCTAAGATCCGGGAAAAGATGGCATCTTCTTCCAATCATGGAACCAATGAAGGATTCAACATAAACAGGCCACCATTCTTCAATGGAGAACACTATGACTTCTGGAAAATCAAGATGAATATTTTCATAAAGTCATTAGACGCAGGAATATGGAAAGCCATTGAAGAAGGTCCCTTTGTGCCTGTAGAAGAAGTTGAAGGAAGTTCACAACCAAAACCAGAAAGTACATGGAGTGAAGAAGAAAAAAAGAAGGTTCAATATGATCTCAAAGGAATGAATATCCTTACATCTGCTCTTGGCATGGATGAATTTTTAAGAGTATCAACATGTACATCATCGAAAGAAAAATGGGATACGTTGATGGTGACTCATGAAGGGACAGATGAAGTCAAGAGATCAAAGATCAATACTCTATCTCAAGAATATGAAATATTAAGAATGCTTCCAGGAGAAAAGGTATTGGATATGCAAAAACAATTCACTCATTTGATTAACCATTTGATTGCTCTTGGTAAACAGTTTTCAAATAGTGACTTGAACATGAAAGTTCTAAGATCACTCACAAGAGTATGGCAACCAAAGGTTACGACCATTTCAGAGAAGAAGAGTTTATCAAACATGACTCTTGCAACTCTCTTTGGAAAACTCCAAGAACATGAGTTGGAATTGAATCGTTTGGAGGAGCATGAACAACATGAGAAGAAGTATCGATCCATTTCCCTAAAGGCAAAAGAAAGCATCAAAGATGATTATGATGCAGATTCTGAAGAAGAAGATAATGGGAACTTGAATCTTCTAGTGAAGAACTTTGGAAAGTTTCTCAAAAGAAAAGGTACTAAATTTAACAATAACAGATCTTTCCAAAGGAACAATGAGTCTTCTTCCTCTCAAAAGATCACATGCTTCGAATGTGGTAAGCCTTGACACATCAAGTTCGAATGCCCAAATCTTCAAAAGAAGAAACATAGTCTAAAGGACAAATTCGAGGAGAAGGATCAATCCACACGAAGAGCATACTTGGCTTGGGATGATAATGAAGTAAGTTCATCATCAGATTCTGACAAAGAAGAAGCACAAGTTGCATTGATGGCATCACATGATTCAGATTTTGAAAATACCCAGGTTAGTGAAAATTCTATGTCTTTTCATGATTTAAAATATACTATGGAAAATATGTTTAAATTATGTCAACAATTTTCTAAGGTTAGCACTAAGCAAAATGATTTAATATCATCCTTAGAAAGTAAGTGTAGGATTTTACAAGAGGAATTAGATGTAGTAAAATCTAAGTTAGATATTACACATTAATGTACTAAGTGTAGTTCTCTAGAAGAAAAGATAGACAATCTTCAACAAAGAGTTCATAACTTTAACACGGGAAAACAAAAGTTACATGATATTCTAAGCGTACAAAGGCACTCAAACAATAAGTCTGGACTAGGATATACATCTCATCCAAAGACAAAAGAAGTTAAGAAAACCGTGTTTGTTAAATCAAACCAAGTGGAAGGATCTTCTAAAAACACAAAGACTAATTATTTTTGGAGTACGAACAATAGGAAAAGTAATCCTCATAGACCTCTTAAGAAGATTAATCCCTCTCATAGGCAAACATCTAGTTACAATCATTATTCTTGTACTTATTGTAACAAAATAGGACATACCCCTAGTAGATGTTATTACAAAAATGTTGGAGTACCAAATAGGGAATACATATGGGTTAGAAAGAATGTTAACTTAGAAGGACCCAAAACTTGTTGGGTTCCTAATACCCATGTCTGAACTTTGTCATGTAGGTGTGTATGAAAGCAGCAAAGGATTTATGGTATCTTGATAGTGGCTGCTCATCACACATGACAGGAGACAAAACAAAGTTTTCTTTACTTATACCTAGAGAAAAGGGTTTTGTCACATATGGAAACAATCAAAAGGGAAAGATACTTGGTATTGGAAGAATAGGCACACCCCCTCAAAAAGTCATCGATAAAGTTCTTTATGTTGATGGTTTGATGCATAGTCTTCTGAGTATCAGTCAACTCTGTGACAAAGGTTTGAAAGTTGGTTCCATTAATGATAATGTGTAGTAAAAGATGTGAATACTAAAGAGATTAAGTTTTCCGGATATAAAGTCAATAAGGTCTTCATGATATCCTTGGAAGAAATTCCACAAAATGTAAGATGTCTTTTGGCCAAGAACAATACTGATTCATGGCTATGGCATAGAAGACTTGATCATATACACATAGATCATTTAAACAAACTAGTCAAGCATGATCTAGTTGTTGGGCTTCCAAAGATAAGATTCGAGAAAGACAAGCTTTGTGATGCATGTCAAAAAGGGAAGCAAACCAGAACGTCTTTCAAGCCAAAGAACTTAGTCTCAACTACAAGACCCCATCAATTGCTACATATGGATTTGTTCGAACCATCAAGAACAAAAAGCCTCGGAGGTAATCTTTATGCACTTGTTATTGTTGATGATTTCTCTAGATTTACTTGGACATTATTCTTGCCTCATAAGAATGAAGCCTTCAACGCATTCAAAAGATATGCAAGGCTAGTTCAAAATGAAAAGGCTTTAAAGATCTCTTCTATTAGAAGTGTGTGAAGAAGGTCTTGCTCCTGACCCTGGCTGTGGTTTTGATGACGACAAACTCATCAACAAAAAGAAGAAAAGAAGACTTCAAAGAATCAAGCACTCAAGTCCATCAATAGTCTAGAAGTCTTAGTATTAGGTGAGTTATGCTTCCAAAGGTTTATTAAAGCATAAAGGCTCTTAAAACACCTAATCTAATCAAGCTAAGTGTTTTCATAACTTAAAAGAAGTAGAAAACCTTAAGCAAGTCTCAAAGATCAAGTTTCTGGAAAATGGGCTTCTGTGTAATCGATTACACCATTATGGTAATCGATTACACCTAGGCAAGTAATCGATTACTCATGTCTTGTAATCGATTACATGTTTGAAATTCAAATTCAAACTGAAACGGTCACTTGTGTAATCGATTACACTAAGTATGGTAATCGATTACCAGAACGAAAAAGTGCATCTTTTCATGAACCATTGTGTCCCAAACCTTTTGAAAAGGGTTGTGATGGTTAAAGGACGTTTCCCTTGCCTATATAAAGACCATTTGAGTCCAGAAAACAACACAACACACAACACAACAAGAGACAACACATTACACATGAGAAAATCACTTTAGGCCAAAGCTTTGTCAAAATTAGTTCATCTTTTAGAACTTAAATCTTTTGGAGCCTAAATTCTGAGTTCATGATCTTCATGTTTATAAGAACACTTTAGTTGTTCATATCTTGAAGAACTCAGAATTGTATTATGCTTAAAAGCCTTAAAGCATAATTTCTCATGTTCAATCCAATTGTGTGTTAAAGGATTGAAACAACCAATTGTAATATCTTCTTCATCTCTTTCTGTAAGATTGAGTTCTTCACCGTGGTATTCGGTGAAAGGTTGTTGTCACTGAAAGTGGTTTGCTTTCAGGGTTTCGATTGAAGACAAGATTGTCTTCAAGGTCTGAGGGTGGTTTGCCTTCAGGAACTGAAAGCGGTTTGCTTTCAGGGGCTGTTGAAAGTGGTTTGCTTTCACAGGATATTGGTAGAAATTCTTGGGGTCCTTGGGTTAGGAACTTGTAAGAAATTTTATCAATAGTGGAAAAATCCTCAAGGGGTTTTCTTGAGGGACTGGACGTAGCCTTCGGTGGATTGAAGGTGAACCAGGATAAAATCTTGTGTGTGATTCTCTTTATTCTTCATATTCACTTTCAAGTATCGTTCATATCCGCTGCAATCACTAAGATCATTTCGTGATCATCATAAACTTGAAAGTAACAATTTCAATAAGGCGAAAATTGGGGCAACACTGATTCACCCCCCCTCTCAGGTTGCTATCTGTTCTAACAAAGTGATCATGGTGGAGAATTTCAGAATCATCAATTTCAAGAAATATGTGATGAAAATGGAATATCACATAACTTCTCTACTCCGGGAACACCACAACAAAATGGTGTTGTAGATAGGAACAACAGACTGCTTGAAGAATTAGCAAGAACAATGCTAAGTGAATCAAGTCTTCCTAAATACTTCTGGGCTGATGCTGTAAGTACTGCTTGCTATGTCTCCAATAGAGTTCTTATTAGACCTATTCTGAAGAAAACCCCCTATGAACTCTACAAAGGAAGGAAACCAAATATCTCTCATCTACATGTTTTTGGATCCAAATGCTTTGTCTTGAACAATGGAAAGGAAAACCTTGGTAAGTTTGATGAAAAATCTGATGAAGGTATATTCCTTGGTTATTCCCTAACAAGCAAAGCATATAGAGTCTTTAACAAGAAAACTCTATCTATGGAAGAATCCATACATGTCTCCTTTCATGAGTTTAAATCTTCAAAAGAAGATTTAGTCAATCTTCCAGATAATGAAGAAGAAGAAATCATTATCAATGAAGACTCTCAAAAAGAAAAAGATCAAGATCCAATACAAGAAGAGCACATTGAAGATAACAATTATCAACTACCGAAGGAATGGAGAACCCACAGGGATCATCCAGTTGATAATATCATTGGAGATATTTCTAGAGGTGTTTCTACAAGGCTACGCTTAAATGATTCAGTTTTGAATATGGCATTTGTCTCTCAAATAGAACCCTCAAAAGTAAATGATGCTCTGGAGGATGATTATTGGATTGTGGCAATGCAGGAAGAATTAAACCAATTTGAAAGGAATCAAGTTTGGGAACTTGTTCCTAAGCCCACTGACAAGCATGTCATTGGAACAAAGTGGGTATTCAGAAACAAACTAGATGAAAATGGAATTATTGTTAGAAACAAAGCAAGGTTGGTTGTAATATAAACTCTACTACTTGTGTTTGTAATCCATTTGCCTTATGTAACTTCTGCATTTGCTTCCATCCCCATCCCCTATGCGTTATTTCGACATATACTTGTATGGTTGTATGCCTGTTTTTGGCCTTTTCTTATTTTTGATGAAGTCAAAAGGGGGAGAAAGGTTCTGTGTTTCTTAAAGACAATATGCAGGAATTCAACAAGTGAATTAGAAAGGGGGAGATATTCTGGATTACATCAAACAGAGGGAGTTTTCAACAGAAAAGCATATATGATCTTCAAGTTTCAAAGAATGTGTTTGACATCATCAAAAAGGGGGAGATTGGGAAGAAGGTCTTGCTCCTGACCCTGGCTGAGGTTTTGATGACGACAAACTCATCGGCAAAAAGAAGAAAAGAAGACTTAGAGGAAACAACGCTATAAAGTTCATCAATTACCTAGAAGTCTTAGTTTAGGTGAGTTATGCTTCTAAAGGTCTCTCAAAGCATAAAGGCTCTTTAAAATACCTAAACTAATCAAGCTTAATGTTTTCATAACTTAAAAGAAGTAGAAAAACTTAAGCCGATCCTAAAAGATCAAGTTTCTAGAAGATGGACTTCAGTGTAATCGATTTCAGCTTTCTGGTAATCGATTACACCTAGGCAAGTAATCGATTACCACTTTTCATCTTTTCATGAACCATTGTGTCTCAAACCTTTTGGGAAAGGTTTCATTGGTTCAAGGACGTTTCCCTTGCCTATATAAAGTCCATTTGAGTCCAGAACACAACAACACATGAGAATACAACATTAGGCCAAAGCTTTGCCAAAATTAGTTCATTCATTAAGTCTTTTAGAACTTAAACTTTCAAGAGCCTAAATTCTGAGTTGATGATGTTTATAAGAACACTCTAGTTGTTCATATCTTGAGGAACTCATAATATTGTTATGCTTAAGAGCCTTAAAGCATAAATTCTCATGATCAATCCACTTGTATGTTAAAGGATTGATACAACCAATTGTAAACTCTTCTTCATCTCTTTCTGATAGATTGAGTATTCACCGTGGATCTCGGTGAAGGGTTGTTGGTACTGAAAGTGGTATACTTTCAGGGTGTTGATTGAAGGTGGTTTAGCCTTCAAGGTCTGAAGGTGGTTTGCCTTCGAGAACTGAAAGTGGTATACTTTCAGGGGTTGTTGAAAGTGGTATACTTTCATAGGGAATTGATAGAAATTCTTAGGGTCCTTGGTGTAAGAACTTGTACGAGATTTTTATCAACAGTGGAAAAATCCTCAAGGTATTTTCTTGAGGGACTGGACGTAGCCTTCGGTGGATAGAAGGTGAACCAGGATAAAATTCTGTGTGTGTAAATTCTTCTATCCTTCATCTTTACTTTCAAGCAACGCTTAATTCCGCTGCAATCGCTTGCATTTACATTTATCTTGAAAGTAAGAAGTTGTTAAGGCGAAAATCGGGTAAACCTGATTCACCCCCCTCTCAAGTTGCTATCTATACTAACACATATAGCCTTTTTTAAATCCTATTTCCCTTACTACTTACCAATTTCCATTGTTATAAGTAACAAGCAAGAACTCTTATGCGCATTAAGAGGAAATGAAAGAACAAGGAAATAAAACATGAATTGGAAATATTATTCAGAAATGTAGAAGAAAACTAAGACATAAAATATAAACTAAAACAACCCAAGATACTTAAAAGAATTAGCCAAGCATGGCTAAAAGGGGCATCGAATTACCCTGGATAGGAGCTCAAGTTTGGCTTCCCACAATTCCTAGGAACAATGCTCTTAAGGAGGAAAGAAGAATACTTGTTGTATTCTGAATAGGTGTCTTACAAGTGATGAAAAGACCCCTATTTATAGTAAAAATCTGCCCTCCAGCGCTTGAGCGCTGGGATCCCCAACGCTTGGGCGTTGGGTGCATTAAAATTCCACGTTACAGAAATAGGCCCAGCGCTGGAGCGCTGGCTTCCAACGCTTGAGCGCTGGGATGAAAATCCAACTCACATCCTAGTCAGAGTCCCAACGCTTGAGCGTTGGGAGTCCAACGCTTGAGCGTTGGCTCGACTGCTGGTTCATCTTCAAGCTTTTCTCTCCTTCATGGTAGTGGGTTTTCAATGCCTTCAATGGCCTCCACTCAGCCTCTATTAAGTTCTGAAACCTCCTCTCCACTACCATCAATCCTTCAACCTTATTTTCCATGTGCTTAAATCAAAGATTGTTGATTCATATTCTTGATTTCCACTTTAAGTCCTCTCTTTACTAGCACTTCAATTCTGGTCCTTTAACTTCTTGAAACTTCACTTTTCATCCTCCATTCTTGAACTTTTGCACTTTAATCCTTCCTTTCCTGAAACTTACAAATTGGTCCCTGGACAAAAATGATAACTATACCAGCTTTCCTAAAAATATAAAAATAACTATAAAAATTCTTAAAAATATAAAACAAAGTTTAAAAAATAAATAAAAGCTAATCTATATGCAAAATGCAATATAAATATAAAATCTACATAAAAATAATAAAAATCATATATGAGACTCAAAAATAATAAAATAAAAAGACTAAAAAAACCCTAAAAACATCATATAAAATCCAGTCATCAGAACACAACTTGCTAATACACAGTGGAATCTCATTGCAACTTCCTAAATGGAGAACGGTCAAATACTATTGTTTCTTGATTCAAGATAACTTTCAATTTCCTGATAACCGAAATTGAGAATTTACAACTTAAAATCACAGTTCTGAGCTCAGAGTAAACATAGCGACAAATGAGCATGAATTTTAGGCCAAAAAAAATCGTTTACTGATTATGTATGGCAAAAATTAAACCAACTTTGATTAAACTGATACAGCAACAGAAGAGCCCTGTTGATTAAGTCCTTGTAAAAGGCATTCAATTAGCAATGAAAAGATTGTAAGTTGCAAGTATAAAGGGCCACTAATGATATATTGCCAGGGATAGCATGTAAGAAATGTCTCATGTGAATGAACATATTATTTGATATTTTAGTGAAAAGTCATGACTCTTGAATTAAGAGATGTAACTCTTTGTTGAAAGAATGTGACTATTGAAAGAGACATGACTCTTTAATAAAGGGGTATGACTCTTTGTATGGAATGGTGTGACTCTTGGATGAGAGTCTATATATAGTGCTTGATGGGAGCACTATAATAAGGTTGAAGGACTTGAACATGGTCCCTATCTCCACCCATAAAGATCGTCTTTAAATAATTACCATCATGAATGAAGAGCGTAGAAGGAACGGGAAGGAGATAGAAGAGTTTTTCCATTGTTGATCAAGAATGTTTCACAAGAACATCAAAGAAGATCAATCTCACATCATGGGTAGAGATTAGTACCCACAACCATCTTAATATGTGAAAACTATGAATTCTTAAGATCCATCTTTACATGCAGTAAATGTTTAAGATAAAATACTCAATAGACTGTACCTTGTCAGATTCATCTCTCATCACATTAGTTGTCGAAGCCATCATCTTTTTCCTTTTATGCTGTGGCATTACTAACAAGATAATCTGGGCAAACAAAAAGAAAAATTAGATTTAGGTATCAAGTACAACAGAGATAACTGAATATAGGCATTATGCCACAGTTAATTCTCTATACTTTCCTAAGAAAAGGGCTTTTTTTTTCAATAATGTAAAAAAAAAAAATTAACAAAACCAGTTATAAAAAACAAAAATTACAAAACTATGGTAGTTTTAGCCACATCAGCGTGTGACGTGGCATGAGTCGCTACCCTTTCCGCGACTTCAAGGAATCAGAATCTGGTAGGAATCAGAATCTCTGTCTGAATCAGAGGTGACAGACTGGAGCCGCGTTGACCCACGCGACTCCCAGCACGAGCCGCGGCATACCATGCGACTCACATGCATGGCTGCCACGTGTCCGATGAGTCGCGTGCATGGGCACGACTCCATCATCCTCCACACCCCTATAAATGGATCATCCGTCATCTACTTTCTCTCACTCTCTTCTCCCACATATTTTAGTCTCATATTTTCCTCACCCTATTCTTGCATCAACCTCCCAAGTTGCATCAACCTCACCCTTTCAATTTTTTTTTGCATCAAGCTCCTAAGTTGATGGGAAAGTTATCAAAAAATTTTATCAAACTCACTCAATCCTAATTCAGGTTCGTCTTGAAATTCTCTCTATATCCTAATTCTATATTTAAAGTCAAATTTAACTATAATAGTTAGAAATATTATGTTGATTAATATGTAAAAAATATATAGCATGTAGTAAATAATTTAGATCACTCAATGGTTAGAAATATAAGTTGTAGACTAATTTCAGAAATACTATCGTTTTTCTTATCCTTAGATTTTATAATTTATACGTTGTTGTTTTAGAAATACTAAGTGTTGAATATTATTTTTTAAATTACATAGCACATAATAATATTGTTTAGGTTAGGTAATGGTTAGAAGGATAAATTTGGTAAGCTAAGTTTAGAAATATTAATTGTTTAGAAATATTAAAGTTTAAAGTTTAGAGTATTATGTAGACATATTACTGTTTAGAAACAATAAGTTAATTTTATTGTATGTGGATAAAAAGTTAATTTTATTGTATAGAAATAATGCAAATAAAAAATTAACAAAACCAGTTACAAAAAAGTTAATTTTATTTTATAGAAATAATATGTTAATTTTATTGTATCGTAGAAATAATAAGTTAATTTTATTGTATAGAAATAATAAGTTAATTTTATTGTATAGAAATAATAAGTTAATTTATTGTATCCTAGAAATAATAAGTTAATTTTATTGTATCCTAGAAATAATAAGTTAATTTTATTGTATCCTAGAAATAATAAGTTAATTTTATTGTATCCTAGAAATAATAAGTTAATTTTATTGTATAGAAATAATAAGTTAATTTGTTAGTATGTATATAGTAATATTATATTTATTTTAAATAATAGTTAGACATAGCAATTTTGTCCGTAAGTTTAAGAAATATTAAATGGTTAATGATATTATTTAGAATTCCAACAAGGTTAGAATATAAATTTTGGAGATCTAGGAGAGCAATATAAATTGTTTAGAAATAATAACTTGTAAAGTATTGTATAGAAAATCGTAATGTGGATAATACTTACAAGAAATAATAAGTCTTGACTAGTATGTAGAAATTGTTCGACACGAAACCCTAAACCCTAAACACTAAACTGCATACCCTAAACTCTAAATTTCTAAACTCTAAACCCAAAACTCCAATATCCATGTTTTATGTCTACTATTACACTATGTGAATGTTCATTGTTTCGATTGAATTTATGATGCTTATTGCAAATGAATAATTTCGATTGTTATTGATTGTAGGCACGTTAAGGCGAGTGAAGCGTATATCAATCCAGGCCCTCTAATCTCGAGTCCCTTGCACCTACAAATTGACTTTGAACACTGAACCTGAATCTTTTGCGATGGATCAACAAATTGTCTTTGTGTACTACAATGGCAGGGCTTACGAAGGCAGGCAAGGTGTTATGTTCGAAGGTCTGAGAAAGGCTATATATCTGAAACGAGGCATTTCTTTCCAACGTCTGAAGAGAAGAATACATGAGAAGTTACAACTCAACAGTAACCAGGTTATTTCGAGCGTTACTTACAGATTTCTAGCCTCAGAAAACCCTATTTTTTTTACAAGTCTCCAGATATGTGATAACGAAGATGTCAGAATCATGATGGATGCTTTAAGCCAACAATCAACGATGAGAATGCTGGAATTATATGTTGATATTGCTGAGGCTGGAGGATCATCAATACCAGTGTCAACGTTTTCGGTGGAAACGCATTAGATGTTGTCGGATGACGGGGTTAGGCAAGATGAGGAGGCGATAGCGGATCCAGTCTTTGACCTAAATCAAGTTTGGTTTATCTAATGAAGGTAATTTTACAAGAAACTAACTTCGTCACTGCGAAGTGTATCCATCAATGTGCGGTATTCGTCAATGGACAACCGTTCGTTAGCTCCCCCCACGCCGTTCCACTTGCGCAGTAAAGTGAGGTATGTAAGGCAATTGAATAGTAATGTGTTAACATAACAATATCGACAATACAACAAGACTAGAAGCATACCTAGTTGCGAGTGGATGTGCGACGATGGTGTCAAGTTCTGGCACTTGTGGACCAATGCCGGGTATCCTTGACCAGGCCCACAACTGTAGAAGACATGTGCAGCAAGAGATCTCAGCTTTTCGAGGGTTGGTTGCAGAACACAACTCGTGGTACAGATGGGCAAGAAGAGCAAATACCCAGCTATAAAGACCCACCTGGTCAAAATCACCCAGAAATGCTAGGTATCTCATTGCGATTCTTGCGCCTGTATGATCGGTGAACATGAAATCACCAAGCAACACAAGAATGAACGCCCGAGTGTATTGGTCCAAGCCTTCGTCATCATCGGGGTCCAGGACCATGTTCTGCATGAGCTGGTTCAGCGAAGACAACTTAATTACCCCTCCTTTAATAGCGTCTGCTGGAGGTCGCTGACCTAGCATATTCTCCACGAGAAAGGGCCAATCCAGCCAGGTGCTGCCCGTAACGGGAAGGCCATCCACTTTCAGACCCAGGAGGACAACAACATCCTGTAACGTGATGGTCACTTCCCCAAATGGCATATGGAAGGTGTGCGTCTCTGGCCTCCAACGCTCCACCATCGGAGATATAAGTTCCTTGTCCAAAGGTTCAGGCCTCACACATGCCACCTCATACATCCGGGCTCTTTGTAATCGGTCTATGATCAAATCTGGAATGCCTTGGCGGTTCACCCCTGGTTTTCTCAAATTTAATATTCTGTTCTCCTGTTCGTTCCAGACTAGATTCGACACATGTTTGTCCTGCAGGTGTAGGAGACTTGGGTTTAGAGGACCCGGATTCATGTAGGCTTCATTCGCCATAAGGTTCCTACATTTCAATAACAAACAGAATTATTGATGGGCCTAAAATAAAATCATAGATTCAATACGCTTGCTATAAACCCACACAACTTCTAATAATAGCCAATACGCATCATATTGTATATTTTAGGGTTTAGGGAATGGTGGTTTAGGTATTAGGGAATGGTGGTTTTGGGTTTAGGGAATGGATTTAGGGAATGGTGGTTTAAATAATATACAATTTTCAATAATAGTCTACCTTTATTTTTCCTAAAAAATAATATTCACATTAAGATTTCTACACATTAATTTAAACTTTTTTACAAAAAAAAACTTGTCTACAAAATTTCTATTTTTAACAATCACCAATTCTAAAAAATTTATATTTCTAACCATAAGAAAACCGAAAAAATATTCCTAACAAATTAACATTTTCTAAACTTGTCTACCAAATAATTGTAAAAAATATTTACAAATACTAACAAATTATTCCTAACAAACTAACATTTCTAAACTTGTCTACAAAATTTATACCTTTAACCACATGCAATGCTAAAATATTTTTTTTTTTATCATAAGAAAATCTTACAAATATTCCTAACAAATCAACATAACCTAAAATGTGTCTACAAAATATTTGTAATAAAATTCTACCAATAATAACAAATTATCCCTAACAAAATAAAATTCCTAAACTTGTCTACAAAATTTCTATTATTAACAATAACCAATTCTAAAAAATTTATATTTCTAAACTTGTCTACCAAATAATTGTAAAAAATATTTACAAGTAATAACAAATTATTCCTAAACAAACTAACATTTCTAAACTTGTCTACAAAATTTATTTTATTAACCATAAGCAATTCTAAAAAAATTAAATTTTCAACCTTAACCAATTCTAAAAAATATTCGTAACAAATTAACATTTTCTAAATTTATCTACATAATTTATATTACTAACTATATATGGTTTAAACTAAAATGTGTCTACAAAAAAGCCGTAATAAAAATCTACAAATAATAACAAATTATCCCTAACAAAATAAAATTCCTAAAATTGTCTACAAAATTTCTATTATTAACAATAACCAATTCTAAAAAATTTATATTTCTAAACTTGTCTACCAAATAATTGTAAAAAATATTTACAAATAATAACAAAATATTCCTAATCAAACTAACATTTCTAAACTTGTCTCCAAAATTTCTTTTATTAGCCATAAGCAATTCTAAACAATTTAAATTTTCAACCTTAAACAATTCTAAAAAATATTCCTAATGAATTAACATTTTATAAATTTATCTACATAACTTATATTACTAACTATGGTTTAAACTACAATTTTTTTTACAAACTACAATATCTTTTTTAGGTACTAACCAACACTTATATTTTCAATAACATTTATACCATTAATATTTGTATAGCTTTAAAACTCCTAATAGCTCTAAACTTGGAGTAAACGATCTACATTTCTAACCAACGTATCAAAAAAATTAAAACTCCTAACATCATACATATCTAAATGGTAAAAAAACTTGATTATAAACGACTCTACTCTAAAAAAAAAACTAAACAAGTACTAACCAAAATTATGATACTCAAAGAAGAGAGTGGTATGTTGATATGATGACTTGCTTCAACTTGATGTGAGTGGGACTTCTTGGAAACTTGTAGATGATGAAGAACTTGATTTTTGTTGTAGGGAAAGTAGTGGAAACTTTGAGGGAAATTTGAGAGAAAATTGAAAGAAGGAGTAGTAGAGTGAAAGAAGGAGTGTGTGAGTATGCAACTTCCTGGAGGGGTATTTATGGAGGTTCTGACCGCCACTGTCTGCAGAGGAAGTCGCAGGAGGGGCCGCGACTCCAGTGCCACGTGTCACGCATGCACGGGAGTCGCTGGTCAGCGTGCGGCTCGTGGGAGTCGCCCCAGTCAACGCGACTCCTGCACAGGTCAGCTTTTCCAACACAAGTCGCGTAGGCCCATGCGACTCCTGCATCCCGAGGCCCTGATTCGCACTCTATTCTGCAACTTCCCCTTCCCAATGCCACCTCGGATCCAGCGTGGACAAAACTACCATAGTTTTGTAAATATTATTTTTTGTAACTGCTTTTGTTAATTTTTTTTTGCATTATTTAAAAAAAAAAAACCCTAAGAAAAGGAAAGCGTTGGTGCCATAAATTAAAATATATAGTTATATACATTTGTGTGCGCAAAGTCCTCGTTTAAAGTGTCAAAAAATGTAAATTTATTTACCATGTAACAAATCTTTTGGTCTAATTATTTCGTTGGTCAAAAATCTGAAATAGTACAACTTATCTCATGCCAATAAACAGTCTACCAATGTCTTTAGATGGACTACGGTGTTGTTTATTACGGATGGCTATTACGGTCATGGCGGAAAGCCAAAATTCCACCATACATACATGATAAATAATGGTGGAATATGACGATCATATGACTTGGATATCGGTTATGGCGGAAAGCCAAAAACAGCCATGAGAAATTGGCATGGCGGATATTTGATAACACTGGTGGACTAAAAGAGCCAGGCTCATTACTCAATTACTCAAACAATAGATTGTGAAATAATTTCAAATATGTATATTACCCCTCCTTGTCCACCCCTTGCAACAATAACTTCATCACCAGGTTGTGCTAGATCAGCCAATGTCTTCCCCCGTTTGCTTTTCACAACTGTACCTGTCACAATTATAAACTTGATAAGGGAGATCAGATTTAGTTCTTTAGAGGGTGTTCACACCAAAATGTTGCTTTCGCAATTTCCTTCACACAAAAATTCTGCCATTAGAGGCAAAAAAAATAAACTGTTGTATTGAAGGCATATTGATTCAAAATGAATAAACCAACGCCACCTTAGGTGAAACTTGGCATATTTTTAGTTTCGTTTTTAGTTGATATTTTCATTTCTAATTAGAAAAAAGGCAACCAGTTTTTATCTTATTCTTGTTTCCAATATATTGTGAAGTAAACGGTGAAGTCAAGCATGAGTGCATAATGGCAAGGACTAACTACAAGTTTGTTTGGAGGATAATAAAGAGCAGGCGAAGGAAGTTAAGTGAGCCAAAATCCCTCCACCCCAACTTCTGCATCCCCTCGTCTCCTCTCTGAACAATTTTTCATTACTCTACATCTACAGCACCGAAGACTCTCACACTTAGACAGCTATCTTTGTTTTTTATTTCAAAGAAAAATTAAAATGTTGAATTGATGTCATAATTTAAAGGAGGGAGGGAGTATGTGGCATTGAAAATTTATCTCTCCTGTTCCTCTCCCCTCCACTTCCCTCTTTGAACCAAACACTCTAGATATCAACCCAAAAAAAATTCTTCTATAAAACCAAACACCACCTAAACTTCCTGAATCTTCGTGTGTGTAATGGCATGGACTAAATCCGAACACTGATACTACACCTCTCCCTATTAGACAATTATGATCTTTTTTTGTTTTCAAAATAAAAATTAGAACGGGGAATCAGGTTTCATGATTTAAATGAGGGAAGTATGTGTAGCGTTGAAAAAATTTGTCTCCTTTCGCCTCTGCTTTCATCTTTGAACCAAACACTCTAGATATAAACAAAACATGCATATCTTCTACAAAACCAAACATCACCTATACTTCCTGAATTTTCAAGTGTGTAACGGCAAGGACTAAGGCCCCGTTTTGAATAGCTTATTTGAGTTTACTTTAGCATAAGTGTTTATTGCAAGTATTCGAAAGAACTTATGTAAATAACTTATGACCTACCAATAAGCTGTTTTGAGTTTATTTTCATAAGCAGTTCACATTAGCTTATGAAAAAACATTTAGGCCGCGTTTGGGAAAACAACTTAATTAAACGCTTATTACTG
This sequence comes from Acmispon strigosus, assembly GCA_030819835.1. Taxonomy (NCBI): domain Eukaryota; kingdom Viridiplantae; phylum Streptophyta; class Magnoliopsida; order Fabales; family Fabaceae; genus Acmispon; species Acmispon strigosus. Next base: position 2,961,937 of record JAUAMA010000003.1, read on the forward strand.
TAAGCACTTATGCATAAGCGCTTATTAATAAGCTATTTTAAGAAATTTATTGAAATAAATTGAAAATAAGTTATATATAAGCATAAGCATTTTTTCATAAGCTACCCTGATTAGCTTATGAAAATAAGCTCAAAACAGCCTATAAGTAAGTCACACAAGCTATTTACATAAGCTCCCTCAAATAAACTCTTCCATTAAGCTTATTTCAATAAGCTTCTCAAATTAGCTTACGAAAATTCGTTTATGCGATAAAGGCAGCCTAAATACCTTCAAAATGGAACTTTTATGACAACATTGTTCAGTTCTCCTCATAGAAACAGAACCCCAGAAACAAAACTGCTGAGTAAAAACACAAGCAGAGAGAGCACAGAACAAACCTAGAGGAACAGGGATGCGCAGAGTAGGGGCAGAAAGTCCATCACGCAAGTGCGAGGTCAAGAGCCCCATCGCATCAACATTGCCGCCGCGCTTCGCGTTATACCGGCCCTTGTTGTGGAACTCCAGCAACGTGTCTTTCGCCTCATCCGCGTAGATAACCACGTCCCCTCCATGGCCACCCAAAGGGAGCACGATTGACCCATTGAAGTCCCTCTTGAAAGAACTCTTCTTCCAATTCTTCGTAGTCTCCTTCTCCTCTTTCATCTTCTGGTTCAGAACCACGTCGTGGCCTCTATCTCTGCCGCGAACGGTGATGGTTGAATGTAGCAACCATCACCGTGAATGTCATAAACCGAGCCACATGATCAGAACATGCCCTACACTCCTTCATATGAAAGACGATCATGCCATGGACGTTGCATCATCACTTGACATAGAGAGAGAAATAGAAAGAGTAAATTCTTCAATTTTTTAATTAACTTTTATTCGTATTTTTTTAACTATCCTATTTTTTAAACTAAAATTTTCTATTTTACTTCAGGGGAAAGAGTGCACTGGATGTGATAAACACATCGTGCAGCAGACTGAGCACACGAGTCAGGCTACTAGCTGGAATGTTAGTTCCATAAAATATTTGCACTGGAAATTGAGTTATTCATATGTACTATAAATGTTAGATTTGACTTTGTGCGTATGATTTTGTAGTATGTGAAAGTAAATGGTCGTTGCCTGCTAAAACAAAGAACAAAAAGGGAATAGTTTGTCGCTTAATTCAGTGAAGGAGATGGTAAGTGCATAATGTTCTCTAACTTTTTGTAATTTATAGTGTTTAATATCCATTTAATAGAAGTCATGTTGTCTCTCTTGCTTGATGTAGGAAAACGAGCCCCATGCATCTATTAGGAATCAACATCCAGAGCTCATTAAGGAAACGTGTGTTTTATGTACTCAAAATTCAGCAAAGGAAGTAGTAAGTACATGGTAATCACAATAAACATTATATTCATTTATTTTCATGATAATCAATGTTATTTGGTTTGATGTGGGAAACTATACCAAACTGTCTTGCTGGTATACCTCATCATGGAACTCCTCACATGGTGCCTTAGACCCTAGTGTTTGGTAATGGTATTCTAAGCCAACCCAGCCCCGCCCATGGTTTTGGCACATGGATAGGACAGCATAACATGGGATATGATTATGAAAATCCGAGCCATAACATGGTTGTGCCTCCCCTGTATGGTTTTGTTCCTTTAATACCACAAATTCATCAAGTGACAATCTCACCTCATGTTGGTGGAGGTCACTCTAAATTGCTTCAGTCATGAACAATGTAAATTAAACCAATAAGTATGGCTACATAATTGCATAAGTATCTTCTACAAAACCAAACATCACCCATACTTCCTGAATTTTCAAGTGTGTAATGGCAAGGACTAAGGCCCCGTTTTGAATAGTTTATCTGAGTTTATTTTAGCATAAGCGTTTATTGTAAGTGTTTGAAAGAGCTTATGTAAATAACTTATGACCTACCAATAAGCTGTTTTGAGTTTATTTTCATAAGCAGTTCACATTAGCTTATGAAAAAACATCTAGGCCGCATGTGGGAAAACAGCTTAATTAAGCGCTTATTACTGTAAGCGCTTATGCATAAGCGCTTATTAATAAGCTATTTTAATAAATTTATTGAAATAAATTGAAAATATGTTATATATAAGCATAAACATTTTTTCATAAGGTACCCTGATTAGCTTATGAAAATAAGCTCAAAACAGCCTATAAGTAGGTCACACAAGCTATTTACATAAGCTCCCTCAAACACTTGCATAAGCGCCTACGCTATAAAGCTCAAATAAACTCTTCCATTTGGCCCCGTCTGGGAAAACAGCTTAATTAAGCGCTTATGACCATAAGCGCTTATGGCATAAGCGCTTATTAATAAGCTCTTTTAAGATATTTATTATAATGAATTGAAAATAAGCTATATATAAGCATAAGCTCTTTTTCATAAACTACTCTGAATAGCTTATGAAAATAAGCTCAAAACAGCTTATAAGTAGGTCATAAGCTATTATATAAGTTCTCCCAAACGCTTGCATAATTGTTTATGCTATAATATAAGCTCAAATAAGCTCTTCCAAACGGGGCTTAAGCTTATTTCAATAAGCTTCTCAAATTAGCTTATGAAAAATCGTTTATGCGATAAAGGCAGCCTAAATACCTTCAAAATGGAACTTTTATGGCAGCATTGTTCAGTTCTCCTCACAGAAATAGAACCCCAGAAACAAAACAGTTGAGTAAAAACACAAGCAGAGAGAGCACAGAACAAACCTAGAGGAACAGGGATGCGCAGAAAGTCCATCACGCAAGTGCGAGGTCAAGAGCCCCATAGCATCAACATTGTCGTCGCGCTTCGCGTTATACCGGCCCTTGTTGTGGAACTCCAGCAACGTGTCTTTCGCCTCATCCGCATAGATAACCACGTCCCCTCCATGGCCACCCAAAGGGAGCACGATTGACCCATCGAAGTCCCTCTTGAAAGAACTCTTCTTCCAATTCTTCGTAGTCTCCTTCTCCTCTTTCACCTTCTGGTTCAGAACCGCGTCGTGGCCTCCATCTCCGCCGCGAACGGTGATTGTTGAATGTAGCAACCATCACCGTGAATGTCATAAACCGAGCCACATGATCAAAACATGCCCTACGCTCCTTCATATGAAAGACGATCATGCCATGAACATTGCATCATCACTTGACATAGAGAGAGAAGTAGAAAGAGTAAATTCTTCAATTTTTTAATTAACTTTTATTCGTATTTTTTAACTACCCTAATTTTTAAACTAAATTTTTCTATTTTACTTCAGGGGAAAGAGTGCACTGGATGTGATAAAAACATCGTGCAGCAGACTAAGCACACGAGTCAGGCTACTAGCTCGAATGTTAGTTCCATAAAATATTTGCACTGGAAATTGAGTTATTCCTATGTACTATATAAATGTTAGATTTGACTTTGTGCGTATGATTTTGTAGTATGTGAAAGTAAATGGTCGTTGCCTACTAAAACAAAGAACAAAAAGGGAATAGTTTGTCGCTTAATTCAGTGAAGGAGATGGTAAGTGCATAATGTTCTCTAACTTTTTGTAATTTATAGTGTTTAATATCCATTTAATAGAAGTCATGTTGTCTCTCTTGCTTGATGTAGGAAAACGAGCCCCATGCATCTGTTAGGAATCAACATCCAGAGCTCATGAAGGAGACGTGTGTTTTATCCACTCAAAATTCAGCAAAGGAAGTAGTAAGTACATGGTAATCACAATAAACATTATATTCATTTATTTTCATGATAATCAATGTTATTTGGTTTGATGTAGGAAACTATATCAAACTGTCCTGCTGGTATACCTCATCATGGAACTCCTCACATGGTGCCTTAGACCCTAGTGTTTGGTAATGGTATTCTAAGCCAACCCAACCCCGCCCATGGTTTTGGCACATGATTAGGACAACATAACATGGGATATGGTCATGAAAATCCGAGCCACAACATGGTTGTGCCTCCCCTTTATGGTATTGTTCCTTTAATACCACAAATTCATCAAGTGACAATCCCACCTCATGTTGGTGGAGGTCACTCTAAATTGCTTTAGTCATGAACAATGTAAATGGAACCAGTAAGTATGGCTACATAATTGCATAAGTATCATAACTTAGTACTTTCTAATTACTTTTAGAGCACAAAATATATGATCCTTAGAGATTTTTGATTTGTGACAGTAGGTGGCAATTCAGGACAACCAAATCAAATCTTATAATCTTTGCTTTGTTGTCCAAAGTCTTATACCGACACAAGGTTGCATGTCTTTGCCTATATTTGGTTTGTTCTATTCTTTGAAAAAATTGTATTGAACTGAGTCTTTAATAACTATAGAGCTAGGCTAATAGTAATGAATTTAGTCTTTAACTATTTACTCATTCACAATTTAAATCAAATCTTATAATCATTGCTTTGTTGTGAAATTCCTCATTGCTGGATCCCTTTACTGTGCCTTATTACATGTTCATGTCTAAAGTTTATTTGCACTTAAATAATGTTACCTGACAACTTCAACACTTTCACTTTGTTGTTTTCGTGGAGTTTTTCAAGTGATGTTGATCCGAGCTCACTACCTGTTTTACTCAAAAACTCCTGATGAGGTTATCTTTTTGTGGAAATTGGCTTAGAAGCATGGTCTGTTATACTCAATTGAGTTGTATTGATATGAATTGACATATAGTTATATGCTACTACGTATCCCTGGTGTGTTTAGTTTGCTTGAAGGTTGAGTGAGGTTTGTGCTGGGAGTGTGGTTGTCATTTGCTGGTTGATTGTTATAACTTATAAGTAAATTGATGTAAGACCCTCTATTTTTGTAAAATTGCATTTTGGTCCCTGAACTTCATGTAATTGCATTTAGTCCTTGGAGTTGTAATATTTATGATTTGATCATTGATTTCTATGATATTCCTGATTTGAACTTTGTTAGACATTTTGCTTGAGAGAAGTGATGTTTGATTGTCCTACTCTAGTTGAGCTAAAAATAGCATAAAATCCTAATAGATTTGATTGATACTTGATTGGAAATAATATATTTGCTTGAGTTATAACAAGATGAGCTTTGGTTTAGTAGTTGAGACTTAAGTATTTCATTTACGTGGCGAGGGTTCGAATCTTGGTTAATGCTGATTTTATTTCTGCTTTCCATTTTCTCATTATTTCAAAATTAAGGAGGAATGAAGAGGGAATATTCTTTTGTTCTTGTGTTAATTTCTGAATTATTGTGAAGAAATAATTCAATAAATTAAGTCACAGAAATTAATTTAACCAAAAACGAGACCGGATACATTCTGTTAATTGTTGGAGCTTTTGAAGGAAGAAGAAGTGATTGATTCCCCATTTTCTCTAGGGTTGGGCGTGTGCATCATGTTGGTCAACAACATGTTCTTCTTTTTCCCTCTCTTATTTCTGCTTAATTAAATTTAAAATAGACTCTTTTGTTGAGATGCCTTTTGATGCCACTTGATGCAGTTAGGAATTAGGAAAAACTGAAGTTGTAACCTCCCACTAAACCATTATCACGTGCAACCTATAGAATAGGAGAGTTCTAAATTCATTCCTCACTTCCCACTAAAAAAATACGTGAAAACATTCCAGAGAGAAACCATTATTTCCCTTGTTGTTGTTGCTGCCAAGTTCCCTTCTGCATTCTTCTATTGCTACTTCTCCTTCCTATTGCTGTTGTATTCCCTCTTGGAGAAGGCCATTGAACTCTCTAAAACTCTCTTGTAGAGAATCTTCACTTATTTCTTGGTAAGCTTTTTCCCCTCAATCCATTTCTGAGTTCTGTTCTTAATTGTCAACTCGGTTCTAATCCGAAAATCCTTTCTGTCTTGGGTTCGAATTTCCCTTCTCAAACCGAAGCTTGACCACGTGATTCTTTCCATTACTGAGACGAGGACGGACGTTGGCTTGTAGAGGACGAACACTAGATTGTACGCTCAATTCCGGGGTCTTGTTCGAGGTAGGTTCACCTCAAAACCCATTTTCCTCTACTCTAGTAAATTTTAGGGTTTTGGCTTAAATTTCTTAAATTGGGAAAAATTGATTTTTGGTATGATTAAGCCCTGGAAAATGATGTTTGATGATGTTGGAATAATTTTTATAAAAACCGTTGGCGAAAAACCCTTTTCAGAACTCAAAATAGTGAAAAATTATGTTTTTGGTCGTCCTAGACAGAGAGCCACCGCATGAGCGCTGACTGCTGGCGCCTGGGCGTTGGGAACAGGGTTTCCAGGCAGGGAGCCAACGCATGACAACCTAGTGTTGTTTTCTTGTTCTTTTGTTAAATTGGGTTTTTTTTTGGGGGGGGGGGTTTCCTTCTTTCCCTATGATTGATTAAGGGTATTATATGTTTATATGATAGGTTGGGCTTGAAGTTCATGCAAAACATTAGGAGGTAAGAGTAACTTCTTTTAGGAATTGATTGTCGTTTTGTGATTGCTATAGTGTTGTTTTGAGAATTCTGTTTCTGATTTGCCTTGAAAATTCCTATGACCTATCAATTGCTACTGTACATGTTGTATCTGAAAAGTTTTGTTGTTGGGATATGAGAAATGAAATGAGTTGTTGATATAACATGTTGAAATTTTTTAAGAGGAATTTGACTAAATTTTGCATATGAAACTATGACTGAAAACTGTGTGAACTGTTGGTTCATGAGGATATGATTATATTGTGTCATAGCATATGCACTATATTTAGGATATTTAGGTTGATGTGACGACACTTTGTCCCGTGGGATCAACCAAGGGCAATGTGGTGGTACTTTGTCCCACATGATTATCTTGCCCTTGTTCTAGGAAAAACCTTGGCCATAACTATGCATATAGTTATTGTAGGAATAACTTGCATGTTTTGAAAATGAAAAGAAGATTTGCTTATTGCTACTGTAATGGAATATACTGTTGTTGTTTTTGCTGTTTAGAAATCTGTTGTATTCTGTTAATTATTGTTAATAAACTGCTGTATGTTTCTTTGAAATTTCTCTGTTGTTGTTTCTGTTTTCTCTTAATTATCACATAGTGAGAATTATTATTATTGATATTTTCGAAGTTAACCCTTTACTGTTTGCTTGTGTGTTTTGTCTGGGCGCTTAATGTAACGCCCCGATTTTTGACATCGAGTGTCACATAGTAACCATGCAGAAATAACACTTGATTTTAAAACCTTTCACAACATCTCAAGTTTTCCAAAACATTCGTCTCTCATAATATTAAATAGTGTAGCCCATACTGTAGTACATTTGTACATCAATAGGAAACAGACGTGATGAAAGTATTATACTGCACAACATGTGCTATTTGTTACAAAAAGAAACATAATACAACGGATAACAAAATAACATAAAACTCTAGTCTTCAAGCTTCACAAAATTTTTCCTCGTCTGCCTCCTGTCAACTTCGAGTATACCCTCAGTGGTGCTCGTCTAGCGTTATACGCCAAAAATAAAGAAACATAAACAGAAAAGGGTTAACTCCAATACAAACGAGAATCAATAGGCATAATGTACAACAATAACAACGAAGTATAAACTTCAACAATAACAATAGTAGTCCATGATTCTCACAGACAATTTCGCAGACATATGCTTGTTAGTCTTCAATAGCTAGATGCATAACTATGGCCAAATGATTCGCCTTAAAACTGGGCCAGGATGATTTCGTGGGACAATACTTCACCACATCACCCTTGGTATGATCCCGCGGTGCATAATAGTTCGCCACATCAAAACCTGAAAAATCCTAAATATGATGCATATACTATGACAATCAATCATAATCCTCATGAACAAATACGGTTCACTTGCTTCCAGAATCCTCACGAACAAATACGGTTAACTCGTTCCACAGTCATAGTAATATCATATGCATAATATAGTCAGTTCACTCTGGAAATACTCCAGTATATCATACACAACATTCATTGTTGCAGTAGCAACCCAATCAACAATTTCACAGTATCATCAGTAACACAACTCGGTTACTCAATCAGTAATCATCACAGACACTAAGATGATAGTGCGAGAAACACGCAAGAAAGGGGGGTTTGAATTGTGTGTGTGATTTTTGAAACTTCTTTTCGGATTTAAAACAGTTATTAGTTTCAAAAGAATATAAGAGGGTGTACGCGCAGCGGAAAATTAACCTAAGATAGAAAATTAAACCACACATGGTATTTATCCTGGTTCACCCCCATAATCGACAGGGCTACGTCCAGTCCTTGGCTTCACCAAGATTTTCCACTATTTCATCAAATAGTACAAGTATTCTCAGGGACTTCTCCTAGTATTAGAAGGACTTCTCTTATCAAGTATTGTACAGGACTTCTCCTAGTATTCTGAGGACTTCTCCTTTCAAGTATTCTACAGGACTACTCCTGACTAGTATTCTACAGAACTACTCCTGATTCCCTTCACAAATTGGCTTTGTTGTTCTACAAAATTCTCTTCAGTAAGAGTGGGTAGAAAGATGATGCACTGATTACAGAGAGGATATGCATTTAAGATTCTCTGTTTGTTTTTTGTGTGACTTAATATAAGAGTAACACTCTATGGGTTCTTCACACATGTGGACGACTTAACTCAATAAAGAGTGGCCTGAAGCTTTTTGAGTTTTAAAACAATGAGAGCTTGGTTCGTTGGGCAACTTGGTAGAAATATGCAATAGGTTGTGTTCAAGTCGCCGAGTTGTTCAGGAAGCTGACTTCTCTATTTATATCTTCAGTAGAAAGTCTTCATTGAGTTTTGACGAAGAAGAGAAAATAGATCCGTTAGTGCTCATGCTTCCTTGTGAGTAACGACTACTTTTGTAATTCTGGAACAACATTAAATGTGTTCTGTCATGCATTAATTGCTTTTGTTGACATCGTGTGGCGCGTTAATGTATTCAACCTTGAGCTTTTGTTTGGACATCATATCCCAGTGCATGCCAGCTAAGGATCATTAAATCTTCTGAACAGAAGATTTGAATTTGAACGTTGAGGAGATACAATGTTCAGAATTTCACGCCGTTGATTATGCAAAAGTAGCCTGATTTGAGGAAAAGCAGAGGAACCGAGGAGTAAAATATTAATTGTGCCCTTTTCTTTATTCTGCGATCAACAGTGCTTCATTTAATGTGCTGACGAGGTAGATGATCTTTAAAGCAAGAAGCAATTATGATGGATGAATTCTTCAGCATTTTTGTCGGACAATTTCTTTAATGCTTCTGTCAAACTGATTCTTCATAACCTCATGGCACACAAGCTTTCTGGCATTTATGTCTCTTGAGCACTTCGAAGCTTTAGGCAGATGGAATCTTCATCATGACATGGAAGACGCAGTCTTTGCAGAATTTTCAGAAGTTCGTCACTGAGTGAGTTGTCAACTGAATTACGCTGTTAGGTAGTCAACTGTATTGCATAGGCAGACGGACTCCTTGTGCCGAACATTCTCAGCTGTTAGACTATTTTTGCTATGCAAGTGGCCGAACGCTCTGTCCTTTTGTGCTTCTGTTGAAGTTATCCTTTTGAACGGGTTGTCACCTAACTACTTTCGCATAGAGGCTAGAGATACTTCAAAGCTGGAAATGTTTCTTTCAGGCTTGTGACCAGACTTACTCAACTTTGGCATAACAGTCTTCCCGTTGGTCAAAGTGTATTCAAGCACCGGACTGTTTCAACTTTATCACGTGTACTTTGGTGTTGAATGATCATAGCTGCTTTAGTGCTTTCCAAAGGATGTCTGATTACTTTTAGGCAAGCTTGGTCTTTAGTGAGTCGTCGGACTGTCTCTGCTTGATTGTTTTCTCTGTGCATTCAGATAGTTCCTCTTGAAAATGTATGCAATTATTCTTCAGTGAGGACTCGGACGATTTCCTCTTATGTTGGCTTGTCTCTCATATTTCTGTGACTTGATAATGCCCTGTGGTTTTATACAGTCCTTCATGAGGATGGTTTTTCCTGGACATAAAGATGTTCAACAAGTTAGGAGTTCTACCTCAGGAATATCAAGTTATAACGAAGTTTTTAATTATCAAAACATATTAATTCATTTTAATTATTTGAATCTAACATAAGACAATTCTAGGATATGAGTTACCCTTACCTTCTTGTAGGTTGCATATACTTGATATAGAACTTCCTAATGTCCACGTTTCCTTCGTCTGCTTGCTTCTTCCAACTCAAGGGGATGAAGCTTCAACTTGTTTTTCAACAAAACAGAAAGAACTCGAACTCAAGGAAGAAGAACGAACAGTAACAGATACTTCAGGTTTCAGAGCTTTCTTCGAAGAAAGGAAAGTGTATATAAGGTTTTAGAGAAAACTAAAGAAAATAACTTATTGTTGAGGGTTCTATATTTATAGAGTGAATAAACCGACTCTCTGACAAGAATTTAATGTAAAGTGGTCAATGAAAACGGTGGTCCTTAATGCTCATTAATGACTCTGACACATATTTCAAGTCAACAAAAACAGAAGTTTAGCATATTTATTTCTTAAGGGTCAACAATAGTGGCTAATAGACCCAACGAGTACCAGACTGACTCACCAGATAGCCACATCAAATGAGTACTACGGACGAGTACCAAACTGTCATACCAGATTAATACTAACTCATTATGCCAGACGAAAACAAAAGTATTTAACCAGACAATTTCAAAGGAGTTTGACTACTTCAACAACTTTACGTTTCCAACCAAACTTAGCCAATGCATATTCAATATATATATATATATAAATATATATATATATATATATATATATATATATATATATATATATATATATTTCACACTTATATTGAGAACATCTAACTCAGACGAACTCAAATACAACCATTATATCATATATATAAAAGAAAGGGTCTTACACTTAACACCACAGATGGGCGGCACGGAGATTAAAGTGAAGATTAGATTTTGGGAGTTGAAGATAAAGAGAAGATGTTTAAGAATCATGAGTTAAATTTATTGCTTTTACTTTAGCAATGACTTAGCGAAAAATTTTGTTGCAGACTATTATTTATTTTACTGCTTCCGTTAAAACATAATATTTATGGGATATTATTTATTGATTAAATATTTTTGAGCGACGAAACTTTTGGTAAATTTTGAGTGGTCTTTTTGAGAGGTTAACTAAACTTATATTTCCGCAAATTTACAATGTGACCCCTGACCTGAAATTGGGGCGTTACAATTGTTTTTGGCTAAAATATGTTCTGGGTCCCTAGCATTATAAAGGGAATCAGTCTAGGTTCCTAACAAATTAATTTGCAAAATGTCATCCCTAAATTTTTTTTTAATCAAATTAAATCCAAATCTCAATTTAAGCTGATTAGTCATCTAATTTTACACAGTCATCATGTCCACATGGCTTTTACTCATTTTGTTAATTCCAAATCATATTAAAATCTAAAAATTAAAAACTCAAAATTAAAAATTCATAAATTAAAAAATCCTCTTCGTATTCCTCCCAAACTCAATCTCTCCTCCTTCCTCTCTTCACCATCTTCTTCCTAAAAAACCCTAGCCGCCAACCTTCTTCTTCCTCTTCCCCCAACCTAAAAATTTCCAACTCAAAACCCATATCCCGCCGCCGACCCTTCTTCTTCAACACTAAAACCCACATCTCATTCTCCTTCCACCCCTTGACCAAGCACACCACCACCACTCCTCCTCTAATTGACCTCCACCGTCGCACCTCTCCTTCCCCCTATCTATAAGCATTCATTAGCACCCCTCGCCGACGAGCTCGCGATCCTGACTCGAACCCTTTTGCAATTGAAACCAAATTCAAAAGGGAGACTCAAGACACAAGTGAAAGAGACTCAAAATCAATACAAGACTCTTTTTCATCGTCTGAATTCAAAAGAAAAAATAAAAATCAACCCAGGTTTTAAAATCCATTACTGCTTCATCTTATCAACCCAGACGGTGTACCACTATGCAGCAAAGCCTCCGTAGACGATGCAGCACGGTCTGTAGCACTATGCAGCAAATGGTACAAGCAGACGGTGCATCACTATGCAGCAGACGGTGCAGAGTAGACGATGCAAGCTTCCTTTTCCTAATAAGCCAAACTCACTTTTTTTTGAGTTTTTGTTTTCCCGAAATATAAGTTACTTGACAATATCTATGAAGTATTACTTATTTTTTCCATTATGAATTATTTAATACTCAACATTTAAAGAATTTTCCTATTTTCCATAATTTTGCTTGATTTTCAAGGCCATTACTGAAATATGTTTGGGTAAATATCTTTTTTTTTAGAAAGGAGAAATATATATTAATAATGAAGAGGCCGCCAAAAAACAACTGCAAAAGCCCAACAAGAGAGGAGCTGCCCACCCGCCACAAAAACCGCAAAGGAGCAGCAACACCAAAACAAAAAGGGAATATACAAAGACCCATCCAAAACAACAACACTGATAAGTGCCAATTTTCTATTAGTTTTAATATGTTTTTAGTGGCACTTATCGTAGTTTTTCATTGTAAAACACCCTTGTTTTAAAGAGTTTTTGGTCAGATGAAAGAGTAAGGCAGTCTTAAGCTTTAAAATATGTTTCTTGTGCTTTTTATGTGTTTTTCACATGTTTCAGGACTCAAAAGATGCATAGATTTGAAGAAAAATTGAAGAAATCAATACTTTGGGCGCTAAGCGCCGCCACTGGGCGCTAAGCGCCCAGCAACGTGGGAGGACAGTGACTCTGGGCGCTAAGCGCCGCCACAGGGCGCTAAGCGCCCAGAACAAGGAGCCAGGGCGCTAAGCGCCATGCTAAGCAGCTAAGCGGCCAGGAAGCATTTCCCTGGGCGCTAAGCGCCAGTCGGGGGCGCTAAGCGCCCCTGCGGCGCCCAGAACCTATAAAATCGAGGTTTTTGCATGTTTTGGGAATCTTTTCAACCCGAGCCACCTTGGAATAGACCTAGGACGTGAGAGAGAGATCGAGAGTGAGAAGAAGAGGAGTTCCATCAACGGACGCTCGGAACCTCGTTGGAGTCGTGGGTTGCATCCCGCGACGTCGCCGTCATCCTAGTTTTCATTGATTCTCCTTGTAAGCTAGCTAGTTTCCATTCTGTGGATAACTAAGCTCTCTCTTTAGTTGGATTTTGGCGTAGTACTTCGTCTTGAAGGGATTATGTTTGATTCTTTTTTTACTTTCTATCTTTAATTTCAATTGAACAGTTTTGCTATTATTGCATGTGTTAGTTTGATCACCTTTCACTTGATTTGAGATTAATCTTGTATGTGGAAACTACTCTATTAATCCGACATAAACCGTTTAATCTAGGCGAAGCTAATTTGCTAGGATTAACGTTAGATCACCTAGTTCCTTAACGCCTGCGTATTTACAGTTTGCTTTGATTAATTGCCTGTGGAAGCGACAATTACGAAAGTAACTGAATCAACTTCTCATACTAGGAATAGGTGAGTTAGTTAAGAACTGGTGGGAGTGAATTAAAGGTTTTAAGTGATTGTAATCAAGAACAAGGCTAATCCTGAATAACGAAGTGTGAAACCATAATCCAACTGCTTTCTTAATCTGTTAAACCATCCAACCTTTGCTTTCTAATTTCAAGCTTTTCAACACAAGTTTTCTAAACAAACACCTTCCATTTTCTTTCTGCTTAACTTCTTGACTAAAGAACGGCACTCATACTCATTTGTTCTCTGTGAATCGATAACACCCATACTATACTGCAATTGAATCTTAAAAGAGGTTTGAACGCAGCGCAAGTATTGGTTTTTATTAAAAGACGTAAAACCCCTTTTAACAAAATGGCGCCGTTGCCGAGGAGCAGCTTTGTGTGAGTTTGCATTGCTTTAGTTCTATTTGTTTAAGCAGTTGTGAATATTGTTAATATTTTTGTTTTTATTTTCCTTTTATCTGCGGTCTAACACTTCTGTTTAGGTTGCTTTTGATCTTTGTTTATGCGAGGTAAAACACTAGTTGAGGAACTTGCTTTCGACCCAGAAATCGAAGCTACAGCAAGGCGGAATAACAGCAAGACAAAGAAAAGGAAGCAGCTAGCTAAGTTAAGACAAGAGCAGGATACTCCCACCCCATCAACATCTTCACCAATCCAAACTCAGCTAGAAATGGCAAATCAAAATGGAAATGGTGGAGGTGAGGATACCAATCCTGGGTTCGTTAATTTTACACCCAGAAACATGATCAGGATTGGTAGAGGTGCTGATAATGAGAGAGCCCCAGAGATGAAGACAGGACTGGTGCAGCTGATGTATGCTAACCCTTTTGCGGGGTTAGACCATGAGAATCCTTACAATCATCTCACCAAGTTTTATGAACTCTGTGGCACAGCAGGAATGAGGCCTATTGAGGAGGAAGCAGTGTTCCTCAGAATTTTTCCATTGACCTTAATTGGTCATGCTAAGGAATGGTTCTTAGACCAACCTCAATCCACTTTGGATGATTGGAATCAGCGTGAACGCAAATTCATGGCAAGGTACTTTCCTGATTCTAAATTTATCGATTATAAAACTGCTATTTCCACTTTTTCTCAGGCTGCAGGTGAAAGCCTATGTGAGGCTTGGGAGAGATACAAGTCCTTATGCCGAAAGTTCCCAAATCATGGTTTTGATGCAAGGACGCAAGTTCACATCTTCAGGAATGGGTTGCATCAACAAAGCAAACTTATCCTGGATGCCACTACTGGTGGATCATAGAGGCTATGGCTTTGAATGACCAACGAAGCCAACATTTCAGAGGACCAACAAGGAAAGCAGGAGTCTTAGAACTTGGAGTCAATGATGCTATGTTGGCCCAAAACAAGCTTCTTCAGCAACAGCTTGATGACCTGACCAAGAAACTGGATGATTTGCCCAAAAGCATAAGGGAGATGCAAAAGGTGAACAAGTGTGATGCTGAGATACCAGGGCAACAGTCTGATTTTTACCAGCAACCTTCAAAGGAAGAGATTCATTATTTGAATAGTCAGCATAGGCCCTACCAAAATAATTACTCAAGGGACAACTATCAAAGCCGTGATAACAATCAGTACAACAACCAGCCTTGGAGGCAAGATATAAGTCCTTCTTCCAATATCAAGGCAGCCTTTTCAGAATCCTCAGTTCCAGCAACCTCAGCAATTCCAAAATCAACAGGAGCAGTCTCTGGAAGATAAGTTTGCCAAAATGAGTGATACACTAACCCAATTTATGCAGGCAACTATGGAAGGTCAAAAGAACCAGGGAGTTTCTATAAAGAATTTGGAAACTCAGGTGGGGCAACTAGCCAACCAACTTGCTGGGATGCAGAAGGGACCTTTTAATGCTAATATTGAAACCAACCCAAGAGAACATTGTAAGGCTATATATACTCGTAGTGGGAAGGTAGTAGGTAGAGGTATTGGAGAGCAAAATATTGATGAGGAAGATGAGGAGGTAGAAAAAGAGCAGCATAGAGAGAACTCTGGGGTAGAAGCTGAAAAGAATAATGATGTGAGTGTAGCTCTTGAGGAAACTGTAGATAAGGAAAAAAAGAAAGAGGTTGAGGAAGAGAAGGGTGAGAAAAATAAGGAGGGAGTTCAAAAGATTAAGGAAAAGATAGTGAAGACCCTACCTTATCCAAAGGCCCCTTTCAAACTTGATAGAGGTCGCCAGTTTGCTAGGTTTATGGATATTTTTAAAAGTCTGCAGATTAACATTCCTTTTGCAGAAGCTCTTGAACAGATTCCTACCTATGCAAAATTCATGAAGGACTTGCTGACAAAGAAGCGAAAGTACCAGGAAGAAGAAACAATGCAGCTTGGAGCAACTTGTAGTTCCATCATCACTAATGGCATTCCACCGAAGCTGGCAGATCCTGGAAGTGTCACCATCCCTCTAACCATTGGGGATGTGTCAGTTGGAAAGGGCCTTGTTGACATTGGAGCCAGTGTAAGTTTGATGCCACTATCCTTGATGCAAAGGATTCGTGGATTGGATCTGAAGCCAACCAAGATGTCCCTTTAGCTTGCGGATCGATAGATTAAATATCCAATTGGCATAGCTGAGGACGTATTGGTAAGGGTTGATAAATTTCTTACTCCTGTTGATTTTGTTGTGATTGACATTGCAGAGGATACAGAGGTTCCTTTGATTATGGGAAGGCCGTTCATGAGAACTGCAAGAATGGGGATTGATATGGATGTAGGTAAGATGAAAATTCGAGTCCATGATGATGAAGTCCAGTTTGATATTTTTGAGGCTATGAAATTCCCAAAGGAAAAGGGCCAGTGCTTCCGAGTAGATGTGCTTGATGAGGTCATTAGGCAAGTTGAAAGGAAACCACAAGCTACTGATCCTTTGGAATTGGCTTTAACTGATTCTTATGCAGATCTTACAGCTGAAGATGAATCCACAGTGCAACAACTCCTGGATGTACTTGATTTAGCTCTCGCAGTTCTAAAGGCCACTGAGGTGGAAGAAATAAGAAGAACAGTGAGGATGAGAAACCTGAGCAACGGCCGGAGCTGAAGCAACTTCCCACTAACCTCAAATATGTGTTTTTGCAGGAAAAAGCTGACAAACCAGTTATTATCAGTAGCACTCTTTCACCACAGGAAGAAAAACAGGTTCTAGAAGTTTTGGAAGCCAACCAACAGGCTATTGGTTGGAAACTGGCGGATCTTAAAGTAATTAGTCCTTCTTACTGCATGCATAAGATTTTCA
Source organism: Acmispon strigosus (assembly GCA_030819835.1). NCBI lineage: Eukaryota > Viridiplantae > Streptophyta > Magnoliopsida > Fabales > Fabaceae > Acmispon > Acmispon strigosus. Next base: position 2,978,557 of record JAUAMA010000003.1, read on the forward strand.
TGGAGGAAGATTATAGACCAGTCACTCAGCCTCAGCGAAGGCTGAATCCCTCCATGAAGGAGGTGGTGAGGAAGGAGGTTATGAAGCTCTTGGATGTTGGCATGATCTATCCCATTTCAGATAGTTCATGGGTCAGCCCAGTTCAGGTAGTTCCTAAGAAAGGAGGGCTGACAGTTGTTAAAAATGAAAAGAATGAGTTAATTCCAGTCCGGACCACCACTTCTTGGAGAATGTGTGTTGATTACAGGAAGCTTAACAAAGCCACCAGAAATGATCATTTTCCATTTCCTTTCATGGATCAGATGTTGGAGCGATTGTCAGGGAAAGCTTACTATTGTTTCTTGGATGGTTATTCAGGATACAATCAGATCACAGTGGATCCTTATGATCAGGAGAAGACCGCGTTTACTTGCCCCTTTGGTGTCTTTGCTTATAGGAAGATGCCCTTTGGGTTATGTAACGCCCCTGCTACCTTCCAGAGATGCATGCTAGCTATTTTTTCTGATCTGGTGGAGAAATGTATGGAGGTATTTATGGATGATTTGTCAGTCTTTGGGAATTCATTCCATGAGTGCTTGCAAAATTTAGACACCGTACTAAAGAGGTGTGTGGACACAAATTTGGTGCTGAATTGGGAGAAATGTCACTTCATGGTCACACATGGCATAGTTCTTGGACACTAGATTTCTTCCAAAGGGATTCGAGTAGATCAAGCCAAAGTGGAGGTCATTGAAAGGCTCCCCGTCCCAGTCAATGTCAAAGGAGTCAAGAGTTTTCTTGGCCATGCAGGTTTCTATAGGAGATTCATCAAAGATTTCTCCAAAATTGCAAAGCCACTTTCCAATTTACTCAATAAGGATTCTCCCTTTATCTTTGATTCCTCATGTTTTCATGCTTTTGAAACATTGAAGTCTAGTTTAATTTCTGCACCCATTGTCATTGCACCTGATTGGAACTGTGATTTTGAACTAATGTGTAATGCTAGTGATTATGCAGTAGGGGCAGTCTTCGGTCAGAGAAAGGAGAAGGTGTTCCATGCTATACACTATGCCAGTAAAGTTTTAAATGACGCACAGGTTAATTATGCCACTACTGAAAAAGAGTTACTGGCCATAGTGTATGCATTGGAAAAGTTTAGAAGTTACTTGATTGGTTCCAAGGTCATTATTTATACTGACCATGCAGCCATTGAGTTTCTTTTGACCAAACCTGACTCTAAACCCAAGTTGCTTCGTTGGATTTTACTTTTGCAGGAATTTGATCTAGAAATCAGGGACAAGAGTGGTAAGGAGAACTTGGTTGCAGACCACTTATCCAGACTTACCAATGCTGAAGTGACCAAGATGGAGAAAGAAATAGTGGAAGAGTTTCCAGATGAGCAGCTCTTTGCCATACAGACCAGGCCATGGTTTGCTGACATGGCTAATTATAAAGCTACTGGGGTAATACCTGAGGATTTCACATTTCAACAGCGGAAGAAGTTCCTTCGTGATGCCACTCATTTTGTGTGGGATGACCCATACTTGTTTAAACAAGGTGCTGATGGCTTACTGCGCAGATGTGTTGATGCTGAGGAAGCTAGTGCTATCCTCCAACAGTGCCACAATTCACCTTATGGTGGTCATTTCAATGGCGAACGGACTGTAGTGAAATTCCTCCAATCCGGATTCTATTGGCCCAATTTGTTCAAACAGGCTTATGATCATGTGAAGAGTTGTGATGCCTGTCAAAGATCAGGCGGAATTTCAAAGAGGGATGAGATTCCTCTTCAGAGTATCCAAGAGGTGGAAGTGTTTGACTGTTGGGGGATGGATTTCATGGGACCTTTTCCACCATCATTTGGTAATGAGTATATCTTGGTAGCTGTGGAATATGTCTCCAAATGGGTGGAAGCATTGGCAACTTCTCAGGCTGATGGTAAGACTGTTCTTAAATTCTTGAAGAAAAACATTTTCAACCGTTTTGGAGCCCCGCGGGTTATCATTTGTGATAGGGGGCTCACACTTTGTTAATGCTCAGTTGGGTAAGGCTCTACAACAGTATGGCGTGAATCATAAGGTTGCATCTCCATACCATCCACAGACTAATGGCCAAGCAGAAGTTTCTAACAGAGAAATCAAGAGGATCTTGGAGAAAACTGTTTCTAGTTCCCGAAAGGATTGGTCTCAAAAACTAGATGATGCACTCTAGGCTTATAGAACTGCCTTCAAGGCTCCAATCGGGTTCACTCCATTTCAATTGGTTTATGGTAAATCTTGTCACTTACCGGTTGAATTGGAACATAAAGCTTATTGGGCTCTTAAGCTTCTTAATTTTGATTGTGATGCTGCAGGTAAAAAGAGAGTGGATGAGTTACACCAGCTTGAGGATATGAGGTTGCAAGCATATGAGTCATCTAAGCTTTACAAAGAGAAGATGAAGAAATACCATGATAGTAGAATTGTCAAGAGGGAATTCAGGGCTGGCCAGCAGGTACTCTTATTTAATTCCAGGTTGAGGCTCTTTCCGGGCAAGCTCAAAACCAAATGGTCAGGTCCTTTTCTTATCAAAGAGGTGAAGCCTTATGGAGCCATTGAATTGGAGGACCCAGAATCAAAGAGAACTTGGGTGGTGAATGGACAGAGGTTGAAGCCTTACAGGGGAGAAGATGTTCATCCGGCCATACTGCAGGTGGCTTATTTGGCATTAAAGTGATCAATCACTCCCACGTCAAGCTAGTGACGTTAAAGAAGCGCTTTCTGGGAGGCAACCCAAGGATTAGATGGCAAGAGAGGAGTTCTGGGCGCTTAGCCACCCTCCTGGGCGCTTAGCGCCCCAGTCAGCAACTCTCGGCGCTCAGCGCCCCTGCAAACCCCTCTGGGCGCTTAGCGCCCCTGTGCTGCCAAAAAAAAAAATCAGCTTTGGGCGCTTAGCGCCCCATCGCGGCGCTTAGCGCCCCTGCTCCAGGACGCTGGGCGCTTAGCGCCCCGAGCCGGCGCTTAGTGCCCCTGCTCGAAAATTACCCCAATTTTCCCCTTTTTCCCCAATTTCTCCCAACCCCACCCCTCATTTACCCTACCCACGACCCATCCTCACTTGCCCACTCCTCCCACTCGAAAATCCACCCTTTCTCCTCCCTCTTTCAAATTTCTCCTTCCCCCTTCATCTTCCATAACCACCCATCTCTTCACCTTCTTCCACACCCTCCAACACTTTCATTAATCCCATTACTTCTCATCAAAACCCACTCACCCACCCACCCACCCCATTACTTCTCATCAAAACCCACTCACCCATTTCCTTCTTCCACCCACATTTCCCCCTTCCTATAAATACCCATTTTCCCCACTTCCACCCCACATCTCACAAGCTTTATTTTCTGTTTATTCTCTGATTTTCAGGATGCCCAAGACTAAGGAAACTGCCAATGCCGCTGGTGGTGGCCGTCCGACCAAGCGGAAGCACGGCGAGGGCAGCTCCGGCACCGCCAATTTCGATTCTCGCCGGTTTGTCTCCCTTGCTTCTCAAAATCTTTATATGAAAATCAAGGATAAAATGATTCACCCCGAGCAGGCTGTGAAGCTTCGGGATGACCCTTCCCTGGCGGGCTTTATGATGAGCTGCAGCGTCGCCAATGGATGCCGGTGGCTCAACCGCGAGACCACTACCATCCGGACATCGTCCGTTAGTTCTATGCCAATGGTGCCATTTCTTCAGATGCCCGCACACACAGGTACTCTCATGTTAATGGGGTACGTATTAGCTATGATAAGGAGGCCATCAATGACTTCCTTGGCAGCCCTTGGAAAGGAGGTGATACTCTGTGCACCCATTAGAGCATGGTGCGAGATGAGTCATTTGATGAACATGAGATTCGCAAGCTCATTGTCATTGCTGGCCTGCCTGCATCTGCCATTGTGGGCCTTGTGAAGCGGTTTTGTCTTAGCCGGCTTCCCAAAATATGGCTTGCTTTCATCATCGCCAACATCTTCCCCACCACCCATGTGTCCGATGTCTCAGCTTTGCATTCCCGCATCTTATGGTCTATTCTTAAGCGGGATTCCATCAATGTGGCTGCCTTGCTTTCTGATGCTATTGTTGATTCCATGAACAAACAGGCTGCTTCCATGGTACTCCCTTCTCTCATCAGTAATTTATGTATCATGTGTGAAGCTTATCGGGTACACAGTCAAGAGAAAGAGGTCGCCCTTAAGCTCTTTGACCAGATCTACATCCAGACATTCTATAAGGAGACCCCCTTGTCGAAAGTGCTCAGTCAGCTGGGTGTTACTCCTCCTCCTCCACCAAACTATGACTCTGGCAATGAGGAGAATTCCCCGGTTGACCCTCAGCTCACCGACCTCCAGCTTCTAGAGAAGCTCATGCACCGCATGACCGTTAATGAGGCCAACCAGCGGCGCCAGAACATGGCTTGCTACCGCGCGATCACCGACCTTTACCGCACTGTGCATAGCATCCATGGCATGCAACCTGGCTTTGTGGGTGTCCCTCCGGACCAATTCCGATTTCAGCATGGATGGCCTGAGGACAGGCTATTTCCTGATGAGGGGACGGGTGCACCTGGTGCAGGATCATCAGGACCAGGAGGGCAGGCTGGTTCAGATGAGGAGGATTGATGTGAAGCTGCTGCCATCAATTGTTTTTCTTCTATTTTTAAGTATTAATCGTTATGTACTCTTTAAGTTCTGTTGAACAATTTTATTTTCCCTTTTCGTTCTTGGTTTTTATTTGTTATGTTGTTTCCCTTAATTGCTGGTCTGTTATAGAACCTTGGTGAAGTATGAATTGCATGGTCCTGTTGTTTTAGAAAGCTTTGGGTTAATTTGAAAGTACTCGCATTGTGCCACGTTTAAGTTTCTGAAACAAATATCACTTGGTTCCTAGGCTGTTGTTTAAACTTTTTGAAATCAAGGACCCTAACCGAGTGAGGAGTGAGCCAAACACTGTTTGTGAGTTGAGTGAATCGTCGTTGTTTTTGCAAAGTTGGTTTTGCTTGAGTCTCTAACTTGTGGATTTCATGGTTTATGAAAGGAAATGATCTTTGACATTCGTTTCATTAGTTTAACCCTTGTTGGCCAAAAAGCTTACCTTGATTAGGAACATCCCTTGTAAACCTTTTTGAGCCTTAATGAATTTTCATTTCTTGGTTACAACCCTGAGCCTTATATTGAAAACAGTCCCCACCCTTACTTTCTCAACTTAGGAGAGCATGCAAGATTAATTTTGAGAGGAAGACAGTTGGGGGGAAAACCAAAGTGGTTGAACAGGTTTGCAAACTTCTCAATTCCTAGAGTTAAACAAGAAAAATGAAAGAAAGGAAGCAAAAGAAAGAAAAATAAAAAATAAAAGCATAAAATAGTTGAGGAATTGAGAAGTAGAAAGGATGAGCAAAATCAAAACTTGAAGAAAAAGGGAGAACTATAGAAAAAAGGGGCAAGAAAGTAGAATGTTGGAAGCAAGAACAAGGGGAAGAAGAGCGAATAACTAAGTTGTATTTTGTGTCCTCTCTTAGTTATGAAAGTTTTTGATCCTGAAAAACCCAGTTCTTGAGAGCCTAGCCCCATTTCAACCTCTTTAAAGACCTTTGAGATCCTAGAATTACCATGCAATTTGATTAATTTGTGAGACAGGTAGCAAAGTTGATTCTTGTGATTCAATTGATGATTTTGAGCAGAAACACTTGCCTCTGAACTCTTGTCTGTGAGTTTATCAAATCCTTGATTTTGAAGGGGGGAAAGCCTTATTGTTCTAGGACTTGTGTGATTTTTTTTGATGTCTCTTAATTATTATCAATTGGGGGGATCTCATTTAACCTCTTTGAAAACCGTGTGTCTCCTAGACACTTTTGTGAAGGACTGTGTATCAACTCTGAATTCATTTTAGGTCCTGTTGTCTGTGTCTTTAGTTATTTTGCGGGAAGCCTTACCTTTTGTTTGAGGATAAACAAGGTCCTAAGTTGGGGGGAGTTTGATAAGTGCCAATTTGCTATTAGTTTTAATATGTTTTTAGTGGCACTTATCGTAGTTTTTCATTGTAAAACACCCTTGTTTTAAAGAGTTTTTGGTTAAATGAAAGAGTAAGGCAGTCTTAAGCTTTAAAATATGTTTCTTGTGCTTTTGATGTGTTTTTCACATGTTTCAGGACTCAAAAGATGCAAAGATTTGAAGAAAAATTGAAGAAATCAAGACTCTGGGCGCTAAGCGCCGCCACATGGCGCTAAGCGCCTAGCAACGTGGGAGGACAGTGACTTTGGGCTCTAAGCGCTGCCACAGGGCACTAAGCGCTGCCACAGGGCGCTAAACGCCCAGAACAAGCAGCCAGGGCGCTAAGCGCCATACTAAGCCGCTAAGCGTCCAGGAAGCATTTCCCTGGGCGCTAAGCGCCCCTGCGGCGCCCAGAACCTATAAAATCAAGGTTTTTGCATGTTTTGGGAATATTTTCAACCCTAGCCACCTTGGAACAGACCTAGGACGTGAGAGAGAGCTCGAGAGTGAGAAGAAGAAGAGGAGTTCCATCAACAGACGCTCGGAACCTCGCCGGAGTCGTGGGTTGCATCCCGCGACGTCGCCGTCATCCTAGTTTTCATTGATTCTCCTTGTAAGCTAGCTAGTTTCCATTCTATGGATAACTAAGCTCTCTCTTTAGTTGGATTTTGGCGTAGTACTTTGTCTTGAAGGGATTATGTTTGATTCTTTGTTTACTTTCTATCTTTAATTTCAATTGAACAGTTTTGCTATTATTGCCTGTGTTAGTTTGATCACCTTTCACTTGATTTGAGATTAATCTTGTATGTGGAAACTACTCTATTAATCCGACATAAACCGTTTAATCTAGGCGAAGCTAATTTGCTAGGAATAACGTTAGATCACCTAGTTCCTTAACGCCTGCGTATTTACAGTTTGCTTTGATTAATTGCCTGTGGAAGCGACAATTAGGAAAGTAACTGAATCAACTTCTCATACTAGGAATAGGTGAGTTAGTTAAGAACTGGTGGGAGTGAATTAAAGGTTTTAAGTGATTGTAATCAAGAACAAGGCTAATCCTGAATAACGAAGTGCGAAACCATAATCCAACTGCTTTCTTAATCTGTTAAACCATCCAACCTTTGCTTTCCAATTTCATGCTTTTCAACACAAGTTTTCTAAACAAACACCTTTTATTTTCTTTCTGCTTAACTTCTTGACTAAAGAACGACACTCATACTCATTTGCTCTCTGTGGATCGATAACACCCGTACTATACTGCAATTGAATCTTAAAAGTGGTTTGGACGCAGCGCAAGTATTGGTTTTTATTAAAAGACGTAAAAACCCTTTTAACAAACACCCTATACAAAAAACCATCACCCTAAAAAGCAAACAACTGGCCCTACGATCTTCTTTGATCCAAGATTTTCGCGGCAATCTGGTTCACAGCAACTTCATCAGGACAGGCAAAAACAACACCCACCTGCTTACCCACCGAAACGGCGCGTCTCGCTCTCGTCAAAAACCATGGAGGCACTTGGGCCTCATCTGAAAGAGGAACAGAAGGATGACTGCCGACTCCTTCACCGACCGCCAGGCCCTCGGCTTGAGACTTAGAGGGAGAAGAAGCATCAAGGCTGCACAGAAAAGAACTGCAGGGCACCGACTTCCTGGGCTGACCCCTGTTAGAGAAAAATACCCAAATGAATTAATCTATTTTGATAAATAACAATTTCGTTAAAGAGTCACTAATTTTTTCCTTGAAGAAGTTTATATTCAGGAACTCCTATAAACGGAAAGGACGCTGCAATCATTATCAAAAAGCAAAGTAAAAGTCCGTCCGGCTATGAGAACTTCGTCCGCCTAAAGGGACTGTCCGGATCACTCCAAGTCAAACAGAGAGGTTGACTAAGAAGTAATAATTAAAGACTGACACGAAAAGAATCTGCTCAGTAGAGATCGTTTGTCTAAACCAAGACAAGTTGTCAAGCACCTCCTGTGGATCAGAGCATTAAATACGAAAGAGACAGATTTAAGCGCCATATACCTTGAAGATTCAAATTCTCCGACATTCCTTTATTCAAGTTGCTTTTTACTGAATTTACGGTGAAATCCTCTGATCGTCGTATCTCCTCAACGGTAAAATTCAAAACCTCGGGTCAGAAGCATTAATTGTTGTTACTGGAGATCAGAAGCAAAAGCATTGCCAGACGAACTCACTCTCTACCAGTTAAAGAAATGTTCATCACTTCGGCAAACCTTCTTCAGTAACAAATTGCAAAAGTATCCGTTACTCACAATCCAGCAAATCTCCAACGGAACTATTTTGAAGATCTTCATCAGTTCATCCGGTTGTCATCTTACTGAAGATATAAATAGTGACCTCTGCATCACTTTAAACTTGGCGACTTATACAATATCTAAGCATTCGAACTCTTCAAGTCAATTTACAACTTAGATTAGCTTTTGCCAAGAACACTCAGCAACATTAGAATTTCTATCCTTCTGAGTTTAGTCGCCAATCAGTGTGAACTCTCCATAGAGTGAAAAAAACTCTCATTCTTCTCACACTATCCCTTCAGAGAACCAAACTTAACAATCGTCTCTGAACCCAGAACCTCATATTTTCTACCCACTCTTTGTGAAGAGATCCTTGTAGAAAACCAACCTTCTTGTAAAAGAATTGGGAGAAGTCCTGTCGAATACTTGAGAGATAAAGGAGAAGTCCTGAGAAAACTTGTAAAGGAGAAGTCCTTAGAACACTGGGAGAAGTCCCGGAGAACACTTGTACTATTCAGTCGAAATAGTGGAAAATCTTGGTACAGCCAAGGACTGGACGTAGCCCTATCGATTTTGGGGGTGAACCAGGATAAATATCTTGTGTGCTTTACTATTTACACTTTAAGTACATTTCCGCTGCACGTTTATTTAAACGTTTTCAAACTTATATATAATATTCTGCGAAAAATATTTAAAAAGTCACACACACAATTCAAACCCCCCTTTCTTGTGTGTTTTTATTACTATCAACCCCATGCTCTCTTCTCCCCGATCCCATGCAAGCAAACTAATAGACCAGCTGCCCCCTTAGGACCACCTGCCCCAGCTCGTTTTTTGGGACGACCCCGTCTTCTTGGAGACTGCAAGACCATTCCTTCCTGACTCCCAATTAATTCCGCCCCATAGATGCCGACACTTTCAGGAAGAAGAGAACAATGCCGAGACGAGGCCTCGCAGGAAAAAAACTCTGTCTCGTAGGGAACCCTCCCCTCAGAATAGCCAGCAACTAAGGGGCTAATCTTGGGAAAAAGAAAATCAACGAGGATTCTTTCCCCGATATAGCCACCCTTATCAGAACCCAGAATCAAGGCCGCCTCATAAGAAGCAGAAATGGTGAGCTTCCTCACAAGAGCCTCCTTCCACGAACTGAACCGCACCACACCGCCAGCCTTCCCAGAGACCCTGTTCGCTTCAGCCACCATCTCAAACGGACCATCAACGCGAGTACTCCGCACCACCGGGGACAGTAGACCGTCTCTGGGGTACCTAGCCGCCGCCACCGACAGAAAAGCCCCATCCACCTTAAGACCATCCAAAGCATCAATAGCAGAAATGGCCTACTTCTTGGAAGAGAAGCGGACGAAGCCAAATCGAAATCGCCTCCCCAGTTTTCATTTTCGTTGTATGAAAACATTCAGAATCCTACCGAAGAGAGAAAACAAACCTCGAATATGATGATAACCAATCGCCTCCTCGATGCCATCCACAAACAGGGTAGTGCAGTCTCGCCGTGAAATGTCGCCGGCTTGGACCGCAACGACCTTCTCTGCCTCCCTTGAAACAAAACCCACCGGAACCGCCATAAACGGGTCGCCTGATCCAACCGCCGTCAAATCCTCTTCTGCTTCGCGTTCTACTTCGTGTTCTTCTGTTTCACCCACCTGCAGCCTCTGAATCTGGCCGTCAAAGTCAGCCACCATTTCTTCATTCTCCTCGTCGCCTCCTTCAACCGCCTCTTCCCCCTCATCTGCATCGCACCCTTCTGGCGCCGCATTGCATGTTCGAGTTCCATCGAACTCCCCTGAAACCACCAGACCGGATCCAGTCGCCACCCTCTACGAACAACCGTCGCAACCATCTGTCGGCCTGTCGTCTTCCTCTCCATCGCCATCGTACGCCGGTCCAAGAGCGGAACCTCCTTCCACTGTCGCTGGGTCTGATTTAGGAAGTGAGACCCTAACAGAGCAGCAATGCTTCATTTTCCCCTTTTCGTGAAACTGAACCAGCAGCAAGGAGAGTCTTGATCGACGGCCAGATGTATGCCGCCACCTATGAAGCCGGCAAGATGGCCGCCGCCACCCAAGAAAGGGAAACGAGCAACCCTAGCAGATAGATAAATACATATCAAAAGTTTTTAATTACTACATGCAACATGTTGGGTAAATATCTTAATTAGAGTTTATATGTTTAAAATTGAAAAAAAAAAATTAAAAGAAGAGTCAGTTCCGTGTAACTGCAAAAGTTCCATAATCTTACAGAATTTTATTATTGCCAATTATGAAATCTCAATACAAAATGGAACCCAATTATTAGTAGTAAGTTTTTCGTCACAAAAAAGAAATTGGCTCTTGTAAAGTGGTTTTGTATATGTTTTCAATACTTGAAGGTCCTGTGATCGAATCTAGAAACCATAAAAAAAAAATTCTTCAAATTTTTAAAAACCGTAATTAATGCACTGATTTTCCAATTCCCTAATTTCCGGCATCCCAAAAGAAAACAAAGTTCCTTAAAATATTCAACCGTGCATAGTAATTTCAAATTTTAAGAATGGGGATAATCATCATATTGGTCCCTGTGTTTGGGTCGCCGTCTGAGGTAGGTCCCTCCCCGAAAAATTCTTGGCAAAAGGTCCCTCTATTTGCACACTGTTTGAAATTGGTCCTCGCCGGAGCCCGGAGCTCCGACGAGAGTGCTAAGTGGCAGGTCAATGCTGACGTGGATTTATCCACGTCATTTTTAATTTAGTTTTAATGACAAATGTATAATTCATAATTAAAATAAAATAAAAAAATAATAAAAAAGTAAAAATTAAAAAAATTAATTCTCTAAACAAACTTAATTTATTAATTAACTAAATAAACTTAACTTCTAAATTAAAAACACCAAATCCCAAACCCATAATCAAAACACCTCTCCCTCCCAATAGCACCCAAAACCCAGAATGTTCTTCATCTTCATACACTCATCTTCATCTTTTCATCTGAAAACCCAGAATCACAACACCAAATCCCAAACCCAACGGCAACAACCCTAAACCCCTCTCCCTCCCAATAGCATCCCAAACCCCTCTCCCTCCCAACAACAACAACCCTAAACCCCAAACCCCTCTCCCTCCCAGTTGGATCTAGAACCGTGATAGCCAAATCCGCAAGTGCACAGATGGTTATCGCGTAGTATAAAAGATATTGTACCCAAGCGATATGTGTCTTTTTAGTAAATTATTTAGAGCTTTGTGCAGAAAATAAAAGGGTGTATTTGATGTTTGGTTCTAGAACAAGGACAAGAAAAAGCATAAAATAAAATAAAAGAAAGATGATGATGAGATTTAAGCACTTGGGTTGAATTACATAGTTTATAAAATATGCTAGCAAACTCCTACTTAATTTCTGAATTTTAGAACCAAGTTCATGATGCTATAGCCTAGTATTTCTACAAGTTAATTTCTTACACATTGTAGAACTTTCTTTCTAATTACTAAACTCAATTTCTTGCAATTTAGTTAATTAAAGAAGAAGATGAAGTTCAAGCCAACATAAAGCTAAGTCTATCCTAATTCCTTAGTGATATATACATATAGCCTTTTTTAAATCCTATTTCCCTTACTACTTACCAATTTTCATTGTTATAAGCAATAAGCAAGAAACTTGTGTGCACCAAGATAAATGAAGAACAAGGAAATAAAACATGAATTGAAAATATTATTCAGAAATGTAGAAGAAAACTAAAGCATAAACTACAAACTAAAACAACCCAAGTAACTTAAAAGAATTAGCCAAGCATGGCTAAAAGAGGCATCGAATTACCCTGGACTAGGAGCTCAAGTTTGGCTTCCCACAATTCCTAGGAACAATGCTCTTAAGGAGGAAAGAAGAATACTTGTTGTATTCTGAAAAAGGTGTGTCTTACAAGTGAAGAAAAGACCCCTATTTATAGTAAAAATCTGCCCTCCAGCGCTTGAGCGCTGAGATCCCCAACGCTTGGGCGTTGGGTGCAAATCCAACTCACATCCTAGTCAGAGTCCCAACGCTTGAGCGTTGGCTCGACTGCTGGTTCATCTTCAAGCTTTTATCTCCTTCATAGTAGTGGGTTTTCAATGCCTTCAATGGCCTCCACTCAGCCTCTATTAAGTTCTGAAACCTCCTCTCCACTACCATCAATCCTTCAACCTTATTTTCCATGTGCTTAAATCAAAGAGTGTTGGTTCATATTCTTGATTTCCACTTTAAGTCCTCTCTTTGCTAGCACTTCAATTCTGGTCCTTTAACTTCTTGAAACTTCACTTTTCATCCTCCGCTCTTGAACTTTTGCATTTTAGTCCTTCCTTTCCAGAAACTTACAAATTGGTCCCTGGACAAAAATGATAATTATACCAACTTTCCTAACAATATAAAAATAACTATAAAAATTCCTAAAAATATAAAATAAAGTTTAAAAACCAAATAAAAGCTAATCTATATGCAAAATGCAAAATAAATATAAAATCTACATAAAAAGAGTAAAAATCCTAAATGAGACTAAAAAATAATAAAATAAAAAGACTAAAAAGACCCTAAAAACATCATATAAAATCCAGTCATCAAAGCGCAACCTCCCAGCAGCAACTCCTGGCTTCAATCTGGAACCGCGACCTCCCACTCCATCGCAAGGTTCTCTCATTCTCTCACTCTTTGATTCTGGGTTGTTCTGGTTTTTGTTTTTTCTAGGGTTGGGGGTTCAAAATCTGTGTATTTTTGTTGGGTTTGGTGTTGAAATTTGTGTTCTTTATGGGTTTGGTGTTGAAATTCCTTCTCCATCCACCTCTAACACCAAATTTCACTACCGCATTGTCGCCCCACCGCGAGCCGCACCCCCACTATCTCTCTGCATCGAGCCGCACCCTTCATTATTGTTCTACCAAGAGCTTCCGCCCCACAGTCTTGCAAACCTTCCAATCCTTCCAATCGCTCTGCATTAAACCCCTCTCCCTCCCAACAGCACCCCAAACCCCGCCACCACAACCTTGCAAAACTTCCAATCCTCAATGAAATCAACCGAAACACTATCGAAAACCTCCCCCCACTGGCGCAATCATTGATCTTTTGGGGCTGCGATCCTGGTCAAGTTCCGCGGTGGTTCTTGTTGACCTTTCGGAATTGCGGAACGAAGTGGTTCTTGGTCTTTCAGGTTTGGGGAAGAATCTGCGAGTGCAAGGGCATGAAGTTTGAGCGGTTGCGCTTTGACATCAGGATAGAAGCTATTTGGATCAAAGGTGAAGGTGGTGTTGGCGAAGAGGAGGATCATGAAGCAGATGAGCAAGACCAAGAGGGTTTGGGGTGCTGTTGGGAGGGAGAGGGATTTGGGGTTGCTGCCGTTGGGTTTAGGATTTGGTGTTTTGATTCTGGGTTTACAGATGAAAAGATGAAGATGAAGATGAAGAACATTTTGGGTTTGGGGTGCTGTTGGGAGGGAAAGGTATTTTGATTCTGGGTTTGGGATTTGGTGTTTTTAGTTTAGAAGTTAAGTTTGTTTAGTTAATTTAAAAATTAAGTTTGTTTAGACAATTAGTTTTTTTAATTTTTAATTTTTTATTATTTATTTATTTTATTTTAATTATTAATTATAAATTTGTCATTAAAACTAAATTAAAAATGACGTGGATAAATCCACGTTGTAAAACCCACTATTTTTGAAAATTGTATCTCGATCCTTGAACTGTTTGTAATTGTGCTTTAGCCCTTGAGGCTCATGATATTATGATTTGATTTCTTGAGTATTTTATATTGAAATATAATCATTGGTTGAAAATAATTACTTTGGTTAGCTACTAACAAGATGATATTTGGTTTAGTGGTTGACACTTGAGTATTTTGCCTACGGGGTGAGGGATCGAATCCTTTCTAATGTAGAAGTAATTCTCTTTCCTCTTCTTTATTAATTTCGAATTTTGGGTTGAGAATGAAAAGGGAATATTCTTTTATGCTTAGTTAATTTCTGAATTATTAAAATGAAAATTAAATGAATAACCGAACGAACCTTGACACCGTACAAGACCGGATACGTTCCGTTTTGAAAGAGTTTGCAAGGGAAAAATAAGTCAGTTTCATTCCCTATTTTTACTCTAGTGGGGCGTGCCACTCAGCCCTTGGCTGAGCATATTCTTTTGTCCTCTTTCCTTTTCCGTTTCTGCATAATTTGAATTCAAATTTAAAACAAAAAAAGAGGAAGATATCATCAATTGAAGTGGGAGTGTGCTGCTGAAAATTAGGAGTTTAAGTTGAGTAACCTCCCACCCCCAACACTTCACGTTTAGCATAAGAAGGAAGGGGAAAACGGATTCTTCATTCCACCTTCTGCCTAAAACACGTTAACCCTCTGTGAAGAAAAACTCAGTACCCTTGCTGCTAATTCTTACTGTCACGTTCGTCCCCTTCTTGAGGAAAACAAGTCAAACAACCTCCTCCTTTCCTTCTTGCCTTGGTCGACCAGTTTCCTCCCCTTGGTGTTGAGGTTGAAATTCAATTCTCTTCAAGGTTACAGGATAGAAATTCACCGGTAAGTGTTCATCTTTGTCCAATTCCTGAGTTCTTTCTATGATTACATTCAACTCTGACTTAGCCTTGTTCTGTTTTGGGCATAAATTCCTCTCCTCCAATTCAAGTGTGACCACGAATTTTCCTTCATCCATGGGACAAGAACGAGTATCAAAACTTAGAAGACGAACACCGGGTTACGTTCGTGTCTGGAGCTAAATTGAGGTTGGTTTCACCTTGCACTTTTACTCCTTATTCTATGTCATTGAGTCTATAAGCGTTGGAAAATTTAATTGAGTAAAAATTGATTTTGGACACACAAAACTCTTGAACACATTAAATAGAAGTTGAACCCCGTGACCCTCATGAAAACTCTGGGTAAAAAAAACTGCTTTGAACCTCTACTTTATGAGAAAAACTTGATGTTGGTCTTGCTGGCAGAGAGCTAACGCTTGAGCGTTAGCCTCCCAACGCCGTTAGCGTTCTGTCCAGAACGTCTGCCAGTCTAGGGAGCCGACGCCTGAGCATTGGCATCCCAACGCACAAGCGTTGGGCCCCTGTCAGCCAGAAAACAGATTTTTACTCCTTGGTTCTAAAATTAATTTTGAGGTTCCTACCTTCTTTCTTGGGCCTAATTAAGGGTATTAAATTGAATATTAGGAAATTTGGACTTGAAGTGGATGCAATATACTAGAAGATAAGGGTAACTTCTCTATATAGGTTGTTTAACGTTGTGTTATTTTTGAATTCTGTTTTGGCAAATTGGTTGAGATAAATTGGAATGATTATATGGACTTCTATTGTACATGCTGTGATATTGTAATATTCTGTTTGGAGATGATGAGAATTTGAAATTTATGTTGATATAACATGTATATATGTTAAGAGAAATTAAAAGTAACTGACATATGGTAACATGACTATATTGAGTTTATGTGTGAACTGTTGGTTCGTGAGATTGAGAATTATTTGAGTCATATCATATGCATACTTAGGTTTGTTTAGGCTCTGATGTGACGGGTACTTGTCCCGTGAGATCAGCCGAGGGTAATGTGGTGGATACTTGTCCCACGTGATTATCCTGCCCTTGTTCTGAGAAAATTTGGCAATAGCTATGCATGTAGAGTTCCTAGGAAAGATTTGCATAATAATAATAATAATAATACATAAAATATTTATACAGGGACGTGCTGTTTTGTTCCTTGCTCTTTTCTTATTTCTATTTTTTTTTTTTTGTAAATATTATGTATTTAAAAAAAAAAACAGTGGACGTTGGTTCTGTTCGAATTATTTATTTTTATTTATTTATGTAATTATTTTATTTCTAATTTATTTTTTTATTGCATTTATTAATTATTAATTATTTGTTGTTTGATATTATTATTTGTCTTCGAAGTTAACCCTTGCTGCTTGTGTGTATGTTGATTGGGCGCTTAACGCCACAGAGGAACAACGTGAAGCGTAGATTGAAGAAGCAAGGTGGGGCGAGAAAGTGAAGATGAATTGGAGCTTGTTTTGTTTTCAAAGACTTAGATTTTTTTTTGTGTGTTATTGATACCTTATTTTATTTTCTGTTAGATGTTATGCTAACTATGGGATTATATTTGTTAAATATTTATTTGAGCGACGAATTTGATTTTAAAAAAAAGGGACCTTTTTGAGAGGTTTTACGAAACTAATTTCCGCGTAAATACAATGTGATCCCTCAATGCAAAATTGGGGCGTTACATTTGTGGTATCAGAGCAATAGTTGAAATAACCAACGTTGTTGGGTAATTGCATTCCGAGACCGATTGATTGGGGTGTCAATCAAGGTAAGAATTTTGTGGAATATATATATATATATATATATATATATATATATATATTTGTATTTTATTTTATTATTACTTGTTTGAGATTGTCCCATGAGCGGACGATCTAATTGCTATGTGTTTGACTAACATTCTTGGCTGTCTCTGTCTTCTGTTTAACTGCTAGTTTCCTTATGAGCAGGAGTAAGAGACTAACGAATCGGAATACGGAGATGGCAGACTCTAACGCGATGAATCAAGTGGCCGCCGCCATTTCAAATCTGACAACGCTGATGACGCAGCAGGTAACCGCTGCTGCTGCTCGTGTGGAGGAAGAGGCCAACCGAGCGACTGCAAAGGTTGCTGCTCGTGTCGAGGAAGAGGCCAACCGAGCTGCTGCGACTGCTGCTGCACAGGCTCAGCAGGCTGAGAGAGATCAAGCTTCGGCTCAGACGAGGGGGCTGAATGACTTCAAGAGGCAAGACCCGCCGAGGTTTCCCGGAGGCTATGATTCGGAGGAAGCATATCTGTGGCTGCAAGAGATTGAGAAAATATTTACCTTTCTTAAGACCCCCGCTGCAACCAGGGTGAACTACACTGCATACCTGCTGTCGGGAGAAGCTGAGCACTGGTGGAACGGTGCTAGGGCGATGATGGAGGCCGATTTCCAGGTTGTCACTTGGGAGTCCTTCAAGAGGGCATTATTGGCTAAATACTTCCCCAAGAGTGCCAGAGCTGCTCGTGAGAAGGAATTTTCCAATCTTAAGCAGGGGAACATATCTGTTGGGGAGTATGCTGCTAAGCTGGAATCTTTGGCAAGACATTACAGGTTTTTCCGAGACCGATTTGATGAGGGGTACATGTGCGAACGATTTATTGACGGGCTGAACTACGAGATTAAGCGTGCTGTGCAACCACTTGGTATTGATAGCTACCAACAGTTGGTGGAGAAGGCTAAGGGCGTCGAGGTTATTGATGCTCACCAGGGCAAGTCATAGGGAAGCAGTGGACCAGCCAGGTCCCAACCAGTCAGAGCCAACAAGGGGAAGAAGCCGTATCAGAGGCCCCAAGCTAAGGGGCATGCTTTCGGGTCCAACCGACCAGTTGGAGGCAACATGGGATTTCAAGGAGCTCAGAGACCGATTGAGGATGTTGTCTGTTTCAAGTGCAACCAGAAGGGCCACTATGCGAATAACTGTGGAGAGAAGTCCCTCATTTGCTGGAATTGTCAGAAACCGAGCCATGCTTCTAGAGGTTGTCATGTACCGAAGGTCGAGAGTGCAGTGAATGCAGTTCGTGGAAAGAAACCAGTTGCGCACGATAGAGTCTACAACATTACCGGGGAGGTAGTTGAGAATACTGAGGGTCTGATTCAGGATCGCTGCGAAATTGCGGGTACACCTCTCACTGTTCTTTTTTATTCAGGTGCTACCCATTCGTTCATTGTTATTGATTGTGTAGAAAAGCTTGATTTGCCTGTGTCGGAGTTGCCGTTCGACTTGGGGGTATCTATCCCCGCCGATGATTGTTTAACTGCAACCTCTGTGTGTTTGAATTGCCCCTTGATGTTCCGGGATAGAGAGTTCATTGCGAACTTAATCTGCCTGCCCCTCAAACAATTGGACGTGATCATAGGCATGGACTGGCTTTCTCATCACCATGTTCTACTGGATTGCACCAATAGGGAGGTAGTCGTCCCTGACACGAAGATGTCAGAGTTTCTTCATTCTTACCTTTCGAAGTCCTCCCTTAGAGGAGGAGCTTTGAAAGTCATGTTGGAAGCAAGCGTTGGAGAATCACGAGCAGATGGCATACATGACATACAGGTGGTTCGTGACTTTGCAGATGTGTTTCCGAAGGATGTTCCGGGAATACCCCCTGTCCGCGACGTGGAGTTCGCCATCGACGTGGTCCCTGTTACTGGACCAACTTCCATAACACCGTACTGGATGGCACCAGCAGAGCTAGCAGAGCTGAAGAGCCAGCTCGATGACCTTTTGGCGAAAGGTTTCATCCGACCTAGTGTTTCTCCATGGGGAGCATCTGTGCTTCTCGTGAAGAAGAAGAATGGAAGATCACGGCTGTGCGTCGACTACAGACAACTGAACAAGGTGACCGTGAAAAATCATTATCCTTTGCCTAGGATCGACGATTTAATGGACCAACTTCGGGGAGCAGCGGTTTTCTCGAAGATTGACTTGCGATCTGGGTACCACCAGATTCGGGTTAAGGAAGCTGATATTAAGAAGACGGCATTTCGTACTCGCTATGGACACTATGAGTATCTAGTGATGCCATTTGGAGTCACGAATGTGCCAGCGGTATTCATGGACTACATGAATAGAATCTTCAGTCCCTTTCTAGACAGGTTTGTGTCTGTCTTCTAATGAATCTCTTGATCTTGTAAATGTACACAAGAGCCTAACCCATTTCTTTACAGGTTCGTTGTCGTCTTCATTGATGAAATTCTGATCTATTCGAGGAGTCGAGAGGAACACGAGGAGCATCTACGTCAGGTGTTAACTGTCCTGCGTGAGAAGACTCTGTTTGTGAACGCGGCTAAGTGCGAATTCTGGTTGGAGGAGGTTAAGTTCTTGGGTCATGTGACCTCTAAGGAAGGCATTGTTGTCGATCCAAGCAAGGTTGAGGCAGTAATGTTGTAGGAACAACCGAAGACTGCAACTGATATCAAAAGTTTTGTGGGTTTAGCTGGTTATTATCGAAGATTCATCGAAGGTTTCGCAAAAATTGCAGAGCCTTTGACGAAGCTGACGAGAAAGAATCAACCTTTTTCCTGGACAGAAGAGTGTGAGTCCAGTTTCCAGGAGATGAAGCAGCGTTTGACAACCGCACCTGTGTTGGCACTTCCACAGTGTGAAGACCCTTACAAGGTTTACTGTGATGCTTCCTACTTGGGTTTGGGTTATGTGCTAATGCAGAATCAGAAGGTTGTGGCCTATGCATCAAGACAGCTGAAGGTCCATGAACGAAACTATCCTACGCATGATCTGGAGCTTGCAGCGGTGGTTTTTGCTCTCAAGATTTGGAGGCACTACTTGTATGGGAGCACGTTCACGGTTTTCAGCGACCACAAGAGTTTGAAATACTTGTTCGATCAGAAAGACCTAAACTTGAGACAGAGATGCTGGATGGAGTTCTTAAGGACTATGAGTTTACCTTGCAGTATCATCCAGGAAAGGAGAACGTGGCAGCTGATGCTCTAAGTCGCAAGGCTATTCATGTTTCCTCTCTGATGATTAAGGAGTTGGAGCTGATTGAGGCTTTTCGTGACCTGAGTTTTGATGTGCAGGTGACACCCAGAAAACTGAGTTTCGGAATGGTCACGATTTCTAGTGATTTGTTACAGAGGATCAGAGACAAGCAGATGCAAGACAAGGAACTGATTGAGAAGAGGGAGATGGTTAATGCTGGTAAGGCACCGGATTTTGCAATAGGTGCTGATGGTATTTTGCGTTGCAAGGGACGTGTGTGTGTCCCGAGTAATGCCGAGTTGAGGAGAATGATCCTGGACGAGGGTCACAAGAGCAGGTTGAGTTTTCATCCGTGTGCAACAAAGATGTATCAGGATTTGAAGTTGAACTTTTGGTGGTCAGGTATGAAGAAGAATGTTGCCGAGTATGTTGCTGCGTGCCTGACTTGCTAGAAGGCAAAGGTGGAGCATCAGAAGCCAGCAGGACTGATGCAATCTCTTGAGGTACCGGAGTGGAAGTGGGACAACATCTCCATGGATTTTGTGGTTGCCTTACCACTTACTCGGAAGAGGTTCGATTCCATATGGGTGATTGTTGACAGGTTGACGAAGTCTGCACACTTTATACCAGTGAAGACCACTTATAAGGTGGAACAACTTGCAGAAGTCTACATTGCGGAGATTGTGCGTCTTCACGGGGTTCCTTCGACCATAGTTTCTGACAGAGATCCGAAGTTTACTTCACACTTCTGGAAGGCTCTACAGGGAGCTCTTGGTTCAAGGTTGAGTTTGAGTTCTGCTTACCACCCGCAGACTGACGGGCAAACGGAGAGGACGATTCAGACACTGGAGGATCTTCTCCGGGCTTGTGTGCTTGATAATCAGGGAAGCTGGGATGAGTTACTGCCATTGATTGAGTTTACCTATAACAACAGTTTCCACGCCAGCATTGGGGTGGCCCCGTACGAGGCTTTGTACGGGAAGAGGTGCAGGACACCGTTGTGTTGGTTCCAGGATGGGGAGCATTTTCTAGTTGGACCAGAGTTTGTTCAACAGACGACAGAGAATGTGAAGCAAACTAGAGAGAAAATGAAGACATCTCAAAGTCGGCAGAAGAGCTATGTCGATAACCGGCAAAGGGAGCTAGAGTTTGCACCAGGGGAGCATGTTTTCCTTTGTGTGACACCAACTACTGGAGTCGGGAGGGAGGTTAAACCAAAGAAGCTGACACCGAAGTTTATTGGGCCATATCAAATCATCAAGAGAGTTGGACTGGTGGCGTATCACATTGCCTTGCCACCCTTCTTGTCCAGGATTCACAATGTTTTGCATGTGACCCAGTTGCGGAAGTACATTCCTGATCCGTCTCATGTCATCACCCAGGATGATGTTCAGTTGAGAGAGAACTTGACGTTCGAGGTTCTGCCGATTACGATTGCTGATCGGAGGGTGAAACAGTTGAAGAACAAAGAGATTCCTCTAGTGAAAGTAATTTGGAACCAGACTACAGGAGACGCCACATGGGAGCGGGAGGAAAAGATGAGGGAGCAATACCCTGATCTATTCCTTGACTCTTAGTTTCGAGGACGAAACTTGTTTTAGGAGGGTAGGATTGTAAGACTCACTATTTTTGAAAATTGTATCTCGATCCTTGAACTGTTTGTAATTGTGTTTTAGCCCTTGAGGCTCATGATATTATGATTTGATTCCTTGAGTATTTTATATTGAAATATAATCATTGGTTGAAAATAATTATTTTGGTTAGCTTCTACCAAGATGAGTTTTGGTTTAGTGGTTGAGACTTGAGTATTTTGCCTACGGGGCGAAGGATCGAATCCTGTCTAACGTAGTCAGTTTCATTCCCTATTTTTAATCTAGTGGGGCGTGCCACTTAGCCCAAGGAAGGGGAAAATAGATTCTTCATTCCACCTTCTGTCTAAAACACGTTAACCCTCTGTGAAGAAAAACTCAGTACCCTTACTGCTAATTCTTACTGTCACGTTCATCCCCTTCTTGAGGAAAACAAGTCAAACAACCTCCTCCTTTCCTTCTTGCCTTGGTCGACCAGTTTCCTCCCCTTGGTGTTGAGGCTGAAATTCAATTCTCTTCAAGGTTACAGGATAGAAATTCACCAGTAAGTATTCATCTTTGTCCAATTCCTGAGTTCTTTCTATGATTACATTCAACCCTGACTTAGCCTTGTTCTGTTTTGGGCATAAATTCCTCTCCTCCAATTCAAGTGTGACCATGAATTTTCCTTCATCCATGGGACAAGAATGAGTATCAAAACTTAGAAGACGAACACCGGGTTACGTTCGTGTCCGGAGCTAAATTGAGGTTGGTTTCACCTTGCACTTTTACTCCTTATTCTATGTCATTGAGTCTATAAGCGTTGGAAAATTTAATTGAGTAAAAATTGATTTTGGACACACAAAACTCTTGAACACATTAAATAGAAGTTGAACCCCGTGACCCTCATGAAAACTCTGGGTAAAAAAACTGCTTTGAACCTCTACTTTATGAGAAAAACTTGATGTTGGTCTTGCTGACAAAGAGCTAACGCTTGAGCGTTAGCTTCCCAACGCTTGAGCATCCCAACGCACAAGCGTTGGGCCCCTGTTAGCCAGAAAACAGATTTTTACTCATTGGTTCTAAAATTAATTCTGAGGTTCCTACCTTCTTTCTTGGGCCTAATTAAGGGTATTAAATTGTATATTAGGAAAATTGGACTTGAAGTGGATGCAATATACTAGAAGGTAAGGTTAACTTCTCTATATAGGTTGTGTAACATTGTGTTATTTTTTAATTCTGTTTTGGCAAATTGGTTGAGATAAATTGGAATGATTATATGGACTGTTGTTGTACATGCTGTGATATTGTAATATTCTGTTTGGAGATGATGAGAATTTGAAATTTATGTTAATATAACATGTATATATGTTAAGAGAAATTGAAAGTAACTGGCATATGGTAACATGACTATATTGAGTTTATGTGTAAGAGATTGAGAATTATTTTAGTCATATCATATGCATACTTAGATTTATTTAGGCTCTGATGTGACGGGTACTTCTCCCACTGTTCGTTGCTCTTTTCTTATTTCTATTGTTTTTTTTTTTTTTGTAAATATTATGTATTTTTTAAAAAAAAAACAACAACAGTGGACGTTGGTTCTGTTTGAATTATTTATTTTTATTTATTTATGTAATTATTTTATTTCTAATTTATTTTGTTATTGCATTTATCAATTATTAATTATTTGTGGTTTGATATTATTATTTGTCTTTGAAGTGAACCGTTGCTGCTTGTGTGTATATTGATTGAGCGCTTAACGCCACAGAAAAACAACGTGAAGCATAGATTGAAGAGGCAAGGTGGGGCGAGGAAGTGAAGGTGAAGTTGTGAAGATGAATTGGAGCTTGTTTTGTTTTCAAAGACTTAGATTTTTTTTTTTTGTTATTGATACCTTATTTTATTTTCCGTTAGATGTTATGCTAACTATGAGATTATATTTGTTAAATATTTATTTGAGCGACGAATTTGATTTTCAAAAAAGAGAAACCTTTTTGAGAGGTTTTACGAAACTTATTTCCGCATAAATACAATGTGGTCCCTCAATTCAAAATTGGGGCGTTACACACATCAGCATTGGCCTGCCACTCAGCACTCTCGCCGGAGCTCCGGGATCTGACGAGGACTAATTTAAGACAGTGTGCAAACAGAAGGACCTTTTGTTAAGAATTTTCTGGCGAGGGACCTACCTCAGACAACGATTCAAACACAGGGACCAATATGATGATTATCCTTTAAGAAAGTACCAATTTTTTTGGAGAACAATCTTATATTTATTTATTGTTTGAAAAAAAAATAACTTCAAAATTACTTTTTTTTTCCTAGAAAGTACCAATTTTTATGGAAAATAATCATATTTTTTACTTTTCAAAAAACAATATCTAATCTAAATCTAAATAATACTACATATGGAGGCATGACTAATGGAGAGTTTAAGGTAAAACCTGCCATGTGTTACTCATACAGAATTTCTACATGAATAAAATATTTCAAAATGAAAATCAAATTACTAAAAGAGGAAAGAACAGATTTAAGCCATCTGAATAATCAATCGCTAAACCTCTACTACCCACTTATTTTTTTTTTTGTCTTGACCAAGGTATCCCGACAGCTGATTGTTGTGAGATTAATTCTTTGCCTCACGATCAGCGCACGAAGCGATAGGGGGCTAGCCAATGAGTTTTTCCATTCATAAGAGTTGGAATTCGAACCCCCAACCACTAATTTACGATGCAATTATATGCAAATTGTTCAAATTAATTATTTAAAATATTAGATAAACTTTTTATATCGAAAATCAAATTTGAAATTATATAAATAATTTTTTTGACATTTAAATAATTAATTATTCACCATATTTATTCAAAATATTTAATTTAAAGGGATTAACCTGTTTCAAGGATTACTCAAGCACCAAAATCATCGGAAGAGGATGGATCGATAATATTGAGACCTTTTGATCGAAGAAAATCTACTCCGATCTCTTGACAAACTATTTCCTCCAAAGCATTCCAAGCCAGAAAAGACAACCCACTTGGACCTCTGAGAAGTTTATTAACGAGGAAACCATAGGGAATGACTTGTTGGTTGTTAATCAGAGCGGAGGCGAGATGGTTGTAGACAATATCTACAACGTTAATGTACTCTTCATTCAGAATAAAGTACATGATGAAAAGATCTTTGTCAAATACGTCTGTTAAACGACCCGTCCTTGGACAAATCACATGCGTAATCATCTGGTGTAAAACTCTGGTCGGAAAAGTGAGGGATGAGTAAAGAGAGCGTTGGGAGACAGTGGGTTTTCCATATGATAAATGACTTTATCAATGTCTCTCTTGTCGCGTTCTCTTTGCCAAA
The DNA here is from genome assembly GCA_030819835.1 of Acmispon strigosus. Lineage (NCBI taxonomy): Eukaryota > Viridiplantae > Streptophyta > Magnoliopsida > Fabales > Fabaceae > Acmispon > Acmispon strigosus. Next base: position 3,003,244 of record JAUAMA010000003.1, read on the forward strand.
ACTCTGAATATATTTCTCCTTCATCTGCGCTGTTAAGAAGTTCGGCAAGTTTTTCCCTAGTCAAGAGATGTTATGATTTAACACCGTCTCGGTGAAACCACGGCTACAACTAAAAGACAAAGAAGACCAGTAAGTCATAACAAGTTCAGGATACAAGGATTCCTCAGGAACATCGCACAACACGGATAAACGGGTATGCCGTAGAGCATTAGAACCACGAACTTGATAATGACGCAACTGGGGAAAATTAACAACGAATGGAGGACATAAGGTCATAGCGTTCGTCATCTCCACCACGAGAGCTTTGTGGAAAAGAAATGAAAAGAGAAGTTGTTTGGAGTGGTTTTTCTTATAAGGGGAAAAATTGACAGAATGAAAAGTTACAAAATAGGTAAGTTCATGACATCTACCTCAAACACGTGGAATGGTATTGGGAACCTAATTCCCATCATTGTCTACTTACTAGCATAGTGGACTATTAATTGCCCCACTATCATTACTAAACCGTCATTCTCCCTTTTAAATTAATTAAATAAAGGATAACTTGGAATTGTCTTTTATTTGATTAAAAATATCACACTTCTCAACAGGAAACTCCCTTCGAAGTATGATACTTTGAGGGGCATCTGTTAGCCTGGAATTTTTTGCTAAGTCTTAACCTGGTCGAAGATTGCATGGCAAGATGGTTTCGATAAAAAGAGAAGATATGCAACGAAGGCTAATAGAACGGTTTCTAATACTTCGACCAAAATGACATGTTGAGTCGAAGTCAGATCCATATTGGAGACAAGACTCTAAAATGAACAAGTTTTGTACTTGTTTTCGACTCAAGCTTCAGTAGGCACAGGAAGACATTTCGACGGAGGTTATAAGTAGTTACTCAAGGCGAACGTGCAGAAAGCAGACCAGCAAACGTGGGACGCGTGTCAAACGCAGGTAGTCCGTCCGTTATCCAGCGGTTGAGGATTGCAGCCTATAAATAGAGGAAGACATGCCAGAATTAAGGGTCTTTCGTCCACTTCACAACACGTCTGGTAGCGATAATTCTCAAACCCCACAGCCATAAGTCCAAGCGAACGCAACGCAGTGCGACGGCAACGAGTCAAACATGAGTGACTAAGTGATGTTCGACTGATCAAACCTTTACATTCCCAGCAAAACTCTTTATGTTTTCCTGCAATTTAATTTTAATGCAGTTTTTCTTCTTCTTGTGATTCGCATTTTATTTACTTTAAATTCAGTCTTCTTCCTTTAAAACGCTTAACCAGTTCGCTCGAACCACTTTCAACGGACACCACGCACACCCACTCCACTCACACCATTTCGCGCACTCATGATTTCCATATCCCAAAGCCCGTAAGAGGATCAGGATCCAGTCTTTTCATCAACATTTGGATCCACTTGTGAATTTACCCGATTTATCAAAAATCAGAGTAAACAAAAATAAATACCTTTTTAACCATATCGAGTCTTCCAATGAAGTAACCCTTCATCCAACCCACAATATCATCTTTCTCTTTAGCTTGTGAGAGAACATATTTCTGTGCATATTGTTGTGATTAAAAATAATAATGTAAATGTTCATTGTACGTTTGAGTGCATTGTTTAAAAAAAATAATGACAAAGGTAAAGGAAATGAATTACCGTAAACATAGTCGGCAAGAACAGCCTATAACTAATGTCAGCACTTTTCCTATCTTGATAAGAAAGCATGCTCACAGCTAAATTAATTACCTGAATATGAGAGACTAAGTCAATAAGGTATTTTCTAATAACATAAACAATATCAAATTCTTACCTACTGGTCCACCCAACCCATTGGTCGTAGGGTTTTAAGAGTAAATCTATCCCCATGATAATCATCTGTTCGCACAAGAATCTCTTTCCTGCAACGTCCTAGACACAATAATGTCATAAATTTAACACATATTTATATGTCATTAAATCATAGATTGGACTTAAAAATGAAATACCCATCTAAGCCTATAGCATTGTTGTCAGCAAATATATATGTTGCTATGGCTGCCAGAACCTGGTTGAGATTCATACTTTTCAGGTCGGTAAACGACAGCGATCCACTAAACTCCATATACATGCATGGACAAGTTAGATTTATGTGGTACTTATATAAGTTATAAAAAAACATATTCAAAATAGTAGATTACCTCTGGAATTTGTATTCCAGACTTCAGGCCTAAATTAATTCCATGGAGTCGATCAAATTTGTTGTAGACATCAACAAACTCATTAGTTAGGCAAGAAAATAGCTTTCTAACTTCTTCTGCTTCTCTAGCATCATTTTTTCCAGTCTATTTCATACATGGTGAGGAAAAGGAATTTCAACTTGAGTAATCCTTGAAACAGGTTAATCCCTTTAAATTAAATATTTTGAATACATATGGTGAATCCTCTATACTGAGCCATTCCCTAATAAATACGGTGAACCATCATCCAAAGTTCACTACTTGTATCGTTCAAACGTTTTTACAGCACGCATCGTCCACACGTTTCACTTCTCTGCTTAAACAGTTCTAACCTATCGTTTACAGAAGTGTGTGTTTAGTTCTTAGCATTATTGTTTAAACTCTGTTTAATCAATTTCCACTGTCATCGTTTACAAAAAGTTTTTATGAACTAATAATTGTTTTTGAAAGTCAAGTTTCAATTCAGACACAATTCAACCCCCTTCTTGTTTCATCCCTTTATTTTATCAGGAGATACTTCGGTTCAGGAGGCCCGTGCTCATAATGAAGTTGGAACACGGTGATGGAAGCAAAGGAAGGAATCGTGGTGGTGGAGCCACCACCCGTGTGGTGCAGAGGCGAACCGCCGCCGGCGAGGTTGAAGAGAGTAAGATGATGAAGCAGAAAGGTTTAGGGTTAATGAATTTTTCTTTTTAAATCTTATTTTAGGTTTAATTTAATTTTTTTAATTTCAAAAATAATTAAAAAATGTAAATAGTTGGGGGATAAAATACAAAACTTAAGAAGTTTAGGGACCCAAACTTGAAACATAAAACTTACTGGTCAACCAGATGACATGGCAGTCTAGTACACTAGGAAACTTTCTACTGGTCACTAAGTGGGGGGCGTAGCTGCTGTTTAAAACACAACCAACATTTTTAAGCTTGCTAAATTTTTCTATATACCTCTTAATCTTGAAAATTGAAAGGTAACAAAAAAATCTTGAAATTTGAAATAACTATCTTCTCTTTTTAGCAAAGGAATAATCTTTTTTTTTGTCAATATATGAACACATTTGATTGTAGTTTTTGAAAAGAGCTTTTATTTTTAGATTTAAAACTAAAATACTAGAACAATTCAAATATAATTTTTGTTTCTATTTTTAGTTTTTAAATTACAATTTTTTTAATATTAGAAACATTTTATTCAAACAGTTTTTTTCTTATTTTCTTTTAAAAAACATAGTTTGTAACAACAATTTTTAAATAAAAGAAAACTAAAACTGAAATCAAACAACCCCTAACTATCCTCTATACTTTTCTCTTTTTATTTTTTATTTTTGCGGTGGTTGAAAACTATCCTTTCCTCTTTTTTTAATGTGTGGAACATATATACAATCCACTAAAGGAAGGCCCATCAAATAATAGGGCTCGACCCATCAAACATACTAAGGGCCCGTTTGGTGGACAGGATAAACAGAGACAAGATAGAATAGTAATCATATCCTGTTGTTATCTGTTGTTTGTTGCGCCAGCAGGATAGGATAACACTATCTTGTCTCTTATCCTATCCTGTCCATCATGTGTAAAAGTTATCCTGAGCGGGAGCTAGGATAGAAATTATCCTGACAGGATATGATATCAGTTTTTTGTTTGTTTATTACCATGACCCAAAATTAATTTTAATATTTATATTTTATATAATTTATAATAATATTAATTAATAAATATAAATTTTTATTTTAATAAAATATTAATTTTATTACTTATCAATTACTAATTGTTATTGTTAAATTAAATTATTTAGTTACTGATAAATTTAATTAAAAAATAAACTTATTTATAAATGGTGAAAATATTGGATTTACTCATATAAAATAATTAAATTTTCATTATCACTTACTACTACTTAGTGAACATTATTTTTCGTTATTTATATTATAATAAAAATACACAAAATAATTATTCACTAACAATAAAATAGGCTACTCATATTCATATATATATATATATATATATATATATATATATATATATATATATATATATATATATATATATATATATATTATAGGCTACGAACCCCTCTTGGTAGTGATGGGGAAGTAGCAAACAATCTCTTTCCCATTATAGGCTACGAACTCCTAATTATTGAATAATTATTCCAATCAGCAAAAATATAACCCAGCACAGCAAAAACTCATATATATATATATTAATGTTTTAATAGTAAATATAGACTAATTTATATTATCATATGATATTATTTAAAATTATTTCTCTACTTATATAATTATAATTAATAATTTAAATATAAAATATTTTTGAAAGAATAATATCTTTTAATAATTTTTATCATTAATCACTTACCCCTACTAAGTTAAAACACATTGGTTACGTATATAATAATTTTAATTAAAATAGACTCCCTTCGAAAAAAATAAAATAGCCGAATTAATAAAAATTAATTTTATTTTAGTTAATATTAAAAAATAAGCTATTTATAAAAATGTAAAAAAATTAAATTTAATAGAATAATCACTTTTTAAAATAAAAATATTTAGAAAATTAAATTTTAATATGTATTTTTTATTTCAAGGAAAATTTAATACATTTTCATTGTTTGTATCATATCCTATCAATATCCTATCCACCCCAAACGCAGGATAGGATAAGAGTCTATCTTGTTCTTATCATATCCTGTGTTTATCCACCAAACGAGCCCTAAAGATTTGGAGCATCTTTGATCTGTACATAATCTAATATACTAAAGTGTATGTACATTTATTTCATAATCCTGGGAGTAGAGTATAAAATTAAAATACTTGGAGATTTTGTTTGATAGTACGGTACCTACCCATCCTTTTCTCAAAATAATACTGCTTCGAAAGAAAGCAATACACATGACATGATAGGGATGCTGATTCAACAACACCATGTTACACTGCTAACATAAAAGACATGTGTTTGGTTTTGGAGCCTATAATATAATCACTTCCAAGAGTGATAGCTCTTGCCTTCAAGCAATGGCAACATTCGTAGCGTGAATGTAATGGGGGCCTAGAATGATTTTGAATGGTATCATCAGAAGCAACACTTGGATTGTTACCAGATCCATTATTGACATAGGAACTTGATCACTGAGAAAAGGAAGTTGAGTTTCACACCAAGAATGCAGCTCAGAACTCTAAACTAATCAACATAAAAGAAGAAAGAAAAAGTAGAAAAACAAAAAATGAACTAGAGAAGTTTCTCATTAGCTCTGAACTGAGATTGACTTGATGAACTCAATGACTGGATGAGCTCAATGAGCTTCAGCTTATATACATAACTCCTACCCTACATGTACTTTCCCTTAAAACTCAACTAACCGATTAACAAATAACAGCCTTACAACTAATTAACTCCCTTGACTCATCTCCTTGCTTTCTTCTATTCGCTCTGACAAAGTATGCATCACTATATTTTCTTCCTCTCTCCTCTCAGCAAGAAAAGAAAACAAGAAATGACGATGTTTGAACTAAAGGATATTTCCTTTTCTTTTCCTTGCACAGAAGGACAAAGTTGACATCACTTTATTTTCTTCCTTTCACCTCTTAGCATCATCTGAGGCCTCAGCTTAAAAATTTCAACCAAACTTGCTAAAATTAGTTTTTCATTATCCAAATAAAGTACTAGCAATGCTTACATCAACTTGTATTTTCTCAAAAAAACTACTCCTCTTAGAAGGGTCCCAAGCACACACTTGCTCTCAAAACACAATTGAAATGAATCTAAAATAAGCAAAGCATTTATTTGAGATTAGGAAGAAACTAAACAAACAGAAACTCAACGAGTTCGTTGCAGATCAACGGTCTTGGTCCAGGATTGACGGGAGGAGATGTCAGACCACCACCTGGAGATGTTGTTCCTGGAAGAAGTGAAGAGCGAAGCGGTGTCGGCATCAGCGGAAATGAGATAATGGATGTTGGGAAGATGCGAAAGGTCAGCGAGAGAGAAGTCATCTCCAGCCAAGAAACGCGTCTCCCCGAGCCTCTTATCGTAGACATCCAGCACCTTGGCGAGCTTCTCCTTGTTCTGCTTGATCGCTCCTTCGTCCTGCGGAATCTTCATCCGTGGAGCGAATGCGAGCTGAAACACGAGGGTTGAGGAAGGTGGGTTGAAGCTCTGCCCTTCCGCCTCCAACCACTGATCTATTGAGGCTTTCGCTAACGGATTCGTCCCGTACAGTTCCTTGTTCCCCTTGTTCCTGTGTTTCTCACAAACGTACCTGCATATCGCTCTTGACTCTGCAGGTAAAGGTAATTGCTTCCTTTTAGGGGGAAATTAGAAAAGAAATGTTCCAAATTGAGCTTGAGCTTCACCTTACCGAAGAGTGAAATCTCCTCATCCTCAAATGCTGGTACTTGCCCAAACGGCTGGAACAGAATTCATCAAAAGTGATCAGTGAAGTGAAATTCAAAATAGTAGTAAAAAGGGGTTGAAATTGACTTGACAGTTGACATACATACATGGATCTTGAGGAAATCAGGGTTCTTGTGTTCCCCTTTGGACATGTTGATAGGGATGAGTTGGAATTGGAGGTCTTTCTCGTGGAGACATGCCAACACCCTCGACACGGCGGTGGATAAGGCTGGTCCGTACACTTTCACTGCCGTCGCCATTTCCTTCCTGTTGTTTTGTTTTGTTTTGTTTATGTTATCCACCCCAAGCAAGAATGCAATACGGCTTCGTTCTGCTGCTTTATCTCCATTATTACTATCTCGCTAATAAAGTAAAGGAAAAGACACTACGGATTTCAATTTTTCTTGGGTCGATTAGACATCATGGTTGATTGGCCCATTACCATGTATGTTTTGTTTACAATGTTTTCAATTTTACTACCAAATTACTTACAACATTTATCTTACTAAAACTCCCTAGCATCTGCTCTATCTTTCTCTTGCTCAATCCAAAATCCTTAGATTCCAAAGTACTTGAGGAGCCTCCATCCATCCGATCAAGGTCCGCTCTCTCGGTCATCTCCAACGTCACGCCCGAATGAAAGGTTCATCACGAACAAGGTTTTCCAACGATGTTGCAATCTATCCCAACGTCAACTACCCTTAACTGGCGTTAAGGACCGATTCAACATACAGTTAAACAAGAAAAGGCCAACTCCAAATAATGACACCACATAATATTTAACGCAAGAGCATGTTAGGCAATAATCAATAAATAAACACGTTAACGGATAAAATCAACAACAAGATATCCTCAATCAATTCAACAAGGGAAACCTAGGGTTAGTCCATGTATGAATGCACTGTACGACCTCTCGCACAAAAACAATAATCCGGATAATAATAATGCCAAACCGCGACTCTGTCATTGGGGTTGAACTTAACAACGCACTGCCGTCAAATCACTCGCACGACTCCACAATCTAGGTGAAGCTTAATCACGCAACGTAGTCTATCTCGTTTGCCACTTCAAAAAAGGAACGGCTCTCGGTTAAACCAAAACCAGAGGAACAACCCACCAGTCGAACCAAAAACACAAAAACGACCCACCAATCAAACCAAAAGATGCAAAGTCACGTGCATATATTTCATCTTTTAATATATATATTTATTTATATATACCCTTTTTTTAAAAAGCATTATCACTTAACACACTTTTATTTATCTCCTCAAATTAAATTATTTATTTAAGATAATAACCATAATCTCTTCACTCTCTTTTAATTATCTCCTCAAAAACTATTTATTTAATTGTTTAAGACAATATCATAACAAAGAAAACAAACAATCTACCCATTTATATATATATATATATATATATATATATATATATATATATATATATCTTATTTTCTAATTTTCCTTTGTTATATAAACCTTAATTTAAATCTAAAATATAAAAATCAACCAATACCACATAATCTTTTATGCACATAAAATCAAGCCAAGACAAATAAATATTCTCCTACAAGAATAAATATATTTATATGCACGCATAATATAATTATCTCTTAAATAAATTTTTTACCACAATACTCCTAGACAATTTCTTAGGGTCTTACACCTATCCTTATAGGGAATTCATTAGTCACGGCCCCTAGAGACCTCACACTTGTAGATGTCCCTTATAAATGTCTTGTAAAACTCGAATATAAGCCACGCGAACCATATTCTTTTCTATAGTCTTCCACAAAACTTTCATTGGCATTTTGTCATATGCTTTTTCCAAGTCTATAAAAACTAATGAACTTTTTTGCTTCAGTACATTTCCATTAGCCTTCATAGGAGGCATATTAACTTCTGTTGTAAACCTTCCTGACATAAAACCAAACTAACTCTCCACTATTCTAATATCTTCCCCTAGTCTATGTTCAATCACCTTTTCCCATAGTTTCATAGTGTGGCTCATACATTTCATAGTGTGGCTCATACGTTTTATCTCTCTATGTGCAATAGTCCCCTTTTTTATATATAGGGAGTACAATACTTCTCCTCCACGCATCCGACATTTGTTTAGACCTAAAAATTTCGTTGAAGAAACTAGTGAGGCAATTGATATCTTGGTCTCCTACACATTTCCAAACTTCAATAGGGATATCATCAAAACCCATTCCTTTACCATTATAAATGAGCATAAGAGCTTACTTTAACTTCTCAAACTTGAATTCTATGATAATAAAACGCAATTTACGCTCTCACTTCTAAGTCATCCATGTTATAGTTCTATCATTGTCGATCATTGAATTTTTTATGTAATTCTTTCATTCTCTTGTACATTGATCTATAGTAAAAAATCTTCCATATTCATCTTTAATATCTTAATTTTATTTCTCTGTTTTCGGAAAGCTTATGTATTTTTTGTTCCAATATCTCTATAAAACTCCTCCTAAGCCTTTCATCGTGCCTCACTCACAGCTTTCATTGTCGCATTTCTATTCTTTTGATACCTTTCCCGATTTTGTGTGTTGATGCGCCCGTGTAAAACCTTATACCAATCCCTTTTATAGTTTATCTTTTGCACACTTTGTGAAGAAGGTCTTGCTCCTGACCCTGGCTGTGGTTTTGATGACGACAAACTCATCAACAAAAAGAAGAAAAGAAGACTTCAAAGAAACAAGCACTACAAGTCCATCAATAGTCTAGAAGTCTTAGTATTAGGTGAGTTATGCTTCCAAAGGTCTATTAAAGCATAAAGGCTCTTAAAACACCTAATCTAATCAAGCTAAGTGTTTTCATAACTTAAAAGAAGTAGGAAACCTTAAGCCAGTCTCAAAGAATCAAGTTTCTGGAAAATGGGCTTCTGTGTAATCGATTACAGCATTATGGTAATCGATTACACCTGTAAGACCCTCTATTTTTAGTATTTATATTTCTGGTCCTTGGAAATTGAATTAATTATGCCTAGGTCCTTGAACCATTTTATAGTTCAGTTTTAGTCCCTGTTAGACCTTTGTTTGAATTATTTTTGGTGGTAATGTCTTTTGAGATTTGTTATGAATAAAATTATGATATATTAGATTGATACTTGGGTAAAAGATTATATTTGTTGACTTTTGTGAGATGAGCTTTGGTTTACTGGTTGAGACTTGAGTATTTCACCTACGGGGTGAGGGATCAAATCTTGCCTAAGGCATAATTAAATTTCTTTTTCCCCTTCTCATAAATCTCGAATTTTGGGGCTGAGAATGAGGAGGGAATATTCTTTTATGCCTTGATAATATCTGATTTATTAAAGAAATAATTAAGTGAGGTAACCGAACGAATTTTGACACCAAACAGGACCCAATTCACTTTCTGTCTTGGAGAATTTTCAAAAGATGAAACCAACTCTATTTTCTCTAGTTTGGGCGTGGGATATATACTCACCAAGGAGCATATTCTTTGCTTTTACCCCTTCTGATTCTCTACCCATTTGAATTCAAAATTTAAATTTAAAAAAAAATATAGATTTTAGTGGGGAGATATGCTGCAACAGAAGAGGCAAAAATAGCTTAGTAACTTCTCACTCTTGTGAAAAACACGTTCTGCATAATTGCAAAGGGAGGAACTAATTTCCTTCCAACCTCTCTCTTCTTCTTCCTTTCTTCCACCAGAACCTCTCCTCTCACACTGCCACTCTCCTCAACCTCTCCCCTCTGGATTCATACCACCAATGGATCTCGTCCTTTGACAAATAAAAAGACAAGAGAGAAAAGTTGAACCATGGAAGCAAAAGAAGAAAGATTGAAGAGGGTTGTGATGGTTCAAGAACCATTGTGTCCCAAACCTTTTGAAAAGGGTTGTGATGGTTCAAGAACGTTTCCCTTGCCTATATAAAGTCCATTTGAGTCCAGAAAACATAACATACACAAGACACAAAAAGAGACAACACATTACACATGAGAAAACACCATTAGGCCAAAACTTTGTCAAAATTAGTTCATCTTTTTAGAACTTAAATCTTTTGGAGCCTAAATTTGGAGTTCATGATCTTCATGTCTATAAGAACACTTTAGTTGTTCATATCTTGAAGAACTCAGAATTGTATTATGCTTAAAAGCCTTAAAGCATAATTTCTCATGATCAATCCAATTGTATGTTAAAGGATTGATACAACCAATTGTAACATCTTCTTCATCTCTTTCTGTAAGATTGAGTTTTCACCGTGATATTCGGTGAAGGGTTGTTGTCACTGAAAGTGGTTTACTTTCAGGGTTCGATTGAAGGCAGGTTAGTCTTCAAGGTCTGAGGGTGGTTTGCCTTCAGGAACTGAAAGCGGTTTGCTTTCAGGGGCTGTTGAAAGTGGTTTGCTTTCACAGGATATTGGTAGAAATTCTTGGGGTCCTTGGGTTAGGAACTTGTAAGATATTTTTATCAATAGTGGAAAAATCCTCAAGGGGTTTTCTTGAGGGACTGGACGTAGCCTTCGGTGGATTGAAGGTGAACCAGGATAAAATCTTGTGTGTGATTTCTTCTATCCTTCATATTTACTTTCAAGCATCGCTCAATTCCGCTGCAATCATAACGATCATTTCGTGATCATCGTAAACTTGAAAGTAACAATTTCAATAAGGCGAAAATTGGGGCAACACTGATTCACCCCCTCCTCTCAGGTTGCTATCTGTACTAACAATTGGTATCAGAGCGGAAGTTTAGGTAAGTTATTCCTAAGATCCGGGAAAAGATGGCATCCTCTTCCAATCATGGAACAAATGAAGGATTCAACATAAACAGGCCACCATTCTTCAATGGAGAACATTATGACTTCTGGAAAATCAAGATGAAGATATTCATAAAGTCATTAGACGCAGGAATATGGAAAGCCATTGAAGAAGGTCCCTTTGTGCCTGTAACAACAGATGAAGAAGGAACTTCACAACCAAAATCAGAAAGTACTTGGAGTGAAGAAGAAAAGAAGAAAGTTCAATATGATCTCAAAGGAATGAACATCCTTACATTTGCCCTTGGCATGGACGAATTTTTCAGAGTATCAACGTGCACTTCGTCAAAGGAAATATGGGATACGTTGATGGTGACTCATGAAGGAACATATGAAGTCAAGAGATCAAAGATCAATACTTTATCTCAGGAATATGAAATGTTCAGAATGCTTCCAGGAGAAAAGGTATTAGATATGCAAAAACGATTTACTCATTTGATTAATCATTTGATTGCTCTTGGAAAACAATTTTCAAATAGTGACTTGAACATGAAAGTTCTAAGATCACTTACAAGAGTATGGCAACCAAAAGTTACAGCCATATCTGAAAAGAAGAGTTTATCAAATATGACTCTTGCAACTCTCTTTGGAAAACTCCAAGAACATGAGTTGGAATTGAATCGTTTAGAAGAGCATGAACAACATGAGAAGAAGCATCGATCAATTTCTTTAAAGGAAAAAGAAAGCATCAAAGAAGATTATGATGCAGACTCTGAAGAAGAAGACAATGAAAATTTGAATCTTCTAGTAAAGAACTTTGGAAAGTTTCTTAAAAGGAAAAATGTTAAATTTAACAACAATAAAGCCTTCCAAAGGAACAATGAGTCTTCTTCGTCTCAAAAGATTACATGTTTCGAGTGTGGCAAACCGGGACATTTCAAGTCAGATTGTCCAAATCTTCAGAAGAAGAAACATGGTCTAAGAGAGAAATTCGAGAAAAAGGATCAACCTACTCGAAGAGCATATTTGGCTTGGGATGATAATGAAGTAAGTTCATCATCAGATTCTGACAAAGAAGAAGCACAAGTTGCCTTGATGGCCTCACATGACTCAGATGTTGAAGATTCCCAGGTTAGTAATAATTCTATGTCTTCTCATGATTTAAAGTTTGCTATGGAGAATATGTTTAAATTATGTCAAGAATTTTCCAAGATTAGCACTAAGCAAAATGATTTGATTTCATCCTTAGAAAGTAAGTGTAGAACCTTACAAGAGGAATTAGACATAGTGAAATCTAAACTAGATATTACACAAAAATGCACTAAGTGTAATTCTTTAGAAGAAAAGATAGATAATCTTCAACAAAGAGTAAATAACTTCAATAAAGGAAAACAGAAGTTAGATGATATTCTAAGTGTGCAAAGACATTCAAATAACAAATCAGGTCTAGGATATACTTCTCACCCAAAGACTAAGGAAGTCAAGAAAACTGTATTTGTAAAGCCAAACCATATGGTAGGATCTTCAAATAACAAAAGGATTAATCCTGTTAGAAGTACACACAATGGGAAGAATACTCAAAATAGACCTCCTAAGAAGATTCATTCCTCTCCTAGACAAACCTCTAGTTACAATCATTACTCTTGTACGTATTGTAACAAAGTAGGACATACCCCTAGTAGATGTTACTACAAACATGTAGGAGTACCAAATAGGGAATACCTTTGGGTTAGAAAGGATGTTAACTTAGAAGGACCCAAAACTTGTTGGGTTCCTAATACCCATGTCTGAACTTTGTCATGTAGGTGTGTATGAAAGCAGCAAAGGATTTATGGTATCTTGATAGTGGCTGCTCATCACACATGACAGGAGACAAAACCAAGTTTTCATTTCTTATACCTAGAGAAAAAGGTTTTGTCACATATGGTAACAATCAAAAGGGAAAGATACTCGGTATTGGAAGAATAGGCACACCCCCTCAAACAGTCATCGATAAAGTTCTTTACGTTGATGGTTTGATGCATAATCTTCTGAGTATTAGTCAACTATGTGATAAAGGTTTGAAAGTTGGTTTTATTAATGATATATGTGTTGTGAAAGATGTGAAAACTAAAGAAATTAAGTTTTCTGGGTATAAAGTAAATAAAGTCTTCATGATCTCCTTGGAAGAAATTCCACAAAATGTGAGATGCCTTTTGGCCAAGAACTATAGTGATTCATGGCTATGGCATAGAAGACTTGCTCATATACACATAGATCATTTAAACAAACTAGTCAAGCATGATCTGGTTATTGGGCTTCCAAAGATAAAATTCGAGAAAGACAAGCTTTGTGACGCATGTCAAAAGGGGAAGAAAACCAGAATATCCTTCAAACCAAAGAACATAGTTTCGACTTCAAGGCCCCTTCAATTGTTACATATGGATTTGTTCGGACCATCTAGAACAAAAAGCCTCGGAGGTAATTTCTATGCACTTGTTATTGTTGATGATTTCTCTAGATTTACATGGACATTGTTTCTGTCTCATAAGAATGAAGCCTTCAATGCATTCAAAAGATATGCAAGGCTTGTTCAAAATGAGAAGTCTTTAAAGATCTCTTCCATTAGAAGTGATCATGGTGGAGAATTTCAGAATCAACAATTCCAAGAACTATGTGATGAAAATGGAATATCACATAATTTCTCTACTCCGAGAACACCACAACAAAATGGTGTTGTAGAAAGGAAGAATAGATCACTTGAAGAATTAGCAAGGACCATGCTAAGTGAATCAAGTCTCCCTAAATATTTCTGGGCTGATGCTGTAAGTACTGCTTGCTATGTTTCCAATAGAGTTCTTATTAGACCTATTCTTAAGAAAACCCCCTATGAACTCTACAAAGGAAGGAAACCAAACATCTCTCATCTACATGCTTTTGGATCAAAATGCTTTGTCTTGAATAATGGAAAAGAAAACCTTGGAAAGTTTGATGAAAAATCTGATGAAGGTATATTCCTTGGTTATTCTCTAACAAGCAAAGCATATAGAGTCTTTAACAAGAAAACTCTATCTGTGGAAGAATCCATACATGTTTCTTTTGATGAATCTAAATCTTCAATAGAAGATAAAGTCAATCTTCCAGATAATGAAGAAGAAGATATCATTGTAAGTGAAGATTCTCAAAAGGATGGAGATCAGAATCCAATACAAGAAGAGCACATTGAAAGTAATACTTATCAACTTCCAAAGGAATGGAGAACCCATAAGGATCATCCAGTTGATAATATTATTGGTGATATTTCTAGAGGCATTTCTACAAGGCTACGCTTAAATGATTCAGTTTTGAATATGGCCTTTGTCTCTCAAATAGAACCATCAAAAGTAAATGATGCTCTAGAAGATGAGTATTGGATTGTAGCAATGCAGGAAGAACTAAACCAATTTGAAAGGAATCAAGTTTGGGAACTTGCTCCTAAGCCCAGTGTCTAGGAGATCATAGGAAAAACAGTAGAAACAACAATAAAATTAGCAAAATACTTTTCTAGGTATATGCTTACACTAGTTTGAAAATTGCCTAGTTAGAGTCTGGGTGAACATATACATTCATATATTCATGTCTTATAGTTATATTCTTTAATAAGCTTAAGACATATGACTTATGATACCACTAGAAATGACCTAACATAAGCCTCTTTATAGTTGATTAAATATTTCTTACGTGATTGCTTGTCATAATTAATTATGTGCTGAAGTATTTATATGAACATGCGTTACATATGATAGAACTTATAAAAATATTCATGAAATCGATTATCTTAGGTTTATTAATTGATTACCCTTGTTCTTAGTCCTGTTGATTATTGAATTCCTCTAAGTAATCGATTACTTTAACTGCTTTAATCGATTACATAGTTGAAATTTGGAAATTTCAAATTTTGGACTGCAGGTAATCGATTACATCAACTGCTGTAATCGATTACAATTGCTATTTTGATTTTTATTCAAAATTCGAATAGCGGTAATCGATTACACAACTGCCTGTAATCGATTACCAAATCGATAGTATAAGTTCTTTCGGTCAGAACTCTTAATCGATTACACTGCTCTTCCTCTTTCTCCTTTCCTCGTCGCCAAACTGGTTATTCCCACTATTCTCCCTTGTTTCTTGATCAAAATTCAAAACCAATTGGTGGGTTTTGTTCGTCCCTACCCTCTTTTGTTCATCCATCCTTTTGGATTTTCCAATTCGGTCTCTACCCAAAAACCCTTTCTCAAACCCTAAATTTTCAAGTCCGAAAAATGGCCTCCTCTTCCCGCAGAAATCGCTCGAAGAACCTATCCATGAACACTCTTGATCTTTCTCGTCTTCTTGTCACGGAGGAGCAAAAGGAACGGTTCCTGGCTTTCTACTTGGAACGACCAATTCTTCCTCCCAAGTATGCTGACATAAACTCATTCATCAATGCTGGATTTCTCTTCCCTTCTCTCCTTGACTTCCAAGGACTCGATGAATTTGTTGGCTTGACGGGTACGTATTATCCAGAATTGGTTAAAGTATTTTACTGTAATTTGGTGAAGAGAGGTGGGAAAATTTGCTCATCAGTCAAGGGAATTGATATTTCGTTGACTCAAGAGCAATTGGGAACTCTTCTAAAAATTCCCTATGTTGGAGAACGACTTAGTCAGGAGAATGCATGTCCATGGGCTGATTATGATAAGAAATCCTTTTATCTATCTCTGTGTCGATTTTCTGAGGAAGAGATACAATTGAAGAAGCAGCGAGCGGAAGCCAACCGCTCTAGGGATATCCTTGCTGTTGGATATCTCACTGTAGAGGATCGTCTGCTTCATTATCTGATAAGTTATGTTCTTCTTCCTCAATCCTTTAACCATGCCCAGATTAGTGATTTAGAGTTACAAGTTATTTATGGGTTGAAGCATAATGAATCCATTAATTGGGCTTATTTGGTTATGATACACATGTTGATACACAAGGATAGATCTGGTCCTCTTCCTTATGCTCCTATTATTACTCTCATTCTGAAGAACTTTGGAATTTCTACACATGGGGAGTATGCTCAGGTCATGGATACTAAGGCTCAGAGGATTGATATGGAAATTCTGAACAAGATGGGGATTTTCAGGGATGTTGATGACACTTTCCGTCACAAATCAGATTTAGGTCCTGATACCACCCAGGCTCCTGCCCCTGCTGCTTTCTATCCACCATCTTCTGAGGAAGGACCTTCGTCCTCTATGCTTTCTGATGCCTCCACTCAACTCATTCTCTCTCATCTGGCCGATATGAGGACTCACTTTGATCAGAGGTTCGATCACATGGAAGGTCGGGTTGAATCCATGTACACTACTCTCTGTGCCGATATGGATCGTCTTAGTCTTCGTGTTGATCGCATGGCTCCCTCTCCCCATGATTCCTTTGATTCCTCTGATGAATTTGACCTCTAGACTTGTTTATTTCTTTCATTGACTATTTGATTTACTTGGTTTGTAATAGCCTAGATTGTGACTAATTCCTGCACTGTTGGATATTTTCTTTTCTTTCTTCGATTGACTTGCTGTGTTTGGATGATTCTGTTCTGTTCATGTTTTTGTTTACCCCTACCCCCATGTTTTATTTTGCAATATATACTTGTGTGTATGCCTGTATTTTTTGGCCTTTTCTTCTTTTTGATGACGTCAAAAGGGGGAGAAAGGCTTTGTGCTCTTAAAGATCATATGCAGGAGTTCAACAAGTACTTTAGAAAGGGGGAGAAATATCAGAAATACTAGATTCCATCAAATAGGGGGAGTTTAGCATCAAGAATGCATATATGATCTTCAAGTATCAAGAATGTGTTTGCCATAATCAAAAAGGGGGAGATTGTGAAGAAGGTCTTGCTCCTGACCCTGGCTGTGGTTTTGATGACGAAAAACTCATCAACAAAAAGAAGAAAAGAAGACTTCAAAGAAACAAGCACTACAAGTCCATCAATAGTCTAGAAGTCTTAGTATTAGGTGAGTTATGCTTCCAAAGGTCTATTAAAGCATAAAGGCTCTTAAAACACCTAATCTAATCAAGCTAAGTGTTTTCATAACTTAAAAGAAGTAGAAAACCTTAAGTCAGTCTCAAAGAATCAAGTTTCTGGAAAATGGGCTTTTGTGTAATCGATTACAGCATTATGGTAATCGATTACACCTAGGCAAGTAATCGATTACTCATGGCTTGTAATCGATTACATGTTTGAAATTCAAATTCAAACTGAAACGGTCATTAGTGTAATCGATTACACTAAGTGTGGTAATCGATTACCAGAACGAAAAAGTGCATCTTTTCATGAACCATTGTGTCCCAAACCTTTTGAAAAGGGTTGTGATGGTTCAAGGACGTTTCCCTTGCCTATATAAAGTCCATTTGAGTCCAGAAAACATAACATACACAAGACACAAAAAGAGACAACACATTACACATGAGAAAACACCATTAGGCCAAAACTTTGTCAAAATTAGTTCATCTTTTTAGAACTTAAATCTTTTGGAGCCTAAATTTTGAGTTCATGATCTTCATGTCTATAAGAACACTTTAGTTGTTCATATCTTGAAGAACTCAGAATTGTATTATGCTTAAAAGCCTTAAAGCATAATTTCTCATGATCAATCCAATTGTATGTTAAAGGATTGATACAGCCAATTGTAACATCTTCTTCATCTCTTTCTGTAAGATTGAGTTTTCACCGTGATATTCGGTGAAGGGTTGTTGTCACTGAAAGTGGTTTACTTTCAGGGTTCGATTGAAGGCAGGTTAGTCTTCAAGGTCTGAGGGTGGTTTGCCTTCAGGAACTGAAAGCGGTTTGCTTTCAGGGGCTGTTGAAAGTGGTTTGCTTTCACAGGATATTGGTAGAAATTCTTGGGGTCCTTGGGTTAGGAACTTGTAAGAAATTTTTATCAATAGTGGAAAAATCCTCAAGGGGTTTTCTTGAGGGACTGGACGTAGCCTTCGGTGGATTGAAGGTGAACCAGGATAAAATCTTGTGTGTGATTTCTTCTATCCTTCATATTTACTTTCAAGCATCGCTCAATTCCGCTGCAATCATAACGATCATTTCGTGATCATCGTAAACTTGAAAGTAACAATTTCAATAAGGCGAAAATTGGGGCAACACTGATTCACCCCCCTCTCAGGTTGCTATCTGTACTAACACACTTCCATTCCACCACTAAAATTCTTTATCTCTTAATCCAACACCTTTAGATACGCTCAAGACTTCCTTGGAAACTCTCATAACCTTCTCAGACATATCACCCAAATAAAATTAACATTACCTTGTGCCTCGCAATCACCTTGTTCCACTAATTTCCTCTTAAAAGTCAAAATTTTCTCGTCTGCGACCACTTTATTCTTCGTTTCGTAACATGTAAAATTTTATGTTTACAACCCTTAAAAGAAACATCAAGGATTTGAACTCTATGTTGTGCAGTCAAGCTCTCTGCCAATATTACCATATAATCCTTGCAAGCCCTCTTCAAGCAAGCTCTTTAATTTGTAACTTGCAAGCCCTTTTTACCTAAGCTTCATAGGTTTTCTTGTCAAAGTAACAATATTCCAAGAATGAAACCTAATCAAGCAATCCTAGGCTTGCTTTTGTATCCATATCTTTCCAAGAAAATATAACGACTTTTACTTATTTAACATTGCATCTGGATGTCGAACGACTTTACCTCATTTAACATTATACTCAAATTAAGCATACAAAGCTTTGCTTCCGGGAAACGACCTAACATTACCACAATTTTATTGTGTTTGATACAAATTAAATGTTTTGATGAGTTATATTGTCTGTTAAAAACCTAACACAACTTTCTCTCTTAAATAAATAAATATGTATATCATTTTGATATATTATAATAAAATTTTAATGTAATAAAAAGTGTAACTTTCCTATTTAAATCTACATGAATAGATTTATTTGTCATGCTTAAAAACTTTATGAGTAATGATTCATTTACGGTACATTTTCTATGTTATCTCATTTCCACTACTTTTTTCTTCTTCTATTTTTCAGTATATTTATGTCACATTATTTATCATATCATTCATTTTTTTTTTTCATATCTCACCCAATTGTAGGTGAAAATAGTATGTGAACCAAATATTATTCAAACTTTTTAGATCATATTTTTTTTTAAAAAATTTGACCGTACACGTCAAGAATTATTGCAGCGAAGAATTGTGGTATTAGCAACAATAAGAGGAAGTTATTAGTTAGGAAAATTATGTGTACCCAAATTTTTTTTTGTAGGCATTAGTTTTGGTGCCACCCTTGTTGATTCTGATGCCATCCCCCATTTTCAATTCCCTAAAATACCCCTATGATAAAAAAGACATATCTATTTTTCGCTTTCCACCCCCTGCCATTGATAGTGCGAGAAACACACAAGAAAGGGGGGTTTGAATTGTGTGTGTGATTTTTGAAACTTCTTTCCGGATTTAAAACAGTTATTAGTTTCAAAAGAATATAAAAGTGTGTACGCGCAGCGGAAAATTAACCTAAGACAGAAAATTAAAGCACACATGGTATTCATCCTGGTTCACCCCCATAATCGATAAGGCTACGTCCAGCCCTTGACTTCACCAAGATTTTCCACTATTTCATTAAATAGTACAAGTATTCTCAAGGACTTCTCCCAGTATTAGAAGGACTTCTCCTATCAAGTATTGTACAGGACTTCTCCTAGTATTCTGAGGACTTCTCCTTTCAAGTATTCTTCAGGACTTCTCCTCACTAGTATTATACATGACTACTCTTGATTCCCTTTACAAATTGGCTTTGTTGTTCAACAAAATTCTCTTCAATAAAAGTGGGTAGAAAGATGATGCACTGATTACAGAGAGGATATGCATTTAAGATTCTCTGTTTTTTTGTGTGTGACTTAATATAAGAGTAACACTCTATGGGTTCTTCACACATGTGGACGAATTAACTCAATAAAGAGTGGCCTGAAGCTTTTTGAGTTTTAAAACAATGAGAGCTTGGTTCGTTGGGCAACTTGGTAGAAATATGCAATAGGTTGTGTTCAAGTCGTCGACTTGTTCAGAAAGCTGATTTCTCTATTTATATCTTCAGTAGAAAGTCTTCATTGAGTTTTGACAAAGAAGAGAAAATAGATCCGTTAGTGCTCCTGCTTCCTTGTGAGTAACGGCTACTTCTGTAATTCTGAAACATCATTAAATGTGTTTTGTCATGCATTAATTGCTTTTGTTGACATCGTCTGGTGCGTTATTGTATTCAACCTTGAGCTTTTGCTTGGACATTATATCCCAGTGCATGCCAGCTAAGGATATTTAAATGTTCTGAACAGAAGATTTGAATTTGAACGTTGAGGAGATACAATGTTCAGAATTTCACGCCGTTGATTCCGTAAAAGTAGCTTGATTTGAGGAAAAGCAGAGAAGCAGAGGAACCGAGGAGTAAAATATTAATTGTGTCCTTTTCTTCATTCTGCGATCAACAGTGCTTCATTTAATGTGCTGACGAAGTAGATGATCTTTAAAGCAGGAAGCAGTTATGATGGATGAATTCTTCAGAACTTTTGTCGAGCAATTTCTTTAATGCTTCTGTCAAAATGATTCTTCATAACCTCGTGGCAAACAAGCTTTCTGGCATTTATGTCTCTTGAACACTTCGAAGCTTTAGGCAGACAAAATCTTCATCATGTCATGGCAGACGCAGGCTTTGCAGAATTTTCAGAAGTTCGTCACTGAGTGAGTTGTCAACTGAATTACGCTGTTAGGTAGTCAACTGTATTGCATAGGCAGACGGACTCCTTGTGCCGAACAATTTCAGCTGTCAGACTATTTTTGCTATGCAAGTGGTCGGACGCTCTCTCCTTTTGTGCTTCTGTTGAAGTTCTCCTTTTGAATGGGTTGTCACCCAACTACTTTCGCATAGAGGCTAGAGATACTTCAAAGCTGGAAATGTTTCTTTCAGGTTTGTGACCAGACTTACTCAACTTTGGCATAACAGTCTTCCCGTTGGTCAAAGCGTATTCAAGCACCGGACTATTTCAACTTTATCACGTGTACTTTGGTGTTGAATGATCATAGCTGCTTTAGTGCTTTCCAAAGGATGTTTGTTTACTTTTAGGCAAGCTTGGTCTTTAGTGAGTCGTCAGACTATCTCTGCTTGATTGCTTTCTCTGTGCATTCAGACAGTTCCTCTTGAAAATGTATGCAATTGTTCTTCAGTGAAGACCCGGAAGATTTCCTCTTATTTTTGGCATGTCTCTCATATTTCTTGACTTGATAAAGCCTTGTGGTTTTATGCAGTCCTTCATGAGGATGGTTTTTCCTGGACATAAAGATGTTCAACAAGTTAGGAGTTCTACCTCAGGAATATCAAGTTATAACGAAATTGTTAATTATCAAAACATAATAATTCATTTTAATTATTTGAATCTAACAATCTCCCCTTTTTGATAATGACAATTTCTTTTGAGAAAAAGGTTTAATATATATGTTTATTTGTTAACCCAAAAAAAAAATTTCTTAGAGTGAGTGCTATAGTTTCACAGATAGATTGTTTTCCTTAAAATATTTCATTATCTAGAAAAACATGATCGATCTTGGCAATTTTGCACACGAGAGTATTTTTGTGCCCTAAGTGTTTTTTTTTTAGTAAGCATGAGACTTTTAGTGTGTTGACATTGGTTCTTGGGCGGACGGAGACATTATGTACTTCTGAATTTTTAACCGTCCTCTAAAAAAAAATAGCTTAACCTCCTAAAGTTGTTTACATTTTCTCCCCCTAAGTCTGATACTTCTTCTCAGTTCAATTTCTTTATATTTCTAGTTTACCCCCCCTAAACTAGTGCTACATTTTCTTTATTTTTCTTCCCCTTTATCCCTTTTTGCTTTATTCTCTTTTAACCTTTTTCTCTACTCTTCTCCCCCTTTGGCATTATCAAAAGAAAATTACGGCAATTAAAACATGAAGACCAAAAATAAAAATGAATCAGAGATGTATATATATATATAGCCAGAACTGCAGCAAAGTAAGAGTAAAATTGTTCAAATAAAAGACTGAGAGGAGTTTAGGGATTGAAGGGTTTTTTTCAAATGATCAAACAGGCGGTTTAGCATTGCTTGCACCATCCCAAATTGGGCATCCATCTACTCCTTTATATCCTTTCGAATTTCCTGATTTTGGCTTTTCATCTCATCTCGCAACTCCTTAGTTTCTTTGGCATGAATTGCTTGTACCTCGCCAAGTTTTTCTTTCAACAGGACAAGCTCGGTTCGAGCATCAAATTGATCTTCGGTAAGAGCATTGGTGTTGACACGGTCTTGTGCTGGAACTTCAGCTTCCTCATGAGAGACGTCCTTGGGCAAGGGAATTGATATTGGTTGAGCAGTAGAGATCACATCACTTAGAGCATCTTCAGGAATGTCGGTGGAGATATGCTCGTGAAGTGGGTTCTGAGGAGCATTAGCATTTGTACCCATGGGATTTATAGGTGGCTCGAGCAAGTCTTTGGAAATTATAACTGTTTGGGGAAAATTTATGGTTGGCATGTGTGATGGTGAATTTTGTGTGGCTATTGGAAATGATGGATAAGGTTGGGGTTGTGGTAGTTTAGAAATCAGTATAAGCGACCATGATCCAGTTTGAATCACAACGTTTTTGACGCCATGAGTCAAGTTGTATGGTATGGTGCTTATATGAATGTGTCTGAACACAAACAGTTCCCAATTGTGGTGGAAAAAGTCATACCTGGTTCGCCTGGCGAACATGAATTGGATGCCATCATGAGCAGGTGGAGACCAAAGACGTGCCTTAATACAGAAATCATAATCCATCAGTTCTAGAAGTAGACTTGGAAAATATACAGCATTTTCTGTTGGAAGCATCCTGGGTGTCTTCAGTGAAAGTGACGTGATGCTTCGTCTGAGCTTCTTTGGAATGTTAGCCAGGAAGGTTTTGAGTTCTTTCGGCATGGATTCCTTCTGAGTGGATGAGTGAGGCGTTTGAGTGACACAGTCTGGTCTGGACTCAGATGAAGGAGTTGCCACATTCTTTGGTTGAGCAATCAGAGTCTCATCAAGAGATGGATCTGGATCACACGCATGATTGGCATCATCCATAGTCTCTTCTTTCTCTTCAACCCTCTGCTTCTTCTATGGATTTGTGGCCTTGGATGCACGTGAATTTGTCCTTTTTCGAGCAAACCTGACTTTCTTCGTTGTGGTTTGACGAACACTCTCTTCTTCAGTTGGACGAACGCATTGATCAGGTTCTGGATTTACTGCATTTGCTTTCATTGGACTTGCGGTTTTTGCCTTATTGGGCTGGCACGTTTAACGTCCAGTGGACGAACTTCACTTGCAAAAGGTGTCTCAATGGGAATAGGATTCTGAGATAGTAGAGTTGCGGGTTGAGTAGGATTTGATGGAGACAGCATTCCTGGACCTTTATCACTAGTCCGGACGGACTCAGTGGTAGAAGGTTTGTTGGTGTGTTTGGCAGGACGCACATACGTTGGGTCAATGATCTTTCTGTACATCAAGATTCTTGGGACAATACTCTTACCCCATTTTTTAGCGCCTTTTGAGCAATGAGGCCTCCATTGCGGTGTTCCATAAGGAAGCAGAGATTTGGTGCTCAACTTGACTCTTACCCAGTGGCAGTTATCAATGTTGCACATTACAGCAAGAGGAGGAGGAATAGAGACTTGACCCACCAGAGGTGGATAAGTGCATGACTCCTTAAGACTCAGAGTTACCAGTATGATCTTGAAGGTGATTGCAGCAAGTAGTCCCATGTCAGGAACATTGAACCACTTGGGAGAAAGAGCAGGTTCTCTAGGAGCAAGTGTTAGTGCCCTACGCACATCCTCAAGATTCTCTTCAGACTCCAATGTGCCCAGGTGCAGAGATCATCTGGCAGCAAGTTCTTCTAGCATCGTGTTAAAAGGGTTTTTACGTCTTTTAATAAAAACCTATACCTGAGCTGCGTTCAAACCTCTTTTAAGATTCAATTGCAGTATAGTATGGGTGTTATCGATCCACAGAGAGCAAATGAGTATGAGTGTCGTTCTTTAGTCAAGAAGTTAAGCAGAAAGAAAATAGAAGGTGTTTGTTTAGAAATTTTGTGTTGAAAAGCATGAAATTTAGAAAGCAAAGGTTGGATGGTTTAACAGATTAAGAAAGCACTTGGATTATAGTTTCGCACTTAGTTATTCAGGATTAGCCTTGTTCTTGATTACAATCACTTAAAACCTTTAATTCACTCCCACTAGTTCTTAACTAACTCACCTATTCCTAGTATGAGAAGTTGATTCAGTTACTTTCCTAATTGTCGCTTCCACAGGCAATTAATCAAAGCAAACTGTAAACACGCAAGCGTTAAGGAACTAGGTGATCTAACGCTATTCCTAGCAAATTAGCTTCGCCTAGATTAAACGGTTTATGTCAGATTAATATAGTAGTTTCCACATACAAGATTAATCTCAAATCAAGTGAAAGGTGATCAAACTAACACAAGCAATAATAGCAAAACTGTTCAATTGAAATTAAAGATAGAAAGTAAACAAAGAATCAAACATAATCCCTTCAAGACGAAGTACTACGCCAAAATCCAACTAAAGAGAGAGCTTAGTTATCCATAGAATTGAAACTAACTACCTTACAAGGAGAATCAATGAAAACTAGGATGACGGCGACGTCGCGGGATGTAACCCACGACTCCGGCAAGGTTCCGAGCGTCCGTTGATGAAACTCCTCTTCTTCTTCTCACTCTCGAGCTCTCTCTCACGTCCTAGGTCTGTTCAGAGGTGGCTAGGGTTGAAAAGATACCCAAAACATGCAAAAACAACGTTTTTATAGGTTCTGGGCGTCGCAGGGGCGCTTAGCACCCTCGACGGGCGCTTAGCGCCCAGGAATGAGTGTTCTGGCCGCTTAGCCGTGTACTGGGGCGCTTAGCGCCCTGTCATCATGTTCTGGGCGCTTAGCGCCGAGAGTTTTCAAATCTCCACTTTGTTGGGCGCTTAGCGCCCTGTAGCGGCGCTTAGTGCCCTATAAACTTCTCAAAATCAAGATCCAACCGTCCATATTGAATTTCCATGAGTTAGGAACCACATACTCAAATTTTAGCTAAATCTGACGGTTAACGAATGAGATATTGCAATTTTGCTCAGGCTGCTTCAAGATTTCTACATCAAAAAGTTGGGATTAGAACTGAAATCATTGGAGCTTCAGTGAATCCATACTCTATCTTGGATATTCCATCCTGAAACACCATTAATATGTCAAAAACATCAAGAATGTGCATTCTAACCCAGAATTAATAGCAATTCATCATTCCTTAGAAAAACATACATTTCTTGGGGGTTTTTACAATTAAAACACATAATAAGTGCCTAAAAACAATGTTAAAACTATGAATGTTTGGCACTTATCACATCGCTTTTTTTATTTCTGGCCATTCATGATCTTCGTTTCGGCCAAGCCACTGAGCGATGCATCTGTAACCGCAGTTACCATCATCCTCAACATCAACTATGTCTTCCACATATTCGTGAAACAAATTTGGCATGTGTGGAAGATATTTTTCAAGTGTGGTTGACGGTTGAGCATTTTCTGGAATAGACTCCAGAGTGGGCTTCTTAGAATTCTTCACCAAATTTGCTATTGGAAAAGTATCTTCGTCATCTTCTGAGGAAGGTGTATTTTGTTTGGTGGCGGTGGTGGTTGTTGCTTGATATCCCTTTACTAGACGTCTCTATTTTGGTTTGTGATCGGACGAAGGCTCTATTTCCGTCACCTTACCAGAATCAGAAATTTGGTATTTTTTTAGCAGATGGAGAAGCAACAGTAGTGGCATTCCTCTTTTCTCTAGAGGTTCTGGTTCTTGGAGGAGATGGGCTTGCCTCCTTGGCTTGTTCTGTTTGATCATTGTTGCGAAGTTTCTTTTCCCAATTTGCCAGCAAATTCTCGGGAACTTCGGAGGTGCCAATGTCTAACCTCATCTTTCTGACATCCCCAAACTCGATGGGGGTAGGATAGACGTAGTCGTGCTCAATGAACTCATTTTGTTCTTTTTCTTTGTTGATGTGCTTATTCTTTCCTATCATGGCAGTGATGAGCGCACCATAAGGAAGGTTGGATACTAGACTTTCAAGAGTGTTTACCATATGATGAAAGATCAAGTATGGAAGGTTAATCTTCTGCATGTTCATCATTTGGTAGAGAGCCCAGTGAGACAATTTGTTTACCAGATCACGAGCCCCTTCCTTAGGGATCATGATCTTGCTGAGAACCGCATGTGGAAACTTGCATTCGTCAACCAGATTGTTGACATAGTTTCCGTGTGTCTTTGGGTCTTCCTTCCATATACAGTTGGGGTTCACGACGGACGTCTCCCACTTGGGTGAGTAGATGACTCCTTCATTTACCTTGACGTCAAGAGTGAGAGCAATGTCTCTAGGGCCAACATCTGTTAAGACCCTCATGCATCTGCTCTTGATGAAGAGATGCTTTATCTTCACAGCACATTCAAAGAAATCCTTCACCAGGGGTTCAAGAACAGGGGTTTCTGAGATCTTCATGAGATTGTTCCAATCTTGGAACAACACTAGGTTCAGTCCAGCAACTTTGACATATCTGCAGAGTGAAAGTTCAAGGTATCTAGGTGAGACCAAATCTCTTTCTCCTAGGTCAGGGAACTTTTGTATTCCTATCTTCTCTTCTTGTTCACGGCAATTTGCAGCAATGTTTTTATTTCTCTGTTCTACCACAGCTTCTTGAGCAGGGGTTAGCTTTGGCTTGGTTGCGATTTGCTTCTTGGGAGCCATTTGTGAGTTCTGCAGAAAATGATTAGGGGTAGCAAGAGTGCAAGTAGAGAAGAGCAAGAGATTCAGAAGATAGCAAATGAATTGTGAGTGAAGTTTATTTTTCTCAGGCCCTTTTTGTTAAGTGTATACGGAATGCAAAAGGTATTACTCGTTTCACGCAGTGAAATGATTAGCTTTGCAGTTGATGTGAGAGAGTGGACGCTGCACGCGCATTAAATGAAAATCTTTAAATGCGCAGTCATGGCAGTTGAAGGATTTAATGCGTGTTGAGGAAGCTAATATATGAAACGATACAGCTGTTTACCAATAATCTGAAGGTGCAGAAAACACAAGAAAGGGGGGGTTTGAATTGTGTGTTTCATTTTAAAATTTCTTTTATCATGTATTACTGATGACTTATTCATCATCTTTCATCTGTTTTTAACATGGATCATTTATGTAAGAAATCATGAAGTTCATTTTATAAGTTATGAACAACGTTTATTTGTTTTCCACAAATGTTTGCAAGATACAGACATATGAAAGAGCATGCAGCGGAAATGCAATTAAATGAAAATAAAACACATGATTTTATCCTGGTTCACCCCCAAAACTGACAGGGCTACGTCCAGTCCTTGGCTTCACCAAGATTTTCACTATTTCACCAAATAGTACAAGTATTCTCAGGGACTTCTCCCAACAAGTATTCTAAGGACTTCTCCTATCAAGTATTCGAAGGACTTCTCCTTACAAGTATTATGAGGACTTCTCCTTACAAGTATTATACAGGACTTCTCCTGACACCTTTTTCAAGGGTTGGCTTCTCTACAAGGTTCTCTTCTTAATAAGAGTGGGCAGAGGAAATTAAGCTCAGTTTACAGAGATGATAGAAATTTGAATTCTCTGTTTAGAAGGATGTGTGAGTTGGGAAAGATAAGAGTAGAACTCTATGAATTTTCCTCACACAATCTTGTATACTCAGGAAGGGATAGGCTTGAGGCATTCTGAGTATGAACCAAGGTTACTTGGCTCTTGGGACAGAGTTAGTTGGCATATGGAAGTTCAAGTCTAAGTTGCCCAAAAACTTCGGAGGAGGAATCTTCTATTTATATCTTCAGTTGCTTCTTCTTCTTGAGAAAGAGAGAAAAAATGTCTGAAGTGCCTCTTCCCTTCTGAGCTGTGCGTAACGGCTAGTTCTGCATCTTTCAACATGCGTAAGTCACGATCAGAGGTTTCTCTGTAAGCATAAGATATGATCTGGAAATCATCAGTTCATCTGGGTTGATGTCGTCTGGCTCCATGCTGAGCAAGTAGCTTTGAGCTGGTTTCTGTGTATATAACGTGTGAGAATACAGCGGTGGAGACTACTTTGACTCTTTTACCCCAGTGCTTGATAGCTAATACTCATCACGTGCCTTGGTCAGAATTTTGAATTTCGACCGTTGGGAGTGTACGATGCACAGAGATTCTTGCCGTTGATTTCGCGATGTCAGCTTGATTTGAGGGAAAGTAGAATGTCAGAGGGACCAAGGAATATTGTATTAATTGTGTCCCTTTCTACTTTCTGCCGCAGCCAGTATGTTAATAAATGTGTAGACGAGGTAGGAGTCTTTTAATCCACGAAGTAATTACTCCAGATGAGGAAAATGGATTCTTTAATACTTCGATAATCCTGATGTCCTCGAAAACCACATTTCTTGATCTCTGTACCTTTGGCGCAATTGTTGCTTTGAGCGGACAGATTCTTCCTTGTAGCTTGGCAGACATAGTCTTCATTCAATGCTTGAAGTTCTGCTGCAAAGTAATTTGGATTGGCGGACGAACTTTTCTTCATTCAGTCTTTGTTAGGATCTTCTTGTCTTGTAGATGACTGAATCTCTTCTTTTGATCTTACTGAAGTTCTTTCATCTGATAGAGTTGATTCACAACATCCTTTTGTGATGCTAAAGAACCTTTGAGGCTGAAAGAGTTTCTTCATATATTAACCTGTCCTCTGATTTGAGCAGTCTTCTCAAGTGGCAGACTGTTTTGTCTTCTCAAGATAGGCTTTGATTTAGAGCTTGCACACTTTTATGAGGTGTTCTCAGATGTTGGTTGTTGATACCGCTTTAGACTCTTATGATTCACCAGACGCAGTTTTCTTCATGGTGACCGGACGAACTTCTCCTGATGAACTGGTATTCTTGATGACGCTTTGAAGTTTACTCGTCCTTTTAGAAATAGTTATTCCTGTACATGGGAGTTTTCACTGTGTTAGGAAATCTATTTCAACACAGTATTGAACCTTAAAGAAATTGTTGATTATCAAAATATAATTATTCATTTAATTATTTGAATCTAACAATCTCCCTCTTTTTGATAATGACAATTTCTTTGGAAAAGGTTCGATTGACGAAGAACATAAAGCATTTTGTTATGATAATTTTTCTTTGCATTATGTTAGGAGAACGTGATCGCTCTTTGCATTATTATTTATATATAAGAAGTAGGCTCCCCCTAAATTGAATACTTCTGGTAAAATATTTGCCTAAGTGAACTTATCTTTGCTCCCCCTAAATCTTTTACTTCTTACACTTAATAACAATTTCTACCTTTCTTCTTTTCCTAAGTTTTCTCCCCCTTTGGCAATATCAAAAAGATTGGATACTGAATAATAGTGAACCTATGAGATAGAGGTAAGGGACAAAATAACCAGTACTAATATAAAAGATATGTAAGCATAAAGTCAAGCAGAATAGAGTGCATAAAGTAAAAGAGCAGATAGAGTGGTAGAGAGAAGAAGTAATCAATCAGCTTTCTTCTGCCAAGACTCATTGTCTTTGCGGAGCAGTTCTTCGAAAAGTTTGAGATGAGCCGCCAACTTAGCAGTGAGGTTTTGTTCCATCGCATCAGCTCGTTTGAGGATAGTACTTTCCATCTTCTCAGTTGCTTTGCAGTTGTTGGAGAGAGATTGTGCAACTTCTTCAGATAGCTCCTTAATAGCAGTTTTAGCATTAAAGGATTCCTTGGAGGATGGTACTTCATGTGACTCCTTTTCCCTGGGGATTTCTTCAGTTGAGTCAGGATGATCACTGGAAGAGGCATTGGTGAGATGAACCACTATAGTTGCCATTTCCAGGGTCTCATTTAGGGGTTCAGCTACAGGGACTTTCTTAGAAGATGGTGAGAGAGCATCATCTTGATTCTCCTCAGAGTCTGATGAGATGACAACTACCTCTTCCGAATCAGTCAAAACATGAATTTGGTGATCAACTGCTTTTTGCTGTGAGACGTTAGCAGTTGAGGACAACTCATGGGAAGATTTGTCAGCGATAAAGATAAGCGACCATGATCCAAATTTGAGAGTGATGCGTTCAACACCATGAATCAATTTGGATGAAATGATGCTTGTATGAACATGTCTGTAGGCAGACAGTTCCCAGTTGTGATGGAAGATGTCATACCTTGATCGCGGAGCAAACATGAGTACTAACCCGTCAATGGCAGGAGGAGTCCAGATTCTTGCTTGAAGGCAGAAATTGAAACCCAATGTTTCCATAAGAATTTGTGGAGCATGCGAAGCATTTACCATGGAAAGCATTCTGGGCACGATTGAAGAGATAGGTGCAGTGCTGCGACGAGAACGTCTGGGCACGTGTACTGGAAATTTCTTCATTCTGTATTCTCTTGTTTGAACAGTTTGAATGCTATTTTTCTGAACTTCTTCAGATATAGTTCCTTCTTGGTGAGCTATGGGTTGTTTAGCAGTAACATCATCCCCACACACGGATTCGATTGCACCATCTTTCTCAGCTTCCCTTGGGATATTTTTCCTTCTTTTTCTTTGATTGCAAGTCTTAACTGCGCGAGACTTCACTCTTCCTTTGGCCACAGACGCTTCCTTAGATGCCCTATCTTGATTTTCAATGTCCTGTGTTTCCATAGTGGCTTCTGGTTGGGACATAGGAATGTCAAGGAGCGTGTCGTCAACATTGTTGAATTTCTTGGCGATCTCATCACTTTGTTGTTCATTTAGAGAAGGATCTTCCACTTCTGATGCATCTGGTTTTAGCTTTGATGATTTGGACGATGGCATGGTCACTTGCACTTGTTCGATCTTCAGCTTCCTTCAGAATGGTCTTGATCTCTGGTCGCTTCCTTTTCAATTTTGAGGGACGAACATAGTTAGGATCTATAATGCGTCTATACATTATTATTCTTGGCCCCATGTTCTTTCCCCACCTCTTTGCGTCCTTCTCACAGTTGGGCATCCACTGTGGTGTTGCGTTGGGTAACAGAGAGTTTTCTTTCAGAATCACTCTTATCCAGTGCCGATCTTCAATATTGCATAACACTGCCACTGGAGATGGAGTTGTAACTGGACCAGTCATAGGGAGATACATGCAAGATTCCCTGAGACTGAGTGTGACCAGAACTATTCTGAAGGTAGTTGCTGCTAGTAAACCCATGTCCGGGACAGTGAACCATTTGGGTTCAAGAGCTGGTTCGTTTGGACCAAGGGTCAAGGCCTTTTTAATTATCTCCATATGATCTTCTGAGTCAAATATCTTCCGGTGAAGAGTACGTCTGTCATCTAGCTCCTTGATCATTCGCCTCCTTATCTCCGGCCATTCTTTCTCGTTCATCCCTATCCATTGAGCAAGGCATTTGTATCCACAGTTGCCATCATCATCAACATCCACAATATTTTCCACAAACTCATGGAACTCAGTAGGAATGTGTGGAAGATAGTTTGATATGATTGCGAGCTGCTGAGGAGTTTTGGATTCAGAACTTGAGGATCCTTTCCGGACATTTTTGATCAGTGATGCTATTGGACGATTATCTTCATCATCATGTTGTGAGGCAGTTGTGTCTCCTGGTTGTTTAGGTTCTGAAGAAGGAGCAATTTCAAACCACTTCCCAGAATTGGTGATTTGATATCGCTTAGTAGGTGGAGGACAATTATCATTGGCATCTTCTTCTGACTCATCATTTTCTTCTTCTTCTTCCACATTCTTTTCCTTTGGTTTAGGTCTGCTTGCTTGCAAGAGCAGGTCTAGAGGTACCCCTGAGGTGTCGATCTTCATCCTCATCCTTCTGAGGTCATCAAATTTGATTGGAGAAGAATGGATGTAGTCATAACAGATGAATTCATTTTCCTCCTTTGTTTTGTTTACCAAATGTTTCCTCATCATTTCAGAGATGAGAGCACCATATGGCAATTTTAACTCCTTTCCTTCCAGAGTCGTCAGGATATGGTTGTAAATGAGATATGGGAGACTAATTTTCTGCTTATGCATCATGTGGTAGAGCGCCCACTGAGACAGCCTGTCTACATTGTTGCAGTTCCCTTCTCTGGGGATGACTATCTTGCACAACACAGCATAGGGAAATTTTCATTCCTCTATTAAGTTGTTGACATTAGTTCCATGGACCTCTGGGTTCTGCTTCCAGATGCACTTGGGGTTTGGAGCAGATAACTCCCAAGTTGGTTTAAACTTGACTCCTTCGTCTGTTTCGCCATCTAGAACCACAGAGATGTGTCCAGGCATAACAGTTGTGATTGACCGCATGCATCTGGTCTTGATTAAAAGAGTTCCCTTGTTGACAGCGCAGTCATAAAACTCTTGAACAACCGGCTTGATAGTGGGAAGAGAGGATATTCTCATGAAAGTTGTCCATTCTTGGAATAGGACCCAGTCCAGTCCTGCGATCTTCGCGTGACTGTACAAATTCAGATCCAGGTACCTTGGAGGAACTAGTTCTCTATCTCCAAGGTTTGTTGTCTTCTGTTTACCGATGAACTCTTCTTGCTCTTTTCGATTTACTTCAATATTCTTGGTTCTTCGGTCAAGAATCTTTTGTTCGACGGGAGTCAGTTCAGGGACAGCAATTTGTTTCTTTGAGGCCATTGTGATGATCTGCAATCAAGAGTTAGTAGGAGAAAGAGAGAACAATAGATAGCTCGAAGGTGATGAGAGTTTTGAAGTGAGTAGTGAGTGTGTTACTTCTTTCTTCAAAATCCTTTTTGTTGATTTGAACAAGTAATTTTGATTAACATTTGTCAATTGAACAGTTTAATTTTAGGTTAATATAGCTATCGTAAGAAGATGATTATCTAGGAATTTGTGTTCATTAGAATGATGACATTAATGATTCAAACATATCTTGATGGACTTATAGAGAGGCTCATTTAAGTAAATAATCAGTGATTGTATTAAGACATTCTTTGTGAAGCTCTTAATCATTTTACCAGTATGAGAGGTGGTAGATAATCTAATATGAGTTTAGAGTTACCTCCCTTTCTATTTCTGAGAATAGAACTTGATCATTTCTCATATAGCTCAAGAAATTTGTCAGTAATATATTGCTGGAGACACGAGTTTGATGTATTCACTTGAATTTACAGCTTCCTTTGCCGAGAGGATATGAGATCTTTGCTTGAGATGACTTCTTTGAAATTTTCTTCTTGCATTAGCATTTGGATCATGGTTGCTTCGATTCAAGAATGACATATGCTTTTACGGATCTTTGAACTCTGCATCTGCGAAGATGTTAGCACTTTTCAGAGTGTTAGGCTCTGATACCAATTGAAGGTGCAGAAAACACAAGAAAGGGGGGGTTTGAATTGTGTGTTTCATTTTAAAATTTCTTTTATCATGTATTACTGATGACTTATTCATCATCTTTCATCTGTTTTTAACATGGATCATTTATGTAAGAAATCATGAAGTTCATTTTATAAGTTATGAACAACGTTTATTTGTTTTCCACAAATGTTTGCAAGATACAGACATATGAAAGAGCATGCAGCGGAAATGCAATTAAATGAAAATAAAACACATGATTTTATCCTGGTTCACCCCCAAAACTGACAGGGCTACGTCCAGTCCTTGGCTTCACCAAGATTTTCACTATTTCACCAAATAGTACAAGTATTCTCAGGGACTTCTCCCAACAAGTATTCTAAGGACTTCTCCTATCAAGTATTCGAAGGACTTCTCCTTACAAGTATTATGAGGACTTCTCCTTACAAGTATTATACAGGACTTCTCCTGACACCTTTTTCAAGGGTTGGCTTCTCTACAAGGTTCTCTTCTTAATAAGAGTGGGCAGAGGAAATTAAGCTCCGTTTACATAGATGATAGAAATTTGAATTCTCTGTTTAGAAGGATGTGTGAGTTGGGAGAGATAAGAGTAAAACTCTATGAATTTTCCTCACACAATCTTGTATACTCAGGAAGGGATAGGCTTGAGGCATTCTGAGTATGAACCAAGGTTACTTGGCTCTTGGGACAGAGTTAGTTGGCATATGGAAGTTCAAGTCTAAGTTGCCCAAAAACTTCGGAGGAGGAATCTTCTATTTATATCTTCAGTTGCTTCTTCTTCTTGAGAAAGAGAGAAAAAATGTCCGAAGTGCCTCTTCCCTTCTGAGCTGTGCGTAACGGCTAGTTCTGCATCTTTCAACATGCGTAAGTCACGATCAGAGGTTTCTCTGTAAGCATAAGATATGATCTGGAAATCATCAGTTCATCTGAGTTGATGTCGTCTGGCTCCATGCTGAGCAAGTAGCTTTGAGCTGGTTTCTGTGTATATAACGTGTGAGAATACAGCGGTGGAGACTACTTTGACTCTTTTACCCCAGTGCTTGACAGCTAATACTCATCACGTGCCTTGGTCAGAATTTTGAATTTCGATCGTTGGGAGTGTACGATGCACAGAGATTCTTGCCGTTGATTTCGCGATGTCAGCTTGATTTGAGGGAAAGTAGAATGTCAGAGGGACCAAGGAATATTGTATTAATTGTGTCCCTTTCTACTTTCTGCCGCAGCCAGTATGTTAATAAATGTGTAGACGAGGTAGGAGTCTTTTAATCCACGAAGTAATTACTCCAGATGAGGAAAATGGATTCTTTAATACTTCGATAATCCTGATGTCCTCGAAAACTACATTTCTTAATCTCTGTACCTTTGGCGCAATTGTTGCTTTGAGCGGACGGATTCTTCCTTGTAGCTTGGCAGACGTAGTCTTCATTCAATGCTTGAAGTTCTGCTACAAAGTAATTTGGATTGGCGGACGAACTTTTCTTCATTCAGTCTTTGTTAGGATCTTCTTGTCTTGTAGATGACTGAATCTCTTCTTTTGATCTTACTGAAGTTCTTTCATCTGATAGAGTTGATTCACAACATCCTTTTGTGATGCTAGAGAACCTTTGAGGCTGAAAGAGTTTCTTCATATATTAACCTGTCCTCTGATTTGAGCAGTCTTCTCAAGTGGCAGACTGTTTTGTCTTCTCAAGATAGGCTTTAATTTAGAGCTTGCACACTTTTATGAGGTGTTCTCAGATGTTGGTTGTTGATACCGCTTTAGACTCTTATGATTCACCAGACACAGTTTTCTTCATGGTGACCGGACGAACTTCTCCTGATGAACTGGTATTCTTGATGACGCTTTGAAGTTTACTCAGTTCTTTTAGAAATAATTATTCCTGTACATGGGAGTTTTCACTGTGTTAGGAAATCTATTTCAACACAGTATTGAACCTTAAAGAAATTGTTGATTATCAAAATATAATCATTCATTTAATTATTTGAATCTAACATAATCTGGACGTGGGCGACGTGGAGGTCAGACAGTGTCCTTTCAGTTATTCCCAGACGTTCTCTGTTGGATGTTGCAGTTATTGTGAGACTAAGTGTCCACCGGATGGTGACCACTCCTTGGTTTTCTTGTCCCTTTCTCTTTTCGTGTTAGACTGTATCTGGATCAGACGTTGTCGTCTTTGGTGTTTGTCCTGCTTCTTACATGTTGTCATTTTGTTGCCGCCTTATCATTCTGTGTCTTGCCCTGCAAACACTTATAGAGAGTTTCTACCATAGAATTTCATTAGTAGAATTAGTGTATTATCTGGTAATATTACTTATCAGATACACGTAATTTAGAGTACTTCCTGTGAGATCATTTCTCATGAGCTATGAGTTTTGAGCGTCATATTGTTATTATAGCCTGCTTCAAGATACAGTTGCTGACAGTGTCACCGAGGAGTGAAGGTGCAGTCGAGTTTGTAGACATAGATTGGAATCTGACAATGTTTTTCTGAGTTTGACAAATTATTAGAGCGGAACAAAAAAAAAATGTCTGTTTGGCTTCTGATAAACTATTACTCATATGCCCTTGACCAGACGATAATGAGACGTGATCGTCCGGAAGATCTTCTGCTTCATGTTTTCAACTGTAGTGAAGGTTGAAGTTTGACTCTTAAGCACTTGTTACGAGGCTGGATGTAATTGCTGTTGGTGAGGGCATGACTGAGTTCTTTGGAGAGAGAGCATCTTCCTAAAAACACATTGTAGATTTGAAGTTTATTTCACTTGGGTTCCATGATCGATCAGCTTCTGTTGATCATTATTGCAATGGAAGTTCCTCTGTGTTGTGAAATTCTGCAATATAGATTACTGTACACTTTTGGTACCCATATTTTCTTTGGATCCAGCTGGTTAGTTATATATATATATATATATATATATATATATATATATATATATATATAATTGAGAAACCTTACTTTTCTCAACACGATATAATTAATTTCAATCACCAGCATATGTGTATGTATATACATGTCATAAATTGTCAAGACAGTACATTTCTCTTCATAGTTTAACACACATGTATCACAGTTTATATGATTATTATCGAGGTTAGCTTAGTTGATCTAACTTAGAATGGTTATAGAAAGATTCTTTAACTTTGCTGTGGATACTTCGATCTGCACAGTTTGCCTGCTTGAATAATGTGTTTCATCCTGTCCTTGTTTGTCTCAGTAGCATAAATGATGTACATTTAGATGCATGCAATATTCTAATCTATCATACCTTCTTTCGTTTATTTGCAATATTCAGCATCATAGGTATGTGAGTTATAGAGATAGATCATCATATTTAACAATCAAAGGTTTTGATGTTACCTCGTCTTTATCATTTGTAGTGTGGTTAAACGATTAGTCATTGATTTGCCACCGTCTTGATTTCTTAGTTTGCTTCAGGATCAGAGAAGTCAGTGAGCATCATGAATCAAGATGACTTCTCTTTTCTAGATCTTTTTTGAGAGAGAACTTGTTCATTCCATATATTTGCTAGAAGATTCATCATTGATGAGGCCAGATATGAGCTTGATCAGAAAACCATGGTTTTCACTAACTGGCTCTTTTTAGATGAGTGTGGAATCTTTTGCAGGTTTCAATTTACATGTGAACAGCTTCTCTATGAGATCCTCTACTCCTTTCAGTGTTCTTTGGATCATGGTTGATTTTGACTGAGTAATATACCTGTTAACCATGGATCTTTTCACTCTACACCTGTTAAGGTGTTAGTATCTTTCAGAGCGGTTAGGCTTTGATACCAATTGATAGTGCGAGAAACACACAATAAAGGGGGGGGGGGGGTTGAATTGTGTGTGTGATTTTTGAAACTTCTTTCCGGATTTAAAACAGTTATTAGTTTCAAAAGAATATAAGAGTGTGTACACGCAGCGGAAAATTAACCTAAGACAGAAAATTAAAGCACACATGGTATTTATCCTGGTTCAACCCTATAATCGACAGGGCTACGTCCAGTCCTTGGCTTCACCAAGATTTTCCACTATTTCATTAAATAGTACAAGTATTCTCAGGGACTTCTCCCAGTATTAGAAGGACTTCTCCTATCAAGTATTGTACAGGACTTCTCCTAGTATTCTGAGGACTTCTCCTTTCAAGTATTCTTCAGGACTTCTCCTCACTAGTATTATACAGGACTACTCCTGATTCCCTTTACAAATTGGCTTTGTTGTTCTACAAAATTCTCTTCAGTAAAAGTGGGTAGAAAGATGATGCACTGATAACAGAGAGGATATGCATTTAAGATTCTCTGTTTGTTTTGTGTGTGACTTAATATAAGAGTAACACTCTATGGGTTCTTCACACAAGTGGACGACTTAACTCAATAAAGAGTGGCCTGAAGCTTGGTTCGTTGGGCAACTTGGTAGAAATATGCAATAGGTTGTGTTCAAGTCGCCGACTTGTTCAGGAAGATGACTTCTCTATTTATATCTTAAGTAGAAAGTCTTCATTGAGTTTTGACGAAGAAGAGAAAATAGATCCGTTAGTGCTCCTGCTTCCTTGTGAGTAACGGCTACTTCTGTAATTCTGAAACAACATTAAATGTGTTCTGTCATGCATTAATTGCTTTTGTTGACATCGTCTGGCGCGTTACTGTATTCAGCCTTGAGCTTTTGTTTGGACATTATATCCCAGTGCATGCCAGCTAAGGATCATTAAATGTTCTGAACAGAAGATTTGAATTTGAACGTTGAGGAGATACGATGTTCAGAATTTCACGCCGTTGATTCCGCAAAAGTAGCTTGATTTGAGGAAAAGCAGAGAAGCAGAGGAACTGAGGAGTAAAATATTAATTGTGTCCTTTTCTTCATTCTGCGATCAACAGTGCTTCATTTAATGTGCTGACGAAGTAGATGATCTTTAAAGCAGGAAGCAATTATGATGGATGAATTCTTCAGAATTTTTGTCGAACAATTTCTTTAATGCTTCTGTCAAACTGATTCTTCATAACCTCGTGGCAAACAAGCTTTCTGGCATTTATGTCTCTTGAGCACTTCGAAGCTTTAGGCAGACAGAATCTTCATCATGTCATGGCAGATGCAGTCTTTGTAGAATTTTCAGAAGTTCGTCACTGAGTGAGTGGTCAACTAAATTACCCTGTTAGGTAGTCAACTGTATTGCATAGGCGGACGGGCTCCTTGTGCCGAACATTCTCAGCTATCAGAATGTTTTTGCTATGCAAGTGGCCGGACGCTCTCTCCTTTTGTGCTTCTGTTGAAGTTCTCCTTTTGAATGGGTTGTCACCCAACTACTTTCGCATAGAGGCTAGAGATACTTCAAAGCTAGAAATGTTTCTTTCAGGTTTGTGACCAGACTTACTCAACTTTGGCATAACAGTCTTCCCGTTGGTCAAAGCGTATTCAAGCACCAGACTGTTTCAACTTTATCACGTGTACTTTGGTGTTGAATGATCATAGCTGCTTTAGTGCTTTCCAAAGGACGTCTGTTTACTTTTAGGTAAGCTTGGTCTTTAGTGAGTCGTCGGACTGTCTCTGCTTGATTGCTTTCTCTTCAGTGAGGACCTGGATGATTTCCTCTTATTTTTGGCCTGTCTCTCATATTTCTGTGACTTGATAATGCCTTGTGGTTTTATGCAGTCCTTCATGAGGATGGTTTTTCCTGGACATAAAGATGTTCAACAAGTTAGGAGTTCTACCTCAGGAATATCAAGTTATAACGAAATTGTTAAATATCAAAACATAATAATTCATTTTAATTATTTGAATCTAACAACCATCCCCCATTTTCTTTCCCCTTACCACCCCCTGTTACCTTCTCCATTCTTCTCCTTTTCCATTTCTACTTCCGCCATCCTCTCTCATTGTGATCTTCTTGTTGCTCTACCGCCACCGTTAGAGGTATGTGATATGATGCATGATGTTTTGTTGCTTTTCTTCCATTTTCTGTACTTAATCGTCTTCCCAGATCTGCATCTCCTTCTCCATTTTTATTTTGCACCTAATATGTGCGTTTTTTTTAATTTTGTTAAATTTCGCACTTAACATGTGCGATTTTGTTGTGCTTTCTTAAATTTCGCACTTGTTAAGTGCATTTTTAGGATTTTCTGAGAGTTTTTTGCACCTTTAAAGTGCGTTTTGGAATAGTTCAATTTCGCACTTAACAAGTACGATTTCAAGTACGTTTAAGGTTTGGCTGTGAATTTCGCACCATTGAGTGCGATTTTGTTGTTTTCTGGGACTCATTTTCGCACTGTAGAGTGCGAGCTGTCCAACATGCACTTTCGCACTTGTTAGTGCGAAATTAATTCTTAAAGCCTTGCTATTTCGCACTTCCAAGTGCGTTCTGTACATACAAAGAATTCACACATGTTAGTGCGAAATTAACTTGATTTCAAGTTTCAGTTTTATTATTTTCATTTTCTAATATTCTTATATTTTATTTTTTTATAGAAATGGCAAGGACACGTTGAACCGCACCTTCACAACAACCTGAAGCAGGGGATGCTCAAGTTGAACGTATCCGACCGACTGCGCAGCACGTAGGCGACTTGGAAAAGCTCAAATGGTGGAGGAGCCATCTAACCAGCAATCTGAGGAGGATGCA
The DNA here is from genome assembly GCA_030819835.1 of Acmispon strigosus. NCBI lineage: Eukaryota > Viridiplantae > Streptophyta > Magnoliopsida > Fabales > Fabaceae > Acmispon > Acmispon strigosus. Next base: position 3,043,577 of record JAUAMA010000003.1, read on the forward strand.
TATGTTGATAATGACCAACAAATGGGCTACGGTGATGAGGACAATCAGCACATTGACAATGATGAGGATGATGATGTTGATGATGAAAATGGTGACGCTGATGGCCTAGATGATGATGGAGATAATGACGAGGAAGATGAGGAGGAGGATGAAAGGCAGCATGCAAACAAAGAGGAAGCAAGAGAGTTAAAGCGGCGACTGCGACAGATGGACGCTGAGGATAAGGACCTCACCTCCTTCCCAGGTGGCCCATATAAGTAATTAGTGTTGCAGAGCTACCCCACAAGCATATCGCTGGGAGGGTGTGAAGGGGCACGCTTTTTCGATCCCTGTGATACACCTTTCTTTTACCCTTTGTTTTAACCTTTGCGGGAGGCGGACATATAGAAGTGGAATCAGGAAATGCAAGCTCCCGAAGCTTTTCTTTGATTGCCTTCTTTGTTGGGATATCGGCTTGTTCAAATCTAAATGACAATGCTTCCCACTCAAACTTTAAATTTAGCTCAAGTGACGGGTCATCTTCAGGTTCTACAGTTGCCCAAGATAGTCTTCGCCATATATGATGGATGGTCCCCAAAGGCACACAAGTGTAACTTGCAAGCTCACAAGCACAAGGTAACCCATGGGTACTTCTTAGTCTGCAACCACATGAAGAACTATCAACCCCCATCCTTTTCATTCTATTTTTCTCCTTTGCAAGCAGTTCAAGAGCTTTCTTTGAGACAAAACCAATCAAATTCTTGTAGAAGTGACCTTTGAATTTGTGATCCTTGATGAATGTACTATGCTCAAAAGACGACATTAACTTTGTATGTTGCAGTATAGTTAGCTTGTTCATGGCATCCTAGCAATAACACAGATCACCACTGCTATTCTTAAGCAAATGCTTCATCCTTGCATGAGCACCCTCAACCTTGCGATGCATTGCCGTACAATAGTTATAATGTAACTATAATTTGAGCCAAAAATAAAAATTAAAATAAACATTAAGAAGGTTATACATGTTGGTTGTCGTGTTCCCAAGATGCATAGCCGAATCAATCCAGCACTTTACAAACTTTTGCCTATGACCTGCCAACCAAGTTGTCTGAACATATAAATTGAACTGAGGAAACGATTCACATAAAATTTGCATGGTATTCAGATGGCTATCGTACTCCTCTTCGAACTCTGAATCCATGAGATCTTGCCATGCTTCCATGATGCCATCCCACACTGTTTTCGGTTGACAATATAGCTTGCACTTGGCACTTACATTCTTCGAAATATGGAACCTGCACAACAAGTGTTTGGATGTTGGGAAAACCTCTTATATAGCTGCCATCAGTGCAAGGTCTTTATCAGTCACAATGACACCAGGCAAGCTATCTTGCTTAACAATCAACCCCTTCAGTTTTGTTAAGGCCCATAAAACATCATGTGCACGTTCAGAGGACTTATAAGAAAATCCTATAGTGAAGGTAATGTCTGTTGATGTGACACCAACCATTTCAAGTAGTGGTAAGCCGTACCTGCTGGTTTTGTATGTACTATCTATAAGCACAATAGTAGGATACAGATTAAACAGCTCGATCCCACCCGGATGTGACCAAAATATGTCTTGAATAACCTGAGTTTCATCATCCATCTGGTGCCAATAAACATATTTGTCCCGTTCCAATAAATGCATCAAGTGTTGCATCTCTGTTAAAGGACCCCTCTTTGTCCTCCTGTACCGTCCACATGCATTGTAAACTTGCTGAATTGTTGTTAAATTCTCAGGATTCTTATCCTTCAAAGAAACGAGCATGTGACTTAGTTTAACCCTGTTGTCTGCCATCTCTTCAACCAACTGTTTTTCTGTAGAAGTCAATCTTCCAGCATATGCGTGCCCAACCAACGACTGTGCTCTCGCATGGTTATGAGCTCCACATAACACCTTTAGCCGCCAACACCCTTCATCTTTTCTAGGTCTTCCTCTTAGCTTAAACGGACAGTCGCATTTTCTTGTACCAGTGCTCCTCTTTGTCAATTTGCCTTTGTATGGTTTGTATTTCCCACCCTGCTCGCATCCTAGTGTGAGAAGTTCCTTTCTTTTGAGGCTTCCGTAGTCAGACTTAGCGGTAACAACAACAAATCCATTCTCCTTCCCCACCAACCGAGCCCAATCAAATAATTCATGGCGATTAAGGAATTTTTGCAAGCAACAAGAACAGTTACACATACATCCATTATTTGTACGATGCTTATTAAGCGCAAGAGATATATGCACCTTATCAGTTGTAAATGCTTCTGTACAATCTACCCGAACAACAAATGATGATGCATTATCAGAACTTGCATTTGTAATATGGTCATTAGATTTCACTGTGGGGCCCCTTTCTTCCATGTTATCGACATCGTCAACTTCTTCTTTAACATCCACCGTCCGAGCCACTTCTGCCCCAGCATCAACCTTGTCGATTTCCTTAGACGGAACAAGAGACATGATTTAGTATCCTGCGACATTTAATAATGACAAAGATTAGAACAACAGATGAAGGTAAAAAAACGCACTTAAAGGTGCGAATGTAATACCTATTTCGCACTATTAAGTGCAAAATGACCATGCAAAATTTAAGTTGGATTTCACACATAAAGGTGCGAAAAAGGTGTTACATTCGCACCTTTAAGAGCGAAGAATAAAAAACAATAAAAATAAATTTCAGATTGGCACTTATTAAGTGCGAAGGCTAAACGCACATAATAAGTGCAAAATAAAAACGCACTTAATAGGTGCGAATAATTTATGAACCTTTCAGAGCGTTAGGTAGAGGATGGTGGATAGTTGGTTGAGTGATTAGAAATGAGGGAGGCGAATAGGATATTTTAGGAATAAAATTAGATTTTAAGGGTATTATGGTAAATTACTACAAACAGGGATGACACCAGAATCAACAATGGGTGACACCAAAACTAATGCCATTTTTTGTATGATATCCACATTAAGTGAACACAATAGATTATTATTATACTGATTTAGATAAATTCTAAATCTTCAGATTTTACTTTACTTTTACTTGTCAATTAATTTCATCCACCAATTGTTTTTTAATGAATAATGAACGAACGGTGGAGACGAACAAATATGGTGGAGATGCACGTAAAATGATCATAGTTGACATAATCCACAAACTTCACGTTCTTAAGAATGGAACCGATAAAACAAAAATCGAACTTTTAAGTAGGACATGTATTTTATTAGTGAAACAAGTGATTTTGGGTAGTGATTTTGATAAGGTAGCACTTATTAGTTATTAAGTATAATCAACAAAAACAAAAGAGAAGTCATTATGAGGAGGATTCTGAAGAATGGAATTTAAACGGTATTGATTTGTAGCTTACTCTCCAAGCTTTGCAGCAGCGAGATAAGGCCGGCACTCGAATCAATTTCTTTCTTGTAGGAATGCAATGGCCACTTCGCCATTATTCCAAATTCCAAATGAATGCAAATTTTATGCCTCTCTCGTCTCGTCTCAAAAGCTGATTCCGATTCCGCAGATTTTTGTGTTTTCTCCTCCCTCCTATTAATACTCATGCCTCCCTCCGATTCCGCACTGCAGCAGGTTCCTTAATTTCTCTCTCTCTTTCTCTCAATCACTCACTATTCCTGCTGATCTTTCAGTTAACATGGGCAACACCACCAGCGTATGCAACAAATGCTCTTTTCTTTTTTATAATTTTAATTTAGATTTCTGTTCTTATTTGTTGGTTGTTATTGATTGGTAGGAGGAGCACCGCGGAATTGATCAAACAACTCAAACAAACCACGAGAGTGATCAAACTACTCAAAGAAATGATCTCGGTATGCTTTTCACTCCTATTGTTGGTTATCATAATCAACCAAATCATTTTCCTCTGCTCACTCCTTACTTACACTGAAAATAAACTTTTCATATAACTGATATAAGTAACCTTCAGCTTCAGCTTCAGCTTAAATAAAATGATGACAACTTCGGTTACTAGTTTCATATTTTCAGTCCTTGAACAACATACATGGGATGGAACACCTTATTCTAAATTCTAATCAAGGGACTTATTTGCCTCATGCTCTCTAAAACCATGAATAGTTGCCCTGATACAGTGTAAAACATATTTAGTATTTCGTGGTCTAGCCTAGCATTAAGCTTAACTTTGTAACTGAGATGATGTTTCAACTACTTGATGGTGGGTCTTTTGATGTTCTGATCATGAATGCTTCTTCATGCAGGTGCAGTCTTGCGAGATGGAAAAGAAATACTTTTTCAGGTTAATTTTTCAGATTCTGGGCTTTGTTGCCTACACATAATAGAGCAGTTTCCATGGCAAGCTTATGCTATAGTGATCTTATTATTATTGTTGTTGTTATTACTATCATGCACTAATTAGAAAAGCCAAATCGTCCTGAATTTCACTTCTTTTTTGCCATTCTTCGTTTTATTTATTCAAGTATTGGCTGTTTATGCTGATGCTATTTAATTACAATGATGGGAGTCTTGTGATCTTGTAAAACATATTGGATTATCATACTCATTTTCTTAGTAATAAATATCTATGGCTGCCAAGAACTTTACATAGAATAGAATTGAAATTTGAAAGAAAAACATTGCAGGCATTCAACTGGGAGTCTCACAAGTACAATTGGTGGGCGAATTTAGAAAGCAAAATTCCTGACATAGCTAGAGCTGGATTTACTTCAGCATGGTTGCCGCCACCAACTCATTCCTTCTCACCTGAAGGTTAACCCTTAACACAGCCTTAGAGGGATTAGGCATAAAATTGTAAATATGATGACAATATGATGATTTTTCTTGTCTTTCCCCTCTTTTTCAGGTTACACTCCACAGAACCTTTACTCTCTTAATACTAAATATGGTTCTGAGTATCAGTTAAAAGCTTTACTTCAAAAGATGAAGCAATGCAAAGTCAGGGCAATGGCTGACATTGTTATCAATCATCGTGTTGGTACCACCCAAGGACGTGGAGGGATGTATAATCGCTTTGATGGAATTCCATTAGCGTGGGATGAACGTGCTGTGACATCATCTACTGGTGGACTGGTAACATATTTGTTACAACCCAATATGTTTTCACTGATTCCAATCTGCAACTTACATTCCTACTCCTGTTGCATCTATGCATTGTTTGTTTCGGGGACAAAAGATCCTAATCTGTTTATTTCAGGGTAAGCCAGACACGGGGGCCATTTTCCAAGGGTTTCCCAATATTGACCATACTCAAGATTTTGTGAGAAAGGATATCATAGGATGGCTCCGGTGGCTGCGTTATAACGTTGGCTTTCAGGACTTTCGTTTTGATTTTGCAAAAGGGTAACACATGTTATGATGCCTATTGATCTTTTAAAAAATATAGGATTTTCCCTTGGTTTTCTTTCATTTTGTACTCATGGTTTATAGTTTTATGCCTTTCAATTCTTTCATGTTATAGGTATTCACCAAAATATGTGAAAGAATATATTGAAGAAGCAAAGCCATTATTCTCTGTGGGGGAGTACTGGGATACTTGTAACTACAGGGGCTCTGCTTTGGACTATAACCAAGGTGCAGTGGCTAAGTATATATTTTCTTTCATCAAATCATATATAATATATCGTTAAAATCTTAGATTTTATAAAATTTTGGTAATTTAGATGAAGGAATTTACAAATTGCAACTAAATTAGCCTTTAGCTTACCTATTTCCCACTATGCAGATAGCCACAGGCAGCGAATAATCAATTGGATTGATGGCACTGGACAGCTTTCAACTGCATTTGACTTCACAACAAAGGGAATTCTTCAGGTACCCAACATTCTGTGCCTAGTATGTTAAGTAAACGTTTGAAAAAAAATAAAATATGAACATGGCAGTTTTTTGCTCCTTCTGTAATATTCAAGGAGTTAGTACTATCTATAAAGTCTTCAAAATCTGATACTCACTAGTGTTTTGGCTATTGGATTCATTTAAGATTACATTTCTCACCACAAACCCCTTTTATCCTGTTGCACTTCTTTGCAGGAAGCTGTCAAGGGACAGTTTTGGCGTCTGCGTGATCCTCAAGGGAAGCCACCTGGTGTGGTTGGATGGTGGCCTTCAAGATCAGTCACATTTATAGATAATCATGATACCGGATCAACTCAGGTACTAAATTTACAATTTGATAAAATTATACAATGGGGAAAGGGTTTGCATAACCCGCCCAAATTTATGTGCATCTTTCTAATTTCATCAACCAGAAAAGAGAGGTCCAGTTATGGAGCAATGGATTTATGAAAATTAAGTTTGTTTTGAAGATAAATTTTGCAATCTAAATAGAAATATTAGAGAATAGAGGACAGACTTTAAGACTATTGATTAGTTAGATGTCTTTTAATAATTAAGTTTTACTGTCTTTCTAATTCCGCTGAGAATTTTGGTACCAATATGCGAAGATGACATTCTCTTCGACATCATATTACTGTTTACTTTTTGTTCTATTGGACAATAACACATTGCTTTATAGTATTAAATCTTGAGTTTATGTTCTTGTTTCCCTCTCTGTGCAGGCTCATTGGCCCTTCCCCAAAGACCATATAATGGAGGTATTTCTTTTTCTGGCACTAGTGGCTATCATATGTCAACTATGTCTACAAAGTCATGTATAAATATTATCGAATGCATGTAATTTTTCCACTTATTCAGAACTACATATCGTATTTTTTGAAAAAAACAATTTTAAGATAGTTGATAGAACATGTTTGTGCAGATAAATAATCATGTAGCAATTAAAAAACAAGTCTATTTTTTAAGCAAGTATGTTCTAATAGTGTATTTGGTTTAGCTTTTGAAAATCAATTTTGGATTCAAATCAAATCTAGAAAGAAACTCCGAGGCGTAGCTTTTGAGTAGAAGTGCATTCGCTTTTGTGTCGACTACTCAACGAAACACACATTTAGTTATATGGAAAATAATGTCCAACATCATTCTGAGACTAAGTCTGAGGAAGATTTCCTGTGGTCTTTATTGTTTTTTCCACTTATGCACTGCCATGAGACTAATATCAGGTCTTGTTAAAAAGAAATGATGACCTTGTGTAATTTTGAGTGTTTCTGGAATCCAAGAGGATGTGGAAAGGTCCTTATGCTCTCTTCTCTCCCTGGCTATTCTGGTCTATGTTGTCATGACTTGCGAGTTAGATACTTTCAAGAAATTCATAAGTTATTGAATTTCAGTTCCTATTCCCCAAAAATATATAATTACACATACACTAGTTCAATGGAGTTTATTAATGTTTATACAATGTTTTGCCTACTGCTAACTTTTTGGATACTGCAGGGTTATGCATACATATTGACTCATCCGGGGACACCAACAGTTTTCTATGACCACTTCTATGATTGGGGCAACTCGTTCCGTAATGAGATTGTGAAGTTGGTTAGTAACAAAACTATAGTACCGTATATTAACATGTAGCAGATGACTTATTCCTAGAATTGATTTTGCCTTTAAAATCAATTGTAGAAGTACATATGCATTTTCTTTTGACAAAGAGACATTTAGCGACTAATTTACATTTTGCTGCAGATTGACATTCGCAAGCGTCAAGGTATTCATAGTAGATCACCTATCAGGATTCTGGAGGCCAATCATAACCTTTACTCTGCAATCATAGGGGAGAAAGTGTGTATGAAAATTGGAGATGGTTCATGGTGTCCATCTGGGAGGGAATGGACACTATCAACCTGTGGCTACAATTATGCTGTGTGGCAAAAGTAGTCGCTCCTTTAGTTTGATCCTTCCTCCACTGTTGTATGCAGAAAATAAAGAGGAATTTTGTGCTTATATGCTTAATGCCCAGTAAAACTTGATGCTCTTTCTTGCTACCACTAGTAGGCTTTGGAAGTTGCTGTGTTAGTAACTTAAGTGTTGCTCCTTAAATAGATGCTTTTTGTATCTGTATTATGTTTTGATAGCTGCTTTGTTTCTGTAACAGATATTTCAATAAAGTAATAAACTGCTCTTTGTTAATGTAACTATGTGGTGACCCTGAGTTATTCGATTTATGATTATGATACGGATTGGATGTGTATAATTTTTCAAGGATGGTTATAGAAAAGTATGTTTTAAGAGAAAAAGTTGAATTGAAATAGAATATATATGTATTAGAATACATAATAGGAAATAGTAGTTAGTTATATCATGCTTTTTATTGAAGAAGGATGCACTTTATCAACCACATCAGTCCTCAATTATTTTCATTTCTGCTTGTTTATAATTTTGGGAAATGATTGATAGCCTGAAACGCATTATACGAAAAACATCGAATTAATGCACACCCTTGATCTTCATTGATTTTTATTAAGTTTTAGTTTTACTTTAGTTTATTTATTAATTGTATCCGGTGTTTCTTAGGTTTTGTAAGTTTAGTTGTGCTATATAGCACAACTCTTTACACTACAAGAAAAATGGTATTTGCGTTGCGTCGGCTAAAAATCGACGCTACATGCCAAAAACTGATGCTACCAACGTTTTAGCATAGTGTCAGAGCAGCCGTTAAAATGGTTGAAGCTAACTAGTTGAGTTTGCCTGCAAACTGATACATTTTTATTGCCGGGTATGCCGACACTATAACGACTCAACTCTCTTCTTCCACTTGGCCGACGCAAATGCATTTGATTTTGCGTCAACTGCATAGATTGAAAATGCTCCAGTTAGGACCACAAATTTCGTACATTTCTTTCTCCACGATCTTTTAGAGAAACATTTTTATATAATACATATTCAACAATTATAAATGACATTTGACTTAGTGGTCAATTCTAAAGGTTTCTAAAATACCTTAACATAAAATAAAAACTTAATAATCAAATATAACAAACATTCAACTTTATTAACAACATTAATATTCAAGAATAATGTTAATATAGAATCAGGTATATCCAACGAAAATAAAATACACATAATAATGGTCCCCGGTCCCCAACCTAACATCAAGTCTTGGACCATCGTCGTAGCTTCTTCGGCTTTAGTTGCCTGCGGCAGCATCAACCCGTGCAGCTGCAACATCAACTTCTGCAAGTGCAACCCTCTCGTTGAAGCAGTGTGGTTATCAGCTTGAGACTCTTGTAAAAGAGGTTGCACCATGCCCAATTTTGGCGAATAATTTTCACGTGTTGTATAAGTTATTTGTCGCACTATGCTCGTTGTTGGCCGAGTGTATACGTACTTGAAGCAAACAGAACGTTTTTTTTTTGTCATCACAATGGAATAAAGATTGAATAGCCATTTTATCATAGTTCATCTAATCCAAACATAAAGACTACCCAAATCATAAGAAAAAAATAGGCTTAATAGCACTTTTGGTCCCTCACTTATCACGATTTGGCACTTTTAGTCCCTAACAAAAAAAATTAGCTTAAATGGTCCCTCACTTTGTTAAACAACACCAGTATTAATCCCTCGTCACTATTCCATCAAAAACTAACGTTTTCCATCCAAAATTAAAAAAAAATTGTAACAAAAAAAACTCTTGAAACCCAGAAATTCATCCTTGTTCATCCTTCTCCCTTTTCTTCTTCATCTCACCTACAAACCCAAAAATTCATCTAAAACCAAATTTTGGATTACAGAACAATGAATGCATCACCCTTCTCAATGTTGCAACCCAGGCCAAAACAAAGCAACCCCAAACCCTAATTTCCCCCATTTTTGCCCAGCAAACATTGAAGTAGAAGAAAATTGTAAAGTTCAACAAGATCAAGCTGCTGGGCATGAAAAGAAGTGAAATGGGTATTTCACGGAGGGAGGAAATTTCTGAATCTAGTGCCAAAATGAAAAGAAACATGTAGTTTGAAAAGGAAAGCGCAGAATCCTTCCTCTTCCTATTCTCCCAAAACCAAACCCTAAATCTCCCTCTCCATCGAATCCACAACCAGCGCCGCCACTCCTCTGCTCACCTTCAACCCTCCTCCCTTCATCTCCTTCTTCGAAACCAGCGCAAGATCGAGTCTTGATGGAGACCCATGAAGGCAAAACGCACCAGAGAGAAGAGGAAGCGATGCAGGTGCTTTCTTCGAGCTACTTGTAGCACGCATCACAGGAGCACGACGAAGAGGGAAAAGGCAGGAGCAGAGGAGCGGGATGAAGAGGGAAGGGACAGAAGCAGAGGAGCGCGGCGAAGAGGGAAGGGGCAGGAGCAGAGGAGCGCGCGCGAAGAGGGAAGGGGCGGGAGCAGAGGAGCGCGGCGAAGAGGGATAGAGGAGCACGACAAAGAGGGAAGGGGCAGAGGAGGGCGGCGAAGAGGGAAGGGGCGGAGGAGGGCGGTGAAGAGGGAAGGGGCGAATCCTGATTCCAACATTTCAATTACAATGTAAAAGAAGGTGAAAGAAAGGAAGATTAGGGTTTTGTTTTGGGGGAAGAAGGTGAAGAAGAGGATGAATGTCAGGGGAAGAGTGGAGAAGAGGGTTGTTTTGGGTTTTTTTTTTATTCTTTTTTTCTTCCAAAAACTGTTAAATTTTGGATGGAAAACGTTAGTTTTTGACAGAATAGTGATGAGGGACTAATACCGCTGTCATTTAACAAAGTGAGGGACCATTTAAGCTAATTTTTTTTGTTAGGGACTAAAAGTGTCAAATCGTAATAAGTGAGGGACCAAAAGTGCTATTAAGCCAAAAAAATATTAACACGAAAAATCAAGAAGAAAGGCTTAAAGAAACATTAGCAAATTATATAAAGGAAGAAGAGACAAATAGAAAAACTTCAGTAAATTTTAAGAAGGAAACCTCCAATGTACGAGGGAGTCTCAAGGTTTGTGATTAATAAACTAATTTACCTTTATTTAATTAATATCCGTATATCCAGCATTATTACTGTAAGTTTACCTCGCGGCCACTCAAATCTTAGATTACGATATGCTATCAATATTCACCTCCTGCACCAACCAACATGTTCCTTTTATATAAGAGTTATGATTTATATATCACCATTACGGATAGTCATTCAGAGAGAAAAGAAGAGAAGAGAGAAGTAATGAATGTGACAGGTAATGTGATAAGAAGCGACAGATAAAGAAAAAAAAAGTGTTTGTGGGTGTCTATACTATTTATATATTTATGAATCTTTATTGTTTGTATAAAGCTGAAGACAACGTAATGCAGCATATTATTTGGAGCATTAATGGCAATACGTGAGAGATGCTCCACTTGGACTCCAATTGCTCGTAATCATGAAGATGGTGAATTCCTCTACATCGAGTTCTGTAAATATGGGTTAGTCTTAATTGCTCCAATTTCCATATGAAAGCTTATGATGCCCCACCCATCCATATTCAAGTGTTAGTGATAGAAGGAGAAACGTTTCACGGTTGTTTCATTTGTTTCTTCCTATTTATAACTCACTTTTTAATATATTTTTTCTAAGTATAAGTCGTTTTGTAATATTAATATTAATGAAATATTTAGTATTTTTTTCTAAACTTACTCTCATATTTAATATAAAGTAACTTAGCCTTTTTGTTTTCGAGTTTTTTTTGAATAATGTAAAAAAAAATTGTTAGTTTTGTGTGTAACTGATGTTATTTGTCAATATAGTGTTGTTTGCTTGATTAGGTGTGATTCAACCTAGTCATAATGTGATGAAATTCAGAAGTTTCATGTTTAGGTGAGTGTGGGGCGTGTTATAATAAGACAAATGAGTGGGAATCAGAATCAGAATTTGTACTGCAGGGAACAGGACAAGACTAGTTTGTTGCACAGCTTTTCATGACACGCCTAGATCTAGACTAGTCATGTTTAGGTTGAATTTAAACTAGTCTTGTTTAGGTTAGATCTAGGCTTGTTCTATACAAATGGACCACCTCGCCATGCAGACCATGCACACTATAGTTGCGACATTAACAAAGGATGTTTGTACTATTTAAACTTTATGTGATAAGTGATTATGAACTTAGTTGTGTTTGTGCAATATTAACATTCTCCCTTTACTTTGTTATACAGTTTTTTCATTATACTTGCTCAACTTAACATATTTAACGACATTTAAAAAATAAGTTGCGACATTAACAAAGGTCATGCGAGAAACCGAAAACTAAGTTTATTCATAATTGGTCAACAACATCATCCTCGAACAAAGCATTAACACGAGCTGCTATAATTGGACAACCAGCTCTGTTGTGACCTCGCCCGTGACAATGCCCGCATCTGTTTGAAGACCAGCCCTCGTTCCCGTCCATCTCATTACGGATACGGGTAGACTTCGGACGTCCCTTACCGCGGATTGTGGAATGATCGGGGACAATACGGGGCCCGGTGCTGGGAGGTATGTTTAATTCATTGCCGATTGGATTCCACGCTTGATCGTACGCATTTGCCACGCTCTCCAACTTGTAAACAGGGTCCACAAACTGGAAATAGTCGACCGCTACACGGCTGCATGCAGCTATAACATGCGCGCAAGGAAACTTGTATGCCTGGAATCGCCCGCACTCGCAGTACCTGTCAGTCAAAATTACCCGCCACTTTGTGCCACTGTATTGAGTCAAGGGATCCACCCTTTGCTGGACCTCGAATTTCGAACTCGGAATATCATAGGAGACCACCTCGAACTTGCCCGCTAGATTCCGATTTCTATCAAGTTTTGCCATGATATCCTTGCAAAATACTCTCCCCTCAGCCAGCTCAGCTCTTGCCCGACCACCCCTATTAACAAAATAGGTCACTAGTCTGGTGTAAGTGCATTTCACCAATGCTGTGATGGGGAGATTCCTTGCACCCTTAAGTACCTTGTTAATAGCTTCAGCCAAGTTGGTCGTCATGTGGCTATATCTCTGCTCCCCGGCGTCACAAGCAAGGCTCCACGTCTCTTTTCGTATGTTGTCAATCCATTCGCGAACGGCAGGGCTAGCCTCATCACGGAAGTGTGCCAACCGCATCTCAAAATAGTACGGACATGGCTCATACGCTGCAAAATAAGGGGAAAAACGATCAACAAAGTACTTCTCGAACGTGGGAGAATGCATATGTCAAAAAACAAGAATAAAGTTTTACCGAGGTCAACAAGCTCATCCTTCATCTGTTTGTTCTTGAACTTGTGATTAACGTTGCTAGCAATGTGTCGTATGCAGTAGACATGGTAAGCATACGGTGGCTGCCATTCGGGCAACGACGCAACTGCCGAATTGATGCTTGCGTGTCTGTCCGAAATTAGGTGTCGCAACCGGGGTCGCGGCGGGGACGGCGCTAAAAACAATTTGTGATCAGCTAGAGTCGCCACTAACGTTTTTAAGAGGAAAACGCTAGAAAACCTAAAAAGAAAATAAAACGGCCTACGAAACCTAAAACTCTAGGTTCGGGAGTCGGTTACGCATGGGGAAGGTGTTAGCACCCCACAGCGCCCGTCAAAGACGGTACCCAAGATTGATTGTGCAAAAAGAATTTATTAATAGACTCATTATTTACAAAGACAAAAAAAGATATGTATTATTTTTTTGAGATTTATTATTTACAAAGAAAAGAAACGAGATTATTTACAAAACAAAAATATTTATTTTATTTTATTTAGCCTGATAGGTGTGAACCTAGTCCTACGTACTTCCCTCAAATGGAAGATCAAGGCCACGTAGTTCTGAAGGTTTAAAGTGGTTTTTAATTTGATGTGCCTGGCGGGGAGTTGCCCGGTCTGAAGGCTTAAAGTGATTTAAAAAGAAAGGGTGCCTGGCGGGGAGTTGCCCGGTCCTACGTATCTCCGAAGAGAAATCAAGGCTACGTAGTTCTAAAGGTTTAATTTTTATTTATTTATTTATTTTATAAAAAGGTGAGCAAAACGGTACGAGGAACGACATTCCACAAGGGAACAGACGCTATATCGCATCACGTTCGCAATTATTTGGTTTTTACGCGCATTGGCGCGAAAAAGTAAGGAGGGCGAAACGACATTCAACAAGGGAACAGACGCATTCGCATTTTTATTTAATTTTTATACGCATTGGCGCGGAGAAGCGAAAAGGAAGCGGAGCAGTAGACCGAAACCTATTTCTATCACAAATTGCATTTTTACTTCCAACCAAGATATCAAAATAATCAATAAGCCACTTTTAACAACAAGAAGCAAACTTGAAGATAAAAAAAACAATGATGCAAATATCAGAATAAATAATTTCACTGTCAAGAGAAAAATCACAGTCATGAAGCATTCATAGCAGAAACATCCAGCATCATGTAATCATAAACAAAACCTTTTAAAAAAAAAGCAAAACCAAAGCATACAGATTCAACAGAAGATGATAATGAAGATGTAAAATGAGAAAGAAAAATTATAACTCAAAACACACCAAAAACGGAGAAGCAGCCAGGGAAGGGGAGGAAGGCCGAGCGACGCGAGGAGGCTTGAGGGAGGAGCGACGGCGGCGTGAAGCTTGAGGGAGGAGCAGCGGTAGCGCGATGGCCTGGGAAGAGGAGCGGCGGCGCGGCGAGGGAAGATGGAGGATGGTGCGGCGGCCTGGAAGAGAGGGCTTGGTGATGCTGCTACGACAGCGAGCGGCGCGAGGAGGAGAGGAGCGGCGGCCGAATGAGTGAGAGGTGAAGGTTTGGAGGCTTGGTCGAGGGGTTAGGAAAAGGAGGTGTTTGACGGTGGCGGCGACTTGAAGGTGGTGGCTAGGTTGCGGCGGCCAGAAGGTGGTGGCTAGGTTGCGGCGGCCAGGGGGAAAGGAGCAAGGTGGCGGCCCAGTGAGGGAGAGAGTGAGTGTGTGACGGCTAGAGAGAAGGAGCTGGAGGCTGGTAGTGTGTTTGAAAGAAAGAGGGGATTTAGGGTTTGGAAAGGGTTTTTGGGGGTCAGAAATTACACAAATGCCCCTAGGGTTTCTGCTGAGTCTTTTTTTGGTCCTTTTTTTATTTCAATTTATTTTTTCTTCTTTTTTTTTCCTTTGGGCCAGTTTGGCCCATTTTATTTGTGGGAGAAATTTGAGTATTATTTATTTAAGAGAACAAACATAATTAATCAAATATAGACACAATCAATCTAAGTATTTTTTTCTTATATTTTTCGACTCTAATTAACTTACTATATTTTTGATTTTTTAATATAATGAAACACAATAAAAAAGAAAATAAAAATAAAAGACCCGGACAAAATTGGGTGCTGACAGCAGCCCCCATTTGCTTGACTTTCGGTGAGGAAGTTAAAGCAAATTCAAAAGCAGCCAATTTTGGCCACACAAACAAACAGATGAAGAATAACAAAGATGCCAGATCCGGAGCCCATCAACAGGTGGATCAAAAACATGAGATACTTAGTAAAAACAACAAACTCTCGGCCACCTGGACAACAAATCTAGGGAATCCTAACGCTTGGGCTAATGGGATAAAACACTAGATGCTCGACAACACGAATGTGGAATTCTAACATCTAGGCCAATGAGATCAAGACAGACACTCGACAACTCTTACGAGGAATTCTAATGCCTGACACAAAGGATAAAAAGCAACAAACGCTTGGCAACCTGGACAACAAATCTAGGGAATCCTAACGCTTGGGCTAATGGGATAAAACACTAGATGCTCGACAACACGAATGTGGAATTCTAACATCTAGGCCAATGAGATCAAGACAGACACTCGACAACTCTTACGAGGAATTCTAATGCCTGAAAAAAATGTACTAGGGGTTGGTTACCCTAAAAGAGTGTAGGGGTTGGTTACCCTGAAAGAGTGCAGGGGTTGGTTACCCTGAAAGTGTGCAGGGGTTGGTTACCCTGAAAGTGTGCAGGGGTTGGTTACCCTGAAAGAATGACTAGGTACCAAAACCTAGCAAAATTGATATATTTTTTTGAATTTTTGAATGATCATGTGGAAAAAAGAAAGTTGAAAGATTTTCAAATAAACAAGTTTTTTTTTTTTTTTTTTTAACTTTCAAAAGATTTTATCTTCACCATTGCAACACAATACTGGTCAAAGCTGGTGGATGAAGTGATGGGTTTTGGATGGAAGAAATGGAATAAGATTTGTGGAGGGCAATGGAGATTAGGCTTGTAACAAGCCCCCAAGTCTGGCATCAATGTAAGGAACAAACTGTTTATCATTTTATCATGCTGAGAGGAGAGAAAGGCGGCAAGCCCCAAGTGCGATAAGCATCAATCTGAAGACTTGTCATGGAGGAGGGGCGAACCCCGAGTCTAACTTGCTTTAGGCCCATCTTCAATCAAGGAAGAATATAGGTTTCATTACTTCAAATTTCCCTTTTTTGATTTGATCTTTTTTTTTGAATTTTTTTTTTTAGGAGCAAAAACACACAAGTGTAAACTTATTGTCCCAAAATCAAAGTTTAAGAAAACAAGAGTGATCAATATTTGATCAGAATGGACTTTATTGGCTTGTAATGTGGCTAGGGGGTAATGGGTGATGAAAGAAAGGGTATAAAGGCTCAAAGAAAGTGTTTAAGGGTTAATTAGGACAAAGGATCTCTAGTGCAATGTGATGGATAAGAGACACTTATTCAAACAATATTTTTTTTCATTCTCTGCATTTTGTTTTTTTTCATTTTTCTTTTTTTGATTTTCCATTTTTCTTTTTTTTTTCACTTTCTTTTTTTTTCTTTTTTTTTTTGCTTTTGATTTTTTGATAGCATAAGAATGACTTAACTGTCTTCAAGCATTATAAAAAGCCCCCAGGTGTTGAGAAAATCCATGAGCACTTTTAGAGAAACACTCAAACTGGGCTGGCCCTTGATGTGGGGGTGACAAGTGAAACAGATGAGATATTAGCTCCAGTGAAATGAGTCAGATGGAGAACTATTGCACTAGCCCCCAGTGTAGGGATGATCCTTATCCAGGGTTAAATGAAGAAAAAAAATTTATTTTAAGGCTCAAAGTGGGTAGCAAGGGATAATATTTTTTTGATTTTTTTTTTTTTTTTGGATAGAGAAAGAATGGCCAAACTTCATTTCAAAAATTGATTGCTCATTTTCAAAAGATTTAACTTTAGGACAAAAGTTCTAGACTTTGCAAATTTGCTCCTTTTTCTTTTTTTTTCTTTTTTTTTTTCCTTTTTTTTAGGATGATGAGACGCAAGATGATGGACTAATGATCTCAAATTCTTGTAATGCTCTCTTCAGCATCGGTCCATGACTTCCAAAATTGGGGGTTTGAAGATGGTTAATGAAGGAGGGATAAATGAATGGATGAGACAAATGTGGATTAGAAAGAAATTGAGGTTCATAAAGTGTGGAGTAATTTGTATAGATGGAAAAGATGAAGAATTATGAGATGGTGAATGAAAGGATTATGAGGAGATGGTGAATGAAAATGAACCTCAAATTGAATGTTATGATGCAATGGTGAAAATTAAAAAGAAAATAAAACCAAAGGAAGATAATTAAAGAAAAACATTTTTTTTTAATTAATTTTTTTTTTAGAAAACAAAAAATAGAGATGGAAATTGAAAATAAGAAAGAAAAAGAAGAAGGATAAGTGGAAGAGAACAATACAAAATGTTTTTTTTTTGAGATTTTTTTTTGATAAGGATGAATAAGAAAAAAGAATTTATATACAGAGACAAGAAAACGATGAATATTTTTTTTTTTTACAGAGACAAGAAAACGAGGGACTCCAAGAAAGAGAAGGAGCCCCCAACTGAACTTATTTTCTTAACCATAAATGTTGGACTATTCTAGAAATGGAGAAACCTAGTATGAGCAACAAACTAGGGTTAGCAACTAGCCTAATAATTGGGGGATGGATCTAGATCTCACATAACTAAAGGTTCCCAGATTACCCTCATCACACAGACAAGGACCCGATGATCAAACTATTTGACGAGTAGACACTAGGCCTCTCACGCCAAATAGCTAAATGACCGGTAATAATCTGAGTGGTAAATCAATAATTGACGAGTAGACACTCGGTCTCTCACGCCAATTATCAAGACACCTCTACGCTCCCTAGTTTGCAGGCCCGGGTATAGAGCCCAAAAAGTGTATGAGGCAAGTGAAATAAATTCAGTAACCAATAAAGATCATGTAGACAAGATAAGAAAATATATACAAAAGGCAAGAAATAAATAATAATAAGATAAAACAAAGCAAGGAAAAAAAAATGCACAATAAATATAATAGAAACAAAAGAAAGGATATACAGGATAAAGAAAAGATATATACAAAAGGACAAGAAACAAATAATAGATAAAACAAAACAAGTAGAAAAACAAAGAAATGCACAATCAACTATACAGGCCTGACTCTCAAAATGTCCCCAGCAGAGTCGCCATCTGTCGCAACCGGGGTCGCGGCGGGGACGGCGCTAAAAACAATTTGTGATCAGCTAGAGTCGCCACTAACGTTTTTAAGAGGAAAACGCTAGAAAACCTAAAAAGAATATAAAACGGCCTATGAAACCTAAAACTCTAGGTTCGGGAGTCGGTTACGCATGGGGAAGGTGTTAACACCCCACAGCGCCCGTCAAAGACGGTACCCAAGATTGATTGTGCAAAAAGAATTTATTAATAGACTCATTATTTACAAAGACAAAAAAAGATATGTATTATTTTTTTGAGATTTATTATTTACAAAGAAAGGAAACGAGATTATTTACAAAACAAAAATATTTATTTTATTTTATTTAGCCTGATAGGTGTGAACCTAGTCCTACGTACTTCCCTCAAATGGAAGATCAAGGCCACGTAGTTCTGAAAGTTTAAAGTGGTTTTTAATTTGATGTGCCTGGCGGGGAGTTGCCCGGTCTGAAGGCTTAAAGTGATTTAAAAAGAAAGGGTGCCTGGCGGGGAGTTGCCCGGTCCTACGTATCTCCGAAGAGAAATCAAGGCTACGTAGTTCTAAAGGTTTAATTTTTTTTTTTTTTTTTTTTATAAAAAGGTGAGCAAAACGGTACGAGGAACGACATTCCACAAGGGAACAGACGCTATATCGCATCACGTTCGCAATTATTTGGTTTTTACGCGCATTGGCGCGAAAAAAGTAAGGAGGGCGAAACGACATTCCACAAGGGAACAGACGCATTCGCATTTTTATTTAATTTTTATACGCATTGGCGCGGAGAAGCGAAAAGGAAGCGGAGCAGTAGACCGAAACCTATTTCTATCACAAATTGCATTTTTACTTCCAACCAAGATATCAAAATAATCAATAAGCCACTTTTAACAACAAGAAGCAAACTTTAAGATAAAAAAAACAATGATGCAAATATCAGAATAAATAATTTCACTGTCAAGAGAAAAATCACAGTCATGAAGCATTCATAGCAGAAACATCCAGCATCATGTAATCATAAACAAAACCTTTTAAAAAAAAGCAAAACCAAAGCATACAGATTCAACAGAAGATGATAATGAAGATGTAAAATGAGAAAGAAAAATTATAACTCAAAACACACCAAAAACGGAGAAGCAGCCAGGGAAGGGGAGGAAGGCCGAGCGGCGCGAGGAGGCTTGAGGGAGGAGCGACGGCGGCGTGAAGCTTGAGGGAGGAGCAGCGGTAGCGCGATGGCCTGGGAAGAGGAGCGGCGGCGCGGCGAGGGAAGATGGAGGATGGTGCGGCGGCCTGGAAGAGAGGGCTTGGTGATGCTGCTACGACAGCGAGCGGCGCGAGGAGGAGAGGAGCGGCGGCCGAATGAGTGAGAGGTGAAGGTTTGGAGGCTTGGTCGAGGGGTTAGGAAAAGGAGGTGTTTGACGGTGGCGGCGACTTGAAGGTGGTGGCTAGGTTGCGGCGGCCAGAAGGTGGTGGCTAGGTTGCGGCGGCCAGGGGGAAAGGAGCAAGGTGGCGGCCCAGTGAGGGAGAGAGTGAGTGTGTGACGGCTAGAGAGAAGGAGCTGGAGGCTGGTAGTGTGTTTGAAAGAAAGAGGGGATTTAGGGTTTGGAAAGGGTTTTTGGGGGTCAGAAATTACACAAATGCCCCTAGGGTTTCTGCTGAGTCTTTTTTTGGTCCTTTTTTTATTTCAATTTATTTTTTCTTCTTTTTTTTTCCTTTGGGCCAGTTTGGCCCATTTTATTTGTGGGAGAAATTTGAGTATTATTTATTTAAGAGAACAAACATAATTAATCAAATATAGACACAATCAATCTAAGTATTTTTTTCTTATATTTTTCGACTCTAATTAACTTACTATATTTTTGATTTTTTAATATAATGAAACACAATAAAAAAGAAAATAAAAATAAAAGACCCGGACAAAATTGGGTGCTGACAGCAGCCCCCATTTGCTTGACTTTCGGTGAGGAAGTTAAAGCAAATTCAAAAGCAGCCAATTTTGGCCACACAAACAAACAGATGAAGAATAACAAAGATGCCAGATCCGGAGCCCATCAACAGGTGGATCAAAAACATGAGATACTTAGTAAAAACAACAAACGCTCGGCCACCTGGACAACAAATCTAGGGAATCCTAACGCTTGGGCTAATGGGATAAAACACTAGATGCTCGACAACACGAATGTGGAATTCTAACATCTAGGCCAATGAGATCAAGACAGACACTCGACAACTCTTACGAGGAATTCTAATGCCTGACACAAAGGATAAAAAGCAACAAACGCTTGGCAACCTGGACAACAAATCTAGGGAATCCTAACGCTTGGGCTAATGGGATAAAACACTAGATGCTCGACAACACGAATGTGGAATTCTAACATCTAGGCCAATGAGATCAAGACAGACACTCGACAACTCTTACGAGGAATTCTAATGCCTGAAAAAAATGTACTAGGGGTTGGTTACCCTAAAAGAGTGCAGGGGTTGGTTACCCTGAAAGAGTGCAGGGGTTGGTTACCCTGAAAGTGTGCAGGGGTTGGTTACCCTGAAAGTGTGCAGGGGTTGGTTACCCTGAAAGAATGACTAGGTACCAAAACCTAGCAAAATTGATATATTTTTTTGAATTTTTGAATGATCATGTGGAAAAAAGAAAGTTGAAAGATTTTCAAATAAACAAGGTTTTTTTTTTTTTTTTTTTTAACTTTCAAAAGATTTTATCTTCACCATTGCAACACAATACTGGTCAAAGCTGGTGGATGAAGTGATGGGTTTTGGATGGAAGAAATGGAATAAGATTTGTGGAGGGCAATGGAGATTAGGCTTGTAACAAGCCCCCAAGTCTGGCATCAATGTAAGGAACAAACTGTTTATCATTTTATCGTGCTGAGAGGAGAGAAAGGCGGCAAGCCCCAAGTGCGATAAGCATCAATCTGAAGACTTGTCATGGAGGAGGGGCGAACCCCGAGTCTAACTTGCTTTAGGCCCATCTTCAATCAAGGAAGAATATAGGTTTCATTACTTCAAATTTCCCTTTTTTGATTTGATCTTTTTTTTTGAATTTTTTTTTTTTTTTAGGAGCAAAAACACACAAGTGTAAACTTATTGTCCCAAAATCAAAGTTTAAGAAAACAAGAGTGATCAATATTTGATCAGAATGGACTTTATTGGCTTGTAATGTGGCTAGGGGGTAATGGGTGATGAAAGAAAGGGTATAAAGGCTCAAAGAAAGTGTTTAAGGGTTAATTAGGACAAAGGATCTCTAGTGCAATGTGATGGATAAGAGACACTTATTCAAACAATATTTTTTTTCATTCTCTGCATTTTGTTTTTTTTCATTTTTCTTTTTTTGATTTTCCATTTTTCTTTTTTTTTTTCACTTTCTTTTTTTTTCTTTTTTTTTTTTGCTTTTGATTTTTTGATAGCATAAGAATGACTTAACTGTCTTCAAGCATTATGAAAAGCCCCCAGGTGTTGAGAAAATCCATGAGCACTTTTAGAGAAACACTCAAACTGGGCTGGCCCTTGATGTGGGGGTGACAAGTGAAACAGATGAGATATCAGCTCCAGTGAAATGAGTCAGATGGAGAACTATTGCACTAGCCCCCAGTGTAGGGGTGATCCTTATCCAGGGTTAAATGAAGAAAAAAAATTTATTTTAAGGCTCAAAGTGGGTAGCAAGGGATAATATTTTTTTGATATATTTTTTTTTTTTTGGATAGAGAAAGAATGGCCAAACTTCATTTCAAAAATTGATTGCTCATTTTCAAAAGATTTAA
The DNA here is from genome assembly GCA_030819835.1 of Acmispon strigosus. NCBI lineage: Eukaryota > Viridiplantae > Streptophyta > Magnoliopsida > Fabales > Fabaceae > Acmispon > Acmispon strigosus. Next base: position 3,065,577 of record JAUAMA010000003.1, read on the forward strand.
CTTTAGGACAAAAGTTCTAGACTTTGCAAATTTGCTCCTTTTTCTTTTTTTTTCTTTTTTTTTTTTCCTTTTTTTTTAGGATGATGAGACGCAAGATGATGGACTAATGATCTCAAATTCTTGTAATGCTCTCTTCAGCATCGGTCCATGACTTCCAAAATTGGGGGTTTGAAGATGGTTAATGAAGGAGGGATAAATGAATGGATGAGACAAATGTGGATTAGAAAGAAATTGAGGTTCATAAAGTGTGGAGTAATTTGTATAGATGGAAAAGATGAAGAATTATGAGATGGTGAATGAAAGGATTATGAGGAGATGGTGAATGAAAATGAACCTCAAATTGAATGTTATGATGCAATGGTGAAAATTAAAAAGAAAATAAAACCAAAGGAAGATAATTAAAGAAAAACATTTTTTTTTAATTAATTTTTTTTTTAGAAAACAAAAAATAGAGATGGAAATTGAAAATAAGAAAGAAAAAGAAGAAGGATAAGTGGAAGAGAACAATACAAAATGTTTTTTTTTGAGATTTTTTTTTGATAAGGATGAATAAGAAAAAAGAATTTATTTACAGAGACAAGAAAACGATGAATATTTTTTTTTTTTACAGAGACAAGAAAACGAGGGACTCCAAGAAAGAGAAGGAGCCCCCAACTGAACTTATTTTCTTAACCATAAATGTTGGACTATTCTAGAAATGGAGAAACCTAGTATGAGCAACAAACTAGGGTTAGCAACTAGCCTAATAATTGGGGGATGGAACTAGATCTCACATAACTAAAGGTTCCCAGATTACCCTCATCACACAGACAAGGACCCGATGATCAAACTATTTGACGAGTAGACACTAGGCCTCTCACGCCAAATAGCTAAATGACCGGTAATAATCTGAGTGGTAAATCAATAATTGACGAGTAGACACTCGGTCTCTCACGCCAATTATCAAGACACCTCTACGCTCCCTAGTTTGCGGGCCCGGGTATAGAGCCCAAAAAGTGTATGAGGCAAGTGAAATAAATTCAGTAACCAATAAAGATCATGTAGACAAGATAAGAAAATATATACAAAAGGCAAGAAATAAATAATAATAAGATAAAACAAAGCAAGGAAAAAAAAATGCACAATAAATATAATAGAAACAAAAGAAAGGATATACAGGATAAAGAAAAGATATATACAAAAGGACAAGAAACAAATAATAGATAAAACAAAACAAGTAGAAAAACAAAGAAATGCACAATCAACTATACAGGCCTGACTCTCAAAATGTCCCCAGCAGAGTCGCCATCTGTCGCAACCGGGGTCGCGGCGGGGACGGCGCTAAAAACAATTTGTGATCAGCTAGAGTCGCCACTAACGTTTTTAAGAGGAAAACGCTAGAAAACCTAAAAAGAAAATAAAACGGCCTACGAAACCTAAAACTCTAGGTTCGGGAGTCGGTTACGCATGGGGAAGGTGTTAGCACCCCACAGCGCCCGTCAAAGACGGTACCCAAGATTGATTGTGCAAAAAGAATTTATTAATAGACTCATTATTTACAAAGACAAAAAAAGATATGTATTATTTTTTTGAGATTTATTATTTACAAAGAAAAGAAACGAGATTATTTACAAAACAAAAATATTTATTTTATTTTATTTAGCCTGATAGGTGTGAACCTAGTCCTACGTACTTCCCTCAAATGGAAGATCAAGGCCACGTAGTTCTGAAGGTTTAAAGTGGTTTTTAATTTGATGTGCCTGGCGGGGAGTTGCCCGGTCTGAAGGCTTAAAGTGATTTAAAAAGAAAGGGTGCCTGGCGGGGAGTTGCCCGGTCCTACGTATCTCCGAAGAGAAATCAAGGCTACGTAGTTCTAAAGGTTTAATTTTTATTTATTTTTTTTATTTATAAAAAGGTGAGCAAAACGGTACGAGGAACGACATTCCACAAGGGAACAGACGCTATATCGCATCACGTTCGCAATTATTTGGTTTTTACGCGCATTGGCGCGAAAAAAGTAAGGAGGGCGAAACGACATTCCACAAGGGAACAGACGCATTCGCATTTTTATTTAATTTTTATACGCATTGGCGCGGAGAAGCGAAAAGGAAGCGGAGCAGTAGACCGAAACCTATTTCTATCACAAATTGCATTTTTACTTCCAACCAAGATATCAAAATAATCAATAAGCCACTTTTAACAACAAGAAGCAAACTTTAAGATAAAAAAAACAATGATGCAAATATCAGAATAAATAATTTCACTGTCAAGAGAAAAATCACAGTCATGAAGCATTCATAGCAGAAACATCCAGCATCATGTAATCATAAACAAAACCTTTTAAAAAAAAGCAAAACCAAAGCATACAGATTCAACAGAAGATGATAATGAAGATGTAAAATGAGAAAGAAAAATTATAACTCAAAACACACCAAAAACGGAGAAGCAACCAGGGAAGGGGAGGAAGGCCGAGCGGCGCGAGGAGGCTTGAGGGAGGAGCGACGGCGGCGTGAAGCTTGAGGGAGGAGCAGCGGTAGCGCGATGGCCTGGGAAGAGGAGCGGCGGCGCGGCGAGGGAAGATGGAGGATGGTGCGGCGGCCTGGAAGAGAGGGCTTGGTGATGCTGCTACGACAGCGAGCGGCGCGAGGAGGAGAGGAGCGGCGGCCGAATGAGTGAGAGGTGAAGGTTTGGAGGCTTGGTCGAGGGGTTAGGAAAAGGAGGTGTTTAACGGTGGCGGCGACTTGAAGGTGGTGGCTAGGTTGCGGCGGCCAGAAGGTGGTGGCTAGGTTGCGGCGGCCAGGGGGAAAGGAGCAAGGTGGCGGCCTAGTGAGGGAGAGAGTGAGTGTGTGACGGCTAGAGAGAAGGAGCTGGAAGCTGGTAGTGTGTTTGAAAGAAAGAGGGGATTTAGGGTTTGGAAAGGGTTTTTGGGGGTCAGAAATTACACAAATGCCCCTAGGGTTTCTGCTGAGTCTTTTTTTGGTCCTTTTTTTATTTCAATTTATTTTTTCTTCTTTATTTTTCCTTTGGGCCAGTTTGGCCCATTTTATTTGTGGGAGAAATTTGAGTATTATTTATTTAAGAGAACAAACATAATTAATCAAATATAGACACAATCAATCTAAGTTTTTTTTTCTTATATTTTTCGACTCTAATTAACTTACTATATTTTTGATTTTTTAATATAATGAAACACAATAAAAAAGAAAATAAAAATAAAAGACCCGGACAAAATTGGGTGCTGACATTAGGCATATACCTTGTCTTGCAGCTACGTGGAGCCGGATCAAACGTAAAAACCACGACCAGGCGCTCAAGGTTTCACCTTCGACGATAGCAAAGGCAATGGGCAAAATATTTCCGTTCCCATCCTGTGTAGTGGCAATGAACAAGGTACCTCGATACTTACCGTAAAGCCATGTCCCGTCAATTTGAATGATGGGCTTGCAGTAAGTGAATGCCTCACAGCACTGCTTGAACGACCAAAACACGCGATGGAAAATCCTCTTAAGTGGGTCGACTACCCCGTTTTGCCTGTACTCGTGAGTGACAAGCCTGTACGCAGAACCAGGAGCAAACGACAACATGTACTCTAGCCATCTCGGAAGTTCGTTGTACGACTCCTCCTAATCACCGAACACTTTCGCAAGCGCCTTTTGTTTGGCCTTCCATGCTTTCGTATACGAAACCGAGTATCCAAACATTCCATTTACCCTCTCTTGAATAAGAGAAATGGATATTGCCGGCTCTTGCTTGACCATACCTACATAAATAATACGACGATGCATTAGGGAAGTCATGAATGTTCGTCAAAAAAATATATGAAATGGAATTTACATTCTATACCTTGTATACACGAGCATATGAAGTCGGAACTACATTTGCTGTGGTCCTGACTAATCGTCATGTTGACGCACGTATGTTGGCCTCCCCATCTCGTTATGCCCCACCTTGTAGATCTTTTTGACAAGATAGCCCTCATCCTCCACGGACAAGGATGCTCCTCCGTGGAATTCGGGCATGTGACCGAGTAGAGCGTTGGTCTCGATTCGACCACACGAAACGATTGATGAATCTTCAACGCGTAGTGCTTCAAAGCATGTTGAACGGCTTCTTTAGAATCAAAGCGCTGACCAACATACAACTCATCCCCAGCCTCCCAATTGTCAAGCATGGCCAACGAATCTCGCTTTGGCTCTTGTTCTAGATAATCCCAATTAATGTTTGTGTAGTGGGGAATATCATTCCAGAATGGAATGGTGGGGCCATCTGAACATAAAAAATTTAATCACACCTGATAATTAATCGTAAACATTAACGGGTCAGAATATAAAAAAGTTTCACGTACCGTTTGTTCCTGGATGGATATTGATGGGAACTTCCGCATGGATTGGAGATGAAGGGGAGACCGGTGCCATTGGACGTTCCTCATCTGACGAATCATCAACAAGTCAGGGATCATCATCCCGCTCCTCATCATCTATGGAGTGATATGCGTCAGGGTCAACGTTAAAATTGTTGTCTTGCTCACAATCGTCTGACACAGGAACGGTGAGAGCTTGACTTTCAGGTTCTTCTCCACAATATGACTCATGTGTCCCATCGTAGTGTGGTGGCATCTGAGTGTTCATCACATTGGGTGGGGCAGGTGCAGACGAGCTACCGGCCTGATCAATGTCAACGTACATTTCTAGCGCATTCATGATAGTCTGTTGCATAAATGTGTCCATCACGATTCTCAAATCTTCATTGTCGCATACCTGAAGTCCAACGTATTGCCTTGGATTGTTTGATGCCAAAAAACGACAGGTGATTGAGGATATGAGTTGGTTGCGACCCAACTTCAACTTATTTTGAAGCTTCCTCATCAAGTTGTTCAAACTCAAGCCGTGCTTGATCCGTGTGGTTTGTAACTCACCTTCAAATATTTGTCCTTCGCTGCCTTGATATTTTCTACCATTGAAGTAGATCAACACAACAACTTCGGCCATCGATCGACGACGACTAAAATCTATAGTTGAAATGAATGAGGGTAATAGTAGAGGAAGAGAATGAGAATGAGAGTGAAGGTGTGAGGTGAAAGTGAGGATTTATGGCAATATATATAGTGTGCGTGGTTTGCATGGCGAGGTGGTCCATTTGTATAGAACAAACCTAGATCTAACCTAAACAAGACTAGTTTAAATTCAACCTAAACATGACTAGTCTAGATCTAGGCGTGTCATGAAAAGCTGTGCAACAAACTAGTCTTGTCTTGTTCCCTACAGTGCAACATCCCATCGTCTACAGTACAGATTCTGATTCTGATTCCCACTCCTTTGTCTTATTATAACGCGCCCCACACTCACCTAACATGAAACTTCTGAATTTCATCACATTATGACTAGTTTGAATCACACCTAATCAAGCAAACAACACTATATTGACAAATAACATCAGTTACACACTAAACTGATAAATATTTTTTTTTTACATTATTCAAAAAAAAAACTCTTTTGTTTTCTGTCAGTTAACTTTCTTATGTATAAAAAAATAATAATGTGGTTTTGAAAAGTTTTTACTCTCTTCATTTGTTAATATCTGTCATTATTTGGAATAATTTTTTTTCTTATTTATGTGTTATTTTTATGATTTTAAGAAACATTAATTACGGTTTACCAACTATACCATTATCTTAATAAATTTTTATTGTTGAAAGAAAAATTGAAAAATTAAAATTAATAAAAGAGATAAATGATATATGAGAAAGTTAGAAGTAATTTAAAAAAAATATAAATATTAACACTACTCCCGAGATCATGATTCTTGTGGAGACTCACTGCCAATTCTGTAAAACATAATTTTTTTGGAAATCTGAAGGATTCTCTCCAGGATTTATTGTGGAAGCAACAGGGCATCTTGCTAGTAGCGGTTCCAAGGTTGTGTTTTCGCTAATGGATATTTATTCTCAGGTGGTCACCTTTAAAGTCACAATTGGAGCGTAGGGTGGTTTGTTCACGTGGCATAGGAAGGAGAAGGGGATCCTTAAAATATCAAAACGGTTGGATAGAGCTCTTGGTGACCATGAATGGCATCTTTCTTTCCCGAAAGGCTATGTTGAGGTTCTCACTAGAATGTGTTCATACCATAATTATATTTTAGTTCGGTGAGACACTGTCCCCCTTCACTTCCCAAATTGCTCATCCTTTCCTTTTTCTTGCGGCCAGGGCTTCACATGAGGAATATAAAAGAGACTTAGAGCTGTCAATTTGGCCTTAAGCCCCAAGGCCAGCCCTAGCCCATGTGAGCTAGGGCCAAAAAGCCCCACATAAAAAAAGACCAGAGGGCCAAAAGCCCACGTGGGTTAGGGCTAGCCCATGACCCTTATAATTTAAAAACACAAAAAATTCATATATGTAATTTTTTTATTAATTTTTCTTATAAAATATACAATAAAATTATTTGTGTGAATTTAAAATTTAATTTGACTTATATATTCATATTGTATGTTAAAAAATTATTTCAGACACTATAAAATATTAAAAATGCATTTAGTTATTCCCATAAAAAAATGCATATAGTTATTACTTATTCAACTAAAGCTCAATCATGGTTTTTTTTAAATTAATCACATGATTAAACCATTAAATCGTGAACTAATACATTTTCAACTCAATGACCTGATCTGATTTTTAAAATATGAAGATATAATAATGTGATCTAGCAAAATCACACGATTAAACCATTAAATCGTGAACTAATAAATTTTCAACGGCCCATATTCCACTCAATCAAGTTCACAAGAAGCAAAAGATACACGATCCTGAAAGCTAAAATCAAAATATTTTTCTCCTTCAACAAAGTAGCATAATCAAAACCATCATTGTCAACTTTGTAAAGATCAACAACACATTTAAGACATTCACTCATCACTGATTTTCAATTATCCCAAATCACAAGTTATCTCCCAAATGAGCAAAAGTTTCTTCCAGTTTAGTACCTTAGTACTTGCATAAAATTCAAATTTCAAAATAAGTTCTTACCACGATCACATTCACATTGTATTTTTGTTTGATATAGCATATAAGTTTTTACCACTATTCTTCAGCATCTTGTTCCACAAGTTCTCCCATCACAGAAGTATCACACTCATCATTATCTAAAACAAAATTTGAAATATTAGACAATCAACCCAAGATAATTATGTAATATAACATGTAACTATATGTTGACACCTATTTTTGTCCGGGCCCAATTTTGAAAAAAAATAGAAAAAAAAAGAGAGAAGAAAAAAGAAAAAAAAGAAAAAAATAAAGAAAAAAGAAAAAAAGAAGGAAAAGAGAAAAGAAAAGAAAAGGCCCAGCAGAGGAAAAGGAAGAAGAAAGGAAGAAAAATGGGCCGCGGCCCAAAGGAAAAGAGAGGAAGCAGAAGCAAGGAAGGGAGGGCAACTTAGTCATTTTCCCCCTCACTGAAACCCTAATTCTCCCCTATATAAGCCTACCCTCACTAACTCTAAAAACCACTCATCATTCTCTAATAGCCTCCACTCATCACTTTTTAGCCTCTACTCATATTGTTAGTCCCCACTCATATTTTTAGCCTACACTCATCTCTCAAAAAACCCTAAAAAAAAATAACTCCTCTTCCCTCAACCCCACGGCCACACACTCCTTCTTTCTCACTAAAAACCATAAGCAGTATCAATATCCAACATAGCCGCACACTCCTCTCCTCTCTCTCTCTCAAACCACCGAGGTTCCTCCTCCTCCTCCGCAGATCCCAGATTCTGTCGCTGTTCCTTTTGCTTCTTGGTCCTTGCTTTCTTTCTCAGGTTCTGTTCATGATTCAATAAGATGGATATGTGCTCTATTGTATACGGAAACAATGATTAATTTCTCCTTTCCCCTTGAGTGTTAATGTTTGTAAATTTGGCCAGCAATGGATGCTTTCTCTAGTGCAAGTTTTCTGCGATGATGTGTGTTGTGGCACTATGTGTCTATAGTTTTTTTGTTTTTTATTTTATTTTTTATGATCTGATTTATAATAGAATTGAGACATTGATAACAAAAAAGAACTAATTAAAATTATTGCGGACTGTTCACTTGTGGGATGTCGTCCCTTATACTTCCTGTTTTCATAAATAAAATTTATTAAAATCAAGAACTACGTGTGCCTTGATCTTCCATTTTAGGGAAGTACGTAGGACTAGGCTCACACCTATCAGGCTATATAAAAATAAAATATTTTGTTCTCTTTTTGTCTTTCTTAGGAGTAATTAGGGATTAAATAATATAAAAATAAAAATATTTTGTTTTCTTTTTTTCTTTTTAGGAGTAATTAGAAATTAAATAATAAAAATAAATAAGGGTAGAATTAATAATGTAGAAAGCTAAGGAAATTGCACAAACAATTTTAGGTACCATTTAGACGGGCGCTGTGGGGTGCTAACACCTTCCCCACGCGTAATAGACTCCCGAACCTAGATTTTAGGTTTCGTAGGCTATTTATCAATTTTAGGTTTTTCTAGTGTTTTCCTTTAATAAACATTAGTGGCGACTCTGTCTGATAATTAATTGTTTTTCGCCGTCCCGCCGCGACCCCGGTTGCGACACTATAAAATGTGAATGTGTAAAGTATTACCACTAGAATCTTGAGCAAAACCGTGCAATCAATTCCTAGTGCAAATCAACATCTCAACATTTCCAGGGAGAGTTGAACTTCTATATTTTGTGAGAACACGTCCACCAATGCTAAATGCAGACTTAGACGCCACTGTGGTAATGGGGATACTGAGCACATCTCGTGCCAATATAGAAATGATAGGAAACTTTTTCTCATTAGTCTTCCAATATTGAAGCACATCATAATTGTCATTATTGTCTTCATCTTCATCTTCATCTTCAACTTGTGGATCATCCAAATACATATCAAATTCACTCTTACCCGTAGTGGATTTAGATTTATTCTTATGTTTTTTATAGGCCTAGAACAAAAAATACATTAATTATGTAGAAAATAACAAAATGTAACATCTGATATGGAGACATAATGTGACATAATTAATAAATATCTTTAAGGATCTCTACCAAGCAATAGAGACTCACGATTGTCTTCCAACAATACTCACGATTGTATCAAAGAATTTCCCTCTTTTAAGGAGGCTAATGTTATCCTAGCACCAAAGACATGGCTTGAAGTTTACAACATGGGCAGCATTGGCATCGTCCAATGAATGGAACCCTTTAAATGAAGAGTTTTAAAATCCTAACACTTGTTGGCTACATTCGTTCCAGGAGTTGTAAATTCCAGGATTTCTACCATTCCAAACAACATAGTATGAAAATCTTTCTGTAATCAAACAATAGAAATCAATTCTGGAAATGCTCAATAGTTTCAACGAACATTCCAATTAATTAATTACTTAACACTTAACAAAATTCCAAATAAAACTCACCTTTTTCAGGCGTACCCAACGTACCCTTTTCAGGTGTACGATTTGCGTGCGGTCTAGACATGACAAAACTCTGTAAAAATAGGTTATCACTTATCACACATCAAATGACAACATTATAACTAATTACTGATACTGTTCCTAGCCGACCACCCAGGAGGGCTCGGCTAGGAGATTCTTCCTAGCCGGGGGTGCTAGTTTCAAAGAGCAGCACTTGAGACGAGATGACCTCGCCGCCTATTGCCCCGGACAGAGGGACTCATCGGCCCTGCAATCAAAGGCTTTTTCTTCTTTTTCTTTTGATCATCAGTTCACAACTCTAAAAATTTGTTTGAAAAAGACTCTAATTTGATCTTGCTTCAAGATTTCTTCAAATCTTAACTTCATTTTGATTTACTCAAAACTGTTTTGACAGATTTAAAAAACAGTTTTATGTATTTCAATTTTTTTGACTTAAAACAGATTAACAATAAACACAAACAAATATAAACACAAACATATTATATAGCACATGCATAAAACAGATTAATCCCCCCCAACTTAAAGTTGAGGAGTGTCCTCACTGCTCTTAAGCTGAGTGTTTAAACAGTTTTTCAAAAATGGGGGATGGGGTTTACTACATGTCAACAAAACATAATATGATAGTTATAGGGTATTTAAACATAAAAACAAACAACATTTAAAGTTTACTTTGGTTTTGCACCAGATCTGAGTCTGGTGCTTGCTCTTGTTGCTGCTCTTTTGACCTTCAGTTTTGGTGGCCTTGTTGCTGCTGCTGGTGGTGCAGTTGCACCAGTTGATTCTTCTGGTGCTGTTGCACCAGTGGCAACTGCACTGCTTAGCGCTGCAACTTCTTCAAAATACATTTTAACTCTCTGCAATTGCACTTGATGCTGTTGCACCTTTTTTCTGCATAGAACAACAAACTACCAAAATAATTAAAAACAGATAATTACAACACTAATCTACTATCTTTAAACAACTAAAAATTGTTGCCAATCCCCGGCAACGGCGCCCAAAGCGAAGTGCAATAGCACTAGGTGCAAAACACCTGACCAAAAATAAGTGCAATATCACTAGGTGCTAAAGCACCTAAACAAAAACAAGTGCAATTGCACCTCAGAAAAAGAACCACAAAAATACAAAAATGCATTGACTCAACAGTTTGAAATTCTCTACCTAAGCCCTTTGTTGTGCTTAAAGACCCCTGATCTTGAGGATTTTTGTTAGTCTAATCTATATTTTGAACCATATTTGTTTAGATTGAACGTGATCTAAAATCTTCAAAAAGGCTAGGTGAAACTTGTTGTTTGGTTTGGAACTGATCGAATCTCAGTGGGGCAATATTGGTTCTGTTATATAACTCCAGGCTGAAATTGTTCCCTGGAAAGCTGAAATTTATTCTCTTATGTGATGTCTCATATTTGTTCTTGCTCAAGTTTTGGTTATTTTCATAACAGTTTTTGTAAACAAATTTAATCAATTGTTCATATTAACATGTTATATAATTAAGTTAATTTAAAGGAAATAATATAATTGGTTATTAAAATTAACTTAACCCACTATGAAATGAAGGGTTAAACTTCAATATACCACTCAATTATCCAAGAACAAAATCCAAGAACCACTCAAATCCGAAATCAAAAACTACAACTAAAACTTAAATTATTCAACATTGTTAACATCAAACAGTGCTTAACAGACCACCAGCAACTAACATCAGCAAGCACCACCGGCAACCACCATCAGCAACCAAATGACGATAACATCTACAAAAACAGAGCATACTTTTTACCAATTTTAACAAAATCAACATAAATTATTTTATGTAATTTTACCAAGTTTAATATAAAAGAAGGATAAAAAGATAGGATTAAAGCTTGACAAATTTAAGAAAGCATGCTTGCCCTATCAGTGCGTAGAAAATTACTAGAGCAAGCCTCTCTCTCATTTTAAATATTAATTAGAAATGTCCATTTCGGTAATTTGTAACATCAATTTCTCCAACTATACTGACTCAAATTCAATCAAACCAGTGCCAAAATGACAAGTAACAAGTCTATTTTATATCAAAATAAACCACATGAAATTTGGATAACCAGAAAGTTCACGAATTCACAGGAACCGAACCTATGTCCAGAAAGTTTCCAACAGAATTTGCAACTCAATAATTGCATCAATTAGCATCACCAATCATGGCAACTTCAACAACCACATATATCAACAACATATTAACTTAAAAATACATACATTCATGGGAACATCATTGACCTATATCAGTGTTGCAATTACGAATATGCAACTGACAAGGATTCAATGTCACATGGAATTGATGCAAAAACAAGCAACTTAACTTCAAAACTCTGCTCCTGCCCTTACATTATGATCTAACTAATTTAAATATCAAAACACAAAGAGCACAACAAACTTTGATTTGTCAGATTGTCACAAATACAATGTTTCTCAATGAAACAACAAGCACATATCAAAGTATATATTATATAAACTAACTTATGAAACAACATGTCAAGTGTGTGGATACACAACTATGTGATTACAATGCCTGTCATCCAAGATGATTGCAGGTGTATCATTCCAAAACACAACTTAGCAAGCAAACAAATCAAAGATAACTGATGAGAGAGTTCAGAAGTTAAAACCAGCGCCAAGAAAGAATGCTCACCAGATTTGGAGCAGCCCAGCCAACAAGAGCCGAGAGAATGGTCAGCGCCTATAGTTCAAAAAATTTACTAGTATGAGGTTCAAAAGAAAAAAAATCCTTTCTTTTAATTAAATAAATAAAGGGAAATGCTAACAAGTGTCCTTAGGGCACTTGATAAGAAGTTTAAAGTAAAAATTTTATCTTGGAATTTGTGTATTCAGCACATTGAAACATCAAAAAGTAACTTTTTTTACATTGTTTCCATTTTTGAATCCTTAACAAGTGCCCTAGGGCACTTGTTAGCAAGACCCACAAATAAAAGTTAGAAGAAGTGAAGAACAGACCTAGGCCCTTGAGGAATCCTTGATAAAAATTTAACCTGGTTGTCCTCTTCCAAGTTTAACCATGTTTTAATTTTCGCGATCTTCTTGTCTGGACTTCCTTCAAAAAAATACTCAAAAGAATCCACCATTGTGTCAATAGTCAACTTGCCACTCTCGCAAAGATGATTGAGTTGGCTAGAAAATTTTGTCGCCATATCCTTGTCCAGTGAGTAAAGCTGCAAGCTGCTACTTCCTTCGAGTTTTTCACTACATCTCAGCTTCCTCTCCATTTCTGAAAATATGCTTAGCAAGTAAGAGATGCCCTATATAGAAATAAAAAATAATGTATGACAAGAATCCTTGTACATTGATGTAAGCTGCAAGTTTTTACCTGATGATGATCCCAACAACCCTCTGGATCTCTTAACACGACTTTCAGCAACTTCTTCATTAAAGCCTTGATTCTCTTTTATTGATTTAAACAACAAAGGGTCTTTGCAAGTGAATCCAACTAAATCCAGTGCATTTCTGAGGTGTTTTTGAGTATTGCCCTTCCTCATTGCTGGCGCAACTTTGTTGTTATTTAAATTGCTGGAGCAACGACTGCAGGTGCAATGGTTTTGGTTCTCTTGGGAAAAATATGGGTTGCCTCCCATCAAGCGCTTGTTTTAAGAGTCTTTCAGCCTGACTAATCCTTTTCATCAAGGATTTTCAAAATGCGTGATGCCTTCACTTTGCACCACTTGTTCATCAAAATACATTTTAACTCTCTGCCCATTTACCTTGAAAGAGTTATTTGTTGCTGTATATTACAGATCAACAGCACCATAAGGATATACCTTAATTAATTTGAAAGGTCCTGTCCACCTTGATTTCAGCTTTCCAGGGAACAATTTCAGCCTGGAGTTATATAACAGAACCAATATTGCCCCACTGAGATTCGATCAGTTCCAAACCAAACAACAAGTTTCACCTAGCCTTTTTGAAGATTTTAGATCACGTTCAATCTAAACAAAGATGGTTCAAAATATAGATTAGACTAACAAAAATCCTCAAGATCAGGGGTCTTTAAGCACAACAAAGGGCTTAGGTAGAGAATTTCAAACTGTTGAGTCAATGCATTTTTGTATTTTTGTGGTTCTTTTTCTGAGGTGCAATTGCACTTGTTTTTGTTTAGGTGCTTTCGCACCTAGTGCTATTGCCCTTCTTTTTTGCCCGGTGCATTTGCACCTAGAGCTATTGCACTTCTCTTTTGGCGCCGTTGCCGGGGATTGGCAACAATTTTTAGTTGTTTAAAGATAGTACATTAGTGTTGTAATTATGTATTTTTAATTATTTTGGTAGTTTGTTGTTCTGTGCAGAAAACAGGTGCAACAGCATCAAGTGCAATTAATGATTTCCTTTTTAACAACCTCTTTCATGACAGGATTTAGCCTTCTTTGTCCTTCTATGTAATTCTTAGAATTATCTTCTAAAATTATCCTATGCATCCAAAAAATTATGGGTTGCCTCCCATCAAGCGCTTGTTTTAAGAGTCTTTCAGCCTGACTAATCCTTTTCATCAAGGATTTTCAAAATGCGTGATGCCTTCACTTTGCACCACTTGTTCATCAAAATACATTTTAACTCTCTGCCCATTTACCTTGAAAGAGTTATTTGTTGCTGTATCATACAGATTAACAACACCATAAGGATATACCTTAATTAATTTGAAAGGTCTTGTCCACCTTGATTTCAGCTTTCGAGGGAACAATTTCAGCCTGGAGTTATATAACAGAACCAATATTGCCCCACTGAGATTCGATCAGTTCCAAACCAAACAACAAGTTTCACCTAGCCTTTTTGAAGATTTTAGATCACGTTCAATCTAAACAAAGATGGTTCAAAATATAGATTAGACTAACAAAAATCCTCAAGATCAGGGGTCTTTAAGCACAACAAAGGGCTTAGGTAGAGAATTTCAAACTGTTGAGTCAATGCATTTTTGTATTTTTGTGGTTCTTTTTCTGAGGTGCAATTGCACTTGTTTTTGTTGAGGTGCTTTTGCACCTAGTGCTATTGCGCCTCTTTTTGGTCCGGTGCTTTGGCACCTAGTGCTATAGCACTTCTCTTTTGGCGCCGTTAAACCCTAAACCCTAAACCCTAAAAAATACTGAAAGTACGTAGTAGTTAATATATTGGATACAGTATATCTATTTTACGTATAAATATTTCAATAAATAAACTCATAAAAATGAAAAAATGGGTCTAGGCTAGGTTGTAGGTCTAAGGCACTGGCCTTAGTGTCCTAGCCCTCTACAGAGCCCTAAGTTCATTAAATGTAAATTTTCCTTTAAAGTAGTCTAGGCCCACCATCAAACATGTAAAATTCATTATTGCGTAGAAAGGGAAAAAGTCACAAATTGTATTCCTCTAATGCCAACCAACATCCATGTGATAACCACGATTTTTATGCCTCCAATTCCAACCACCAACCATGTGATTCATAAGAGAATGCGCTACAATATTGTATTGCAGCAGTGCCATCAAAACAATGTTCTGCACTTGTCTTACATACCCACTAAAACACCAGCTTCCCATATGTTTCGATACCACCACAATAGCAACTGTATTTATAAATGATCTTTTGCTTCCCATGTGTATTTAGATTCAATATCTGATGAAAAACTACTTTCAACATCATCTGCATACCGACAAAAAATACAAACAAATCTAAAGCTAAGGGCAATAAGATATCAGAATGTATTCACCTAAACAAAAATATAGACTCACTCTCATTGCCTCTCATTACCTATTTATATCAAAATATCATACAAGCATGCATAAATTAATAGAATGACCGTTCCCGTAGTCATAAGCATACCACAGGAAGAATCGGCACTTTCTTCTTGTTTTGGGCTGAAATCCACAAATAAGGAAATTATAAGCAAGGATAAAATGAAATTAAGCAAATTATTGCTTGATTAAGCAATTTAGTCCCTAGAAGTGTAACTCGATGTCAATTTGGTCCCTCAATCAAGCAAACTAATGCTTGATTAAGCAATTTAAGGAGGGGAAATCAGTGAGATTTAAAAATAATTGTAACAACTATTAACCAAAAAATAATTATTCATCATGTTGATAACCATAGTATTGTGTGTTTAGTTGCAAGTTAAATATTGTGTTTAGTTATGATTTAATATATTTTTTGACCAAATTATGATTTAATATATTAAAAATGCATAATTACTATAATTGAATACTTTCAAATTCGTTGTTATTACGTGCAATTAATTCATTTAAAGAGTCACTAGTATCACATCAAATTTCAAATAATACAATATGAATTCCAATTAAAAAAAGAGAGAATTTCAGGAGTAGGTTAATATTTCACAAGTGTGTAATGAAATTGAAATTTTAAATTAAAATGATTGTATGTTATGTTACGTTTTTTATTTCTGGTGCAGCATAATTTTATCAAGTTAGGTTATGCATATTGTGTGATTTACGAAGTTTTAGTATATAAATATATTATAATTCATTGTTTCTTATTTAATACTCAATGTAAATCTATTGTTATTATGCTTTTTGGAGACCCTTTTTTATACTATGTGTTAAGATAAAAAACGAAAAAACACTTGAATAGCTATTTTAATTGTATCCACTATAAATAGCTCTAATTTCATGTATTACATAGCGGCACTATTGTTGCCTTTTGTTTGTGACAAAAAATAGCTATAATTATTATTATAACTATTATAATAATAATAATAATAATAGTTGTTAAGATTGTAGTCAATTACTACCTATTAAAACTGGTATGTGTATGACTATAAGCAAACTGGTATGTGGTTGAGCAGTTGAGACTCATCACCCCTTAAGCAAATGTTAAGTTTTCAATCCCCGGCAACAATTTTTAGTTGTTTAAAGATAGTACATTAGTGTTGTAATTATGTGTTTTTAATTATTTTGGTAGTTTGTTGTTCTGTGCAGAAAACAGGTGCAACAGCATCAAGTGCAATTTCACCAGCTTATGGATTCTCCCTGTATTTTTGAAATTGCTGGTGCTGTAGCTCTGGAAAGTGGATTGGTGCAATAGCTCCTGATAAACAATAGGTGCAATTGAGTGATTCAGAGGTGGAGGTGGTCCTTAAGACCCCCCATTTTTTAGCCTTGTTATTTCTTGTTTCAAGTTCACACCTTCCAAATCAGTGTTTTAATGAATTTGAACAAAATACTCATTTGGAACTGTCATGGCGCTGCCAGTCCTAAGTTGTTTCGGAATTGCAAGCAATTCATTGATGTGCATAGATTGGAAATTTTTGTCATTATGGAAACTCGGAGCGATCCTGCTCGGTGTAAGAAGACCTTTAGAAGACTTGGTTTTGATGGTTTCACGTATTCAGAGAACAGAGGGTTTATTGGAGGCATTGCCACGGGTTGGAAGATGGATCTTGTGGATTTATTAGAAATCACAAATAACTTCCAATTTATTCTTTTCCAGGTTACCATGCAAGACGGTTGGAAGTGGTATATCACTCCAACTTATGCTAGTCCAAATGATGATTTGAGAAGTGAATTATGGAGCTCCTTTCACGACATTAGTAGAACTATGGATGGCCAGTGGTTGGTTGCCGGTGATCTAAATGACATTGAAGATACTAGTGAAAGGCGCGGGGGCGGGAATCCTAATCTTTGCAAACTGCAGCTCTTTAAAGACAGAATCCATAGTTGCAATTTGATTGATCTTGGCTCGGTTGGTCCCAAGTTTACCTATAGGGGTGCTCACTGTGATTTGTTTGATCGTTTATTCGTGCGTTTGGATAGGGCTTTATGCAATGACAGATGGCGTGTAGCATTTCCAAATGCTTTTGTTAGATTCCTGTCGCGGTTAAATTTTCGGACCATCATCCAATTTTGTTGTGTTTGCATGGCAACACTCAAGATCGTAGGGAGAGGCCTTTTCATTTTGAGAGTGCATGGCTGACTCATCCTCAATTCAAGGTGGAGGGAAAAGCTAGAACACAGAGAAAAAAAATCACCTTTAATGCTGTGGTTGTGGAATTCGGATCTGGTTGGGGAGATGAATTGCTATCGATGTCTAGCTTGTATCTGCAAAGTAGACAGAAGCTTATAGCGGATGAGCTGATAGTGTTAAGCAATAAGCTCAAACGGGGAATGATGGATAAATGGGGAATTTAATTAAAATAATAAGGGTAAAAGTGGTAGAAAAATGAAACGCTATCAGCTATAAGCTCAAACGCTACTTCAAGTAGCTTATCAAAAAACGCTATAAGCTAGTGAAAAAACGCTTCAAGCTTGTCTTGCCAAACAGCTACCACGAGCTTAGGGAATAAGTTTTTCTCCTAATCCAAAAACACCCTAAGGGAATAAGTTCTATTTGACCATTCATTTGACTTTTATCAACAACTTACTATTTTTGTTCCTTTGAATGGTATTGGTATGGCACCTGGTGGTTAGACTACTTATGTTGTTTTCTATTTGACTGCTAAAATAGATATTGTGAAAGAGTGCACTCATTATTAATCATAATCAAATTATTGTGAAAGACTCTTAAAACAAGCGCTTGATGGGAGGCAACCCATAATTTTTTGGTGAAGTTTTAATTTTTAAAGTTATTTGATGAATTTTCAAGTGTTTTGTAGCCAACAGGAGTTGGTGCAAAAGCACCAAGTGCAACTGCACCTATTGTTTATCAGGAGCTATTGCACCAATCCACTTTCCAGAGCTACAGCACCAGCAATTTCAAAAATACAGGGAGAATCCATAAGCTGGTGCAATTGCACTTGATGCTGTTGCACCTGTTTTCTGCACAGAACAACAAACTACCAAAATAATTAAAAACAGATATTTACAACACTAATCTACTATCTTTAAACAACTAAAAATTGTTGCCAATCCCCAGCAACGGCGCCAAAAGAGAAGTGCAGTAGCACTAGGTGCAAAGGCACCTAAACAAAAACAAGTGCAATTGCACCTCAATAAAAGAACCACAAAAATACAAAAATGCATTGACTCAACAGTTTGAAATTCTCTACCTAAGCCCTTTGTTGTGCTTAAAGACCCCTGATCTTGAGGATTTTTGTTAGTCTAATCTATATTTTGAACCATCTTTGTTTAGATTGAACGTGATCTAAAATCTTCAAAAAGGCTAGGTGAAACTTGTTGTTTGGTTTGGAACTGATCGAATCTCAGTGGGGCAATATTGGTTCTGTTATATAACTCCAGGCTGAAATTGTTCCCTAGAAAGCTGAAATCAAGGTGGACAGGACCTTTCAAATTAATTAAGGTATATCCTTATGGTGCTGTTGATCTGTATGATACAGCAACAAATAACTCTTTCAAGGTAAATGAGCAGAGAGTTAAAATGTATTTTGATGAAAAAGTGGTGCAAAGTGAAGGCATCACGCATTTTGAAAATCCTTGATGAAAAGGATTAGTCAGGTTGAAAGACTCTTAAAATAAGCGCTTGATGGGAGGCAACCCATAATTTTTTGGTGAAGTTTTAATTTTTAAAGTTATTTGATGAATTTTCAAGTGTTTTGTAGCTAAAAGGAACTGGTGCAATTGCACCAAGTGCAACTGCACCTATTGTTTATCAGGAGCTATTGCACCAATCCACTTTCCAGAGCTACAGCACCAGCAATTTCAAAAATACAGGGAGAATCCATAAGCTGGTGCAATTGCACTTGATGCTGTTGCACCTGTTTTCTGCACAGAACAACAAACTACCAAAATAATTAAAAATAGATAATTACAACACTAATCTACTATCTTTAAACAACTAAAAATTGTTGCCAATTCCCAGCAACGGCGCCAAAAGAGAAGTGCAATAGCACTAGGTGCAAAGGCACCTAAGCAAAAACAAGTGCAATTGCACCTCAAAAAAAGAACCACAAAAATACAAAAATGCATTGACTCAACAGTTTGAAATTCTCTACCTAAGCCCTTTGTTGTGCTTAAAGACCCCTGATCTTGAGGATTTTTGTTAGTCTAATCTATATTTTGAACCATCTTTGTTTAGATTGAACGTGATCTAAAATCTTCAAAAAGGCTAGGTGAAACTTGTTGTTTGGTTTGGAACTGATCGAATCTCAGTGGGGCAATATTGGTTCTGTTATATAACTCCAGGCTGACATGCATTGGTGCGATTGGATGAATTTGAACATGGATATCTGCACCAATTCAAACTTTCAAACTTTCAAACTTCCACCACCTCAAACACAACCACCACCTCAAACACAACCACCACCTCAAACACAATCACCTCGAACACAACCACCTCCAAAACAACCAAGCCAACAAACAACAGAAACTACACCAGACCCCAAGAATGCTGAAGCAGTGATTTTTGCTAACCCCACTGTTTTAAAAGATAATTTGCAGGTTATTCAAGAGGAGCCTGATCAAGGGGGCAACACCGAAGTAGGAGGTTCTGGAATTCCACAGGCCGATGCAACTGCATATGGTGCTGCAGCACCCACATTCCAGCAAGTGTCCAAGGAGCAGGCTGAATCCACCATTCAAGTGGTGCTCAAGGAGCCAAAAAAAAGGAAGAATGAAGAAGCAACTGAACTTCTCAAAGGACTTGCTGAGGCCAGTGGTTTAGTACAGAAGACCCCTCCAACAACTGAAGCTGTGAAGGACAAAACTGGTGATGAAGAACAAGAGAAAGGAGGACCTCAAGGGAAGGCTATGAAGGAACCAGAAACCAACCAACCAACCATGAAAGCTCTTAAAGATGGAAACGTCCAAGCCCATTGCAGGCGCATCCAGAGTTGGATACATATATCTGGTGCGAAAAATTTCTTTGATAATTAGTTGAAAACACCTTGCAGAAGGACACTGATTTTAAGAGAAAGATAGTTGTTATTCAGGATCTACGTGAGATGACAAGCAAGGTACGTGAGATGACAACCAAGGTGCATCACTATTATAAGTGAGTGTAGGGAATTTTGAACTCTCGTTCATTACTGCAAGGGAGTAATCTGCGAGCAGGAGGAATTTTTGTTCTCTCGTGGATTAGTATCAGTTAAGAAATCTGCGAGCAGTTTTCAGTGGGTGTCTCGTGGTTCTGTGTTGTGGGGGGGTGTATGTGAGTTAAGACTTAAGTCAACTATATTTTGGGCTTTTGGGATTTTTTAAAAGTTTTAGGGGTATTTTGGTCTTCACCTCCGCCTTTTCAACGACAACTGCAGGAACCAGATTATCTGTCAAAGCTCCTGTTAAACAATCGGTGCCATTGCACCTGGTGCAATCGCACCGATTCCTGTTGGCTACAAAACACTTGAAAATTCATCAAATAACTTTAAAAATTAAAACTTCACCAAAAAATTATGGGTTGCCTCCCATCAAGCGCTTGTTTTAAGAGTCTTTCAGCCTGACTAATCCTTTTCATCAAGGATTTTCAAAATGCGTGATGCCTTCACTTTGCACCACTTGTTCATCAAAATACATTTTAACTCTCTGCCCATTTACCTTGAAAGAGTTATTTGTTGCTGTATCATACAGATCAACAGCACCATAAGGATATACCTTAATTAATTTGAAAGGTCCTGTCCACCTTGATTTCAGCTTTCCAGGGAACAATTTCAGCCTGGAGTTATATAACAGAACCAATATTGCCCCAATGAGATTCGATCAGTTCCAAACCAAACAACAAGTTTCACCTAGCCTTTTTGAAGATTTTAGATCACGTTCAATCTAAACAAAGATGGTTCAAAATATAGATTAGACTAACAAAAATCCTCAAGATCAGGGGTTTTAAGCACAACAAAGGGCTTAGGTAGAGAATTTCAAACTGTTGAGTCAATGCATTTTTGTATTTTTGTGGTTCTTTTTCTGAGGTGCAATTGCACTTGTTTTTGTTTAGGTGCTTTTGCACCTCGTGCTATTGCACTTCTCTTTTGGCGCCGTTGCCGGGGGTTGGCAACAATTTTTAGTTGTTTAAAGATAGTAGATTAGTGTTGTAATTATCTGTTTTTAATTATTTTGGTAGTTTGTTGTTCTGTGCAGAAAACAGGTGCAACAGCATCAAGTGCGATTGCACCAGCTTATGGATTCTCCCTGTATTTTTGAAATTGCTGGTGCTGTAGCTGTGGAAAGTGGATTGGTGAAATCGCTCCTGTTAACCAATTCCTGTTGGCTACAAAACACTTGAAAATTCATCAATTCACTTTAAAAATTAAAACTTCACCAAAAAATTATGGGTTGCCTCCCATCAAGCGCTTGTTTTAAGAGTCTTTCAGCCTGACTAATCCTTTTCATCAAGGATTTTCAAAATGCGTGATGCCTTCACTTTGCACCACTTGTTCATCAAAATACATTTTAACTCTCTGCCCATTTACCTTGAAAGAGTTATTTGTTGATGTATCATACAGATCAACAGCACCATAAGGATATACCTTAATTAATTTGAAAGGTCCTGTCCACCTTGATTTCAGCTTTCCAGGGAACAATTTCAGCCTGGGGTTATATAATAGAACCAATATTGCCCCACTGAGAATCGATCAGTTCCAAACCAAACAACAAGTTTCACCTAGCCTTTTTGAAGATTTTAGATCACGTTCAATCTAAACAAAGATGGTTCAAAATATAGATTAGACTAACAAAAATCCTCAAGATCAGGGGTCTTTAAGCACAACAAAGGGCTTAGGTAGAGAATTTCAAACTGTTGAGTCAATGCATTTTTGTATTTTTGTGGTTCTTTTTCTGAGGTGCAATTGCACTTGTTTTTGTCCAGGTGCTTTTGCACCTGGTGCTATTGCACTTCTTTTTGGTCCGGTGCTTTTGCACCGTGTGCTATTGCACTTCTCTTTTGGCGCCGTTGCCGGGGATTGGCAACAATTTTTAGTTGTTTAAAGATAGTAGATTAGTGTTGTAATTATCTGTTTTAATTATTTTGGTAGTTTGTTGTTCTGTGCAGAAAACAGGTGCAACAGCATCAAGTGCAATTGCACCGGCTTATGGATTCTCCCTGTTTTTTTGGAATTGTTGGTGCTGTAGCTCTAGAAAGTGGATTGGTGCAATAACTCCTGTTAAAAAATAGGTGCAATTGCACATGGTGCAATTGCACCAATTCTTGTTGGCTACAAAACACTTGAAAATTCATCAAATAACTTTAAAAATTAAAACTTCACCAAAAAATTATGCGTTGCCTCCCATCAAGCGCTTGTTTTAAGAGTCTTTCAGCCTGACTAATCCTTTTCATCAAGGATTTTCAAAATGCGTGATGCCTTCACTTTGCACCACTTGTTCATCAAAATACATTTTAACTCTCTGCCCATTTACCTTGAAAGAGTTATTTGTTGCTGTATCATACAGATCAATAGCACCATAAGGATATACCTTAATTAATTTGAAAGGTCCTGTCCACCTTGATTTCAGCTTTCCAGGGAACAATTTCAGCCTGGGGTTATATAACAGAACCAATATTGCCCCACTGAGATTCGATCAGTTCCAAACCAAACAACAAGTTTCACCTAGCCTTTTTGAAGATTTTAGATCACGTTCAATCTAAACAAAGATGGTTCAAAATATAGATTAGACTAACAAAATTCCTCAAGATCAGGGGTCTTTAAGCACAACAAAGGGCTTAGGTAGAGAATTTCAAACTGTTGAGTCAATGCATTTTTGTATTTTTGTGGTTCTTTTTCTGAGGTGCAATTGCACTTGTTTTTGTTTAGGTGCTTTTGCACCTCGTGCTATTGCACTTCTCTTTTAGCGCCGTTGCCGGGGGTTGGCAACAATTTTTAGTTGTTTAAAGATAGTAGATTAGTGTTGTAATTATCTGTTTTTAATTATTTTGGTAGTTTGTTGTTCTGTGCAGAAAACAGGTGCAACAGCATCAAGTGCAATTGCACCAGCTTATGGATTCTCCCTGTATTTTTGAAATTGCTGGTGCTGTAGCTGTGGAAAGTGGATTGCTGAAATCGCTCCTGTTAACCAATTCCTGTTGGCTACAAAACACTTGAAAATTCATCAATTAACTTTAAAAATTAAAACTTCACCAAAAAATTATGGGTTGCCTCCCATCAAGCGCTTGTTTTAAGAGTCTTTCAGCCTGACTAATCCTTTTCATCAAGGATTTTCAAAATGCGTGATGCCTTCACTTTGCACCACTTGTTCATCAAAATACATTTTAACTCTCTGCCCATTTACCTTGAAAGAGTTATTTGTTGCTGTATCATACAGATCAACAGCACCATAAGGATATACCTTAATTAATTTGAAAGGTCCTGTCCACCTTGATTTCAGCTTTCCAGGGAACAATTTCAGCCTGGGGTTATATAACAGAACCAATATTGCCCCACTGAGATTCGATCAGTTCCAAACCAAACAACAAGTTTCACCTAGCCTTTTTGAAGATTTTAGATCACGTTCAATCTAAACAAAGATGGTTCAAAATATAGATTAGACTAACAAAAATCCTCAAGATCAGGGGTCTTTAAGCACAACAAAGGGCTTAGGTAGAGAATTTCAAACTGTTGAGTCAATGCATTTTTGTATTTTTGTGGTTCTTTTTCTGAGGTGCAATTGCACTTGTTTTTGTCCAGGTGCTTTTGCACCTGATGCTATTGCACTTCTTTTTGGTCCGGTGCTTTTGCACCGTGTGCTATTGCACTTCTCTTTTGGCGCCGTTGCCGGGGATTGGCAACAATTTTTAGTTGTTTAAAGATAGTAGATTAGTGTTGTAATTATCTGTTTTTAATTATTTTGGTAGTTTGTTGTTCTGTGCAGAAAACAGGTGCAACAGCATCAAGTGCAATTGCACCGGCTTATGGATTCTCCCTGTTTTTTTGGAATTGTTGGTGCTGTAGCTCTAGAAAGTGGATTGGTGCAATAACTCCTGTTAAACAATAGGTGCAATTGCACATGGTGCAATTGCACCAATTCTTGTTGGCTACAAAACACTTGAAAATTCATCAAATAACTTTAAAAATTAAAACTTCACCAAAAAATTATGCGTTGCCTCCCATCAAGCGCTTGTTTTAAGAGTCTTTCAGCCTGACTAATCCTTTTCATCAAGGATTTTCAAAATGCGTGATGCCTTCACTTTGCACCACTTGTTCATCAAAATACATTTTAACTCTCTGCCCATTTACCTTGAAAGAGTTATTTGTTGCTGTATCATACAGATCAACAACACCATAAGGATATACCTTAATTAATTTGAGAGGTCCTGTCCACTTTGATTTCAGCTTTCCAGGGAACAATTTCAGCCTGGGGTTATATAACAGAACCAATATTGCCCCACTGAGATTCGATCAGTTCCAAACCAAACAACAAGTTTCACCTAGCCTTTTTGAAGATTTTAGATCACGTTCAATCTAAACAAAGATGGTTCAAAATATAGATTAGACTAACAAAAATCCTCAAGATCAGGGGTCTTTAAGCACAACAAAGGGCTTAGGTAGAGAATTTCAAACTGTTGAGTCAATGCATTTTTGTATTTTTGTGGTTCTTTTTCTGAGGTGCAATTGCACTTGTTTTTGTTTAGGTGCTTTTGCACCTCGTGCTATTGCACTTCTCTTTTGGCGCCGTTGCCGGGGGTTGGCAACAATTTTTAGTTGTTTAAAGATAGTAGATTAGTGTTGTAATTATCTGTTTTTAATTATTTTGGTAGTTTGTTGTTCTGTGCAGAAAACAGGTGCAACAGCATCAAGTGCAATTGCACCGGCTTATGGATTCTCCCTGTATTTTTGAAATTGCTGGTGCTGTAGCTCTGGAAAGTGGATTGGTGCAATCGCTCCTGTTAAACAATAGGCCCGATTGCACTTGGTGCAATCGCACCAATTCCTGTTGGCTACAAAACACTTGAAAATTCATCAATTAACTTTAAAAATTAAAACTTCACCAAAAAATCATGGGTTGCCTCCCATCAAGCGCTTGTTTTAAGAGTCTTTCAGCCTGACTAATCCTTTTCATCAAGGATTTTCAAAATGCGTGATGCCTTCACTTTGCACCACTTGTTCATCAAAATACATTTTAACTCTCTGCACATTTACCTTGAAAGAGTTATTTGTTGCTGTATCATACAGATCAACAACACCATAAGGATATACCTTAATTAATTTAAAAGGTCCTGTCCACCTTGATTTCAGCTTTCCAGGGAACAATTTCAGCCTTTAGTTATATAACAGAACCAATATTGCCCCACTGAGATTCGATCAGTTCCAAACCAAACAACAAGTTTCACCTAGCCTTTTTGAAGATTTTAGA
This sequence comes from Acmispon strigosus, assembly GCA_030819835.1. NCBI lineage: Eukaryota > Viridiplantae > Streptophyta > Magnoliopsida > Fabales > Fabaceae > Acmispon > Acmispon strigosus. Next base: position 3,091,189 of record JAUAMA010000003.1, read on the forward strand.
TCACGTTCAATTTAAACAAAGATGGTTCAAAATATAGATTAGACTAACAAAAATCCTCAAGATCAGGGGTCTTTAAGCACAACAAAGGGCTTAGGTAGAGAATTTGAAACTGTTGAGTCAATGCATTTTTGTATTTTTGTGGTTCTTTTTCTGAGGTGCAATTGCACTTTTTTTTGATTAGGTGGTTTTGCACCTAGTGCTACTGCACTTCTTTTTGGTCCGGTGCATTTGCTCCTGGTGCTATTGCACTTCTCTTTTGGCGCCGTTGCCGAGGATTGGCAACAATTTTTAGTTGTTTAAAGATAGTAGATTAGTGTTGTAATTATCTGTTTTTAATTATTTTGGTAGTTTGTTGTTCTGTGCAGAAAAAAGGTGCAACAGCGTCAAGTGCGATTGCACCAGCTTATGGATTCTCCCTGTATTTTTGAAATTGCTGGTGCTGTAGCTCTGGAAAGTGGATTGGTGCAATAGCTCCTGTTAAACAAACGGTGCCATTGCACTTGGTGCAATCGCACAAATTCCTGTTGGCTACAAAACACTTGAAAATTCATCAAATAACTTTAAAAATTAAAACTTCACCAAAAAAATATGGGTTGCCTCCCATCAAGCGCTTGTTTTAAGAGTCTTTCAGCCTGACTAATCCTTTTCATCAAGGATTTTCAATATGCGTGATGCCTTCACTTTGCACCACTTGTTCATCAAAATACATTTTAACTCTCTGCCCATTTACCTTGAAAGAGTTATTTGTTGCTGTATCATACAGATCAACAGCACCATAAGGATATACCTTAATTAATTTGAAAGGTCCTGTCCACCTTGATTTCAGCTTTCGAGGGAACAATTTCAGCCTGGAGTTATATAACAGAACCAATATTGCCCCACTGAGATTCGATCAGTTCCAAACCAAACAACAAGTTTCACCTAGCCTTTTTGAAGATTTTAGATCACGTTCAATATAAACAAAGATGGTTCAAAATATAGATTAGACTAACAAAAATCCTCAAGATCAGGGGTCTTTAAGCACAACAGAGGGCTTAGGTAGAGAATTTCAAACTGTTGAGTCAATGCATTTTTGTATTTTTGTGGTTCTTTTTCTGAGGTGCAATTGCACTTGTTTTTGTTTAGGTGGTTTTGCACCTGGTGCTATTGCACTTCTTTTTGGTCCGGTGCTTTTGCACCGTGTGCTATTGCACTTCTCTTTTGGCGCCGTTGCCGGGGATTGGCAACAATTTTTAGTTGTTTAAAGATAGTAGATTAGTGTTGTAATTATCTGTTTTTAATTATTTTGGTAGTTTGTTGTTCTGTGCAGAAAACAGGTGCAACAGCATCAAGTGCAACAGCATCAAGTGCAATTGCACCGGCTTATGGATTCTCCCTGTATTTTTGAAATTGCTGGTGCTGTAGCTCTGGAAAGTGGATTGGTGCAATAGCTCTTGTTAAACCTACTCCATTTGATCTCTCCAAATTCTAACATGACATGCTCAAGGACATTTTGAAATTCCATGAGAAAGACAAAACCCCACTTCCAAAGAGTAATGGCAAAATAAATTTCCAAGTAAAAAAACACAAAAGAAGGTAAACATTAAAATTAAACATAAAAGTTTGCATATAGTTGATGCTTGTCCATCTCAAAAGAAAATCCTAATACAAAAGATAAAAAGAGTAGATAGAAATTTTCAAAAGACAATACACACTACAATCAGGCTTGACATAAAAGATTAGAGAACAATGGGATTATCAACAACATCTCCTTCAACTCCATATGGCAGCAAGTGTGCTACAATGTCTGGATGCACTTCCTGAAGAGGCGGTGGTTGATGCCGCATTGCCCTACGACGAACACGGCCAGTAGTCATTGGAACATGTATCTTGAAACATTCTTTGGAAGCATAAGTGAGTTCAACATCCCTCCTCTTTGAGGTCCCAATGAAACCATTAATCCCAAAAATTTCCATAATCTCATTTGTTGGAGTCCTAAGATAAGCAACACCAAGAGCTCCAAAGACAAGAGTCGCCGGAAAATCCACACCAGTAATAGTCTCAATTCTAAGTTTAGAAGGAAGGGAATGACCATATTCGACATAAAAATCTCTCCCAATCCTAATTAACATATGCAAATATATCAAGCAATTCCTAGAATGAACCAACAATAATCAACAACAATCAAAGAAATGAGAAAAAACGAAAGGGAAAGTAAATTGAAAAGAGTACCGTATCAAGAGAAATAATAGAGCGGAAAGTTTTATTAACCATGATTGCAGAATCAAAGCTACAAGAAATACAGACCAGATAAATTAGGCAAAGGCAGAAAACAAAAAGAACAACTCAAATCACAAAAGAATCAGAAAAAGCTACTTCAGAATTAAAACACACAAAAGTTGAGGATAAACAATGTTGATTCTATAATTCTATAAACAAGACAGAATCAGCCCTCCTTTCTCCAAAACAAAACAAGATTGCAAGCCCAAATACCAGAACAGAAAAACAAACCAAATTGAGTCACAACATTCATCATATGATTTTGTTCAAGTACAATTATGCTATTTTGTCCATTCACAACTCAGCACAATGACACTTTTAAATAATTATTTCATGTTGCTTTACCTTGACAAAGTATACCTATAATTTCATGAAACAAATTAGCTGGGATAGATCGAATGTAAAAAATTTGAGTTATACAAATATTATCACAGATTACTTTTTTTTGGGACGAATGAGTGGGATCAGTAGAAGTTAAGAACTAGAGGTTGATAAATATAATTTGATTAAACATAGTAGAAGTTAAGAACTTCTGTTAAACATAACAACTTTTGCATTGTGTTGATCGTGACAAATTATATATTGCCTGAAACACTAATTATATAAACTAATGATAAGCAAACAACAGTGTAAGAAAATCATGATTTCATTGAAGAGCCCTATTGTTAAAACCCTTTTTTTAACTGTACAAACAATACCTCCAATGATTTTAAGAATGAATATTTCCTAGAGGATTATCCAACGATTTGATTCACTCATAAAAACATGATTTACAAAGAATTGGTTAAAGAAGATATCCATGTTCAAATTCATCCAAAACAGCAAAACGAGTCATTAAAGTATGTGCTAATAGGCATTTACTTTCAAATTACAACAGACCTAATCCATTTCGATGTATTGAGGAAATTTTGCAATATCAGCCGCCATATGATTTATCTTTTCTTGAATACCCTCCTTCCTCACAAACATATGAACCACGACATCTTTCCCATCACTTATCAAATTGCCATAAAACATAGCCACATCCCTAGCCTTACTCTCAGAGATATGCCCAAGCTCAGCCAATGCATTAAGTATATCAGCAACTTGTTCAACGAGGGCAGTATCAGAAGAAAAATCATGGGTAGTACCATACTTTCACCTATGATAACAGTAACAACATATTAACTTGAATCAAATTCTCTAGCTCACACTAGTCAACATTAAAAATATAGAGTATAGACAGCAAGAATAAGAACTGAGGAATCATAATGCAAAAACAAGAGAAGCTGGAATCGAAACATGAAGGGTTCTCCCTTTAAATTGAAAATTGAAATCCGTATGATAGGGAGAACTAAGTCTAGATACTATGGCCATGCAACATGAGGATTTTCCTAGTGTGATCCAAACAGTGCTTTTTTCCTGAAATATTCTTTCAAATCACGGATTATTCAGCGGTTCAGTTCGGTTTTTGGTTTTTTTTGCCCACCCCTAACAACAACAACAACCATTTACCTCGTCCCTGAGTAGGTTGCAATCGCACCAATTTATAAGCTTTGCAATTGCAAGCACTTCTTGCATACTCCGTTCGGATGGTAGCTGGTGTGCCTTCGCATCTACATTGTAACTTTTGTGCACAGTTTGCCACAATGATCTGCAGTCCCAAGGTAGAACACCGTCATTGACTACAGGTATAACATTTTCTTCTATCGCCTTTTTCATTATCCTTATCTCGGGATGCGAAAACTCATTCTGCGGTCGTCGATGCTGTAAAAAAATTGAAAGGTAATCTACTACATATATATTATCATTCACATAATCCATTTATTTTCCCAAAAAAAAAACTACCACACACAACACAAGCTTGCGTCCATTTAAACACTCCAACTCACACCGGATATATATGAATCGTATATATAATAACAAACAATTGAAATAACAATTGAAATAACAAAAAAGCTCAATTTAGAAAACATGGCAGGCTTCGTTCTTGATGAACACCAAAATCTACATTAACTCAATTTAGAAAACATACCATGCTTCGTTCTTGTGTACAAGGCAGCACTTCTGTACAAGGCAGCACCTCTTTTCCTGGTGTACAGCTTATATGACTTTCGCTACTAGATGAAGATAGTTGTTTTCGCTTCTCCTCCTGTAACAAGAAAAAGAGAAAGAACAAGAAAAAGAGAAAGAAATGAGAAGAACATCAAATGACAAAGCCACAAAATCAACAAAAATGAATTTACGAATTAACAAATTGAATACATACCATTTGCGGCGGACTTGAGAAGAACATCAAATGGCAAAGGTTTCTAAATTAAGGGAAGCTATAATGACATTCGGGTGTTGGTACTAAACAGTGGGTAGAAAATTGAATACCTTATATGCTTGTGGGGGTGTAGACAGAACTTCAGCTTCTTGTTTTTCCTCCTCTGCATTTGGGAAAGCATTTGAGGCACAAGATTCAGACATTTTCCTAATAAACCAATCGTATATAAAGATTTCAAAATGCCAGTTCTGACAAAATGAAACTTCGGCTATTTCTAAAACAACAAAATTGAACACTGCAACATGCCTATTTTTTCAATTTTTGAAACCAGAACTCTGCTTTACATATATATATTAACAAATTATGTACAGAATTAATATATGTTGATTTAGCTATGCTTAGTAAATAGCAGATAGCATAGCGTAGCGGTTGACCCCTAAAACGCTATAGCGGTGTAGCGGGTAGCGGTATGGCCGCTACGTCGAAGTCTATGGAAATGATACAAGCAATTTATACCTTACACATAAAAGTTCAAAAATAGAAGAATGTACAAAATTAATACTCAAACATTGAAAACAAAGTAGTGGTTGTGACTGGGTTGATGTCATAGGAATGAAAAAACCGTGAAAACAACACAAATTGCAGCATAGATAGAGGAAATATGCAAAATAGTGGACGGAGAAGAGAAACAATGCAAAAGAATAAATTGGAAAGAGGAATAGAGGCAAAAAGCTACATTGCTTTAGTTGGCGAAAATTGACCAAAAATCCTAAGTAAAAGAGGGAATGAGTGAGGGAAAAACTAAGAACCACTTCAAATTAGTCTCCATCAAATTGTCATAAATAGAGAGACAAACCCAACAAAATTAAATGGAACAAACCGAAATCTTAAAAAACAACATTTCAGCAGCAACCAGCAACATTCCAGACTTCCAGTACAAACAAAATCAGCAAAAACTGGAACAAATTAATAAAATAAATAAAATAATTTTTTTTGACAAGAAAATAAATAAAATAAATAACAGCAAATAAAAAAAACAAATAGTTGAACAGAGAAGTAACTGAACAGAGAGAGCAAGACATGAAGAGAAAAATAAAATAAAAAACAGAGATGCAAGAGGAAACAGAGAGACGAGGAAGAGAGAAGAGAGGAAGAGAGGAACCTGCGCTGGTGGTGGTTGTGCGCCGTCGGTGTCGCTGGTGGTGTGCGCCGTCGGTGTCGCTGGTGTCGAGGGAAACAAGGGAAAAGCTAGAACACAGAGAAAAAAAATCACCTTTAATGCTGTGGTTGTGGAATTCGGATCTGGTTGGGGAGATGAAAAGAGAGTAAACGATTTTCCTTTTTCCACGCTTCTGTGCCATGCTTCTGTACCATGCAGTGAATTGTTTTGATTTCCCAGGTCTACTAGTCAAAATATCATTAATGTATAAGAAACTAGTGTGATGTTTGTTACACACCCTATGCCTACTGCCGCACCCTAAGCTTAATGTAGATTTTGGTGTTCATCAAGAACGAAGCCTGCCATGTTTTCTAAATTGAGCTTTTTTGTTATTTCAATTGTTATTTCAATTTTTTTTTGGGGGGGGGGGTGTATGCGAGTTAAGACTTAAGTCAACTATATTTTGGGCTTTTGGGATTTTTTAAAAGTTTTAGGGGTATTTTGGTCTTCACCTCCGCCTTTTCAACGACAACTGCAGGAACCGGATTATCTGTCAAAGCTCCAATCTCATGAAGTTGTTTGCATGCTTCAATGCATGCAGTTTTTTTTATGATCTTTTGCTCGCCTTGTACACGAATAGGCTGTAGAGGGCAGCTCTTGGGAAGATACAGCGTCCCAGTCTCCTTGTCCCACCGTGGAGTCGGTTTAAAGTATTTGAGAGTTTAATCAATCAGAATGGGATGAATGATGAAAAACAGGATAAAAATTAAGAGCACCAGTCAAATGCTAACATGGAGATGGAGACATGGACATCTCCAGGGTGAAGACATTGAGATGTTGAACAGGAGTTTAACATCTGATTGATATGAGAACAAATGTTGAACACCCCTACATCTGATTGATATATTCACATAGATCATGCTCCCTGAGTAAAAGTTGTTTTAACTATCTGATCTATAAATTATCTCCGTTTTTATTCTATGTAGTTATCTTTTTTATCTCATTTTGATTACTATTGTTATTACTATTATTGTTGTCATTATTATTACTATTATTATTTTTATTAAATCTATTTTAATGGATACTGTGTGTATACTACAATTACAGGAGTTTAAATGACATGAGGTGCATAGCTTTTGTGGAAAGGGTCGTTACAGCTAAATTCATTGCTGGAAAGCTAAATTCATTGCTGGAAATGGTTGTAAACTGCAAAATCAATCCAGGACAAAACAAAATGAAATTGTTTCACAATTTCGTATGGGATTGGTATGTTGCTTTCTTAGATAATCACGTGTATTGTAATAAGCAAACACAATTACTTGTCTAATGAAATGTTTAATATGCAGGTCAACATCATTGTTGCAACATCAATTCTTGAAGAGGGTTTAGATGTTCAAAGTTGCAACTTGGTTATTAGATTTGACCCACCTCCCACAGTGTGCAGTTTCATTCAGTCTCGAGGCCGAGCCAGAATGCAAAATTCAGATTACATATTAATGGTTAAAAGGTCATTATATCTTTAGTATTATGATTACGCTAATTAGCATGTTGCCTGAGACAATGTTATAATATCAAATCTATATGTTTTACTAGTTGAAGTAACTTTCCCCTCAACTTTCATGTTTTGTTCTGAAATTACAGTGGGGATGGAGTTGCACGTTCTCGACTAGAGAAATACCTGGGTAGTGGGGATATGATGAGAAAGGAGGCCTTGCATCATTCTTCCCTCCCATGTGAACCTCTTGAAAGTGATCAACTTTACGAGGAAACTTATTGTGTTGCAAGCACTGGAGCCATTGTTAATCTTAGTTCTAGCATTAATTTGATACACCTATATTGCTCACAGCTCCCTGCTGATGGGTTAGTCTGTTACTTCCCTTATTCCATATTGTTTTTATTTGTTTTAGTGAACCTAAGATACTATATTTTGCATCTGACTGGTGCTCTTAATTTTTATCCTGTTTTTCATCATTCATCCCATTCTGATTGTATCCTTGATAAAAACAAGTGCAATTGAACATGGCTTGAAGTTTACTTTAGAATTTGGTGGCCTTGTTGCTGCTGCTGGTGGTGCAGTTGCACCAGTTGATTCTTCTGGTGCTGTTGCACCAGTGGCAACTGCATTGCTTTGCGCTGCAACTTCTTCAAAATACATTTTAACTCTCTGCCCTCCAGATCCGAGCTAGACATCGATAGCAATTCATTGAAAACAACATATTCATTGCTATAACAGAGCACTTGTTTTTGATTAGGTGGTTTTGCACCTAGTGCTATCGCACTTCTTTTTGGTCCGGTGCTTTTGCACCTGGTGCTATTGCACTTCTCTTTTGGCGCCGTTGCCGAGGATTGGCAACAATTTTTAGTTGTTTAAAGATAGTAGATTAGTGTTGTAATTATCTGTTTTTAATTATTTTGGTAGTTTGTTGTTCTGTGCAGAAAAAAGGTGCAACAGCGTCAAGTGCGATTGCACCAGCTTATGGATTCTCCCTGTATTTTTGAAATTGCTGGTGCTGTTGCTCTGGAAAGTGGATTGGTGCAATAGCTCCTGTTAAAAAAACGGTGCCATTGCACTTGGTGCAATCGCACCAATTCCTGTTGGCTACAAAACACTTGAAAATTCATCAAATAACTTTAAAAATTAAAACTTCACCAAAAAAATATGGGTTGCCTCCCATCAAGCGCTTGTTTTAAGAGTATTTCAGCCTGACTAATCCTTTTCATCAAGGATTTTCAAAATGCGTGATGCCTTCACTTTGCACCACTTGTTCATCAAAATACATTTTAACTCTCTGCCCATTTACCTTGAAAGAGTTATTTGTTGCTGTATCATACAGATCAACAGCACCATAAGGATATACCTTAATTAATTTGAAAGGTCTTGTCCACCTTGATTTCAGCTTTCCAGGGAACAATTTCAGCCTGGAGTTATATAACACAACCAATATTGCCCCACTGAGATTCGATCAGTTCCAAACCAAACAACAATTTGCACCAGATCTGAGTCTGGTGCTTGCTCTTGTTGCTGCTCTTTTGACCTTCAGTTTTGGTGGCCTTGTTGCTGCTGCTAGCGGTGCAGTTGCACCAGTTGATTCTTCTGGTGCTGTTGCACCAGTGGCAACTGCACTGCTTTGCGCTGCAACTTCTTCAAAATACATTTTAACTCTCTGCAATTGCACTTGATGCTGTTGCACCTTTTTTCTGCATAGAACAACAAACTACCAAAATAATTAAAAACAGATAATTACAACACTAATCTACTATCTTTAAACAACTAAAAATTGTTGCCAATCCCCGGCAACGGCGCCAAAAGCGAAGTGCAATAGCACTAGGTGCAAAACACCTGACCAAAAATAAGTGCAATATCACTAGGTGCTAAAGCACCTAAACAAAAACAAGTGCAATTGCACCTCAGAAAAAGAACCACAAAAATACAAAAATGCATTGACTCAACAGTTTGAAATTCTCTACCTAAGCCCTTTGTTGTGCTTAAAGACCCCTGATCTTGAGGATTTTTGTTAGTCTAATCTATATTTTGAACCATCTTTGTTTAGATTGAACGTGATCTAAAATCGTCAAAAAGGCTAGGTGAAACTTGTTGTTTGGTTTGGAACTGATCGAATCTCAGTGGGGCAATATTGGTTCTGTTATATAACTCCAGGCTGAAATTGTTCCCTGGAAAGCTGAAATTTATTCTCTTATGTGATGTCTCATATTTGTTCTTGCTCAAGTTTTGGTTATTTTCATAACAGTTTTTGTAAACAAATTTAATCAATTGTTCATATTAACATGTTATATAATTAAGTTAATTTAAAGGAAATAATATAATTGGTTATTAAAATTAACTTAACCCACTATGAAATGAAGGGTTAAACTTCAATATACCACTCAATTATCCAAGAACAAAATCCAAGAACCACTCAAATCCGAAATAAAAAACAACAACTAAAACTTAAATTATCCAACATTGTTAACATCAAACAGTGCTTAACAGACCCCCAGCAACTAACATCAGCAAGCACCACCGGCAACCACCATCAGCAACCAAATGACGATAACATCTACAAAAACAGAGCATACTTTTTACCAATTTTAACAAAATCAACATAAATTATTTTATGTAATTTTACCAAGTTTAATATAAAAGAACGATAAAATGATAGGATTAAAGCTTGACAAATTTAAGAAAGCATGCTTGCCCTATCAGTGCGTAGAAAATTACTAGAGCAAGCCTCTCTCTCATTTTAAATATTAATTAGAAATGTCCATTTCGGTAATTTGTAACATCAATTTCTCCAACTATACTCACTCAAATTCAATCAAACCAGTGCCAAAATGACAAGTAACAAGTCTATTTTATATCAAAATAAACCACATGAAATTTGGATAACCAGAAAGTTCACGAATTCACAGGAACCGAACCTATGTCCAGAAAGTTTCCAACATAATTTGCAACTCAATAATTGCATCAATTAGCATCACCAATCATGACAACTTCAACAACCACATATATCAACAACATTTTAACTTAAAAATACATACATTCATGGGAACATCATTGACCTATATCAGTGTTGCAATTACGAATAAGCAACTGACAAGGATTCAATGTCACATGGAATTGATGCAAAAACAAGCAACTTAACTTCAAAACTCTGCTCCTGCCCTTACATTATGATCTAACTAATTTAAATATCAAAACACAAAGAGCACAACAAACTTTGATTTGTCAGATTGTCACAAATACAATGTTTCTCAATGAAACAACAAGCACATATCAAAGTATATATTATATAAACTAACTTATGAAACAACATGTCAAGTGTGTGGATACACAACTATGTGATTACAATGCCTGTCATCCAAGATGATTGCAGGTGTATCATTCCAAAACACAACTTAGCAAGCAAACAAATCAAAGATAACTGATGAGAGAGTTCAGAAGTTAAAACTAGCGCCAAGAAAGAATGCCCACCAGCAATTTCAAAAATACAGGGAGAATCCATAAGCTGGTGCAATTGCACTTGATGCTGTTGCACCTGTTTTCTGCACAGAACAACAAACTACAAAAATAATTAAAAACAGATAATTACAACACTAATCTACTATCTTTAAACAACTAAAAATTGTTGCCAATCCTCGGCAACGACGCCAAAAGAGAAGTGCAATAGCACTATGTGCGAAAGCGCCGGACCATAAAGAAGTGCAATAGCACTGGGTGCAAAAGCGCCTAAACAAAAACAAGTGCAATTGCACCTCAGAAAAAGAACCACAAAAATACAAAAATGCATTGACTCAACAGTTTGAAATTCTCTACCTAAGCCCTTTGTTGTGCTTAAAGACCCCTGATCTTGAGGATTTTTGTTAGTCTAATCTATATTTTGAACCATCTTTGTTTAGATTGAACGTGATCTAAAATCTTCAAAAAGGCTAGGTGAAACTTGTTGTTTGGTTTGGAACTGATCGAATCTCAGTGGGGCAATATTGGTTCTGTTATATAACTCCAGGCTGAAATTGTTCCCTGGAAAGCTGAAATCAAGGTGGACATGACCTTTCAAATTAATTACGGTATATCCTTATGGTGCTGTTGATCTGTATGATACAACAACAAATAAATCTTTCAAGTTAAATGGGCAGAGAGTTAAAATGTATTTTGATGAACAAGTGGTGCAAAGTGAAGGCATCACGCATTTTGAAAATCCTTGATGAAAAGGATTAGTCGGGCTGAAAGACTCTTAAAACAAGCGCTTGATGGGAGGCAACCCATAATTTTTTGGTGAAGTTTTAATTTTTAAAGTTATTTGATGAATTTTCAAGTGTTTTGTAGCCAATAGGAGTTGGTGCAATTGCACCAAGTGCAATTGCACCTGTTGTTTATCAGGAGCTATTGCACCAATCCACTTTCCAGAGCTACAGCACCAGCAATTTCAAAAATACAGGGAGAACCCATAAGCTGGTGCAATTGCACTTGATGCTGTTGCACCTGTTTTCTGCACAGAACAACAAACTACCAAAATAATTAAAAACAGATAATTACAACACTAATCTACTATCTTTAAACAACTAAAAATTGTTGCCAATCCTCGGCAACGATGCCAAAAGAGAAGTGCAATAGCACTATGTGCGAAAGCGCCGGACCAAAAAGAAGTGCAATAGCACTGGGTGCAAAAGCGCCTAAACAAAAACAAGTGCAATTGCACCTCAGAAAAAGAACCACAAAAATACAAAAATGCATTGACTCAACAGTTTGAAATTCTCTACCTAAGCCCTTTGTTGTGCTTAAAGACCCCTGATCTTGAGGATTTTTGTTAGTCTAATCTATATTTTGAACCATCTTTGTTTAGATTGAACGTGATCTAAAATCTTCAAAAAGGCTAGGTGAAACTTGTTGTTTGGTTTGGAACTGATCGAATCTCAGTGGGGCAATATTGGTTCTGTTATATAACTCCAGGCTGAAATTGTTCCCTGGAAAGCTGAAATCAAGGTGGACATGACCTTTCAAATTAATTAAGGTATATCCTTATGGTGCTGTTGATCTGTATGATACAACAACAAATAAATCTTTCAAGTTAAATGGGCAGAGAGTTAAAATGTATTTTGATGAACAAGTGGTGCAAAGTGAAGGCATCACGCATTTTGAAAATCCTTGATGAAAAGGATTAGTCGGGCTGAAAGACTCTTAAAACAAGCGCTTGATGGGAGGCAACCCATAATTTTTTGGTGAAGTTTTAATTTTTAAAGTTATTTGATGAATTTTCAAGTGTTTTGTAGCCAATAGGAGTTGGTGCAATTGCACCAAGTGCAATTGCACCTGTTGTTTATCAGGAGCTATTGCACCAATCCACTTTCCAGAGCTACAGCACCAGCAATTTCAAAAATACAGGGAGAACCCATAAGCTGGTGCAATTGCACTTGATGCTGTTGCACCTGTTTTCTGCACAGAACAACAAACTACCAAAATAATTAAAAACAGATAATTACAACACTAATCTACTATCTTTAAACAACTAAAAATTGTTGCCAATCCTCGGCAACGATGCCAAAAGAGAAGTGCAATAGCACTATGTGCGAAAGCGCCGGACCAAAAAGAAGTGCAATAGCACTGGGTGCAAAAGCGCCTAAACAAAAACAAGTGCAATTGCACCTCAGAAAAAGAACCACAAAAATACAAAAATGCATTGACTCAACAGTTTGAAATTCTCTACCTAAGCCCTTTGTTGTGCTTAAAGACCCTTGATCTTGAGGATTTTTGTTAGTCTAATCTATATTTTGAACCATCTTTGTTTAGATTGAACGTGATCTAAAATCTTCAAAAAGGCTAGGTGAAACTTGTTGTTTGGTTTGGAACTGATCGAATCTCAGTGGGGCAATATTGGTTCTGTTATATAACTCCAGGCTGAAATTGTTCCCTGGAAAGCTGAAATCAAGGTGGACATGACCTTTCAAATTAATTAAGGTATATCCTTATGGTGCTGTTGATCTGTATGATACAACAACAAATAAATCTTTCAAGTTAAATGGGCAGAGAGTTAAAATGTATTTTGATGAACAAGTGGTGCAAAGTGAAGGCATCACGAATTTTGAAAATCCTTGATGAAAAGGATTAGTCGGGCTGAAAGACTCTTAAAACAAGCGCTTGATGGGAGGCAACCCATAATTTTTTGGTGAAGTTTTAATTTTTAAAGTTATTTGATGAATTTTCAAGTGTTTTGTAGCCAATAGGAGTTGGTGCAATTGCACCAAGTGCAATTGCACCTGTTGTTTATCAGGAGCTATTGCACCAATCCACTTTCCAGAGCTACAGCACCAGCAATTTCAAAAATACAGGGAGAACCCATAAGCTGTTGCAATTGCACTTGATGCTGTTGCACCTGTTTTCTGCACAGAACAACAAACTACCAAAATAATTAAAAACAGATAATTACAACACTAATCTACTATCTTTAAACAACTAAAAATTGTTGCCAATCCTCGGCAACAATGCCAAAAGAGAAGTGCAATAGCACTATGTGCGAAAGCGCCGGACCAAAAAGAAGTGCAATAGCACTGGGTGCAAAAGCGCCTAAACAAAAACAAGTGCAATTGCACCTCAGAAAAAGAACCACAAAAATACAAAAATGCATTGACTCAACAGTTTGAAATTCTCTACCTAAGCCCTTTGTTGTGCTTAAAGACCCTTGATCTTGAGGATTTTTGTTAGTCTAATCTATATTTTGAACCATCTTTGTTTAGATTGAACGTGATCTAAAATCTTCAAAAAGGCTAGGTGAAACTTGTTGTTTGGTTTGGAACTGATCGAATCTCAGTGGGGCAATATTGGTTCTGTTATATAACTCCAGGCTGAAATTGTTCCCTGGAAAGCTGAAATCAAGGTGGACATGACCTTTCAAATTAATTAAGGTATATCCTTATGGTGCTGTTGATCTGTATGATACAACAACAAATAAATCTTTCAAGTTAAATGGGCAGAGAGTTAAAATGTATTTTGATGAACAAGTGGTGCAAAGTGAAGGCATCACGAATTTTGAAAATCCTTGATGAAAAGGATTAGTCGGGCTGAAAGACTCTTAAAACAAGCGCTTGATGGGAGGCAACCCATAATTTTTTGGTGAAGTTTTAATTTTTAAAGTTATTTGATGAATTTTCAAGTGTTTTGTAGCCAATAGGAGTTGGTGCAATTGCACCAAGTGCAATTGCACCTGTTGTTTATCAGGAGCTATTGCACCAATCCACTTTCCAGAGCTACAGCACCAGCAATTTCAAAAATACAGGGAGAATCCATAAGCTGGTGCAATTGCACTTGATGCTGTTGCACCTGTTTTCTGCACAGAACAACAAACTACCAAAATAATTAAAAACAGATAATTACAACACTAATCTACTATCTTTAAACAACTAAAAATTGTTGCCAATCCTCGGCAACGACGCCAAAAGAGAAGTGCAATAGCACTATGTGCGAAAGCGCCGGACCAAAAAGAAGTGCAATAGCACTGGGTGCAAAAGCGCCTAAACAAAAACAAGTGCAATTGCACCTCAGAAAAAGAACCACAAAAATACAAAAATGCATTGACTCAACAGTTTGAAATTCTCTACCTAAGCCCTTTGTTGTGCTTAAAGACCCCTGATCTTGAGGATTTTTGTTAGTCTAATCTATATTTTGAACCATCTTTGTTTAGATTGAACGTGATCTAAAATCTTCAAAAAGGCTAGGTGAAACTTGTTGTTTGGTTTGGAACTGATCGAATCTCAGTGGGGCAATATTGGTTCTGTTATATAACTCCAGGCTGAAATTGTTCCCTGGAAAGCTGAAATCAAGGTGGACATGACCTTTCAAATTAATTAAGGTATATCCTTATGGTGCTGTTGATCTGTATGATACAACAACAAATAAATCTTTCAAGTTAAATGGGCAGAGAGTTAAAATGTATTTTGATGAACAAGTGGTGCAAAGTGAAGGCATCACGAATTTTGAAAATCCTTGATGAAAAGGATTAGTCGGGCTGAAAGACTCTTAAAACAAGCGCTTGATGGGAGGCAACCCATAATTTTTTGGTGAAGTTTTAATTTTTAAAGTTATTTGATGAATTTTCAAGTGTTTTGTAGCCAATAGGAGTTGGTGCAATTGCACCAAGTGCAATTGCACCTGTTGTTTATCAGGAGCTATTGCACCAATCCACTTTCCAGAGCTACAGCACCAGCAATTTCAAAAATACAGGGAGAATCCATAAGCTGGTGCAATTGCACTTGATGCTGTTGCACCTGTTTTCTGCACAGAACAACAAACTACCAAAATAATTAAAAACAGATAATTACAACACTAATCTACTATCTTTAAACAACTAAAAATTGTTGCCAATCCTCGGCAACGACGCCAAAAGAGAAGTGCAATAGCACTATGTGCGAAAGCGCCGGACCAAAAAGAAGTGCAATAGCACTGGGTGCAAAAGCGCCTAAACAAAAACAAGTGCAATTGCACCTCAGAAAAAGAACCACAAAAATACAAAAATGCATTGACTCAACAGTTTGAAATTCTCTACCTAAGCCCTTTGTTGTGCTTAAAGACCCCTGATCTTGAGGATTTTTGTTAGTCTAATCTATATTTTGAACCATCTTTGTTTAGATTGAACGTGATCTAAAATCTTCAAAAAGGCTAGGTGAAACTTGTTGTTTGGTTTGGAACTGATCGAATCTCAGTGGGGCAATATTGGTTCTGTTATATAACTCCAGGCTGAAATTGTTCCCTGGAAAGCTGAAATCAAGGTGGACATGACCTTTCAAATTAATTAAGGTATATTCTTATGGTGTTGTTGATCTGTATGATACAACAACAAATAAATCTTTCAAGTTAAATGGGCAGAGAGTTAAAATGTATTTTGATGAACAAGTGGTGCAAAGTGAAGGCATCACGCATTTTGAAAATCCTTGATGAAAAGGATTAGTCGGGCTGAAAGACTCTTAAAACAAGCGCTTGATGGGAGGCAACCCATAATTTTTTGGTGAAGTTTTAATTTTTAAAGTTATTTGATGAATTTTCAAGTGTTTTGTAGCCAATAGGAGTTGGTGCAATTGCACCAAGTGCAATTGCACCTGTTGTTTATCAGGAGCTATTGCACCAATCCACTTTCCAGAGCTACAGCACCAGCAATTTCAAAAATACAGGGAGAACCCATAAGCTGGTGCAATTGCACTTGATGCTGTTGCACCTGTTTTCTGCACAGAACAACAAACTACCAAAATAATTAAAAACAGATAATTACAACACTAATCTACTATCTTTAAACAACTAAAAATTGTTGCCAATCCTCGGCAACGACGCCAAAAGAGAAGTGCAATAGCACTATGTGCGAAAGTGCCGGACCAAAAAGAAGTGCAATAGCACTGGGTGCAAAAGCGCCTAAACAAAAACAAGTGCAATTGCACCTCAGAAAAAGAACCACAAAAATACAAAAATGCATTGACTCAACAGTTTGAAATTCTCTACCTAAGCCCTTTGTTGTGCTTAAAGACCCCTGATCTTGAGGATTTTTGTTAGTCTAATCTATATTTTGAACCATCTTTGTTTAGATTGAACGTGATCTAAAATCTTCAAAAAGGCTAGGTGAAACTTGTTGTTTGGTTTGGAACTGATCGAATCTCAGTGGGGCAATATTGGTTCTGTTATATAACTCCAGGCTGAAATTGTTCCCTGGAAAGCTGAAATCAAGGTGGACATGACCTTTCAAATTAATTAAGGTATATCCTTATGGTGCTGTTGATCTTTATGATACAACAACAAATAAATCTTTCAAGTTAAATGGGCAGAGAGTTAAAATGTATTTTGATGAACAAGTGGTGCAAAGTGAAGGCATCACGAATTTTGAAAATCCTTGATGAAAAGGATTAGTCGGGCTGAAAGACTCTTAAAACAAGCGCTTGATGGGAGGCAACCCATAATATTTTGGTGAAGTTTTAATTTTTAAAGTTATTTGATGAATTTTCAAGTGTTTTGTAGCCAATAGGAGTTGGTGCAATTGCACCAAGTGCAATTGCACCTGTTGTTTATCAGGAGCTATTGCACCAATCCACTTTCCAGAGCTACAGCACCAGCAATTTCAAAAATACAGGGAGAATCCATAAGCTGGTGCAATTGCACTTGATGCTGTTGCACCTGTTTTCTGCACAGAACAACAAACTACCAAAATAATTAAAAACAGATAATTACAACACTAATCTACTATCTTTAAACAACTAAAAATTGTTGCCAATCCTCGGCAACGACGCCAAAAGAGAAGTGCAATAGCACTATGTGCGAAAGCGCCGGACCAAAAAGAAGTGCAATAGCACTGGGTGCAAAAGCGCCTAAACAAAAACAAGTGCAATTGCACCTCAGAAAAAGAACCACAAAAATACAAAAATGCATTGACTCAATAGTTTGAAATTCTCTACCTAAGCCCTTTGTTGTGCTTAAAGACCCCTGATCTTGAGGATTTTTGTTAGTCTAATCTATATTTTGAACCATCTTTGTTTAGATTGAACGTGATCTAAAATCTTCAAAAAGGCTAGGTGAAACTTGTTGTTTGGTTTGGAACTGATCGAATCTCAGTGGGGCAATATTGGTTCTGTTATATAACTCCAGGCTGAAATTGTTACCTGGAAAGCTGAAATCAAGGTGGACATGACCTTTCAAATTAATTAAGGTATATCCTTATGGTGCTGTTGATCTGTATGATACAACAACAAATAAATCTTTCAAGTTAAATGGGCAGAGAGTTAAAATGTATTTTGATGAACAAGTGGTGCAAAGTGAAGGCATCACGAATTTTGAAAATCCTTGATGAAAAGGATTAGTCGGGCTGAAAGACTCTTAAAACAAGCGCTTGATGGGAGGCAACCCATAATTTTTTGGTGAAGTTTTAATTTTTAAAGTTATTTGATGAATTTTCAAGTGTTTTGTAGCCAATAGGAGTTGGTGCAATTGCACCAAGTGCAATTGCACCTGTTGTTTATCAGGAGCTATTGCACCAATCCACTTTCCAGAGCTACAGCACCAGCAATTTCAAAAATACAGGGAGAATCCATAAGCTGGTGCAATTGCACTTGATGCTGTTGCACCTGTTTTCTGCACAGAACAACAAACTACCAAAATAATTAAAAACAGATAATTACAACACTAATCTACTATCTTTAAACAACTAAAAATTGTTGCCAATCCTCGGCAACGACGCCAAAAGAGAAGTGCAATAGCACTATGTGCGAAAGCGCCGGACCAAAAAGAAGTGCAATAGCACTGGGTGCAAAAGCGCCTAAACAAAAACAAGTGCAATTGCACCTCAGAAAAAGAACCACAAAAATACAAAAATGCATTGACTCAACAGTTTGAAATTCTCTACCTAAGCCCTTTGTTGTGCTTAAAGACCCCTGATCTTGAGGATTTTTGTTAGTCTAATCTATATTTTGAACCATCTTTGTTTAGATTGAACGTGATCTAAAATCTTCAAAAAGGCTAGGTGAAACTTGTTGTTTGGTTTGGAACTGATCGAATCTCAGTGGGGCAATATTGGTTCTGTTATATAACTCCAGGCTGAAATTGTTCCCTGGAAAGCTGAAATCAAGGTGGACATGACCTTTCAAATTAATTAAGGTATATCCTTATGGTGCTGTTGATCTGTATGATACAACAACAAATAAATCTTTCAAGTTAAATGGGCAGAGAGTTAAAATGTATTTTGATGAACAAGTGGTGCAAAGTGAAGGCATCACGAATTTTGAAAATCCTTGATGAAAAGGATTAGTCGGGCTGAAAGACTCTTAAAACAAGCGCTTGATGGGAGGCAACCCATAATTTTTTGGTGAAGTTTTAATTTTTAAAGTTATTTGATGAATTTTCAAGTGTTTTGTAGCCAATAGGAGTTGGTGCAATTGCACCAAGTGCAATTGCACCTGTTGTTTATCAGGAGCTATTGCACCAATCCACTTTCCAGAGCTACAGCACCAGCAATTTCAAAAATACAGGGAGAATCCATAAGCTGGTGCAATTGCACTTGATGCTGTTGCACCTGTTTTCTGCACAGAACAACAAACTACCAAAATAATTAAAAACAGATAATTACAACACTAATCTACTATCTTTAAACAACTAAAAATTGTTGCCAATCCTCGGCAACGACGCCAAAAGAGAAGTGCAATAGCACTATGTGCGAAAGCGCCGGACCAAAAAGAAGTGCAATAGCACTGGGTGCAAAAGCGCCTAAACAAAAACAAGTGCAATTGCACCTCAGAAAAAGAACCACAAAAATACAAAAATGCATTGACTCAACAGTTTGAAATTCTCTACCTAAGCCCTTTGTTGTGCTTAAAGACCCCTGATCTTGAGGATTTTTGTTAGTCTAATCTATATTTTGAACCATCTTTGTTTAGATTGAACGTGATCTAAAATCTTCAAAAAGGCTAGGTGAAACTTGTTGTTTGGTTTGGAACTGATCGAATCTCAGTGGGGCAATATTGGTTCTGTTATATAACTCCAGGCTGAAATTGTTCCCTGGAAAGCTGAAATCAAGGTGGACATGACCTTTCAAATTAATTAAGGTATATCCTTATGGTGCTGTTGATCTGTATGATACAACAACAAATAAATCTTTCAAGTTAAATGGGCAGAGAGTTAAAATGTATTTTGATGAACAAGTGGTGCAAAGTGAAGGCATCACGCATTTTGAAAATCCTTGATGAAAAGGATTAGTCGGGCTGAAAGACTCTTAAAACAAGCGCTTGATGGGAGGCAACCCATAATTTTTTGGTGAAGTTTTAATTTTTAAAGTTATTTGATGAATTTTCAAGTGTTTTGTAGCCAATAGGAGTTGGTGCAATTGCACCAAGTGCAATTGCACCTGTTGTTTATCAGGAGCTATTGCACCAATCCACTTTCCAGAGCTACAGCACCAGCAATTTCAAAAATACAGGGAGAATCCATAAGCTGGTGCAATTGCACTTGATGCTGTTGCACCTGTTTTCTGCACAGAACAACAAACTACCAAAATAATTAAAAACAGATAATTACAACACTAATCTACTATCTTTAAACAACTAAAAATTGTTGCCAATCCTCGGCAACGATGCCAAAAGAGAAGTGGAATAGCACTATGTGCGAAAGCGCCGGACCAAAAAGAAGTGCAATAGCACTGGGTGCAAAAGCGCCTAAACAAAAACAAGTGCAATTGCACCTCAGAAAAAGAACCACAAAAATACAAAAATGCATTGACTCAACAGTTTGAAATTCTCTACCTAAGCCCTTTGTTGTGCTTAAAGACCCCTGATCTTGAGGATTTTTGTTAGTCTAATCTATATTTTGAACCATCTTTGTTTAGATTGAACGTGATCTAAAATCTTCAAAAAGGCTAGGTGAAACTTGTTGTTTGGTTTGGAACTGATCGAATCTCAGTGGGGCAATATTGGTTCTGTTATATAACTCCAGGCTGAAATTGTTCCCTGGAAAGCTGAAATCAAGGTGGACATGACCTTTCAAATTAATTAAGGTATATCCTTATGGTGCTGTTGATATGTATGATACAACAACAAATAAATCTTTCAAGTTAAATGGGCAGAGAGTTAAAATGTATTTTGATGAACAAGTGGTGCAAAGTGAAGGCATCACGAATTTTGAAAATCCTTGATGAAAAGGATTAGTCGGGCTGAAAGACTCTTAAAACAAGCGCTTGATGGGAGGCAACCCATAATTTTTTGGTGAAGTTTTAATTTTTAAAGTTATTTGATGAATTTTCAAGTGTTTTGTAGCCAATAGGAGTTGGTGCAATTGCACCAAGTGCAATTGCACCTGTTGTTTATCAGGAGCTATTGCACCAATCCACTTTCCAGAGCTACAGCACCAGCAATTTCAAAAATACAGGGAGAATCCATAAGCTGGTGCAATTGCACTTGATGCTGTTGCACCTGTTTTCTGCACAGAACAACAAACTACCAAAATAATTAAAAACAGATAATTACAACACTAATCTACTATCTTTAAACAACTAAAAATTGTTGCCAATCCTCGGCAACGACGCCAAAAGAGAAGTGCAATAGCACTATGTGCGAAAGCGCCGGACCAAAAAGAAGTGCAATAGCACTGGGTGCAAAAGCGCCTAAACAAAAACAAGTGCAATTGCACCTCAGAAAAAGAACCACAAAAATACAAAAATGCATTGACTCAACAGTTTGAAATTCTCTACCTAAGCCCTTTGTTGTGCTTAAAGACCCCTGATCTTGAGGATTTTTGTTAGTCTAATCTATATTTTGAACCATCTTTGTTTAGATTGAACGTGATCTAAAATCTTCAAAAAGGCTAGGTGAAACTTGTTGTTTGGTTTGGAACTGATCGAATCTCAGTGGGGCAATATTGGTTCTGTTATATAACTCCAGGCTGAAATTGTTCCCTGGAAAGCTGAAATCAAGGTGGACATGACCTTTCAAATTAATTAAGGTATATCCTTATGGTGCTGTTGATCTGTATGATACAACAACAAATAAATCTTTCAAGTTAAATGGGCAGAGAGTTAAAATGTATTTTGATGAACAAGTGGTGCAAAGTGAAGGCATCACGCATTTTGAAAATCCTTGATGAAAAGGATTAGTCGGGCTGAAAGACTCTTAAAACAAGCGCTTGATGGGAGGCAACCCATAATTTTTTGGTGAAGTTTTAATTTTTAAAGTTATTTGATGAATTTTCAAGTGTTTTGTAGCCAATAGGAGTTGGTGCAATTGCACCAAGTGCAATTGCACCTGTTGTTTATCAGGAGCTATTGCACCAATCCACTTTCCAGAGCTACAGCACCAGCAATTTCAAAAATACAGGGAGAATCCATAAGCTGGTGCAATTGCACTTGATGCTGTTGCACCTGTTTTCTGCACAGAACAACAAACTACCAAAATAATTAAAAACAGATAATTACAACACTAATCTACTATCTTTAAACAACTAAAAATTGTTGCCAATCCTCGGCAACGATGCCAAAAGAGAAGTGCAATAGCACTATGTGCGAAAGCGCCGGACCAAAAAGAAGTGCAATAGCACTGGGTGCAAAAGCGCCTAAACAAAAACAAGTGCAATTGCACCTCAGAAAAAGAACCACAAAAATACAAAAATGCATTGACTCAACAGTTTGAAATTCTCTACCTAAGCCCTTTGTTGTGCTTAAAGACCCCTGATCTTGAGGATTTTTGTTAGTCTAATCTATATTTTGAACCATCTTTGTTTAGATTGAACGTGATCTAAAATCTTCAAAAAGGCTAGGTGAAACTTGTTGTCTGGTTTGGAACTGATCGAATCTCAGTGGGGCAATATTGGTTCTGTTATATAACTCCAGGCTGAAATTGTTCCCTGGAAAGCTGAAATCAAGGTGGACATGACCTTTCAAATTAATTAAGGTATATCCTTATGGTGCTGTTGATCTGTATGATACAACAACAAATAAATCTTTCAAGTTAAATGGGCAGAGAGTTAAAATGTATTTTGATGAACAAGTGGTGCAAAGTGAAGGCATCACGAATTTTGAAAATCCTTGATGAAAAGGATTAGTCGGGCTGAAAGACTCTTAAAACAAGCGCTTGATGGGAGGCAACCCATAATTTTTTGGTGAAGTTTTAATTTTTAAAGTTATTTGATGAATTTTCAAGTGTTTTGTAGCCAATAGGAGTTGGTGCAATTGCACCAAGTGCAATTGCACCTGTTGTTTATCAGGAGCTATTGCACCAATCCACTTTCCAGAGCTACAGCACCAGCAATTTCAAAAATACAGGGAGAATCCATAAGCTGGTGCAATTGCACTTGATGCTGTTGCACCTGTTTTCTGCACAGAACAACAAACTACCAAAATAATTAAAAACAGATAATTACAACACTAATCTACTATCTTTAAACAACTAAAAATTGTTGCCAATCCTCGGCAACGACGCCAAAAGAGAAGTGCAATAGCACTATGTGCGAAAGCGCCGGACCAAAAAGAAGTGCAATAGCACTGGGTGCAAAAGCGCCTAAACAAAAACAAGTGCAATTGCACCTCAGAAAAAGAACCACAAAAATACAAAAATGCATTGACTCAACAGTTTGAAATTCTCTACCTAAGCCCTTTGTTGTGCTTAAAGACCCCTGATCTTGAGGATTTTTGTTAGTCTAATCTATATTTTGAACCATCTTTGTTTAGATTGAACGTGATCTAAAATCTTCAAAAAGGCTAGGTGAAACTTGTTGTTTGGTTTGGAACTGATCGAATCTCAGTGGGGCAATATTGGTTCTGTTATATAACTCCAGGCTGAAATTGTTCCCTGGAAAGCTGAAATCAAGGTGGACATGACCTTTCAAATTAATTAAGGTATATTCTTATGGTGTTGTTGATCTGTATGATACAACAACAAATAAATCTTTCAAGTTAAATGGGCAGAGAGTTAAAATGTATTTTGATGAACAAGTGGTGCAAAGTGAAGGCATCACGCATTTTGAAAATCCTTGATGAAAAGGATTAGTCGGGCTGAAAGACTCTTAAAACAAGCGCTTGATGGGAGGCAACCCATAATTTTTTGGTGAAGTTTTAATTTTTAAAGTTATTTGATGAATTTTCAAGTGTTTTGTAGCCAATAGGAGTTGGTGCAATTGCACCAAGTGCAATTGCACCTGTTGTTTGTCAGGAGCTATTGCACCAATCCACTTTCCAGAGCTACAGCACCAGCAATTTCAAAAATACAGGGAGAACCCATAAGCTGGTGCACTTGCACTTGATGCTGTTGCACCTGTTTTCTGCACAGAACAACAAACTACCAAAATAATTAAAAACAGATAATTACAACACTAATCTACTATCTTTAAACAACTAAAAATTGTTGCCAATCCTCGGCAACGATGCCAAAAGAGAAGTGCAATAGCACTATGTGCGAAAGCGCCGGACCAAAAAGAAGTGCAATAGCACTGGTTGCAAAAGCGCCTAAACAAAAACAAGTGCAATTGCACCTCAGAAAAAGAACCACAAAAATACAAAAATGCATTGACTCAACAGTTTGAAATTCTCTACCTAAGCCCTTTGTTGTGCTTAAAGACCCCTGATCTTGAGGATTTTTGTTAGTCTAATCTATATTTTGAACCATCTTTGTTTAGATTGAACGTGATCTAAAATCTTCAAAAAGGCTAGGTGAAACTTGTTGTTTGGTTTGGAACTGATCGAATCTCAGTGGGGCAATATTGGTTCTGTTATATAACTCCAGGCTGAAATTGTTCCCTGGAAAGCTGAAATCAAGGTGGACATGACCTTTCGAATTAATTAAGGTATATCCTTATGGTGCTGTTGATCTGTATGATACAACAACAAATAAATCTTTCAAGTTAAATGGGCAGAGAGTTAAAATGTATTTTGATGAACAAGTGGTGCAAAGTGAAGGCATCACGCATTTTGAAAATCCTTGATGAAAAGGATTAGTCGGGCTGAAAGACTCTTAAAACAAGCGCTTGATGGGAGGCAACCCATAAATTTTTGGTGAAGTTTTAATTTTTAAAGTTATTTGATGAATTTTCAAGTGTTTTGTAGCCAATAGGAGTTGGTGCAATTGCACCAAGTGCAATTGCACCTGTTGTTTATCAGGAGCTATTGCACCAATCCACTTTCCAGAGCTATAGCACCAGCAATTTCAAAAATACAGGGAGAATCCATAAGCTGGTGCAATTGCACTTGATGCTGTTGCACCTGTTTTCTGCACAGAACAACAAACTACCAAAATAATTAAAAACAGATAATTACAACACTAATCTACTATCTTTAAACAACTAAAAATTGTTGCCAATCCTCGGCAACGATGCCAAAAGAGAAGTGCAATAGCACTATGTGCGAAAGCGCCGGACCAAAAAGAAGTGCAATAGCACTGGGTGCAAAAGCGCCTAAACAAAAACAAGTGCAATTGCACCTCAGAAAAAGAACCACAAAAATACAAAAATGCATTGACTCAACAGTTTGAAATTCTCTACCTAAGCCCTTTGTTGTGCTTAAAGACCCCTGATCTTGAGGATTTTTGTTAGTCTAATCTATATTTTGAACCATCTTTGTTTAGATTGAACGTGATCTAAAATCTTCAAAAAGGCTAGGTGAAACTTGTTGTTTGGTTTGGAACTGATCGAATCTCAGTGGGGCAATATTGGTTCTGTTATATAACTCCAGGCTGAAATTGTTCCCTGGAAAGCTGAAATCAAGGTGGACATGACCTTTCGAATTAATTAAGGTATATCCTTATGGTGCTGTTGATCTGTATGATACAACAACAAATAAATCTTTCAAGTTAAATGGGCAGAGAGTTAAAATGTATTTTGATGAACAAGTGGTGCAAAGTGAAGGCATCACGCATTTTGAAAATCCTTGATGAAAAGGATTAGTCGGGCTGAAAGACTCTTAAAACAAGCGCTTGATGGGAGGCAACCCATAATTTTTTGGTGAAGTTTTAATTTTTAAAGTTATTTGATGAATTTTCAAGTGTTTTGTAGCCAATAGGAGTTGGTGCAATTGCACCAAGTGCAATTGCACCTGTTGTTTATCAGGAGCTATTGCACCAATCCACTTTCCACAGCTACAGCACCAGCAATTTCAAAAATACAGGGAGAATCCATAAGCTGGTGCAATTGCACTTGATGCTGTTGCACCTGTTTTCTGCACAGAACAACAAACTACCAAAATAATTAAAAACAGATAATTACAACACTAATCTACTATCTTTAAACAACTAAAAATTGTTGCCAATCCTCGGCAACGACGCCAAAAGAGAAGTGCAATAGCACTATGTGCGAAAGCGCCGGACCAAAAAGAAGTGCAATAGCACTGGGTGCAAAAGCGCCTAAACAAAAACAAGTGCAATTGCACCTCAGAAAAAGAACCACAAAAATACAAAAATGCATTGACTCAACAGTTTGAAATTCTCTACCTAAGCCCTTTGTTGTGCTTAAAGACCCCTGATCTTGAGGATTTTTGTTAGTCTAATCTATATTTTGAACCATCTTTGTTTAGATTGAACGTGATCTAAAATCTTCAAAAAGGCTAGGTGAAACTTGTTGTTTGGTTTGGATTTGATCGAATCTCAGTGGGGCATGGTATGAGTAAATTGACCAACTTGAATAAACGCAAGCAAGAGTATTTTCGGATATTGTTGAAATTTGGAATGCAGACATAGTTGTCTCTTCCTTTGTTTTTAGTTTTTTCCCCTTCTGCAATTGAAATAGCTTATTTTAGTCAGTGGTGAAACAAACAACAGAATTTAACAAAAAAAATATACAAACCAGAACAGAGTTTAATAAAAATCCTAATTTATAAATCAAAAATGCAAATCAACAAACCAGAACAGAGTTTAACAACAATAGAAACAAACAAACAGAATTTAACAACAATCCTAGAATTGAAACAAACAACATTGCAGCAACTAAATAAGGAAGGAAAGGAAGAGCATGGAGCAACAAACAACATTCAAAACAAACTCAAACAGGCCAACAACAACACTCATCAATTTATCTATGACAAAATCATCTGAGAGAAGAAAAGGGTTTTTGTAATTGGGTAGGTATCAAAGCAGCACTGACTTCTGACTATTAAGATACTAATTTATTTTACACAATTCCTTCAACTTCTCATGTGCACACGTCTCAATTGTGTTTGGACTACTATATAAAAATGTCTAACCGACCCACCAAATCAATATACACTATATTGGTTGAGCAGCAAGGAGAAGATAATACACTATATTGGTTAATTTATATACAGAAAACAGATAACCTAAACCCTAATCCCTAAAAAGCCTCAAAAGCAAACAAATCCCAAAATTGAAGTCAATGTAATTTCGAAATTAGGGAAACACGAATTAGGGATTTAGGGTTTAACCTTAATGAGAAGGAGAAATCGAAATCGCGAGGAGGAAGAAGAGAGGTGAAATTGCAACAATCCAGAGTAATGATAACCCTAAAGCGCAATTGCAGAACTATAGTAAAACACAACAGTAACTGTTTTCCTTTCCTTTCAAACAACTCACCTGTACAGCGGCGGTGTTGTGCTTTTTTGCAGGGAGATAGACGCTTTTTGCATAGGAAATAAATGATAGCTGAGCCTGAGCATCCATGCCTAAATAAATTATTTTCCTTTCCAATGTTTTCTTTCTGCAGGAGCAGCAGGTCTGCTACACTAGGAGTAGGAGTAGGAGGAGCAGGTTTGCTACACCAGGGGTCAAATCAAATTGATTATGAAATACTAGTAGGCATCGGTTACTTTGTTTAATAATTAATTGATGCTTTGCATTATTATCCAGCTGGAAATGCTATCAGCAAAGTAAAAACAGGGTCACAAAACGGATAAGTACCAAGCGAGATCCACTTGATGGATTTGAAATACATTGAAGGATGAGATAGTTGACTCAACAATTTAAAATTGTTCCGTACTCAAAACAAACATTGAAAACTTAACATTTGCTTAAGGGGTGATGAGTCTCAACTGCTCAACCACATACCAGTTTGCTTATAGTCATACACATACCAGTTTTAATAGGTAGTAATTGACTACAATCTCAACAACTATTATTATTATTATTATTATTATAATAGTTATAATAATAATTATAGCTATTTTTTGTCACAAACAAAAGGCAACAATAGTGCCGCTATGTAATACATGAAATTAGAGCTATTTATAGTGGATACAATTAAAATAGCTATTCAAGTGTTTTTTCGTTTTTTATCTTAACACATAGTATAAAAAAGGGTCTCCAAAAAGCATAATAACAATAGATTTACATTGAGTATTAAATAAGAAACAATGAATTATAATATATTTATATACTAAAACTTCGTAAATCACACAATATGCATAACCTAACTTGATAAAATTATGCTGCACCAGAAATAAAAAACGTAACATAACATACAATCATTTTAATTTAAAATTTCAATTTCATTACACACTTGTGAAATATTAACCTACTCCTGAAATGTTGTTTGGTGCTAGGATAACATTATGCTGCAATGTTGTTTGTTTCAATTCTAGGATTGTTGTTAAATTATGTTTGTTTGTTTCTATTGTTGTTAAACTCTGTTCTGGTTTGTTGATTTGCATTTTTGATTTATAAATTATATGTTTTTATAAATTAGGATTGTTGTTAAACTCTGTTCTGGTTTGTATATTTTTTTTGTTAAATTCTGTTGTTTGTTTCACCACTGACTAAAATAAGCTATTTCAATTGCAGAAGGGGAAAAAACTAAAAACAAAGGAAGAGACAACTATGTCTGCATTCCAAATTTCAACAATATCCGAAAATACTCTTGCTTGCGTTTATTCAAGTTGGTCAATTTACTCATACTCTTACTCGTTTCATCGCATGTATATGGAGACAATTTCTTTTACAAGTGTTTATTTTATTTTTCCATAAACTTATGACAGTTTGTAATGATTTTGTTAAGCGAACGATTATAAACTTACTTTAATTGGAAATAAGATAAGATTAGGGATGATTGATTGTATTGCAGTAGCGGAGAGATTTGACAATATTTGCTAACGTTTTAATGAATGAATCAAATGATAGTATTTTTATGTTACCTCTACTCTATTTTAAGTATTCTCTAGTGTAGAGATTTGGTTTAGAAAAAGGCGGAGTCTATAATAGCAATAAATACATTGATATTCTCAAGCAAAATTTGAAGTGTTGTTTGATCTCAAATTGAATCTGAATGGTTGTTTAAGTTTGACATCACTATTGAGCAAATTTGGATATTTTTGAAAAAGTTAGTGTTATGTTATGGCAAAACATTGGCAATTTATGGAGCAAGGGTTGATGGCTTTTAATTTTTTTCAATTCTGTCTGCAGCTAAAAAAAGAAAGCGTGTCTCTGAGACCACACGGCGTATTTCGGTAATTTTAGGCTTGTATACTAATTTTAATCTTGCATGTAATTTGGTAATTTTAATATGATAATTTGTAATTTTAGGATTGTTCGTATCGGATTTCTATTTGACAATTTTGATTCTCGCTGTATGAAATTTCATTGTATAGCTCAAACCAAGGCTATCTGCTATTTACTAAGCATAGCTAAATCAACATATATTAATTCTGTACATAATTTGTTAATATATATATATATATTAACAAATTATGTACAGCAGAGTTCTGGTTTCAAAAATTGAAAAAATAGGCATGTTGCAGTGTTCAATTTTGTTGTTTTAGAAATAGCCGAAGTTTCATTTTGTCAGAACTGGCATTTTGAAATCTTTATATACGATTGGTTTATTAGGAAAATGTCTGAATCTTGTGCCTCAAATGCTTTCCCAAATGCAGAGGGGGAAAAACAAGAAGCTGAAGTTCTGTCTACACCCCCACAAGCATATAAGGTATTCAATTTTCTACCCACTGTTTAGTACCAACACCCGAATGTCATTATAGCTTCCCTTAATTTAGAAACCTTTGCCATTTGATGTTCTTCTCAAGTCCGCCGCAAATGGTATGTATTCAATTTGTTAATTCGTAAATTCATTTTTGTTGATTTTGTGGCTTTGTCATTTGATGTTCTTGTCATTTCTTTCTCTTTTTCTTGTTCTTTCTCTTTTTCTTGTTACAGGAGGAGAAGCGAAAACAACTATCTTCATCTAGTAGCGAAAGTCATATAAGCTGTACACCAGGAAAAGAGGTGCTGCCTTGTACAGAAGTGCTGCCTTGTACACAAGAACGAAGCATGGTATGTTTTCTAAATTGAGTTAATGTAGATTTTGGTGTTCATCAAGAACGAAGCCTGCCATGTTTTCTAAATTGAGCTTTTTTGTTATTTCAATTGTTATTTCAATTGTTTGTTATTATATATACGATTCATATATATCTGGTGTGAGTTGGAGTGTTTAAATGGACGCAAGCTTGTGTTGTGTGTGGTAGTTTTTTTTTTTGGGCAAATAAATGGATTATGTGAATGATAATATATATGTAGTAGATTACCTTTCAATTTTTTTACAGCATCGACGACCGCAGAATGAGTTTTCGCATCCCGAGATAAGGATAATGAGAAAGGCGATAGAAGAAAATGTTATACCTGTAGTCAATGACGGCGTTCTACCTTGGGACTGCAGATCATTGTGGCAAACTGTGCACAAAAGTTACAATGTAGATGCGAAGGCACACCAGCTACCATCCGAACGGAGTATGCAAGAAGTGCTTGCAATTGCAAAGCTTATAAATTGGTGCGATTGCAACCTACTCAGGGACGAGGTAAATGGTTGTTGTTGTTGTTAGGGGTGGGCAAAAAAAACCAAAAACCGAACTGAACCGCTGAATAATCCGTGATTTGAAAGAATATTTCAGGAAAAAAGCACTGTTTGGATCATACTAGGAAAATCCTCATGTTGCATGGCCATAGTATCTAGACTTAGTTCTCCCTATCATACGGATTTCACTTTTCGATTTAAAGGGAGAACCCTTCATGTTTCGATTCCAGCTTCTCTTGTTTTTGCATTATGATTCCTCAGTTCTTATTTTTGCTGTCTATACTCTATATTTTTAATGTTGACTAGTGTGAGCTAGAGAATTTGATTCAAGTTAATATGTTGTTACTGTTATCATAGGTGAAAGTATGGTACTACCCATAATTTGACTATTACTAATATGGATTAGCTTTTTTAAAATATAATAAATCATGTTTAGAAAAATAACCTGTCAAAAAGCATTATTTGTCCTTTAATTGTTTTCTTTATGTCATCATTGCCACCAAAGTGGAATGAAAACTTCAAGAGTTTAGTTTAGCAGTAAATGGTTTAGTTTAGTTTAGCAGTAAAAGAAGTAAATGTGAGAAGTGTAGTAGAGCAAAAGAAAAGTGGAATAGTGTAGTTTAGTTTAGCATAAATATCAAATATATTCCATTAAATTGGTGCACTTGCAGCCCAAATGCCAAGGTAAATGGTTGGAAACTGATGGATGCTGATGCAGGACCAATGCCAATGCAATGTGCCAAGGATTCCAGAATCTATTGAACCTGTTCCGAGTAGGTCCATTTCTGTGAGTTCCAGAAAGAGAAGCCATGATTTTTCTTCTGATACTGCCCTCGTTGAACAAGTTGCTGATATACTTAATGCATTGGCTGAGCTTAGGCATATCTCTGAGAGTAAGGCCAGGGATGTGGCTATGTTTTATGGCAATTTGATAAGTGATGGGAAAGATGTCGTGGTTCATATGTTTGTGAGGAAGGAGGGTATTCAAGAAAAGATAAATCATATGGCGGCTGATATTGCAAAATTTCCTCAATACATCGAAATGGATTAGGTCTGTTGTAATTTGAAAGTAAATGCCTATTAGCACATACTTTAATGACTCGTTTTGCTGTTTTGGATGAATTTGAACATGGATATCTTCTTTACTAGTATTTTGAAAGTTTTCTGCTGAAAGTTTGAACTCTGCAAGTTTCTTAATTTTCTGAGAATGAATTTCCTTCATTGAAAACTTTATTCTGAAATAGATTTTTCGTTGCCAATTAATTTGCTTTTAAAATATAGTTAAGCATATGAATTGAGTAATATAAAATTACCGAAATGGACAACATATGCTTAACTACATTGACCTCCAAGACAACTCTGCAAAGATGACTGTGCTGGCAGCGGTTAAAGTTAACCCAACTCCTCCAGCTTTGATAGATAACTGCAGGACAACATATGAACAGGAAAATATTATCCCATTCTTGACACATATTTTACACCAGAACTATAGTCCAAGATTTCAACAGATAAAAGGGAATGAAATTTGCATACCACTGCGGCCTTAATAGCATCTTTTTCCTGAAACTCTGTAACCAATTGTTGCCTTGATACAGCGGGTGTACTTCCATCAATCCGGATGCACTTGTTTTTGTTTAGGTGCTTTTGAGATGCAAAAATTAAGAGCACCAGTCAGATGCAAAATATAGTATCTTAGGTTCACTAAAACAAATAAAAACAATATGGAATAAGGGAAGTAACAGACTAACCCATCAGCATCTGTGCAGAAAACAGGTGCAACAGCATCAAGTGCAGTTGCACCAGCTTATGGATTCTCCCTGTATTTTTGAAATTGCTGGTTCTGTAGCTCTAGAAAGTGGATTGGTGCAATAGCTCCTGATAAACAATAGGTGCAATTGCACTTGGTGCAATTGCACCAATTCCTGTTGGCTACAAAACACTTGAAAATTCATCAAATAACTTTAAAAATTAAAACTTCACCAAAAAATTATGGGTTGCCTCCCATCAAGCGCTTGTTTTAAGAGTCTTTCAGCCTGACTAATCCTTTTCATCAAGGATTTTCAAAATGCGTGATGCCTTCACTTTGCACCACTTGTTCATCAAAATACATTTTAACTCTCTGCCCATTTACCTTGAAAGAGTTATTTGTTGCTGTATCATACAGATCAACAGCACCATAAGGATATACCTTAATTAATTTGAAAGGTCCTGTCCACCTTGATTTCAGCTTTCCAGGGAACAATTTCAGCCTGGAGTTATATAACAGAACCAATATTGCCCCACTGAGATTCGATCAGTTCCAAACCAAACAACAAGTTTCACCTAGCCTTTTTGAAGATTTTAGATCACGTTCAATCTAAACAAAGATGGTTCAAAATATAGATTAGACTAACAAAAATCCTCAAGATCAGGGGTCTTTAAGCACAACAAAGGGCTTAGGTAGAGAATTTCAAACTGTTGAGTCAATGCATTTTTGTATTTTTGTGGTTCTTTTTCTGAGGTGCAATTGCACTTGTTTTTGTTTAGGTGCTTTTGCACCTAGTGCTATTGCACTTCTTTTTGGTCCGGTGCTTTTGCACCGTGTGCTATTGCACTTCTTTTTGGTCCGGTGCTTTTGCACCGTGTGCTATTGCACTTCTCTTTTGGCGCCGTTGCCGGGGATTGGCAACAGTTTTTAGTTGTTTAAAGATAGTAGATTAGTGTTGTAATTATCTGTTTTTAATTATTTTGGTAGTTTGTTGTTCTGTGCAGAAAACAGGTGCAACAGCATCAAGTGCAATTGCACCGGCTTATGGATTCTCCCTGTATTTTTGAAATTGCTGGTGCTGTAGCTCTGGAAAGTGGATTGGTGCAATAGCTCCTGTTAAACAATACGTGCAATTGCACCAATTCTTGTTGGCTACAAAACACTTGAAAATTCATCAAATAACTTTAAAAATTAAAACTTCACCAAAAAATTATGGGTTGCCTCCCATCAAGCGCTTGTTTTAAGAGTCTTTCAGCCTGACTAATCCTTTTCATCAATCTATCCATTGATCAATATTCTCCATAGTTTTAAAAAAAATATAGCTATACAAATATTAATACACATAGGCTCTATTTGGTAAAAAAGAGCGGATAGCGGATAAACTAGCTTATTGCGGATGAGCGGATAGCGGATAAATTAGCGGATTGAACTAGCTTATAAATATTAATGGTGGACATGTGGGGAATTTAATTAAAATAATAAGGGTAAAATTGGTAGAAAAAGTGAAACGCTATAAACTATAAGCTCAAACACTACTTCAAGTAGCGTTTCAAAATAATAAGGTTCTGTTTCAAACGCTATTTCAAGTAGCGTTTCAAAATATAGCTATTCAAATATTAATACACATAGGCTCTGTTTGGTAAAAAAGAGCTGATAGCGGATATACTAGCTTATAGCAGATGAGCGGATAGCGGATAAGTTAGTGGATTGAACTAGCTTATAAATATTAATGGTGGACACGTGGGGAATTTAATTAAAATAATAAGGGTAAAAGTGGTAGAAAAGGTGAAACACTCGACAGAAGAATGAAGTTGGGAAACTGAAGCACATAAACAGAAAGTTCAAGATGTCTTCAGTGGGTAGTGCAATCTATTTGCACCCCAAGTTGGAGTCAGATCAATTTTTTTTTGCAACATGCTAAACCTTTGTGAATCTGCTGGGGAAAGACTATTGGTATTCAGCCAATATCTCCTACCTCTGAAATACTTGGAAAGGTTATCAATGAAATTGAAGGGTTGGAGTCTTGGAAAAGAAATATTTGTAATCTCGGGAGATTCATCCACTGAGCAAAGGGAGTGGTCCATGGAAAGGTTTAACAATTCACTTGATGCCAAAGTCTTCTTTGGTTCCATAAAGGCATGTGGAGAGGGTATATCATTAGTTGGGGCTTCCCGAATCATTATCCCGACAAGCTATTGGTCGTGCCTTTCGACCGGCCCAGACAAGAAAGTTTTTGTTTATAGATTGATTGCTGCTGATTCTCCAGAAGAAGAAGATCACACAACTTGTTTCAAGAAAGAATTAATTTCCAAAATGTGGTTTGAATGGAATGAGTATTGCGGTGATAGGGCCTTTGAAGTTGAAGCTGTTGATGTCAAAGAATGTGGTGATCTTTTTCTTGAAAGTCCAATGCTAGGGGGAGATGTAAAAGCTCTCCTCGTGCGGCCAAAGTTCTTAAAGATGGAAACGTCCAAGCCCATTGCAAGCGCATCCAGAGTAGGATACATATATCTGGTGCAAAAAATTTCCTTGATAATTAGTTGAAAACACCTTGCAGAATGACACTGATTTTAAGAGAAAGATAGTTGTTATTCAGGATCTACGTGAGATGACAAGCAAGGTACGTGAGATGACAAGCAAGGTGCTTCACTATTATAAGTGAGTGTAGGGAATTTTGAACTCTCGTTCATTACTGCAAGGGAGTAATCTGCGAGCAGGAGGAATTTTTGTTCTCTCGTGGATTAGTATCAGTTGAGAAATCTGCGAGCAGTTTTCAGTGGGTGTCTCGTGGTTCTGTGTTGTGGGGGGGGGGTGTATGCGAGTTAAGACTTAAGTCAACTATATTTTGGGCTTTTGGGATTTTTTAAAAGTTTTAGGGGTATTTTGGTCTTCACCTCCGCCTTTTCAACGACAACTGCAAGAACCGGATTATCTGTCAAAGCTCCAATCTCATGAAGTTGTTTGCATGCTTCAATGCATGCAGTTTTTTTTTAAGATCTTTTGCTCGCCTTGTACACGAATAGGCTGTAGAGGGCAGCTCTTAGGAAGATACAGCGTCCCAGTCTCCTTGTCCCACCGTGGAGTCGGTTTAAAGTATTTGAGAGTTTAATCAATCAGAATGGGATGAATGATGAAAAACAGGATAAAAATTAAGAGCACCAGTCAAATGCTAACATGGAGATGGAGACATGGACATCTCCAGGGTGAAGACATTGAGATGTTGAACAGGAGTTTAACATCTGATTGATATGAGAACAGATGTTGAACACCCCTACATCTGATTGATATATTCACATAGATCATGCTCCCTGAGTAAAAGTTGTTTTAACTATCTGATCTATAAATTATCTCCGTTTTTATTCTATGTAGTTATCTTTTTTATCTCATTTTGATTACTATTGTTATTACTATTATTGTTGTCATTATTATTACTATTATTATTTTTATTAAATCTATTTTAATGGATACTGTGTGTATACTACAATTACAGGAGTTTAAATGACATGAGGTGCATAGTTTTTGTGGAAAGGGTCGTTACAGCTAAATTCATTGCTGGAAGGCTAAATTCATTGCTGGAAATGGTTGTAAACTGCAAAATCAATCCAGGACAAAACAAAATGAAATTGTTTCACAATTTCGTATGGGATTGGTATGTTGCTTTCTTAGATAATCATGTGTATTGTAATAAGCAAACACAATTACTTGTCTAATGAAATGTTTAATATGCAGGTCAACATCATTGTTGCAACATCAATTCTTGAAGAGGGTTTAGATGTTCAAAGTTGCAACTTGGTTATTAGATTTGACCCACCTCCCACAGTGTGCAGTTTCATTCAGTCTCGAGGCCGAGCCAGAATGCAAAATTCAGATTACATATTAATGGTTAAAAGGTCATTATATCTTTAGTATTATGATTACGCTAATTAGCATGTTGC
The DNA here is from genome assembly GCA_030819835.1 of Acmispon strigosus. Taxonomy (NCBI): domain Eukaryota; kingdom Viridiplantae; phylum Streptophyta; class Magnoliopsida; order Fabales; family Fabaceae; genus Acmispon; species Acmispon strigosus. The sequence continues at coordinate 3,127,252 of JAUAMA010000003.1, forward strand.
CTGAGACAATGTTATAATATCAAATCTATATGTTTTACTAGTTGAAGTAAACTTTCCCCTCAACTTTCATGTTTTGTTCTGAAATTACAGTGGGGATGGAGTTGCACGTTCTCGACTAGAGAAATACCTGGGTAGTGGGGATATGATGAGAAAGGAGGCCTTGCATCATTCTTCCCTCCCATGTGAACCTCTTGAAAGTGATCAACTTTACGAGGAAACTTATTGTGTTGCAAGCACTGGAGCCATTGTTAATCTTAGTTCTAGCATTAATTTGATACACTTATATTGCTCACAGCTCCCTGCTGATGGGTTAGTCTGTTACTTCCCTTATTCCATATTGTTTTTATTTGTTTTAGTGAACCTAAGATACTATATTTTGCATCTGACTGGTGCTCTTAATTTTTATCCTGTTTTTCATCATTCATCCCATTCTGCTAGGATTCTCATGCAAAATTTGAAGTGTTGTTTGATCTCAAATTGAATCTGAATGGTTGTTTAAGTTTGGCATCACTATTGAGCAAATTTGGATATTTTTGAAAAAGTTAGTGTTATGTTATGGCAAAACATTGGCAATTTATGGAGCAAGGGTTGATGGCTTTTAATTTTTTTCAATTCTTTGTCTGCAGCTAAAAAAAGAAAGCGTGTCTCTAAGACCACACGGCGTATTTCGGTAATTTTAGGCTTGTATACTAATTTTAATCTTGCATGTAATTTGGTAATTTTAATATGATAATTTGTAATTTTAGGATTGTTCGTATCGGATTTCTATTTGACAATTTTGATTCTCGCTGTATGAAATTTCATTGTATAGCTCAAATTTGGTAATTTTAATCCTAGCAGTAATTCTGAAAGTTGCTTTGTTGAGTTGTATTCTTTGGCATCCAAGTTAGTTGGGGCTCTGAATGTTTTCTTCTTTGCAGGCCATTTCTTTTAAAATGGATTGGAAAGATGTTAGTTATGTTTTTAACCTACTCGCTCAGGCTAGATATGCAAGTCCTCCATTTTCCGAATTTCGAGATTGGAAGGACCAAAATTTGTGGCTTAAAGTGTTAGACGTTTTGAACCAGCGTGATGGTGCTCCCTACATAGATTTGAAAACATTAACTCGTCTTGTCCATTAATACACTGACCTTTATTATAGTGACCCAAGTGGGAGTTGGATTACAGATGTATCTTTGAGGGCCACTGTTATTTCAGTGCTCGTCCCCGATTCCTTGAAGGACAAAATGGGTCAGCTAACTCTTGATTTGGTTAAATCAATAAAAGAGAATCAAGGCTTTAATGAAGAAGTTGCTGAAAGTCGTGTTAAGAGATCCAGAGGGTTGTTGGGATCATCATCAGGTAACAACTTGCAGCTTACATCAATGTACAAGGATGCTTGTCATACATTATTTTTTATTTCTATATAGGGCATCTCTTACTTGCTAAGCATATTTTCAGAAATGGAGAGGAAGCTGAGATGTAGTGAAAAACTCGAAGGAAGTAGCAGCTTGCAGCTTTACTCACTGGACAAGGATATGGCGACAAAATTTTCTAGCCAACTCAATCATCTTTGCGAGAGTGGCAAGTTGACTATTGACACAATGGTGGATTCTTTTGAGTATTTTTTTGAAGGAAGTCCAGACAAGAAGATCGCGAAAATTAAAACATGGTTAAACTTGGAAGAGGACAACCAGGTTAAATTTTTATCAAGGATTCCTCAAGGGCCTAGGTCTGTTCTTCACTTCTTCTAAATTTTATTTGTGGGTCTTGCTAACAAGTGCCCTAGGGCACTTGTTAAGGATTCAAAAATGGAAACAATGTAAAAAAAGTTACTTTTTGATGTTTCAATGTGTTGAATACACAAATTCCAAGATAAAATTTTTACTTTAAACTTCTTATCAAGTGCCCTAAGGACACTTGTTAGCATTTCCCTTTATTTATTTAATTAAAAGAAAGGATTTGTTTTCTTTTGAACCTCATACTAGTAATTTTTTTGAACTATAGGCGCTGACCATTCTCTCGGCTCTTGTTGGCTGGGCTGCTCCAAATCTGGTGAGCATTCTTTCTTGGCGCTGGTTTTAACTTCTGAACTCTCTCATCAGTTATCTTTGATTTGTTTGCTTGCTAAGTTGTGTTTTGGAATGATACACCTGCAATCATCTTGGATGACAGGCATTGTAATCACATAGTTGTGTATCCACACACTTGACATGTTGTTTCATAAGTTAGTTTATATAATATATACTTTGATATGTGCTTGTTGTTTCATTGAGAAACATTGTATTTGTGACAATCTGACAAATCAAAGTTTGTTGTGCTCTTTGTGTTTTGATATTTAAATTAGTTAGATCATAATGTAAGGGCAGGAGCAGAGTTTTGAAGTTAAGTTGCTTGTTTTTGCATCAATTCCATGTGACATTGAATCCTTGTCAGTTGCTTATTCGTAATTGCAACACTGATATAGGTCAATGATGTTCCCATGAATGTATGTATTTTTAAGTTAATATGTTGTTGATATATGTGGTTGTTGAAGTTGTCATGATTGGTGATGCTAATTGATGCAATTATTGAGTTGCAAATTCTGTTGGAAACTTTCTGGACATAGGTTCGGTTCCTGTGAATTCGTGAACTTTCTGGTTATCCAAATTTCATGTGGTTTATTTTGATATAAAATAGACTTGTTACTTGTCATTTTGGCACTGGTTTGATTGAATTTGAGTGAGTATAGTTGGAGAAATTGATGTTACAAATTACCGAAATGGACATTTCTAATTAATATTTAAAATGAGAGAGAGGCATGCTCTAGTAATTTTCTACGCACTGATAGGGCAAGCATGCTTTCTTAAATTTGTCAAGCTTTAATCCTATCATTTTATCCTTCTTTTATATTAAACTTGGTAAAATTACATAAAATAATTTATGTTGATTTTGTTAAAATTGGTAAAAAGTATGCTCTGTTTTTGTAGATGTTATCGTCATTTGGTTGCTGATGGTGGTTGCCGGTGGTGCTTGCTGATGTTAGTTGCTGGTGGTCTGTTAAGCACTGTTTGATGTTAACAATGTTGGATAATTTAAGTTTTAGTTGTTGTTTTTGATTTCGGATTTGAGTGGTTCTTGGATTTTGTTCTTGGATAATTGAGTGCTATATTGAAGTTTAACCCTTCATTTCATAGTGGATTAAGTTAATTTTAATAACCAATTATATTATTTCCTTTAAATTAACTTAATTATATAACATGTTAATATGAACAATTGATTAAATTTGTTTACAAAAACTGTTATGAAAATAACCAAAACTTGAGCAAGAACAAATATGAGACATCACATAAGAGAATAAATTTCAACTTTCCAGGGAACAATTTCAGCCTGGAGTTATATAACAGAACCAATATTGCCCCACTGAGATTCGATCAGTTCCAAACCAAACAACAAGTTTCACCTAGCCTTTTTGAAGATTTTAGATCACGTTCAATCTAAAAAAAGATGGTTCAAAATATAGATTAGACTAACAAAAATCCTCAAGATCAGGGGTCTTTAAGCACAACAAAGGGCTTAGGTAGAGAATTTCAAACTGTTGAGTCAATGCATTTTTGTATTTTTGTGGTTCTTTTTCTGAGGTGCAATTGCACTTGTTTTTGTTTAGGTGCTATAGCACCTAGTGATATTGCACTTATTTTTGGTCAGGTGTTTTGCACCTAGTGCTATTGCACTTCGCTTTTGGCGCCGTTGCCGAGGATTGGCAACAATTTTTAGTTGTTTAAAGATAGTAGATTAGTGTTGTAATTATCTGTTTTTAATTATTTTGGTAGTTTGTTGTTCTATGCAGAAAAAAGGTGCAACAGCATCAAGTGCAATTGCAGAGAGTTAAAATGTATTTTGAAGAAGTTGCAGCGCAAAGCAGTGCAGTTGCCACTGGTGCAACAGCACCAAAAGAATCAACTGGTGCAACTGCACCACCAGCAGCAGCAACAAGGCCACCAAAACTGAAGGTCAAAAGAGCAGCAACAAGAGCAAGCACCAGACTCAGATCTGGTGCAAAACCAAAGTAAACTTTAAATGTTGTTTGTTTTTATGTTTAAATACCCTATAACTATCATATTATGTTTTGTTGACATGTAGTAAACCCCCTCCCCCATTTTTGAAAAACTGTTTAAACACTCAGCTTAAGAGCAGTGAGGACACTGCTCAACTTTAAGTTGGGGGGGATTAATCTGTTTTATGCATGTGCTATATAATATGTTTGTGTTTATATTTGTTTGTGTTTATTGTTAATCTGTTTTAAGTCAAAAAATTTGAAAAATTTTGAAATACATAAAACTGTTTTTTAAATCTGTCAAAACAGTTTTGAGTAAATCAAAATGAAGTTAAGATTTGAAGAAATCTTGAAGCAAGATCAAATTAGAGTCTTTTTCAAACAAATTCTTAGAGTTGTGAACTGATGATCAAAAGAAAAAGAAGAAAAAGCCTTTGATTGCAGGGCCGATGAGTCCCTCTGTCCGGGGCAATAGGCGGCGAGGTCATCTCGTCTCAAGTGCTGCTCTTTGAAACTAGCACCCCCGGCTAGGAAGAATCTCCTAGCCGAGCCCTCCTGGGTGGTCGGCTAGGAACAGTATCAGTAATTAGTTATAATGTTGTCATTTGATGTGTGATAAGTGATAACCTATTTTTACAGAGTTTTGTTATGTCTAGACCGCACGCAAATCGTACACCTGAAAAGGGTACGTTGGGTACGCCTGAAAAAGGTGAGTTTTATTTGGAATTTTGTTAAGTGTTAAGTAATTAATTAATTGGAATGTTCGTTGAAACTATTGAGCATTTCCAGAATTGATTTCTATTGTTTGATTGCAGAAAGATTTTCATACTATGTTGTTTGGAATGGTAGAAATCCTGGAATTTACAACTCCTGGAACGAATGTAGCCAACAAGTGTTAGGATTTTAAAACTCTTCATTTAAAGGGTTCCATTCATTGGATGATGCCAATGCTGCCCATGTTGTAAACTTCAAGCCATGTCTTTGGTGCTAGGATAACATTAGCCTCCTTAAAAGAGGGAAATTCTTTGATACAATCGTGAGTATTGTTGGAAGACAATCGTGAGTCTCTATTGCCATGGGAACTATTTTAGAAAGGTCTCCATTTGATCTCTCCAAATTCTAACATGACATGATCAAGGACATTTTGAAATTCCATGAGAAAGACAAAACCCCACTTCCAAAGAGTAATGGCAAAATAAATTTCCAAGTAAAAAAACACAAAAGAAGGTAAACATTAAAATTAAACATAAAAGTTTGCATATAGTTGATGCTTGTCCATCTCAAAAGAAAATCCAAATACAAAAGATAAAAAGAGTAGATAGAAATTTTCAAAAGACAATACACACTACAATCAGGCTTGACATAAAAGATTAGAGAACAATGGGATTATCAACAACATCTCCTTCAACTCCATATGGCAGCAAGTGTGCTACAATGTCTGGATGCACTTCCTGAAGAGGCGGTGGTTGATGCCGCCTTGCCCTACGACGAACACGGCCAGTAGTCATTGGAACATGTATCTTGAAACATCCTTTGGAAGCATAAGTGAGTTCAACATCCCTCCTCTTTGAGGTCCCAATGAAACCATTAATCCCAAAAAGTTCCATAATCTCATCTGTTGGAGTCCTAAGATAAGCAACACCAAGAGCTCCAAAGACAAGAGTCGCTGGAAAATCCACACCAGTAATAGTCTCAATCCTAAGTTTAGAAGGAAGGGAATGACCATATTCGACATAAAAATCTCTCCCAATCCTAATTAACATATGCAAATATATCAAGCAATTCTCAGAATGAACCAACAATAATCAACAACAATCAAAGAAATGAGAAAAAAACGAAAGGGAAAGTAAATTGAAAAGAGTACCGTATTAAGAGAAATAATAGAGCGGAAAGTTTTATTAACCATGATTGCAGAATCAAAGCTACAAGAAATACAGACCAGATAAATTAGGCAAAGGCAGAAAACAAAAAGAACAACTCAAATCACAAAAGAATCAAAAAAAGCTACTTCAGAATTAAAACACACAAAAGTTGAGGATAAACAATGTTGATTCTATAATTCTATAAACAAGACAGAATCAGCCCTCCTTTCTCCAAAACAAAACAAGATTGCAAGCCCAAATACCAGAACAGAAAAACAAACCAAATTGAGTCACAACATTCATCATATGATTTTGCTCAAGTACAATTATGCTATTTTGTCCATTCACAACTCAGCACAATGACACTTTTAAATAATTATTTCATGTTGCTTTACCTTGACAAAGTATACCTATAATTTCATGAAACAAATTAGCTGGGATAGATCGAATGTAAAAAATTTGAGTTATACAAATATTATCACAGATTACTTTTTTTTGGGACGAATGAGTGGGATCAGTAGAAGTTAAGAACTAGAGGTTGATAAATATAATTTGATTAAACATAGTAGAAGTTAAGAACTTCTGTTAAACATAACAACTTTTGCATTGTGTTGATCGTGACAAATTATATATTGCCTGAAACACTAATTATATAAACTAATGATAAGCAAACAACAGTGTAAGAAAATCATGATTTCATTGAAGAGCCCTATTGTTAAAACCCTTTTTTTAACTGTACAAACAATACCTCCAACGATTTTAAGAATGAATATTTCCTAGAGGATTATCCAACGATTTGATTCACTCATAAAAACATGATTTACAAAGCTTTGTGGAAACACAAGAGTTGAGTCTCTAGAGAATGCATTCATTAAAAAACATGTTTTAATATTTATATAGCATCAAATAAAGAATTACAATAGGAATCAGCATTTGTAGAATTGGAAACGATAAACTATGAAAGTCTTGTGTGTTTAGCATAATCATATATTTTTCATTGCAGCAGCAGTCATTGCACCAGCAATGCGGATTATCAGCATTACTCCTGCAGACAGCAGGATTCAGAAGAATTGCGCCCGCAATCATTGCTGCCGCAACAACTGAAGACTACACAGAATTGCTCCTAAAATGTGATGATGTCAGCAACACATGTGGCAGGTGCAAGTGGCAGACCAAGCGGTGCAAAGTGATAATTATGTCTCCAAGATAAGAAACAAGCCCAAAAAGCATAAACTCTTCCTTTACACTTGTCAACTCCTAATTGTGAAAGACTGTGTATACTTGCACATATATTTTCTACAACAAGTTTTTGCCGCCGTTGCCGGGTTTTCCACCTTCAAGGTTTTCCACCTTGAAGGTGGAAAAACTTGTTGTCATAAAAACTTGTTGTAGAAAATACTTGTTGCTCCTGCACAAGTTGTTGTAGAAATGGAAACTCTACAAAGTATATGTGAAGAATTCAAATTGAATTGCTGGAGCAACCATTGCTAGTGCAATGGTGTCAGCAACACATGTGGCTGGCGCAAGTGGCAGACCAAGCGGTGCAAAGTGATAATTATAGGGGAACAACGAGGAGGACAATGGAGCCAAAAATTCCAAAAAGTGTATCAAAGCAAAAGCAAAAAAAAAAACTTCTGAAAAAGTAACCATTGCACCTGCAGTCGTTTCTCCAGCAATTTAAATACCAACAAAATTGTGCCTGCCCTGAGAAGGGCAATACTCAAAAACACCTCAGAAATGCACTGGATTTAGTTGGATTCACTTGCAAAGACCCTTTGTTGTATGTTGAAGCTCCTCCAAAACTTATGGAAATTGTTAGCCTATTCTTCATTTTGAAAATCTTTATAGTCTTGATCAAAAGCAAACTCCTTCTATCCCAGAGCTAAATGGACTTTTCCAAAATCAGATAGGATCCAATCTGAGATCAGTAGAGACACACACTCACACAAAAAGAGCTCAAATGAACCTTTGAAGAATTGAAAAATCATGATTTACAAAGCTTTGTGGAAACACAAGAGTTGAGTTTCTAGAGAATGCATTCATTAAAAAGCATGTTTTAATATTTATATAGCATCAAATAAAGAATTACAATAGGAATCAGCATTTGTAGAATTGGAAAAAACAAGTGTTTTGTAGCCAACAGGAATTGGTGCAATTGCACCAAGCGCAATTGCACCTTTTGTTTATCAGGAGCTATTGCACCAATCCACTTTTCAGAGCTACAGCACCAGCAATTTCAAAAATACAGGGAGAATCCATAAGCTGGTGCGATTGCACTTGTTGCTGTTGCACCTGTTTTCTGCACAGAACAACAAACTACCAAAATAATTAAAAACAGATAATTACAACACTAATCTACTATCTTTAAACAACTAAAAATTGTTGCCAATCCCCGGCAATGGCGCCAAAAGAGAAGTGCAATAGCACTATGTGCGAAAGCATCGGACCAAAAAGAAGTGCAATAGCAATTGGTGCAAAAGCCCCTAAACAAAAACAAGTGCAATTGCACCTCAGAAAAAGAACCACAAAAATACAAAAATGCATTGACTCAACAGTTTGAAATTCTCTACCTAAGCCCTTTGTTGTGCTTAAAGACCCCTGATCTTGAGGATTTTTGTTAGTCTAATCTATATTTTGAACCATCTTTGTTTAGATTGAACGTGATCTAAAATCTTCAAAAAGGCTAGGTGAAACTTGTTGTTTGGTTTGGAACTGATCGAATCTCACTGGGGCAATATTGGTTCTGTTATATAACTCCAGGCTGAAATTGTTCCCTGGAAAGCTGAAAGTGATAAAGAAGTGTATAAGCAACATGCATTCATCTATAGAAACTACAAAGAAAACACTATAAGCAAAAGCACAAACAAATTTGTTTAATCATAATAAGTTCATTCACTCTATATCTGAAGACTTTTTTTATGTAGATTTCATCAGAGCTGAAATGAATAAATCATCCTAACATAATTGAAAAGGAGTGCACCTTCAAGTTAAATGTTAGCAGAAACCTCTAAATCTAAGCCAAGGCTCAATCTCGAAACTAGGTTTAATTATTTGGAATGAAATACTACACCTGATCTGAGATTGAAGGACTGAAGTATCATAATTTGCATTTGGTTAAATAATCAAATCTGCACAGTGATTATCATAACAAAATAAAAAACAATAGATAAACTGTCTACCTCACTTTTGAAACAATGACAGGAGACCAACACCACCTTGCTCACACCCCTTGCTCACTAAAATGAAAAAAATATTCCACAATTCAACACACTTAAGCACCTCTAAAAGTTGTAATTATCTGTTTTTAATTATTTTGGTAGTTTGTTGTTCTGTGCAGAAAACAGGTGCAACAGCATCAAGTGCAATTGCACCAGCTTATGGATTCTCCCTGTATTTTTGAAATTGCTGGTGCTGTAGCTCTGGAAAGTGGATTGGTGCAATAGCTCTTGATAAACAATAGGTGCAATTGCACTTGGTGCAATTGCACCAATTCCTGTTGGCTACAAAACACTTGAAAATTCATCAAATAACTTTAAAAATTAAAACTTCACCAAAAAATTATGGGTTGCCTCCCATCAAGCGCTTGTTTTAAGAGTCTTTCAGCCTGACTAATCCTTTTCATCAAGGATTTTCAAAATGCGTGATGCCTTCACTTTGCACCACTTGTTCATCAAAATACATTTTAACTCTCTGCCCATTTACCTTGAAAGAGTTATTTGTTGCTGTATCATACAGATCAACAACACCATAAGGATATACCTTAATTAATTTGAAAGGTCCTGTCCACCTTGATTTCAGCTTTCCAGGGAACAATTTCAGCCTGGAGTTATATAACAGAACCAATATTACCCCACTGAGATTCGATTAGTTCCAAACCAAACAACAAGTTTCACCTAGCCTTTTTGAAGATTTTAGATCACGTTCAATCTAAACAAAGATGGTTCAAAATATAGATTAGACTAACAAAAAACCTCAAGATCAGGGGTCTTTAAGCACAACAAAGGGCTTAGGTAGAGAATTTCAAACTGTTGAGTCAATGCATTTTTGTATTTTTGTGGTTCTTTTTTTGAGGTGCAATTGCACTTGTTTTTGTTTAGGTGCTTTTGCAGCTAGTGCTATTGCACTTCTTTTTGGTCCGGTGCTTTTGCACTTGGTGCTATTGCACTTCTCTTTTGGCGCCGTTGCCGAGGATTGGCAACAATTTTTAGTTGTTTAAAGATAGTAGATTAGTGTTGTAATTATCTGTTTTTAATTATTTTGGTAGTTTGTTGTTCTGTGCAGAAAAAAGGTGCAACAGCGTCAAGTGCGATTGCACCAGCTTATGGATTCTCCCTGTATTTTTGAAATTGCTGGTGCTGTAGCTCTGGAAAGTTGATTGGTGCAATAGCTCCTGTTAAACAAACGGTGCCATTGCACTTGGTGCAATTGCACCAATTCCTGTTGGCTACAAAACACTTGAAAATTCATCAAATAACTTTAAAAATTAAAACTTCACCAAAAAAATATGGGTTGCCTCCCATCAAGCGCTTGTTTTAAGAGTCTTTCAGCCTGACTAATCCTTTTCATCAAGGATTTTCAAAACGCGTGATGCCTTCACTTTGCACCACTTGTTCATCAAAATACATTTTAACTCTCTGCCCATTTACCTTGAAAGAGTTATTTGTTGCTGTATCATACAGATCAACAGCACCATAAGGATATACCTTAATTAATTTGAAAGGTCCTGTCCACCTTGATTTCAGCTTTCCAGGGAACAATTTCAGCCTGGAGTTATATAACAGAACCAATATTCTGTGAAGGTGCAAATGGATGAAAAAAATGAAGACGAAGACCGAGACGAAAATGAAGATGAAGAGAAGACTAATTGATGAAAATCAAAATGAAATGTAAAATGAAAAAGAAACCAGAATTAAAAAAAAAACTATTACCGGCAGTTTATACTGTCTATAACTACGGATGGTTGAAACTGTCAATAAAAACCGACAACATTCATCTATCCGTCGGTATAAAATTACCAACGAGCCTCTTAACAAAGGCTCGTTGGCTGTCGGTTTCCCGTTGGTAAAATAGTGATACCGACGGTTTTTGGTACTTGCCAACGGCCCATCATAATACGTGTTTTTCTTGTAGTGTTGGAGTATTAAGCAGACGAGATTTCCACAAAGTTAGACAATGTTGAATCTAATCCAACAAAAAATGGAATCTATTAGGTGTCACCCTTCCGCTGGTTAGCGGAAACCCCAAATACTTCCCTAAATCATGAAAAATCGGAATTCGACAAATATCTGCAATTCTCCTACGATCGTTACGTGAGATTCCCTTAGGACACAAAGTCTGGACTTGTTCACATTAACAAGACCCGAGGCCATCCCAAACTCAGCCAAGATGGAGGAAACCAAGTGAATTTGAGAGCAATTAGATTTGCAAAAGAGTAAAACATCATCTGCAAAAAGAATGTGGGATAAGGGGGGCCTCTCGATAAAGTGATAGGATGCCACACCTTCTCATGAATCGCGCACTAGAAACGGATAGAGAGTTTCTTCATATAGAGAACAAACAAATACAGAGACATTGGGTCCCCTTGCTGAAGAGCTCTACCTGGTTGAAACCCAGACATGCAGGAACCATTCCAAAGGAAAGCAAGCCTAGAAGAGGTGAGACAAGCCATAATCAAGTTGACTATGACTTCCGGAAAACCAAAGTCAAGGAGAGTATCATTTAATAACTTCCACGAGAGTTTATCATAAGCTTTTTCAAGATAAACTTTAAGGGCCATAGAATCATTCTGCGCCAACGAACGGTGCATAACATGAATAACCTCTTGCGCCAAAATTGTATTGTCTGTCGTCCCTCTCCCTGGAACAAAACTTGATCGGATGAGACCTATGATCTCACCCAAGAATGGTTGGATCCTAGCCACAAACACCTTTGTGATAAGCTTATAAATTACGTTGCACAGATTGATAGGGCAAAAGTCCTTCATGCAGGTAGGGATATCCACCCTAGGAATCAACAGTGTGAGAGTCTCTGCAAGGGAGGGTTCAATGGTGCCTGAAACAAAGCATCTTTAACCAACCTCCACACATCATCCCCTACAAATCCCAGTACCTTTTGAAAAAACATTGGTTGATAGCCACCAGGCCTCGGAGCTTTAAAATACTTCATAGACATAAGGCCCTTTCTAACTTCCATCTTAGAAACCGGAAAAGTAAGATCATGACTGCACTCATCCGGTAACTAAGGAAAATTACCTGCAAAATAAGGCTCTATAGCCGAGGAATCCACCCCACCAAACAAATCCTGATAGAACTCCAAGGCCTCCTAACACAAAATAGCATCATCCGTGCACCAGGTATTGTCTCTCAATAGAAGCTGGTGAACCTTATTCCTTTTCCTTCTGATAATAGTTTGGATATGAAAGAATGTTGTATTCCTGTCACCAAACTTGGCCCATTTCTCTCTTGATTTCTGGTACCACAAAGCTCTTCTTATCACAAAATCTCCCTGTATTCAGATTGAAGTTCCGCTTCCAACTGAACAAGACTAGAGTTGAAAAACTGGTCTAGTTCTTGTTGGACACCCTTAAGTCTTCCCTCTACTCTCCTTTTCCTTTGGAATATATTGCCAAAGGTGGTATTATTGAACTGGATAGAATCACTTTGCACTCTAGAGAACTCCTGAAGAATATCACCTCCTAGCCTCCTCCAAACATCAGCAACAACTCTTTTTAGAGTTGTCAAATGAGCCCTAAGCCCCAGGGCCAGCCCCAAGCCCCACTATCTTGGCCCTATCCCACACAGCCCCATTTTCAATTGTGGGCCAAAAAGCCCCAGCCCATTCAGCCCCACTAGTAATGTGGGCTGGACAGGGCCAGCCCCAGGGCCAACCCACATTCCATTTTCTTTACTTTTAATGTTTTTTAAAATTTTAATTTAAAAAATTAATTCTGAAATTCTTAAAAAAAAAAAACCCTAATTCCCAAATCAATTTTCATTTCACCTCTTCCTCTAACCGCCTCTCCTCTCACTGCCGCCCTTCCTCTTCCTCTTCCTCTCACCGCCACTCCTATCACCGCCGCCCTTCCTCTTCTTCTCCTTCGACCTCTCGGCTCTCACCGCCGCCCTTCCTCTTCCTCGCGACCTAAACCCCTCTTCATCGCTGCCGCCGCTACTCGAAACACAAGAGCCGCCGCTGAAACCGTTCTGCCGCCGCTGCTCGAAACACAAGCGCCGCCGCTGAAACCTGTCGCCGCCGCTGCTCGAATTGGAACCTGATTCAACATTTGGTATACGTCAATCTCAACTGTATGTGATGAATGAAGTGTTCTTCTCATCCTCTTTCTTATTCTACTCATTTATTTATTTTCTTTGTTGGGTTTTGGGTTATGTAGCTGGGAAACAACATAATAAAATGAGATATATGCTAATTCTTATGGTATTATCTATCTGGTTTTGGATTTTGTGTGGTTGTAGATTTAGCAGTGAGTCTCCATTAACATCTTCAAGCTGATTTGGTTTGGTTTCAATTGAAGTCCGAGGTAAATGTCCTCCTTTCCCTTGTCACTGTTCTGAGCTTCTTCTGATTTTTATTTGGAAAAATTGCTAGCTGAAAAGTCCTTAACTTAATTGGGACACTTAATTGCATCTGATTTTTATTTGGAAAAACTATTTGATTGTGTCATTGTGTGTGGATGAATCATGAATGTGTCAATACCACCCTAGAATAAACATTAACAAACAAGAAATTCCTTCACTTCCAAACACGGTGCACCATCTCAAACAGAATGTTGAAACCTTTCTCTACTTTCTGTATCTGGGTAAAGCCCTCTCACTTTCCATGTGAATTCCACAATGAAAGTTTACACAAATTATTTATTCACTGTATATTCATTTTTCAAAGAGAAACAGTGATATTAACAAAAGGAACCCAATATATGTTTGGTTTTTAGTATCTGGAACTACTAGTGCTATGTTACCCCTTACATTTTTATGGATCTAGCTAGTTACTTTAAGTGATGAATGAAGTGTTCTTCCTCATCCTCTTTCTTATTCTACTCATTTATTTAGTTGTTGGGTTTTGGGTTATGTAGCTGTGAAACAACATAATAAAATGAGATATATGTTGATTCTTATGGTATTATATATCTGGTTTTGGATTTTGAATTTTGCTATAGGAGGCTAACTACACCAGTTAAGATTCTGCTTATTAATTTCTCATGTAATCCTCTTGGCCTGATCTTGTTTGTCTATTGCTTTTTTGGTAATTAGAATAACAACATCAACTACTGGTTTTTGGTTGTAACTTGTTATTTTTGAATTGTTTAATCATGAATCAAAGTCTTAGTGAGTATCTTGTTTTTTATCTTCTTTTGTTGTGTTTTATGTTTTAATTCATAGGAGCCATTAATTGAATTATGGAGTCTGCAAGTAATAATGTGATTATGGATGATGACAATGTTTCTGAAACTCCTCCAATGGGATGTGAAACTATTGAGATGACTAAGAAAGAAATGTCCAGTGTGTGGAAACTTGTTGTTTGGTTTGGAACTGATCGAATCTCAGTGGGGCACTTACATAAATTCACGCCATTCTTTAGTCTATCCAAGTTTTTTTAAGACCTGGATAATTTATTAAAGGGCATTTATGGAATTCAGTATAAAATAAATAAATAATTATTTTATTATGAAATTATTGTGATGACGTGACTAGTTCACAGACCCGTCTTGCTTAAGTGTGTGTGGGGCGTGACATACATACATACATACATACATACATACATACATACATACATACATACATACATACATACATGGGAAGGGATCAAACGACACCAGGTGTCAAACTTGTAGAGTTACACCACTTCGTAATTTTTCATATAATACAAATTAACTCAATCCAAACAGTTGAATTGAATGTTTTTATAGGGTAGATCAAGTTTGCAAAATTTCATATGAATAAAATATTAGTTACTACTTCATCATACCACTTTATTTTAACGTATAATATGTTATTAAAATATAAGTAAATGTTTACTATTTGATTGCATGCCTATGAATATCCAAATTGTATGAAAATTTATATGCATGATAATTAGCATAATATATCATGACTCAGCGGTTTGGATTGAGTTAATTTGCATTATATGAAAACTTATGAAGTAGTGTAACTATACAAGTTTGACACCTGGTGTCGTTTGATCCCTTCCCTACATACATACATACATATATATGTATATTATCTAAGGAGAATATTTGCTTGATTTTGTTATTTATTTTATGTGATTTATTATGTGGTAGATATTATAGTAATAAATTGAAATATTTCCTCTTAAAATATAGGTATAATATAGGTATGGTCGAATATACATATATTCTTTAGGGGAGAAATTCTACTTGATCTTATTTCTTGATTTTGTTTGATTATTTGTTAGAGATAAGAATCGTCTGCTGTTGGAGATGCGCAGAAACAAGCACAACATAGTCTGGGATCGTCTGTCGTATTGACTAACAAAAGAAAACATCGTCTGACCCTATATCGTCTGATAAAGATCATCCGCATGTTGAAGCAATGAATCGTCTGCCAAGCTATATCGTCCGGCCAGATACAATGTCTGACCAGACTATGCCAGTTGTAAACCAGTTATCTAGTAGTACTAGCAATCCCGGAATATCCGGGATCTTATCTTGTATTTATTATAGTTTATAATTCCCAATATAATATTTGACCTCAGAATATTCGTTGTTCTCTCTGTATAAATATAGAACTTGTAACTGTGAATAAGTAAAAATTGAAGTGCAGAATAATAATAAGAATATACAGAGTTCATCTTTGCATCTTCGATTTCTCAAGCCTTTTTACCTTTCCTTTCGAGAACACCTTAGTTCTTAACCTAGTATTAGAGCTAGTCTGATCTGTGGTTCCTTTTCTTCCATGGAAGAAGCTCCACCTTCGTGTCAAGCCTTATCTTTTCGTTGTTTAAATTTCCGACGCTGAGTCTTATGAACAAAGGGGTAATACCTGTTAACATTCCTCTGAGCTCAATCTTTTATGCTTTACGTCTTTCTTTCTTTTCCTTTTCAACGCTGAGACTCATGAACAGAGGGGTAACATCTGTTAACGTTCCTCTGAGCTCAAGCCATTGCAGCCGTAAGGCCTCTGAGGCTCAAGTGCTGGAGAAAAACTCAATGACCTCTGAGGTTCCCACTACAGTACAAGCCCAGGAAATACTTCCTAGGACTGGCATGGAAAGATCATTGATCCAAAGTGCCTTTTCGAAACAAAATATGCATTTTTCGTTGTCCTGGTGAAGCAGATATGGTGGATTTGGCAAAGCAGCACAATTCATTTTTCCATGTTCTTCATTTCTAGCATCATGCCCAACCCTTCGCTCCGAGTACAAGCATCAATGTCAAAGGAGCGCAACTATTCCTGGCATTATATTTCAACCCTTGTTCGTGATGCCTGCAAGGGAAGTACAAGCAAGCAAGTTGCAGCTAAGAAGGTCAAACTCAACATGTTTTCTAAGGATGTCTTCCTTCTCACCCACGTTGAGTTTGCGGGGGGATGTTAGAGATAAGAATCGTCTGCTGTTGGAGATGCGCAGAAATAAGCATAGCATAGTCTGGGATCGTCTGTCGTATTGACTGACAAAAGAAAACATCGTCTGGCCCTATATCGTCTGATAAGGATCATCCGCATGTTGAAGCAATGAATCGTCTGCCAAGCTATATCATCCGGCCATATACAACGTCTGACCAGACTATGCCAGCTGTAAACTAGTTATCTAGTAGTACTAGCAACCCCGGATTATCCGAGATCTTATCTTGTATTTATTATTGTTTATGATTCCCGATATAATAGTTGACCTCACAATATTCGTTGTTCTATCTGTATAAATATAGAGCTTGTAATTGTGAATAAGTAAAAATTGAAGTGCAGAATAATAATAAGAATATACAGAGTTCATCTTTGCATCTTCGATTTCTCAAGTCTTTTTACCTTTCCTTTCTAGAACACCTTAGTTCTTAACCTGGTATCAGAGCTAGTCTGATCTGTGGTTCCTTTTCTTCCTTCTTTTCTATCATGGAAGAAGCTCCGCCTTCGTGTCAAGCCTTATCTTTTCATTGTTTAAATTTACGACGCTGAGTCTTATGAACAAAGGGGTAACACCTGTTAACATTCCTCTGAGCTCAAGATTTTATGCTTTACAACTTTCTTTCTTTTCCTTTTCAACGCTGAAACTCATGAACAAAGGGGTAACACCTGTTAACGTTCCTTTGAGCTCAAGCCATTGCAGCCGTAAGGCCTCTGAGGCTCAAGTGCTGGAGAAAAACTCAATGATCTCTGAGGTTCCCACTGCAGTACAAGCCCAGGAAATACTTCCTCGGACTGGCATGGAAAGATCATTGATCCAAAGTGCCTTTTCGAAACAAAATATGCATTTTTCGTTGTCCAAGTGAAGCAAATCTGGTGGATTTGGCAAATCAGCACAATTCATTTTTCCATGTTCTTCATTTCTAGCATCATGCCCCAACCCTTCGCTCCGAGTACAAGCATCAATGTCAAAGGAGCGCAGATATTCCTGGCATTATATTTCCACCCTTGTTCGTGATGCCTGCAAGGGAAGTACAAGCAAGCAAGTTGCAGCTAAGAAGGTCAAACTCAACATGTTTTCTAAGGATGTCTTCCTTCTCACACACGTTGAGTTTGCGGGGGGATGTTAGAGATAAGAATCGTCTGCTGTTGGAGATGCGCAGAAATAAGCACAGCATAGTCTGGGATCGTCTGCCGTATTGACTGACAAAAGAAAACATCGTCTGGCCCTATATCTTCTGATAAGGATCATCCGCACGTTGAAGCAATGAATCGTCTGCCAAGCTATATCGTGCGGCCATATACAACGTCTGACCAGACTATGCCAGCTGTAAACCAGTTATCTAGTAGTACTAGCAATCCTGGAATATCCGGGATCTTATCTTGTATTTATTATTGTTTATGATTCCCGATATAATAGTTGACCTCAGAATATTCGTTGTTCTCTCTGTATAAATATAGAGCTTGTAACTGTGAATAAGTAAAAATTGAAGTGCAGAATAATAATAAGAATATACAGAGTTCATCTTTGCATCTTTGATTTCTCAAGTCTTTTTAGCTTTCCTTTCGAGAACACCTTAGTTCTTAACCTGGTATCAGAGCTAGTCTGATCTGTGGTTCCTTTTCTTCCTTCTTTTCTACCATGGAAGAAGCTCTGCCTTTGTGTCAAGCCTTATCTTTTCGTTGTTTAAATTTCCGATGCTGAGTCTTATGAACAAAGGGGTAACACCTGTTAACATTCCTCTGAGCTCAAGCTTTTATGCTTTACGACTTTCTTTCTTTTCCTTTTCAACGCTGAGACTCATGAACAGAGGGGCAACACCTGTTAACGTTCCTCTGAGCTCAAGCCATTGCAGCCATAAGGCCTATGAGGCTCAAGTGCTGGAGAAAAACTCAATGATCTCTGAGGTTCCCACTGCAGTACAAGCCCATGAAATACTTCCTCGGACTGGCATGGAAAGATCATTGATCCAAAGTGCCTTTTCGAAACAAAATATGCATTTTTCGTTGTCCTGGTGAAGCAGATATGGTGGATTTGGCAAAGCAGCACAATTCATTTTTCCATGTTCTTCATTTCTAGCATCATGCCCAAACCCTTCGCTCCGAGTACAAGCATCAATGTCAAAGGAGCGCAGCTATTCCTGGCATTATATTTCCACCCTTGTTCGTGATGCCTGCAAGGGAAGTACAAGCAAGCAAGTTGCAGCTAAGAAGGTCAAACTCAACGTGTTTTCGAAGGATGTCTTCCTTCTCACCCACGTTGAGTTTGTGGGGGGATGTTAGAGATAAGAATCGTCTGCTGTTGGAGATGCCCAGAAATAAGCACAGCATAGTCTGGGATCGTCTGCCAAACTATATTATCCGACCAGATACAACGCCTGACCAAACAATGTCATCTGTAAACCAGTTATCTAGTAGTACTAGCAATCCCAGAATATCCGGGATCTTATCTTGTATTTATTATTGTTTATGATTTCCGATGTAATAGTTGACATCGGAATATCCGTCGTTCTCTCTGCATAAATACCGAGCTTGTAACCGTGAATACGTAAAAATTGAAGTGCAGAATAATAATAAGAATATACGGAGTTCATCTTTGCATCTTCGATTTCTCAAGTCTTTTTATCTTTCCTTAATTCTTAACTATTATCAAAATAGATTAAATAAAGATATTCGGTATATTGGTAGAAAAGAAAATATTTTCCTTAAATATAGATATATATGCGTGATATATATATATATATATATATATATATATATATAGGGAAATAATTGTTGTTAGTTAAGATATTAAATATTTGGGGTTTAAATTAAATTAAATAAAAGATGAAATATTAAAAAATAATTATTTTCATATATATATACACTGCGGTTCTATATATTGGGGAATATTGGGTTTGTTTTTCTTTTGGCTTGTGATAGTTTTTATTTTTTAAGTAAATCTGAATCTAATCTTAAATGAGAATTTGTTGGAAAATAGGAGATATAATAATAATTTAAAAATCCGCCCCTATTTTAAATGGAGGTGCTGAATTATATATATATATATATATATATATATGTATATAATTATTGTGTTTTAAAATCAATTGAAAAATGGTTAAGTTGTGATAGTTATAATTCTTGGAATATTAATTATTATTTAAAAATTAATTAATTAAGTATGGGTTTTATTTATTTAAAATTAGCTTTTAATCAAAGAAGGTTCTGGAAGGAGCATCTTTTCTGCATGGCCGAAATTCTTCCTATTGGTGGGAATTTATTATCTGAATTTTAATTTTTATTATGGGCTGAAAATGTTACTTAGGGAAGAGGTAAGCCTAGGCCCGAGTCAGCTATAAATAGGCTCCTTCCCTCACTCAAAGATTCTCTCTCTCTCTCTCAATCTCCCCCCTTCTTGACTCCCACTCTCTTCTCCTCTCTCTCTCTCTCTCTCTTTCTTTCTCTTCTATTTTGAGACTCATAGCCTCCTTCTTCGAAGATCCTAGTTTCTTTGAAGATCCTAGTTTTCTTGAAGATTCATATTTTTCTTCTTGTTTTAAATTCGAGGTAAACATCAATCCACCTCTTGATTAGTTTTTCTTCCGTCTCTAGGTTGCTCGTTGTTTTTAAACAAGGGGTTATGTTGGGAAATTTATATTTAAAAACTTGAATAAAATATGAAAGTTTATCTTTTGTTCATATTGTTCATCTAGTGTTCTTCTAAATCTTCATAAGGAATTGGTTATAAATATGATTTTGATCTTTAGAAATGAAAAACAACTTCCCCCTGAGCTTTATTGTGAACTCTTATCTGCTTCTTTGATCAATTTTCATACTCTGATTTCTAGATGAATTTCACTCCCTTGATTTGTGTGTGTTAGTACAGATAGCAACCTGAGAGGGGGGGGTGAATCAGTGTTGCCCCAATTTTCTCCTTATTGAAATTGTTACTTTCAAGTTTACGATGATCACGAAATGATCGTTATGATTGCAGCGGAATTGAGCGATGCTTGAAAGTAAATATGAAGGATAAAGGAAATCACACACAAGAGTTTATCCTGGTTCACCTTCAATCCACCGAAGGCTACGTCCGGTCCCTCAAGAAAACCCCTTGAGGATTTTTCCACTATTGATAAAAATCTCTTACAAGTTCCTAACCCAAGGACCCCAAGAATTTCTACCAATATCCTGTGAAAGCAAACCACTTTCAACAGCCCCTGAAAGCAAACCGCTTTCAGTTCTTGAAGGCAAACCACCCTCAGACCTTGAAGGCTAAACCACCTTCAATTACACCCCTGAAAGTATACCACTTTCAGTGACAACAACCTTTCACCGAATACCACGGTGAAAACTCAATCTTACAGAAAGAGATGAAGAAGATTTTACAATTGGCTGTATCAATCCTTTAACATACAATTGGATTGATCATGAGAAATTATGCTTTAAGGCTTTTAAGCATAATACAATTCTGAGTTCTTCAAGATATGAACAACTAAAGTGTTCTTATAGACATGAAGATCATGAACTCAGAATTTAGGCTCCAAAAGATTTAAGTTCTAAAAGATGAACTAATTTTGACAGAGTTTTGGCCTAATGTTGTTTTCTCATGTGTAATGTGTTGTCTCTTGTTGTGTCTTGTGTATGTTATGAATTCTAGACTCAAATGGACTTTATATAGGCAAGGGAAATGTCCTTGAACCATCACAACCCCTTTTAAAAGGTTTGGGACACAATGGTTCATGAAAAGATGCAACTTTTCGTTCTGGTAATCGGTTACCACACTTAGTGTAATCGATTACACTAATGACCGTTTCAGTTTAAATTTGAATTTCAAACATGTAATCGATTACAGACAAGTGGTAATCGATTACTTGCCTAGGTGTAATCCATTACCAGAAAGCTGCAATCGATTACACAGAAGTCCATTTTCCAGAAACTTGATTCTTTGAGACTGGCTTAAGGTTTTCTACTTCTTTTAAGTTATGAAAACACTTAGCTTGATTAGATTAGGTGTTTTAAGAGCCTTTATGCTTTAATAGACCTTTGGAAGCATAACTCACCTAATACTTAGACTTCTAGACTATTGATGGACTTGTAGCGCTTGTTTCTTTGAAGTCTTCTTTTCTTCTTTTTGTTGATGAGTTTGTCGTCATCAAAACCACAGCCAGGGTCAGGAGCAAGACCTTCTTCACAATCTCCCCCTTTTTGATGATGGCAAACACATTCTTGATACTTGAAGATCATATATGCATTCTGGATGCTGAACTCTCCCTATTTGATGGAATCTAGTATATCTAGCATTTCTCCCCCTTTCTAATGTACTTGTTGAATTCCTGCATATGATCTTTAAGAGCACAGAGCCTTTCTCCCCCTTTTGACGTCATCAAAAAGAAGAAAAGGCCAAAAATGTACAGGCATGCATATATCCATACAAGTATATTGCAACATAAAGCATGGGGGTAGGGGTAAATATGTAAAATATGAATAACCAGTACTTATATATATATAAAAAAGCAAATACATAAGTTACAAGCAGCAGTGAATTAGAGAAGAGCCTATAAATCTAATAGTCATCGGACATGTCTTCATCATCATCGGATACTGTGTCAATGCCGTCATAATGAAGCAACCATGAAAGAGTATCAATTCCATAGTCATGAAATAAGCCTAAACTAGACAGTATCCTAGAATTAATACATTTGTAGCTTGAAGAACGAACATCATGTGATATGGCAATGGGAACACCAGAATGAAGGAGAAGACGAGTGATACTGGGAGCGTAGGGAAATGTTTGTGCTTTAGTTCTGCAAGCAAGCATATGATGCATTACCAGGAAGGTCCAGTTAATGGCATGACCATGAAGAATGCCATAAAGAACTTGGATTTCTAACTCACTAATGTGAGCATGAAGATCTTCCTGAGGCAGAAGGATGTGATGAACAAAATAATGAAGCAGATGGTTGGTGGTGGTAAGGACATCAACATGAAAGGGACAGGTTTTGGTACGAGGAGGATGAAGTTTCTGAACCTCTGAAGGAGTAAAGCGGCACAAAGTGCGATAAAAAGAGTCAGAGTTATAGTCAGGCCAGGGACAGGGAAAATTTGTTCCCAACTCGGCACCAGTGAATGGGAGGCCCAAGCATTTGCCAAGAGAAATAAGAGAGTACTGAATAGGAGTCCCTTTTACAGAAGAGGTAATACTTATGCCTGCAACTTCCAAGTTACAGTAGAACACTTTGACTAACTCTGGATAGTAGGGTGTGGTTGTTGTAATGAAACTATCAAGATATTGATCTCCTAGTAAAGCGGGAAATGTTAGACCGGCTTCGATGAAAGAATCTAAATTGGCATAAGTGGGGGTTCGAATTGTTTGTTTGAGAAAATGAGAAATAAACCGAGTTTTCTCAGCAGAGGTAGGAAGAAGGCGTGAGAAATTCAAGGGATGATGGGGACAAAAAGCTGAAGATAGGCAAGGGGAGGAAGTCATTTTGGAGAGGGCAGAATGATGATGATAAGAAGACAAACTGGAGCATGATCTAAGACTGGTATAAATAACCCAAGAATGTAATCGAACAAGAACTCAGAATGACAACAATTCAGTATGTGAAAGTTGTGGAATGAATGCCTTTCATTCTGAACCTATTATGGACTTTATATAGGCACTAGTGACTGTCCATGAACCATTGCAAGGCTTCCCAAATGGTATGTGATGCATTGATTCATGAAACAACACATCTGTTCGTGTGTGTAATCGATTACAGCTATAGGGTAATCGACTACGCTACTAGCCGTTGTGGTTTGAATTCAAAATTCAAACTATGTAATCGATTACAACATGGTGGTAATAGATTACTCACATGATGTAATCGATTACAATGACTTGTATAATCGATTACACTAAGTCCAGAACTTAGTTTTATGAATTTTTAAGTCCTAATTGAGTGTTTCTACCATTTTTAACTTATGAAACCATTTTGTACTCAATTAACTAAGTTCATGAGCCTTCATGAAAAGAGAGACCAAAGTAAAGCATGACTTACTTTACAAACGAGACTTAGACTGAAACTTGAACCCTTTGATAGTGCTTGAAGTATGCTGAGCTGGTTCTTCTAAGTCTTCTTTTCTTCTTTTTGTAACGTGTGTTGTCGTCATCAAAACCACAGCCAGAGTCAGGAGCAAGACCTTCTTCACAATCTCCCCCTTTTTGATGATGGCAAACACGTGTCTTAAGCGTTGAAGATCATTGTGTTGAGACTCTATTGAAACTCCCCCTGTCTTATGCAACTCCCCCTTTGTGTTTCACTTCTAGCATTTCGTTTCCTGTAAATGATCTTTAACAGCACAGGACCCTTTCTCCCCCTTTTGACTTCATCAAAAAGAAGAAAAGGCCAAAAAAATATATATACCATACAAGCGAACCAATATAATACATTGAAGCATAGGGAGTGAGGAATTCAAGCCGATATTTGGATAATGATAACATAAAAATTCAAATGATAAAGCATGAAATTGTTCCAAATATCCAAACACACAACATAAAGCAACAATTAATCCTAAAAATATTACAAACCAAAGAAATTGTCATGAGAATTACAGAAACTGACAGAGACCATAGAAACATCAGACGATCAAATAATCAACAGGATCTTCTGACATGTCTGATGGCTGGAATGGAGATGGAGGAAGTCGCGCCCTGATTTGGTCAATGTCATTTTGCAACTGAACAGACATAGAAACTATGCGTCCCTCCAAAAGAGTAAGACGGGACCGAAAACTTTCCTCTAGTTGATCTAGACGTTGAGTGATACGAATATCCATGATGTCCAGACATTCCAGAATGCGTTTGGTTTCTAGAGAACAGTGGGGAGAACGTGCGGAGAATGTGGATACAGATGAATCATCAGAGCCATAGTGCGTCTGGATGTCACTCCGATAACGATAGATACCATGACGATCTCTGATAATACCAAGTTTTGGAAGGATAGTCAAGTTAACACATGGAATTCTGTTAGAATGATAGATATGAGAGAAGCAAACGAGATGGAAACAGCCCGATCACGATACTGCAGCATGTGATGCATCATCAAATAAGCCCAATTGATGTGTTGGAAGTGAATCATGCCAAAAAGAATTTGGAGTTCCAAATCGCTTATATGACCATAATTGGCATACTGAGGTAGAATGATATGGCTGAGAAAGTAATGGAGCATGCGATTGTCAGGAGTTAGCACACCAATATTCCGTAAACGAGAAGAGTCTTTGGAAGATAGTGTTTCCAATATTTCAGCTTGCCCAAAATGACCCAGAGAATAGTAGAAAGTTTGCTTATCATAATTAGCCCAAGGACAGAGGAGACTTGTTCCAACTTTTGCACCATGATAAGGAACATCTAACAATTTGGCAAAGTGTTTTTAGAGAAAGACGTATATGAACACCTTTGACAAGACTGGTCAACACATCTCCTTGAACTACTAGATTGCAGTAGAACACTTCAACGAGTTCTGGATAGTAGGAGTTTTTCATTTGCACAAACTGTTCCAAGGACTGATATTCAAGCAAGGCTGTGAAGGTGAAACCTTCATTAGAAAAGGAATGTAAGTCTCCATATTTGGGAGTCATAATGGACCTTTTCATGAAGCGAGAAAGAAAGCGAGAATGTTGCTCTTGATTAGGCAACAGTCTTGACAGATTGAGTGGATGAGAAGGTCGAAAAGCAGAGAACAGAAAGGGTGAGGATGACATTTTTGAGATACTATAGTAGAAGAGGATTATGATTTTGATGTCTAAGAGATGAGCTCCAGAGAGAATAAACAAAGGCTTGAGGAAATGAACATAAAATAATATAGATTTTTAATCCTGTCGAGCATGTAATCGATTACAACAGTTGAGTAATCGATTCAGGTAGTTTTATTTTGAAATTAGATCAAAACCTCCAGGAGGTAATCGATTACACTATTTGAGTAATTGATTACTCAAGTTTTCTAGGCCATAATTTTCATGGAATCGATTACTAGGATGCTGTAATCGATTACGTACTTTGAGAATCTCCCTTTTTGGACAATATCATAGGATTTTGGGAAAGAGAAGGAAATATCTATCCTAATCCTAACACATAATCACATAATCAAATATCACATTCATCAAAAATACCTAATTCTCTCCTAATCCTAAAGAAAGAACCTCTAGCCAATGGTTTGGTAAAGATATCAGCTAGTTGATTATGAGTATCAACAAAAGCGAGTTCGATATCTTTTCTCAATGCATGGTCACGAAGAAAATGATGTCTAATATCTATATGTTTCGTTCATGAGTGCATGATAGGATTCTTTGTCTGATTTATAGCACTTGTATTGTCACACTTAATTGGAATGCAACCCATGTCTAAGCCATAGTCCTTTAACTGTTGTTTGAGCCATAATATCTGAGCACAACAACTTCCAGCAGCTATGTATTCTGCTTCTACAGTGCTTAGAGCCACACAGGCTTGTTTCTTGCATGACCAAGAAACTAGTGCATTTCTTAGTAAGTGAAATGTTCCACTTGTGATTTTTCTTTCAGTTTTGCAACCAGCAAAATCTGAGTCGGAATACCCAGTCAAAGCACAGACACCTCCTTTAGGATACCTTAATCCAACATTTGTAGTTCCTTTTAAATATTTAAAAATATGCTTAACAGAACTCAAATGGGATTCCCTAGGAGATGCTTGATATCTAGCACATAAGCACACACTAAACATGATATCAGATCTACTTGCAGTTAAATAAAGAAGAGATCCGATCATACCTCTATATTTGGTGATCTCTACTGGAATGCCTGATTCATCTTGATCAAGATATGTGTTTGATCCCATTGGTGTGGCTATTGATTTGCAATAATCCAAATCATATTTCTTCAGGAGCTCTTTGCAGAACTTGGATTGATTGATAAATATCTCATTCTCAAATTGCTTGATTTGCAATCCTAAGAAGAAATTGAGTTTTCCCATCATGGACATCTCAAATTCTTCTTGCATCATGTTTGAGAATTCCTTGCATAGAATTTCATTAGTGGATCCAAAGGTAATATCATCAACGTAAATTTGAACTAATAAAGTATTACCTTTAGACGTCTTGATGAATAAGGTAGTATCTGCTTTACCTTTTTGGAATCATTTCTCGCATAGAAATGTACTTAGCCTATCATACCCTGCCTGTGGTGCTTGCTTTAGACCATATAAGGCTTTCTTTAATTTGAAGACATGTAAAGGAAACTTAGGATCTTCAAAACCTGGAGGTTGCTTCACATAGATTTCTTCTTGTATGTATCCGTTCAAGAAAGCACTCTTGACGTCCATTTGATAAAGTTGGAAATTGAGCGAGCAAGCATATGCTAGCAAAAGTATAATAGCTTCTAAGTGGGCAACTGGTGCATAGGTTTCATCAAAGTCTATGCCTTCTTCCTGATTGTAGCCTTGTGCTACTAGTCTAGCCTTATTTCTGACTATTATCCCATGTTCATCCAGTTTGTTCCTAAAAACCCATTTGGTTCCGATGATATGCTTATCATTAGGTTTAGGAACCAATTCCCATACTTGGTTTCTCTCAAACTGGTTCAACTCTTCTTGCATGGCTTGAATCCAATATTCATCCTCTAAAGCATCATGTAATTTAGATGGTTCTATTTGGGATACAAAAGCCATGTTTAAGACTGACTCATTGAGTCTATGTCTGGTTGAATCTCCTTTTGATATATCACCTATTATATTGTCAATAGGGTGATCTTTATGAGTTCTCCATTCTTTTGGTAAATCACTCGTAGTCTCTTCTTCTTGCCCAATTGGTTCCATGTTTTGTTCACTTTGATCCTGATGATCATCCTTTGATACAATTTCTTCCTCATCAATATCAGGAAGTACAGTCTTGTCCTTACTTGAGGAATTAGACTCATCAAAGGAAACATGAATAGATTCTTCAATAACTAATGTTCTTTTATTGAAGATTCTATAAGCTTTGCTTGTTAAGGAATATCCAAGGAAAATCCCATCATCTGATTTCTCATCAAATTTTCCAAGATTTTCTTTCCCGTTGTTCAAGACAAAGAATTTTGAACCAAAGACATGAAGATGACTAATATTTGGTTTTCTACCTTTATAAAGGTCATAAGGAGTTTTCTTTAGAATAGTCCTAATCAGTACTCTATTGGATACATAACATGCCGTACTAACAGCATCAGCCCAAAAATACTTAGGAAGACTTGATTCACTCAACATTGTTCGTGAAAGTTCTTCCAAGGATCTATTCTTTCTTTCCACAACATCATTTTGTTGTGGTGTTCTAGGGGCAGAGAAGTTATGTGAGATTCCGTTCTCTTCACATAATTCTTGGAATAAGTGATTTTGGAATTCTCCTCTGTGATCACTTCTAATAGATGAGATTTTCAAGGATTTTTCATTTTGTACACGTTTTGCATATCGTTCAAAGGCACTAAAGGCATCATTCTTATATGCTACGAATATAGTCCATGTAAACCGTGAATAATCATCCACAATGACAAGAGCATAATAATTTCCTCCAAATCTTTTGGTCCTTGATGGTCCAAATAAATCCATATGAAGCAATTGGAGTGGTCTTGTCATAGATACTATATTCTTAGGCTTGAATGAAACTTTAGTCTGTTTGTCTTTTTGACATGCATCACATAACTTATCCTTTTCAAATTTCATCTTTGGTAGGCCTATCACAAGATCATGCTTGATTAACTTGTTCAAGTGATCCATGTGAATATGTGCAAGTCTTCTATGCCATAACCAAGAAACATTATGGTACTTGGCTATAAGACATTTAACACTCGATGAAATTTCATCTAATGAAATCATGAAGACTTTGTTGATTTTGTACTCGGAAAATTTAATTTCACGAGTTTCAACATCTTTGACTACACATATATCTTTTATGAAGCCTACTTTCAACCCCTTGTCACATAATTGACTAATACTTAGCAGATTATGTTTCAAACCATCTACATAAAGAATTTTATCAACTATGGTTTGAGGAGACGTACCTATTCTTCCTATGCCAAGTATTTTCCCTTTTCCATTGTTCCCATATGTGACAAATCCCTTCTCTCTAAGTATGAGATATGGAAATTTTGTTTTGTCCCCAGTCATGTGTGATGAGCAGCCACTATCAAGATACCATAAATCCTTTTCTGCTTTCATGCCCACCTACAAAAAAAAATTTCAGAAGGGAATGTTAGGTACCCAATTTGCTTTGGGTCCTTGGTTGTTGATTGCCTTCTTAACCCACATATATTTCCCACTTGGTACTCCTATGTTCTTATAATAGCATCTACTAGGAGAATGCCCTATTCTGTTGCAATAGCTACAAGCATATTGTCTATAACCTTCATTATATCTGGGCATATGATAATGTTTCCTAGATTGTTTTGGAACATTTTGTGCATAATTCCTACTGTTCAAATGCAATTCAAAATTATATCTTTGATTTTTATGATCCAAACAATTGAGTTCAAGTTTTCACATATCCCTGTGGTTCGACAATCTTTTATATTACTTCGACCAATCTGTACACTTGCAGAATTAGTATCACCCTTCAACAACACTTAGAGTTTATCTGTGCTTAAACTTTCTACATCACTCTTTCTGAAGAGACCTTCGTACAAGAAATTCTTTATCTTGTAAAAAGAATTAGGAGAAGTCCTGATAATACTTGTTAGGAGAAGTCCTGATAATACTTGTAAGGAGAAGTACCTATTATACTTGTTGGGAGAAGTCCCTGATAATACTCTGGAGGAGTCCTGTGGAAATACTTAGGAGAAGTCCTTCGAAAACTCTAGAGAAGTCCTGTGTCTAATGCTTGTATTGTTCTGGATTGAATAGTGAAACCCAGACGCTCAGATTAAGGGTGGATCAATTTGAGAGAGAGGAACTTGGATACCTATGAGGTCAATTCCATTTTTTGTGGCTAACCATGAGATCATATCATGCATTTATGTGGTTCCCAAGACGACCAAGTTTTTGTACCTGCATTGGATTGGGATAATAATATTATCCATCAATCAGCTGTGTTAGGATATGTGTGGTCAAGTGTATTAGATTAGATAGCAATATTATTCATCAATCTACTCTGTGTGGTTAAGTATATCATGTAGACTAACTATGAGGTTGTTGTCTATGTGTGACTTGTTTATATGTGTTTGACTTCTCCAATGATAGTGCTCTGAATACCTAATGAATTCTCCAAACCTGATTAATACATTTTAGGGAGAATTATATGAATTTTTGTTGGAAATAAGGGGGAGTTGGTTGTATGTCTATTGGTATCATATACACTTGCCTCACAGGGTAGGAGTAAGGACTAGGGAAGCACAACTTTCTCAATCGGATAGTTGTGCACAACTTATATATCCATTGGTGGTTAGCTTAGAAATATGAGGGGTAGAATACCGTCTTCTAGCTTGATGACGTGGTTCCCTAATACTATTTTCAGAGTAGGGGGTAATTGGTGTTATCGATCCAGTTACTGTGCCTGAGACTTCCCGAAGTATGCGAATACTGGACCCCATCATTATGATTGAATTGGAAGTGGACTAATTTTTCATCTTGTAAGACCTGAAATATTATGGCCAAAAGGTTGGCATATACACTACATGCACAATTTTTATCTACATGATTATATATGATGATTGTATGTTTGTAATATACTATGATATTTCTGGTGTCTCACCTCCCTGTGCTGCAGACATTTTCAAATTAAGGATTGGGGTGGATTAGATCAAGCGGATCATTTCATCTGTCGAAGCTATTAAGCCATGGTAGCCTTCGATGAAGTTACGTAACAAAATTGGTCAGTTGATTTTAGTAATTTAGGATAAGACTAGGGTTACTTATTGGACACATAATGTAAAATTATAAGTTTACTCGAGGTGTAAAATTAGAACCAAAAGTTTTATTGAATTTAATTTTGGACAGATTAAATTAATTTATTATATTGTTCAGAGAAATAAATTTGAGCGTCACAGGTAGTCTATGTGTGACTCCGAATATATGCTTATCTGGTACGTGCTTGATGGAACAACATGGATAAATGTGAATTGTGATTTTTAGTGCATGTGATTGATAAGTGCCATTTTTACGTAGTTTCACATGCTCAAATGGACACTTATATTAAACAATTGATAAATATTCTTTAGTAAACTCCCCTATTTTGCTTTATATTTGTAAAACTGCCAAGAATGGGTATGCACTGTGTTTTATGATGATTTATACCCATATTTTGATGTAGGAATGAAGTTTCAATGGAAGTTGAATCATGGCAAGAAGAACTGGGCAGAAAATAAAAGTTCCTGGTCGCTTAGCGACCTAGGACAATTGCTCAGCGCTTCTGGACATTCCTATGGCCGCTCAACGCCCCAGAACAGTTACTCAACAACCCAAGCACTCTCTCTGGCTGCTCAGCGCCCCAGGACAGCCACACAGCAATCGAGGCGGTGCAAGAAAACCCATTGTTGTGGGAAACAGGTCGCTCAGCGCCCTGTATGGGTGGCTCAGGGACTTGTGATGACTTTTGGTTATAAAAAGCCACTTTCGTCAAAAACATAGGAGTTTTTTTCGGGGACTTCTTCCAGAATTCGATCTTGGATAGTTTTAGAGAGAACTCGAGCAGAGAAAGATTCCTAGAGAGAGGAAGTGAGCTAGGAGGGAGAAAGGAAGGCTCTCGAGGTTCGAAACCACGCCACCGAGGTGGACACACAACGCGGACGTTGCCGAGCTTCCGGTTTCCCTTATTTCTTTTTGTAAGCTATAACATCCATGTATATGGATAGCTAAACCTCTCTTTGTTGGGATTTGGTGTAGTATTTCAGCTTAAATGTATCTATTTTAGTTATATGTATATGAATCAATGTTATATCTCTTGATTTCAATGATATGATCTTAAGTCTAATGCCTGTTCTAATTTGGCCGTTTAGAACTTGATCTTAGGTTTGATGTGTGAGTGAAAAATACATAATTGAACCGGAACTAGTGATATCATCTAATATTCCTAATTGCTAGACATAGAATTAGGCATTGTTAGTTCCTTATACACCTGAATCTAATGCGGTTTGCTTTGTTAATTATGTGAGACATTGATAGTTAGGAAAGTGACTGATGATCTTCTCATGCTAGACATAGATGAGTGAGATAAGAACCGGTGGGAAGAAATCAAGAATATAATAGATTGTATGAATTGAATTAAAGGATACACGAGAGTTGGAATACGAACCGAATCCTAACAGTTTCTTAATCTGCTTTAAACTCGTTTTATTGATTGTTTATGTTTGTACAGATTAAAACAACCTTTAAACAATCTTTTTACCCATGGTTTAGTTAATTACGTTAAAGAACGGAATTTGTACCGCGATTCTCTGTGTATACGGCAATACCCATTGCTATACTACAATTGAGTATTGAAAGAGATTTAAGAGTAGATAAGTGAAAAAACAACAATAGTTTGGTGAGATTAAGTCTCTCAACAAAATGTGATATACCATATGATTTCTTGATCTGTTTAATATGTATTTATTTTCTTTCATCGCTATACTCCTATGATAAAATCTTTCATGAAGTTGACCCTTGCACTCATTTCTTTGTGGATGTACCCCGTGCGTCTCCATAGATGATGTTAATTTCTCTGAGGACGACTTCAAGTGATAGAGATGGAGGATGCTAATAATGACGAGGACACATCTGAGATGTCGCTTTTGTGTATTAGTACTAGTTCGCCTGTGAGCGACATGTGTATGTTGCTTATGGTGCAATAGTGTATAAGTGGGAGTTATGGGTATTATGCATATCGTGGTTTTCAAAGATGTTTTGGGAAACGAAAAAAGTTTACCTGCATTTTTATGATAATTGAAAGACAACAAGCATTTCTTTTCTTGTAAATGGTTACTACTGTGACACCTAAAAGTCGGGGCGTTACTAGGAGGAGGAGGAGGAGGAGGAGGAGGAGAAGGAGGAGAAGGGGGACTCTTCTTTCAACGAAAATTCTAATCCAACTTATGGGGCATAACCATTGATGATATTAATAGTCCCTTGAGACTTTTCAAAGATTTTTACTGGTTAATAAAATTTCTTTTGTTGTTCAAAAATATAGTCTCTTGAGACACCAATAATTTCAAGATATGATCTGGTCTTCAATCCTTTAAACACCTACTTGTTAGCCTGAAATATGGTATTTGGACGATTTAAGGGCTCTGGGTCAATTTTATGGTTTTTCTGTAGACTCTAGGCTTTTAGACTAGTTCTAGGGTTTTCGACATATTATAGGCTTTTAGGCCGGCTTTAAGGCTTTCTGATCAACTTTAGGGCTTTTGGCCGATTTCAGCATTTTCGGCCGATTTTAGGGTTTTTCCGCTGACTATATAGTATAGGGTATTTGGACGATTTAAGGGCTTTGGGTCAATTTTAAGGTTTTTCTGTAGTAGACTATAGGCTTTAAGACTGATTTAAGGGTTTTAGGCCGGCTTTAGGGCTTTCTGATCAGCTTTAGGGCTTTTGGCCGATTTCACCATTTTCAGCCGATTTCAGGGTTTTCCGCTGACTATAGTATAGGGTATTTGAACGATTTAAGGGCTCTGGGTCAATTTTATGGTTTTTCTGTTATAGACTCTAGGCTTTTAGACTGATTTTAGGGTTTTCAGCTTATTCTAGGGTTTTAGGGCGGCTTTAGGGCTTTCTGATCAACTTTATGGCTTTTGGCCGATTCATCATTTTTTGCCGATTTCAGGGTTTTTCCGCTGACTAAATAGTATAGGGAATTTGGACGATTTAAGGGCTCAGGGTCAATTTTAAGGTTTTTCTGTTGTAGACTCTAGGCTTTTAGACAGATTTTAGGGTTTTCGGTTTATTATAGGGTTTTAGGCCAGCTTGAGGGCTTTCAGATAAACTTTAGGGCTTTTGGCCGATTTCAGCATTTTCAGCCGATTTCAAGGTTTTTCCGCTACCTAAAGTATAGGGTATTTGGACGATTTAGGGGCTCTGGGTCAATTTTATGGTTTTTCTGTTGTAGACACTAGGCTTTTAGACAAATTTTAGGGTTTTCAGCTTATTATAGGGTTTTAGGTCGGCTTTAGGGCTTTCTGATCAATTTTAGGGCTTTTGGCCGATTTCAGCATTTTCGGCCGATTTCAGGGTTTTTCCGCTGACTATAGTATAGGGTATTTGAACGATTTAAGGGCTCTAGGTCAATTTTAAAGTTTTTCTGATGTAGACTCTAGGCTTTTAAACTGATTTAGGGTTTTCGGCTTATTATAGGGATTTAGGGCGGCTTTAGGGCTTTCTGATCAACTTTAGGGCTTTTGGCCGATTCATCATTTTCGGCCGATTTCAGGGTTTTTCCGCTGACTATATAGTATAGGGTATTTGGACGATTTAGGGGCTCTGGGTCAATTTTAATGTTTTT
Source organism: Acmispon strigosus (assembly GCA_030819835.1). NCBI lineage: Eukaryota > Viridiplantae > Streptophyta > Magnoliopsida > Fabales > Fabaceae > Acmispon > Acmispon strigosus. The sequence goes on from JAUAMA010000003.1 coordinate 3,161,147, forward strand.
CTGTAGTAGACTCTAGGCTTTAAGACTGATTTAAGGGTTTTCGGCTTATTATAGGGTTTTAGGCCGGCTTTAGGGCTTTCTGATCAACTTTAGGGCTTTTGGCCGATTTCACCATTTTCGGCCGATTTCAGGGTTTTTCCGCTGACTATATAGTATAGGGTATTTGAACGATTTAAGGGCTCTGGGTCAATTTTATGGTTTTTCTGTTATAGACTCTAGGCTTTTAGACTGATTTTAGCGTTTTCGGTTATTCTAGGGTTTTAGGGCGGCTTTAGGGTTTTCTGATCAACTTTATGGCTTTTGGCTGATTCAGCATTTTTTGTCGATTTCAGGGTTTTTCCGCTGACTATATAGTATAGGGAATTTGGACGATTTAAGGGCTTAGGGTCAATTTTAAGGTTTTTCTGTTGTAGACTCTAGGCTTTTAGACAGATTTTAGGGTTTTCGGTTTATTATAGGGTTTTAGGCCAGCTTGAGGGCTTTCAGATAAACTTGAGGGCTTTTGGCCGATTTCAGCATTTTCAGCCGATTTCAAGGTTTTTCCGCTAACTAAAGTATAGGGTATTTGGACGATTTAGGGGCTCTGGGTCAATTTTATGGTTTTTCTGTTGTAGACACTAGGCTTTTAGACAAATTTTAAGGTTTTCAGCTTATTATAGGGTTTTAGGTCGGCTTTAGGGCTTTCTGATCAATTTTAGGGCTTTTGGCCGATTTCAGCATTTTCGGCCGATTTCAGGGTTTTTCCGCTGACTATTGTATAGGGTATTTGAACGATTTAAGGGCTCTAGGTCAATTTTAAATTTTTTCTGATGTAGACTCTAGGCTTTTAGACTGATTTAGGGTTTTCGGCTTATTATAGGGATTTAGGGCGGCTTTAGGGCTTTCTGATCAACTTTAGGGCTTTTGGCCGATTCATCATTTTCGGCCGATTTCAGGGTTTTTCCGCTGACTATATAGTATAGGGTATTTGGACGATTTAGGGGCTCTGGGTCAATTTTATGGTTTTTCTGATAGTAATAAAACCACACAAGAAAGGGGGGGGGTTGAATTGTGTGTGTGATTTTTATAATTCTTTTTGCAAGATAGCAGATATAAGTTCAAAAACGTTTGTCAAAGAAGTGCAGTGGAAATAAACCTACAACTTGAACGATAAAGCACACACACGATATTTATCTTGGTTCACCCCCTTAATCGACAGGGCTACGTCCAGTCCTTGGCTTCACCAAGATTTTCACTATTTAAACAAAATAGTACAAGTGTTCTCAGGGACTTCTCCCAGTATTCTGAGGACTACTCCTTTACAAGTATTCTAGCAGGACTTCTCCTTTTTCTTTCGAGTGTTAGACAGGACTCCTCCCAGTTCTTTTACAAGAAGACTTGGTTTCTACAAAATCTCTTCAGTAAGAGTGGGTAGAGAATGTGAAGAACAGAATTCAGAGATGATAAACAAGTTGGTTCTCTGAAGGGCTTGTGTGAGAAAAGATAAGAGTTTTCACTCTGTAAAGAGCTTCACACTAGTTGGCGACAGAACTCAGAAAATAGATAGGTTGAGATTGCTGACTGTCTTGGCTTAAAGCTCGTTTGATCGTAGATAGACTTGGAAAGTTTGAATGCTTTGATTGTGTAAAAGTCGCCAAGTTGAAACTGATGCTAACTCCACTATTTATATCTTCAGTAGGATTATCACTGGAAGCTTTGCTGAAGATCTTCAAAATAGTTCCGTTTGAATTTCTGCTTGATTGTGAGTAACGAATACTTCTGCATCTGCTGTTGCAATCTACCAGATAATGAATGTTTCTTCAACAATGCAAGACGGTATCGTCTGGTGATGCATTTTGCCTCGACCCATTGAGTCTGCAATTAATGCTCATGCCTTACAGCTAATTGAGTCATTAATGTTCTGACCCGAATATTTGAATTTGACCATTGGGGAGATGCGATGATCAAAAGGCATCGCTGCTAATTCAGTAAAAGCAGCTTGAATTAAGGAATGTCAAAGGATTTGAATCTTCAGGGAATGAGGCGCTTAATTCTGTCCTTTTCGCCATTAATGCTCTGAAGAACCAAGAGGTGCATGGCATCTCATCTTTGGGTTGAACAAACGATTACCTTCAGGATGTCTCGTTTTGCACGAGTCTTCAATCATTGCTTTAGTCAACTCAACATTCTTCATAAATACATCCAGTAACTGATCAACCATACGTTCATCACAGGCGGACGGACTCTCTCAAGTGGCAGACTGATTCACATAGGCGAACGGATTTCTCTCTTGTCCTTTATTTGACAATTTGCTTTTCATAATGCTTTGTCTAAATCCTCACAGTGTATCTCCAATTAACAAGTGTTCCTGAACATGAAAACTTTTAAGAAGTAAGCAACACTTAGCGAAATTTTTATTTATCAAAATATAGTAATTCATTAAATTATTTGATTCTAACAATCTCCCCCTTTTTGATAATGACAATTTCCTTAAAAATGAGAGTAATATATTTTTATGATTTCCTCCCCCTCAGTTCAAGATTCGTTTATGAGATTGCTCCCCCTAAATTTATGCTCTCTTCTTTTTCATTTTTAGTTATACCTTCTCCCCCTTTGGCATTATCAAAAACATAGATAGAGTGATGCATAGGAGAAAAACAGAAACTAAAGTAGCCATTAAGAACATAGAAAGTTAAAGAAGATAGAGAACAATAAAAGTAAGAGTCAGGAGGATGGCTTTGAGTTCCCAAGAAGTAGGGCCATAGTGTCTTGTAGACGATCAAAGCGAGCATCCATTTTGATAGTGAGGTGGTGCTGCATGTTGTTAAGCCAAGCATTCACATCTTGATGAAGAACACGCCGTTCTTGGGAAGAGCGAGGATGAATAGCTTCAATGCGTTGATCAAGCATGAAGACCATGGTACGAATGTCATCAGGGTCAGAAGTGGGGATGACATTAACCGGCGGCGAGGTAGGGAGCGATGGCAGAATTGGAGTGAAGAATGCCACATTAGGAATGAGTGGAGATGGAGTAATGTAGTGCCAACCAAGACCAGGAGCCTTCAGGACTGAGGGCAGCATAGGAAGCAGTACCAATGTCCAGGTCTTGAACTTCAAGACCAAGGGATCAACTCGACCAGCCAAATGAAGAGGGATGGAAGCGACGTGAGTAACTCCAGAGACAACCAGCTGCCAATCGAAGTGGAAGAACATGCAACATGATGGCAGGGACAGAGTAATCTGGTGGTCATGACATCCAGGGGGAAGCCACAAACCTGCCTTGAAGCAAAAGGGGAAACCAAGAACCTGTAGGCATACATCTGAAAGCAGATGGGCATTTTTTGCAGTTGTTGAGCGCTTGCGTTTTCCCAAAGCAGATCTGGAACGTCGAGGAAAGCAGGGCATGAAGGAGATCTGATGGAGAGGCATGCAGGCAGTGGAGGAAGATGGAGCAGGAACGAAGTGAGCCGGAGATGCAAGCATAAGGTCCAGATCCAGATCTTTATGGAAGGGGACAGGTGGTGACGAATGAGATGCATTTATATTTGTATTAAAGTGAGCATCTACCCTTCTCAACAGCTGAGTAAAACGTTGACTTTGACCAATGTGCAGACGGAGAGCAAGATCAATATCATGCAATTGAAGGCGAGTGAAGGCATGAACTAAGGTCTCAGGGAAGACAAATTGAGATAACTGATCCGGATGAATGGATGCAGAAGGAGCAAGGTCGTCTTCAGAGTCATCGTCAAGGTCAATAGGATTATCAATATTTGGAACTTCAAACAATGAATCTAGAAATGTTTCAGCTTCACTTTGTAGCAAATTCTGGAAGTGCAGAATTTTTGACTGAAGAGGGAGTTCCCATCCTCGAGCATCTGGAGAACAATGATACTTCCATTGAGGTGATATAGTGGGCAAGGGAGAGTTGTCGGAGAGCTTGACTCGAACCCAGTGTCTGTTGGCAATATTTCCCAAAACAGCAATGGTGGGTGCATCATCAACAAGGCCCAAGAGAGGGAGATATGTGCAGCACTGGTTAGGAGCTAAGGTGACCAGAATTATCCGGAACGCAGTAGCAACTAGTAATCCCATGTCTGGAACTAAGAACCATTTGGACTCATAAGCAGGTTCATTTGCATTCAAGGTTAGGGCCAGGCAAATAGTATCAACATCTTCATCAGAGCTAAAGGTTTGAGAATGCAGTGCTCTGTGAGAGATAAATAGGTATCAGCATTAATTTATGCGTGTGAAATAAGCAATCTATCCGAAAGGACACAACTATTCATCATTAAATGCAGAGCTAGAGTAAATATCAATTTTTATATTGGGAGCTACTAGGGCAGACGAACTTAGAGAAAATTAGTGCAGGCAAACTATAATGCAGGAAACATTCCAATTCTTTCTCTAAGGCAGGAAAATTTGTTTTCGATAAGGGGTTTGGTAAATATGTCTCATAATTGATCATCGGTGTGTATGTATAAGATGTCAATGTTGCTACATGATCACGAATAAAATGATGCTTTATCTCAATGTGTTTAGTACGTGAATGCAACACAGGATTTTTTGTAATATTGATGGCACTTGTATTATCACATAATAAAGGAATATTATGCTAAAAAATATTATAATCTTCTAATTGATGCTTCACCCAAAGAAGTTGGGTGCAGCAAGAACCTGCCGCCACATATTCTGCTTCAGCAGTTGAGAGTGAAATTGTGCTTTGTCTTTTGCTTGCCCAGGATATTAGGCATTGCCCCAGAAAGTGGCAACCACCACTTGTGCTTTTCCTTTCGATTCTATCTCCAGCATAGTCAGCATCACAAAATCCCCTTAACTTGAAATCTTCACCTTTCTCATAAATTGGAATCTGGCACAAACATAGACACTGTACATAATGTCTGGTCTGCTTGAGGTAAGATACAACTGTGATCCTATCATCCCTCTGTATTTTTTTGAGTCGACCGGAGTTGACTCGTCACCTTTATCTAGTACAGCTCCAGGATGCATCGGAGTACCCATTGCTTTGGCTTTCTCCATGCAGTACTTCTTCAAAAGATCATTGATATATTTTGTCTGATGGATGTAGGTTTTGGTGCCTTCCTGTCTAATCTGCAGTCCTAGGAAGAACTTCAATTCCCCCATCATACTCATCGCGAATTCACTTTGCATCAGTTTGGAAAACTCTTGACAGAGAACTTCATTAGTAGCACCGAAAATGATATCATCAACATATAGTTGCACCAGGATAAAATCCTTGGATGTCTTTCTTCTGAACAGGGTGTTGTCAATGCTACCCCTTGAGAATCCATTGTTCATCAGGAATGAACTCAAACAATCGTACCATGCACGTGGAGCTTGCTTCAGTCTATACAGTGCCTTTCTTAACTTGAAAACGTGGTCTGGCAGGGCTGGATCTTCAAATCCTGGAGGCTGCTTCACGTATACTTCTTCCTCGATATATCCGTTTAGAAAAGCACTTTTCACATCCATTTGATATAGCTTTATGGAGTGCTGGCATGCAAATGCCAACAGAATGCGAATAGCTTCAATTCTTGCGACAGGGGCAAAGGTTTCTGTGTAGTCAATTCCTTCTTGTTGAATATATCCTTGTGCAACCAATCGAGCTTTGTTTCTAGTAACTTTCCCGTTTTCATCCATTTTGTTTCTGAATACCCATCTTGTGCCAATGATGGATTTTTCTTCTGGTTTGGGCACCAGATCCCAGACTTTGCTTCTTTCAAATTGATTCAGCTCTTCTTGCATAGCTAAGATCCAACCTTCATCCTGTAGGGCTTCACCTATGGTCTTCGGTTCTATTTCAGACAAAAGCGCACAGTTAGCATGATCATTAAAAGTAGATCTAGTTCTTACCTTTTCATGTACGCTTCCGATTATCTGTGTAGGAGGATGGTCTGGTTTGAATCTCCAGTCTCTGGGTAGAGAGATGCCACTGTAGGTCATGACTTGACTTGTGGAGTTATCGTCAGACGGAGTTTCACAAACAACGTCTGGTTGAGTTGACGACGAAGTGGTTGGATTTGTCTCTTTGTCAGATGTCGACAGCTGGACTGGATTTGAAGAGGGCTCTTCACTTATTTCCAGTTCATCACATTCATCTTCCAGTGTCATTTGATTCACACTGATGTGTTTATCCTCGAACTTGACATTGATGGATTCTTCTACAACCATTGTTCTAGAGTTGTATACTCGGAATGCTTTAGAGTTGGGTGAATATCCTAAGAATATTCCTTTGCCTGACTTTGCATCGAATTTTCCGAGATCATCCTTTGTATTGAGTAGAAAGCATGGACATCCGAATGGATGAAAATATGTGATGCTTGGCTTTTGTCCCTTCCATAATTCATAAGCAGTTTTCTTCAAGATAGGGCGCATGAATATTCGATTTTGAATGAAGCATGCGGTATGAACTACTTCAGCCCAGAAGTATTTGGGTAGAGATGTCTCATTAAGCATAGTTCTGGCCATTTCTTGAAGTGACCTGTTCTTTCTTTCTGCTACTCCATTTTGCTGAGGAGTTCTCGGAGCAGAGACTTGGTGAAATATTCCATTTTCCTCGCAGTAGTGCTTGAACTCTTCATTGATGAATTCTCCTCCTCTATCACTACGAATATTAGTGATGCAGTAGCCCTTTTAATTTTGAATTCTTCTTGCAATGATCAGGAAGGACTTGAATGTTTTATCCTTTGTTCCAAGAAATTGTACCCATGTAAATCTAGTGTAGTCATCAACGATGACAAGACAAAATCTTTTTCCAGAACAACTAGCCATTCTAGTAGGTCCGAACAAGTCCATGTGCAACATCTCCAGAGGTCTCTTTGTACTAACAACGTTCTTTGCATGTAAAGAACTTTTTAATTGCTTTCCTTGGAGACATGCAGAGCATGTATCATCAGATTTGAAAGACAGATTTGGCAGACCACTTACTAAATCATGTTTGATTATTTTAGCAATGGTCTTTAAGGATGCATGCCCTAGCTTCCTGTGCCATATCCATTTATCATCCTATGCTGATACTAGACATGTTACCTTTTGACTTGCAAGGTTTTCCAAGGAGGTCTTATATAGATCTCCTTGTCTCTGTGCTTCAAAGATAATCTTGTCATCCTCGTTTGTGACACTACACTTCACTTTGTTGAAGGAAACAGTGAGTCCACTATCACATAATTGGCTTATGCTAAGTAGATTGTGTTTTAGTCCTTCAACTAACAGAACTTTCCGTATTACCGGAAGGGGAATCTTACCAACATTACCTTCTCCGACAATGAACCCCTTTTGGTTGCCTCCAAAGGTAACTGTTCCTTCGGTTTTCTTCTCACGAATCTTTGGGAATAAAGACCTTTTTCCCGTCATGTGCCGTGAGCATCCACTGTCCAGGTACCATAGCTCTTTTTGGCTTTGAGCTGCTCAGCACATCTCCAAGTGGTACAATCATAGATTTAAGTACCCAAACTTTCTTGGGTCCTTTCTTGTTAGTCATCATTTTGGGTGGACTGTTCATCATCAGAGCGATCAGACTGTACAGTTTCCTCATCTGATGATTCGTTAGCTTTCAAAGCTTTTGATTTGTTGGCTTTGAATGCTACAGCTTTTGCGGCAGACGCTTTTCTTCGTATAATGGCAGCACCGTTGGCAAGATCCTGCTCATGAATCTTCAGCTCTCCCAGAAGATCTTCTACTTGATAGGTATCAAGATTCTTTCCAGCTCGCTGGGCAGTGACGAAGTTTCTCCAGTTGGTGGGAAGACTTCTGAGAATCTTGATCACCTGCTCCTTGTTGGTGAGGCTTTTTCCCAGGTTCCTCATCCCATTGTGAATGGTCTGAAGTCGTGCAAACATGGAGTCAATAGACTCATTGTCATCCATCATGAAGGTTCATACTGAGATGCCATCATGCTCATCTTAGTGTCTTGTACGGCTGAGGTTCCTTCATGAGCAATGGCTAAGGTATCCTAGACTTCTTTTGCAGTGCTCAAGCTATCAACTTTGTCATGCTCGTTTTTACTAAGAGCACATATGAGAAACATCCTAGCCTTGGCATTTCTTTGATTTTCCGTCTTCTGTTCGTCAGTCCATTTATCGGCTGGGATGGCCTTGCTTTCACTGTCTTTGGGGACATAATTTCCTTTTGATATTACGTCCCACAGCTTCCAGTCGGTTGACTCGATAAAGAGTTGCATGTGCTTCTTCCAGTAAGGATAGTTGGAGCCATCAAAGTATGGTGGCTTATTGGTTGCAGTTCCGGTTGGGTAGGCAATGTTGTCCATGGATCTTTTCACTCTATACCTGTTAAGATGTTAGTAATTCTCAGAGCGGTTAAGCTCTGATACCAATTGATAGTAATAAAACCACACAAGAAAGGGGGGTTTGAATTGTGTGTGTGATTCTTATAATTCTTTTTGCAAGATAGCAGTTATAAGTTCAAAAACATTTTGTCAAAGAAGTGCAGCGGAAATAAACCTACAACTTGAACAATAAATCACACACACGATATTTATCCTGGTTCACCCCCTTAATCAACAGGGCTACGTCCAGTCCTTGGCTTCACCAAGATTTTCACTATTTAAACAAAATAGTACAAGTTTTCTCAGGGACTTCTCCCAGTATTCTGAGGACTACTCCTTTACAAGTATTCTAGCAGGACTTCTCCTTTTTCTTTCGAGTGTTAGACAGGACTCCTCCCAGTTCTTTTACAAGAAGACTTGGTTTCTACAAAATCTCTTCAGTAAGAGTGGGTAGAGAATGTGAAGAACAGAATTCAGAGATGATAAACAAGTTGGTTCTCTGAAGGGCTTGTGTGAGAAAAGAGAAGAGTTTTCACTCTGTAAAGAGCTTCACACTAGTTGGCGACAGAACTCAGAAAATAGATAAGTTGAGATTGCTGAGTGTCTTGGCTTAAAGCTTGTTTGATCGTAGATAGACTTGGAAAGTTTGAATGCTTTGATTGTGTAAAAGTCGCCAAGTTGAAACTGATGCTAAGTCCACTATTTATATCTTCAGTAGGATTATCACTGGAAGCTTTGCTGAAGATCTTCAAAATAGTTCCGTTTGAATTTCTGCTTGATTGTGAGTAACGAATACTTCTGCATCTGCTGTTGCAATCTACCAGATAATGAATGTTTCTTTAACAATGCAAGACAGTATCGTCTGGTGATGCATTTTGCCTCGACCCATTGAGTCTGCAATTAATGCTCATGCCTTACAGCTAATTGAGTCATTAATGTTCTGACCCGAATATTTGAATTTGACCGTTGGGGAGATGCGATGATCAGAAGGCATCGCCTCTAATTCAGTAAAAGCAGCTTGAATTAAGGAATGTTAGAGGATTTGAATCTTCAGGGAATGAGGCGCTTAATTCTGTCCCTTTCGCCATTAATGCTCTGAAGAACCAAGAGGTGCATGACAGCTCATCTTTGGGTTGAACAAATGATTACCTTCAGGATATTTCGTTTTGCACGAGTCTTCAATCATTGCTTTAGTCAACTCAACATTCTTCATAAATACATCTAGTAACTGATCAACCAGACGTTCATCACAGGCAGACGGACTCTCTCAAGTGGCAGACTGATTCACATAGGCGGACAGATTTCTCTATTGTCCTTTATTTGACAATTTTCTTTTGATAATTCTTTGTCGAAATTCTCGGAGTGTATCTTCAATTAACAAGTGTTCTTGAACATGAAAACTTTTAAGAAGTCAGCAACACTTAGCGAAATTTTTATTTATCAAAATATAGTAATTCATTAAATTATTTGATTCTAACATTTTCTGTTGTAGACACTAGGCGTTTAGACAAATTTTAGGGTTTTCAGCTTATTATAGGGTTTTAGTCCCGCTTTAGGGCTCTCTGATCAACTTTAGGGCTTTTGGCCGATTTCAGCATTTTCAGCCGATTTCTGGGTTTTTCCGCTGACTATAGTATAGGGTATCTGAACGATTTAAGGGCTATGGGTCAATTTTAAGGTTTTTCTGATGTAGACTCTAGGCTTTCAGACTGATTTAGGGTTTTCGGCTTATTATAGGGATTTAGGGCGGCTTTAGGGCTTTCTGATCAACTTTAGGGCTTTTGGCCGATTCATCATTTTCGGCCGATTTCAGGGTTTTTCCGCTGACTATATAAAATAGGGTATTTGGACGATTTAAGGGCTCAGGGTCAATTTTAAGGTTTTTCTGTTGTAGACTCTAGGCTTTTAGACTAATTTTAGGGTTTTCTGCTTATTATAGGGTTTTAGGCCGGCTTTAAAGCTTTCTGCTCAACTTTAGGGCTTTTGGCCGATTTCAGCATTTTCAGCCGATTTCAAGGTCTTTTTGCTAACTATAGTATAAGGTATTTGGACGATTTAGGGGCTCTAGGTCAATTTTATGGTTTTTCTGTGGTAGACTCTAGACTTTAGACAGATTTTAGGGTTTTCGGCTTATTATAGGATTTTTGGCCGGCTTTAAGGCTTACTGATTAACTATAGGGCTTTTAACCGATTTCATCATTTTCGGCCGATTTCAGAGTTTTTCAGCTAACGATAGTATAGGGTATTTGAACGATTTAAGGGCTTTGAGTCAATTTTATGGTTTTCTGCTAATTATAGGGTTTCAGGCCGGCTTTAGGGCTTTTTGATCAACTTTAGGGCTTTTTGCCGATTTTAGCCTTTTCGGCTGATTTCAGGGTTTTTCCGCTGACTATATAGTATAGGGTATTGGACAATTTAAGGGCTCTTGGTCAATTTTAAGGTTTTACTGTTGCTGACTCTAGTGTTTTAGACTGATTTTAGGGTTTCCAGCTTATTATAGGATTTTAGGCCGGCTTTAGGGCTTTCTGATCAACTTTAGGGCTTTTGGCCAATTTCATCATTTTCGGTCGATTTCGGGGTTTTTCTGCTGACTATATAGTATGGGGTATTTGGATGGTTTAAGGGCTCTGGGTCAATTTTAAGGTTTTTCTGTAGTAGACTCTAGGCTTTTAGACTGATTTTAGGGTTTTCTGCTAATTATAGGGTTTTAGGCCGTCTTTAGGGCATTCTGATTAACTTTTGGGCTTTTGGCCGATTACAGCATTTTTGGCCGATTTCCGGGTTTTTTCGCTGACTATATAGTATAAGGTATTTGGACGGTTTAAGGGCTCTGTGTCAATTTTAAAGTTTTTTTGTTGTAGACTCTAGGCTTTTAGACTGATTTTAGGGTTATCGGATTATTATAGGGTTTTAGGCCGGATTTAGGGTTTTCTGATCAACATTAGGGCTTTTGGCCGATTTCAGCATTTTAGGCCGATTTAAGGGTTTTTCCACTGACTATATAGAATAAGATATTTGGACGACTTAAGGGCTCTGTGTCAATTTTAAGGTTTTTGTTTTGTAGACTCTAGGCTTTTAGACTAATTTTAGGGTTTTCGGCTTATTAGAGGGTTTTAAGCCGACTTTAGAGCTTTCTGATCAACTTTAGGGCTTCTGGCCGATTTCAGCATTTTCGGCCGATTTAAGGGTATTTCCGTTGACTATATAGTATAGGGTATTTGGACGATTTAAGGGCTCTAGGTCAATTTTAAGGTTTTTCAGTTGTAGACTCTTGGCTTTTAGACTAATTTTAGGGTTTTCGGCTTATTATAGGGTTTTAAGCCGGCTTTAGGGCTTTCTAATCAACTTTAGGGTTGTTGGCCGATTTCAGCATTTTCGGTCGATTTAAGGTTTTTTCCGCTGACTATATAGTATAGGGTATTTGCACAATTGAAGGGCTCTAGGTCAATTTTGAGGTTTTTCTGTTGTAGACTCTAGGCATTTAGACTAATTATTGGGTTTTCAGCTGACTATATATTATAGGGTCTTTGGACGATTTAAGGGCTTGAGGTCAATTTTAAGGTTTTTCTATTGTTAGACTCTTGGATTTTAGGCTAATTTTAGGGCTTTCGGCTTATTATTGGGTTTTAGGTCGGCTTTAGGGCTTTTTGATCAACTTTAGTGCTATTGGCCGATTTAACCATTTTCAGCTGATTTCAAGGTTTTTCTGCTGACTATATAGTATAGGGTATTTGGACGATTTAAGGGCTCTGGGTCAATTGTATGGTTTTTCTATTGTAGACTCTAGGCTTTTAGATAAATTTTAGGGTTTTTGGCTTATTATAGGGTTTTAGGCCGGCTTTAGGGCTTTCTGATCAACGTTAGGGCTTTTGGCCGATTTCAGCATTTTCGACCGATTTCAAGGTTTTTCCGCTGACTATAGTATAGGGTATTTGGACGATTTAAGGGTGGAGGTCAATTTTAATGTTTTTCTGTTGTAGACTCTAGGCTTTTAGACTAATTTTAGGGTTTTCGGCTTATTATAGGGTTAGGTCGGTGTTCTCTGATTGAGATAGTATAGGAGAGAAGTAAGGCTATTTTATTATTAGAGAACATTGCGAACCCCTTTACATGAGCCTCCCTTGGCTATTTATTGGAAAGAAAGCCCTAAATAACATTTAATTCAGACTAAGCCTAACAGTCTCAAAGATCAGGCCCAATAGGTTACAAAGTTTACCTCCCTATGTGTTACAAATGTGCCCCTAGGGTCGCCGCCCTAAGCCGCCCTTCATTGATGTGGGGCCGCCCTGTAAACCAACCGGGCTGCCCTACTGCAAGACAAGGGCGCTCGCCCAATCCACAAGCCCACAAGACACCAAGTTTGAGGCATGAAGATGAAGTGTGTCTTCAAATAGTGCTCTCCAAGGAATTCCAACCGACGCTTCCTTTGGGCGGTCACCCCTATAGAACGTGCCTCGTTAAAACATTCCTAGGAAAAATCCTATGGGATAAAAACCTAGTGAAGGAAAAAGAGTACAACATTCTATAGAGAAATGAGTCGCCTAAGGCCTGGGTGCGGAGGATAAATATGTCGTCAATCCTAGCATGAAAATGTGAGTGAATGTGACTCTGGGTGGGGTCGACATGCCTAGTGTGGAATGAAGTGATCATCATGTCAACTGGAGCCGCCAGGAAGAAGGCGTTTGCCCTACAGGAGTTGCCGGCAGCCCACAAGTCTAACTGAGCCCCGAAAGTATGAAACAGCTCGCCATACTGCAACTTGGTCGCAAATCTAGATAGTGTCAATCTGATGGAGAATCGCTCACTAGGTTGTGCTGGGGTTACTCGCCCAACTGTGCCTCATGCTTTCCTCGTCCTGTTACCTGTTTTCTATATTTCACAACTGTAAACACAATCATTAGTTCTTAAAGTCGCCACTGGACCATAGTTTAATATTGGGACGATTTAAGGGTTCTAGGTCAACTTTATCGTTTTTATGTTGTAGACTATAAGCTTTTCGACTGATTTTAGGGTTTTCGGCTTATTATTGGGTTTTAGGTCGGCATTAGGCCTTTCTGATCAACTTTAGGGCTTTTGGCCAATTTCAGCATTTTCAGCCGATTTCAAGGTTTTTCCGCTGACTATAGTATTATGTATTTGAACGATTTAAGAGCTCTAGGTCAATTTTATGGTTTTTCTGTAGACTATAGGCTTTTAGACTAATTTGAGGGTTTTCAGCTTATTATAGGGTTTTAGGCCGGCTTTAGCGCTTCCTGGTCAACTTTAAGGCTTTTGGCCGATTTCAGGGTTTTTCCGATGACTTTAGTATAGGCTATTTCAACGATTTAAGGGCTCTGGGTCAACTTTATGGTTTTTCTATTGTAGAGTCTAGACTTTTAGACTGATTTTACGGTTTTCGGCTTATTATAGGGTTTTAGGCCGACTATATGGCTTTCTTATCAACTTTAGGGCTTTTGACCGATTTTACTATTTTCGGCTGATTTCAAGGTTTTTCCACTGACTATATAGTATAGGGTATTTGGACGATTTAAGGGCTCTCGGTCAATTTTAAGGTTTTTCTGTTGTAGACTCTAGGCATTTTGACTGATTTTAGGGTTTTCGACTTGTTATACAGTTTTAGGCCGGCTTTAGGGCTTTCTAATCAACTTTAGGGCTTTTGGCCGATTTCAGCATTTTCGGCCGATTTCAGGGTTTTTCCGCTAACTATAGTATAGGGTATTTGGAAGATTTAAGGGCTCTGGGTCAATTTTATGGTTTTTCTGTTGTAGACTCTAGGCTTTTAGACTGATTTTAGGGCATTCGGCTTATTATAGGGTTTTAGGCAGGCTTTAGAGCTTTCTGATCAACTTTAGGGCTTTTGAACGATTTCAGTATTTTCGGTCGATTTCAGGGTTTTTCCGCTGACTATAGTATAGGTATTTGGACGATTTAAGGGTATGAAGAAGGTCTCATCCTTAGACTGTGGCTGAAGTTGTGTTGACGACAAACATACATTACAAGAAGAAGAAAAGAAGACTTAGAAGAACCAGCTCAACGAACTTCAAAGATTATCCAAAGGGTTCTAGATTTAGCTAAGTCTCCATATCTTGGTAAGTTATGCTTTTAAGGTTACTTTACTTATGAAGGCTCATAAACAATTGAATAATTGAGTATAACATGATTTCATAATTAAATCATGGTACATATACTCAATTAGGGCTTAAAGTTTAACAAACTAGAAGTTGGACTTAAGTGTAATCGATTACATGCTTTGAATAATCGACTACCACACATAGGCCAGTAATTGATTACCACAAAGCTTGTAATCAATTACATGTTTGAATTTGAAATTCAAACTACAACGACTAAATAGCGTAATCGATTACCCTATTTAATGTCATTGATTACCAGGTCAGCAGATGTGTCTTTTCATGAACCAATGCATCGTAAAACATTTGGGAAGCCTTGTGATGGTTCATGGACGACCTCTAGTGCCTATAAATAGTCCAATGATGCTCAGAACACAACACACAACTTTCATATTCATTAGAGCAATCATTCTGAGTTTATAATCTCCCATTTTCAAAAGAACACTTATGCTGTTCAAACATTAAGAACTCAGGATTGTTAGAGCCTTCATATGTGATTGCCTAAAGCATAACTTGCATGTTCAATCCACTCAAATACTGAAGGATTTACTCAGCTATGTAAAACTCTTCTTCATCTTCATTCTTGGTTAGAGTGGAATTTACCGTAGTGTTCGGTGAATTGTGGTATTCAGAAAGTGGTGTGCTTTCTGAATGTTGATAAGATTTCTTAACGTTCTTGGTGTGAGTGCTTGTAAGAATTCTTTATGAATAGTGGAAAAATCCCCAATTCTGAAAGGGGGACTGAACATAGCCTTCGGTGATTGAAGGTGAACTAGGATAAAATCCTTGTGAGGTTCTCTTATCCCTTATTTTTTACTTTTAACAAGTTATAATTCCGCTGCATTTGCAAT
Source organism: Acmispon strigosus (assembly GCA_030819835.1). Taxonomy (NCBI): domain Eukaryota; kingdom Viridiplantae; phylum Streptophyta; class Magnoliopsida; order Fabales; family Fabaceae; genus Acmispon; species Acmispon strigosus. The sequence goes on from JAUAMA010000003.1 coordinate 3,176,407, forward strand.
TGTCAATTGTGATTCTGATCAAACTAAAAGTAATCCTTTTTTCAATAAGGCGAAAAACGTGAGAACCTAATTCACCCCCCTCTTAGGTTGCTATCTGTACTTACAATTGGTATCAAAGCGTAAGTTTATGTATATTATTCCTAAGGTCCAGGTAGATGGCATCCTCTTCTAGACAAGTTGCAAGTGAGGGATTCAACATAAGTAGACCACCATATTTCAATGGGGAACATTATCACTTTGGGAAAATCAAGATGAAAATATTCGTCAAGTCTTTAGATGTTGAAATTTGGAAAGTCATTGAAGAAGGTCCCTTTATACCAGTAGTTGATGAAGGTGGTAGTACTCAACCAAAACCTGAAAATACATGGACTGAAGAAGAGAAAAAGAAAGTTCAATATGATTTGAAAGGCATGAACATTCTAACATCAGCCGTAGGAATGGATGAATTCTTTAGAGTATCCACGTGTAAAACTTCCAAGAAAATATGGGATACTCTAATGGTCACTCATGAAGGGACTGATGAAGTTAAGAGGACGAAATTGAATAGTTTATCACAAGAGTATGAAATGTTTAGAATGTTGCCCGGTGAAAGCATACTGGATATGCAAAAACGTTTCACACATTTGACTACACTTAATTGCTCTTGGTAAGGATTTTTCTAACAATGACTTGAACATGAAAGTACTTAGGTCTCTTACAAGAGCATGGCAACCAAAAGTGACGACAATCTCAGAAAAGAAGAGCCTATCAAACATGACTCTGGCTACTTTATTTGGGAAACTTCAAGAACATGAATTGGAGTTAAACCGCCTAGAGAAAAATGAACAACATGAGAAGAAGCATCGATCCATCTCCTTAAAGCAAAAGGAAAGCACTAATGATGAATATGATGCAGATTCTGAAGAAGATATCAATGAAAATATGAATTTGTTGGTGAAGAATCTTGGAAAGATTTTCAAAAGAAAAGGTATGAAATTCAATAACAATAAAAACTTTCAAAAGAAAAGTGAACTCTCTTCTTCTCAAAGGTTCACATGCTTTAAATGCGGAAAACTTGGACACATCAAGTGTGAATGTCCAAATCTTCAAAAGAAACATGAGTTAAAAGAGAAATTTGAAAAGAAGGAATCAAATTCAAAGAAATCCTATGTTGCATGGGATGACAATGATATAAGCTCTTCATCAGAGTCTGAAAAGGAAGAGGCACGCCTTGCATTGATGGCCTCACACAATTCTGATGATGAAGACATCGGGGTTAGTAAAAATATTTCATTTAATGACTTAGAATTTGCAGTTGAAAATGTATTTAAATTACGTCGTAGATTTTTTAAAGTTAGTATCAAACAAAATGCTATTATTTCATCTCTAGAAGAAAAATGCAAAATATTACAAGATGAACTAGATAGTGTTAAAACCAAGTTAGATACACCACATGAATGCACCACATGACTTACAACAAAAGGTTCATAGTTTTAATCTAGGAAAACAAAAACTAGATAATATTATAAGTGTTCAAAGATATTCAAATGATAAAAGTGGACTAGGATTTACACCCCAGAAGAAGACAAAGAAAGTAAGAAAATTGTTTTTGTTTAAGAAAACAATGAAGTAAAAACAGTTCGAACTTTTGCTAATAAATATATGCATGCTAGCTCATCTAAAACTATGAACAATAGGAATAATCATCTAAATACCCAAATACATTCTAGGAAAAATAATTATATACCTAGGTATGGTATAGGACAAAGTAAATATGTTTGTAGTTATTGTAATAAGGTTGGACATACTCCAAGTAAATGTTATTACAAAATGTAGGAGTACCTAGTCAAAAATATATATGGGTTGAGAAGGTAACTAACGACAAATGACCCAAAGCACATTGGGCACCTAATATCCCCTATTAAATTTGTTTTGTAGGTACTTATGAGAGCAGCAAGTGACTTATGGTACCTTGATAGTGGCTGCTCATCACATATGACTGGAGACAAAACTAAATTTTCATATCTTATGCCCAGAAAAAAGGGATATGTCACATATGGAAACAATGAGAAAGGAAAAATACTTGGCATTGGAAGAATAGGTACACCTCCTCAAACCATAATTGATAAAGTGCTTTATGTTGATGGTTTGAAACATAACTTTCTAAGTATAAGTCAACTATGTGACAAAGGTTTAAAAGTAGGTTTTATAAATGATATATGCGTAGTAAAAGACGTAACAACTCATGAAATTAAATTCTCCGGATTTAAATTTAACAAAGTATTCATGTTATCATTAGATGAACTTCCATCTCATGCTAAATGTCTTCTAGATAAGAACAGTAATGATTCATGGCTATGGCATAGAAGACTGGCACATATCCACATGAATCACTTGAACAAGTTGATTAAGAATGATCTTGTTATAGGTTTACCAAAGATGAAATTTGAAAAGGATATGTTATGTGATGCTTGTCAAAAAGGTAAACAAACTAAAGTTTCATTCAAACCAAAGAATATAGTCTCAACGACAAGACCACTCCAATTGCTTCATATGGATTTGTTTGGACCATCAAGGACCAAAAGTTTTGGAGAAAACTACTATGCTCTTATCATTGTGGATGACTATTCTAGGTTTACATGGTCTATATTCTTAGCACATAAGAATGAAGCTTTTAGTGCCTTTAAACAGTATGCAAAACTTGTTCAAAATGAAAAGTCTATGAAAATCTCTTCAATTAGAAGTGATCATGGTGGAGAATTTCAAAATCATTTATTTCAAGAATTATGTGATGTAAATGGAATTTCACATAATTTCTCTGCTCCTAGAACACCACAACAGAATGGTGTTGTAGAAAGAAAGAATAGATCTTTGGAAGAACTTGTAAGAACCATGCTGAGTGAATCTAATCTTCCTAAGTACTTTTGGGCTGATGTTGTAAGGACTGCTTGCTATGTGTCCAATAGAGTACTAGTAAGACCTATTCTAAAGAAAACTCCCTATGAACTCTACAAAGGTAGAAAACAAAATATCTCTCACCTTCGTGCTTTTGGAACTAAATGCTTTGTCTTAAATAATGGAAAGGAAAATCTTAGTAAGTTTGATGAGAAATCTGATGAAGGAATTTTCCTTGGTTATTCCTTAACAAGAAAAGCTTTTAGAATCTTTAATAAAAGAACATTAGTTATTGAAGAATCTATTCATGTTGCTTTTGATGAATCTAATACCTCAAAAGAGAACAAATATTTTTTTCTGACAATAATGAGGAAGAAAATATAATTAAGGATGATCATTAAGAACAAAAGGATCAAAGTATAGAACCAGTTGAGCAGGACAAAGAGACTACTAATGATCTACCAAAGGAGTGGAGAACACATAGAGATCATCTTATTGACAACATAATAAGTGATATATCAAAGGGAGTATCCACAAGACTAAGTCTCAATGATTTTAGGGTTTTCGGCTTAGTATAGGGTTTTTATGTTGTAGACTCTAGGCATTTAGACTGATTTTAGGGTTTTCGGCTTAGTATAGGGTTTTAGGCTGGCTTTAGGGCTTTCTGATCAACTTTAGGGATTTAGGCCAATTGCAGCATTTTCAGCCGATTTCAAGGTTTTTCCGCTGACTATAGTATAGTGTATTTGGACGATTTAAGGGCTCTGGGTCAATTTTATGGTTTTTCTGTTGTAGACTCTAGGCTTTTAGATTGATTTTATGTTTTTTTCCTTATAATAGGGTTTTAGGCCGGCTTTAGGGCTTTCTGATCAACTTTAGGGCTTTTGGCCGATTTAAGGGTTTTTCCAGTGACTATAGTATAGGGTATTTGGACGATTTAAGGGCTATGGGTCAATTTTATGGAGTTTCTATACACTCTGGAATTTTAGACTAATTTTAGGGTTTTAGGCTGTAAGACCCTCAATTTTGTGTGATAGTATTTTGGCCCCTGTAACTCTTATAAATATAGTTTGAATCTTTTTGAAGTATATTGATTATACTTTGTCTTGAATTATTTAGTAATTCGAGTTAGTATTTGGTTGATATATTAAGTTTTATTTATGAGAAATATGTGTTTGAGTATGGAATTATGTATTGTTTAAACCTTGGCTGAAATGGCGACATTTTGAAAGGGAAGTTGAGATCGTCCTGTGAAACTGGTTGAGATCGTCCTGTGAACTGGCAGACTAAGTTGGCAGACTAAGTTGGCAGATTAAGTTGGCAAACTAAGTTGGCAGACTATGTTGGCAGACTATGTTGGCAGACTGTTTTGGCAGACTGTTTCTCCGTTGGCAGACTATGACTTCGTTTTGTCTGGTCTGGTCAGCCGCTATTGTGACTTTAAAAGTGAGTGTCAAATACCTTGGGAATGATAAACTTCCGTTTTTATTGACTCTTAAGAGATAAAATGTCACAATCATTAATGAGCATTAATGACTTGCCGTTTTCTTTGACTTAGAATATTTTAATCTTTTCTAAGTCGGTTTCCTCACTCTATAAATACCAAGCTTCGTCAGTACGTTAATCTTTCATTTTCCCACACTTTTCTTCCCGTCGAAGTAAGCCGAATCCTTGACATTTGTCTGAAGCGTTCTTGTTGGTAAGTTGTTCAGACTCTTACTAATTCTGGATTTTCCATTATATTCAATTCAGTTCATCTTCTTGGAGTTTAACTTGTTCTATTTCCCTTGCGGCCATATTCTTCTTGTTCGTTGAAGACCAGAGCTGTTCGTTGTGAGTTCTTCTTGGTTCGTGAAGGACAGAGCTAAAGTTTCAAATCTCTTAATCTTTTAAGCCATTCGAGGTTGGTTTCTTTTCTAGTCCTTACGTTAGAACTCTGTTGTAATCTTTGTATTTCTAAAATAATCCTTTAAGACCATATAGAATCTGTTTTAAATCAATTAGGTAATGGTTTTTATCCATAAAGAAGTTTGGGTTTTAAAGAAATGAATTTAACAGTGATTTTACGTGAAAAACTCTGATTCTAGATTCCCAGACTGTGGGCCAACGCTTGGGCGTTGGGATCCAGCGCTTGGGCGCTGGGTTTCTTCGAGATTTCCCGTAATCAGGTGTTGCCAACGCTGGGGCGTTGGGTTCCAGCGCTAGGGCGCTGGAAGACACCCTGTTCTGCCCTGTTTTACGAAAAATTCTGATTTCGACCGTCTTGAGTTCTGTTTCTTTCCAGATTTCATCCTAGCCTTAAGAGAGTCAATTAAGTGAGTTTATATGCTATTTCTAGGTTGAAGAACAAGTGTATGCAACCTAAGAGAAGGTAAGGGTAACTCAATCTTAGTATTATGATATTGTGATATTTTGGTGTAATTATGATTGCAGAATACAGACTGTGATTGATTATGAGTTTGTTTGAATGTTGTTGATGATAGTATGATATAACGAATATGTTGTATGGTTATGAGATTGAATTGCTTGAATATATTTTGTAAGAAGAGCTTACTGTGTTATGTATTGACATAAATATGAAACGAGTGAACCGTTATTGTTCATGGGGATTCGATTACTGTCATGACAGGTGCACTACAGGTGCATGATTTTAGGTTTTGATGTGGCGTGTAACACCCCAATTTTGGGTTGAGGGTCACATAGTAAATACGCGGAAAGTATATTTTGAAACCTCTCAAAAGCACTCAAGATTCCAAGGATCAACGTCACTCGATATTAATAAATAATAATTATCCCCTAATAGAAATATAATCATCTCAACGCAATAAAGTTCCAAAATAGATAAAGTGGCACCGACATGTGCAAAATACCAAACATCGCAAAAAGAAAGAAAATTAAAACATCTTTATTTGAATCTTCCTCGTCACTTGTTCTATCTTCAAGTCACCGCTCCTGGACCTCATTGTCCTGATCATCTATGGCGTTAAGCGCCCAAACAAATCAAACAAGGCAAACAAGAAAGGGTTAACTCGTAAATACAGAAAAAGCATATAATCAATTGTGATAGTAAAAAAAAAACACAAGTTCATCAAACTGAATCCATCAAGAACAGAACAAGAAGAGCAACACAATAATTAATTTCCACGTCACCAAATCGATTAGGATGTGCAAATGCTCTCTACTACTATATGCTTATAGTTATAATATATGGCCATTACGTCACCCTTCTCGGGCTAAAACATCACCCTTCACGGGCTAAAACATCACCCTTCACGGGCCAAAACATCACCCTTCACGGGCCAAATGTCACCCTTCACGGGCCAAAACATCACCCTTCACGGGCTAAAACATCACCCTTCACGGGCCAAACGTCACCCTTCACGGGCCAAAACATCACCCTTCACGGGCCAAGACAATCACGTGGGACAAAGATCCACCACATTGCCCTCGGTTGATTACCATCAACCTAAGAATCCTCAGTTGATCCCGCGGGACAAAGTGCCGCCACATCAACCCAATATATATATATATATAATGCATATGCTATGACTATGCAAAAATTCATACTCCTCATGGACCAACAGTCCACACAAAACTTCAATCATAGCACACTACATACACAATATAACCATCACCACACAACAACATTTCCACCATGAATTAACCAATATATCTCAATTTATTCATTTATTTAAAAAAAAACAGCATTCTTATTTTAATAATAAAACAGAAACAGCATTGTTTATATACAGAAAACAGCAGTATTTATATACAGTAAACAGCAGTGTATTTTGCAAATACAGAAAACAGCAGTGTTTATTTACAGTAAACAGCAGTGTATTTTTCAGATACAGAAAACAGCAGTGTATTTTTAAAACAGAAACAGCAACACTTAAAATACAGAAAACAGTGGCCATTTTAACACAGAAAACAGAAGCACTAAAATACAGAAAACAGTGTTATAAACAAACAGAAACAGTGGCAATTTTAATACAGAAAACAGAATACAGCAGAGTTAAAAAAACCACAGAACAGCACCCTTTATTTTTCCACGAAGAGGGCTCGATTTCTGCCACTTACAGCATACTAATATGCCAACAATTCCTTAGTGACAATTCTCAACATCACCCAAAACAGATTCCATGAAGTAACATGCCAACCATCACAAAACCAACATAGAAACCTAAGAAAATCGAGTTACCCTTACCTCCGAGAAGGTTGCATGCAAGTGTTTCCAAACCTTGTAAGACAAACAAACATACATACATTCATCAACAAACATGGAAAAGGTCGGAAAACAACTCTTATGAATTATAGACCCAAAAAGCAAAAACAACAATTTGCTGTCAGGGGCCTAGCGCCCAAGCGTTGGGTTCCAACGCTCAAGCGTTGGGTCCCTGTCTGGCAACACGTACTGGGCAAAATTCTAACACCCAGGCGTTGGGGGTCCAACGCTCATGCGTTGGCTCCCTGCCAGAAACCCTAAAAATCAAGTTTTTCACCCGAAACTCCGTTTTTAACCAATTCCTTTCAAAGTTAAAATTCTTCCATGTTTAGAACCTATTTTATAACCTAACAAATGAGTTTTCTATCCAAAAGACCAAAGGTTTTCTAATTTCCAAAAATCATTTTTCAAGGGAGATGACTAGGTGTTGAACCGAAAGAACGGAAATGGAATACCAACCTTGTTTGAGAGAGTTGATCAAGCTTGAGTGTAGCACGACCCTAGCCCCTTCCAGAATGTAGTGGACTCGAGCTTGATGAAAATCAAAGGTTGGAATCAAAAACCAAATAACTCTAGAGGAAGGCAAGAATTGTTACTAGAAAAACTCAAAATTTGGGAGTTTTGGTCTCTTACCGATTGAACCGACACCACGAAATTTGAAGGGATTGAGTGTGAGGTTTGAGAACCACGAAAAATGGAGGGATTCAGAGCTTGATCACCACCAAGAAGAAAGGAGAGATTCGACCAAGCAACACAAAATTCCAGCAGCAGTTCAGAAACACAGAATAAGGGGTTCTAGGCCTTTTTCGGAAAATCTTTGAGTGGAGGAGCAAGAGAAAGTTAGCAATTCTTTAAGGTTGAAGGTTTCAGCAATGAGAGGGTGATAGGGAGAGGGAGAGGCACGACCAAGATTCCATCAATTGGAATATTTTCCCTAATGGCACATTAAAGCAAAGGACAAAGCATTAAACCTCCTTCATGGCACATTACTCACATGTTTTGGCTTTCAAAATTCAAAATAGAGTTTTGGCACATGTTTAATTCTCTATTCAGCTGCATGGTGAGAGAGAGAGCCGTCCCCACCTCCTTCCTTAGCCTTAATACACATTAAAACTCCTTTAAAAACCCTAGACAAGCCATTAACCACTCCTAATCCTCCTTTAATGCCTATAATCTTCACATTAAGCCTTATTTAAATGCTCTTAACTCCTCTTTGATCTGAATTTCGAAATTTGAAAGTGAATTTGATGAGTCACACGAAAAACTAAAATAAAAACAAAACCTTCCTCATCAAGGTTCGAACCCAAGACTTGCCAACCAAATGCTTAAGCCTCAACCGCTAAGCCACAACTCATCTTGTTGCAATTCAAGCAAGGTAATTCAAATATTCTCAAGGCAAGAAATCATGCTCTAGACAAGATTAAATAACTCAAGACTAACATCACATTAATTAACTCAAGGGTTAATTTGCAAACAAAAGAAGTCCGAGGACTAGAAAACAATTACAACCAAGTTCGGGGACTAAACTGTAATTACAAGAAATTAGGGGTCTTACAATACCACCCCCCTAAAAAGAGTTTCGTCCTCGAAACTACACTTCAAAGAAACAACTCGGGATACTGCTCCCGCATCTTCTCCTCGAGTTCCCAAGTAGCGTCGCCCGTAGCCTGATTCCAAATCACCTTCACAAGCGAAATCTGCTTGTTTTTCAGCTGCTTAATTCTACGGTCGGCGATACTCATCGGCGGAACTTCAATGGTCAAATTATCCTTCAGCTGAATGTCATCCTGGGCAATGACATGTGAAGGATCGGGTATGTACTTCCGCAATTGCGATACATGTAGCACATCATGAATCTTAGATAGAAAGGGTGGCAAGGCAATGCGATACGCCATCGATCCAACTGTTTCAATGATCTGATAAGGTCCGATAAATTTCGGCGTCAACTTCTTCGATTTTATTGCCCTTCCGACTCCAGTAGTTGGGGTTACCCGGAGAAATACATGTTCCCCCGGCGCAAACTCCAAATCCCTTCGCCGATTGTCCGAGTAGCTCTTCTGTCTACTCTGAGACGCCTTCATTTTCTCCCTGATCTGCTTAACCTTCTCCGTCGTCTGTTGGACAAGTTCTGGTCCAACCAGCAAATGTTCCCCATCCTGGAACCAACACAGAGGGGTCCTACATCTCCTTCCGTACAGAGCCTCGTACGGTGCCATCCCAATGCTAGCATGAAAACTGTTATTGTAAGTAAACTCGATCAAAGGTAACAGTTCATCCCAGCTCCCTTGATTATCTAACACACAAGCACGTAGAAGATCCTCCAAAGACTGAATTGTCCGTTCAGTCTGTCCATCCGTCTGCGGGTGATATGCAGAACTCAAACTCAGTTTCGACCCAAGGGCTCCCTGCAAGGCCTTCCAGAAGTGGGAAGTGAACTTTGGATCCCTGTCAGAAACAATGGTCGTAGGAACTCCATGTAATCGCACAATCTCCGCAATATACACTTCAGCAAGCTGTTCCACCTTATAAGTGGTCTTAACGGGTAGGAAGTGCGCAGATTTTGTCAAACGGTCAACGATAACCCAGATGGAATCAAATCTCTTCCGAGTGAGTGGTAAAGCAACTACAAAATCCATGGATATACTGTCCCATTTCCACTCAGGAACCTCAAGAGATTGCATCAACCCAGCTGGTTTCTGATGCTCCACCTTAGCCTTCTGACAAGTCAAACAAGCAGCCACATACTCCGCAACATTCCTCTTCATGCCCGACCACCAGAAATGTAGCTTCAGATCCTGGTACATCTTCGTTGCACCCGGATGAAGACTCAACCTGCTCTTATGGCCTTCGTCAAGGATCAATCTCCTCAACTCAACATCATTCGGGACACACACACGTCCCTTGCATCGCAGGATGCCATCAACTCCTACCGCAAAATCTGGTGCCTTCCCGGCACTGATCATTTCTCTCTTCTCAATCAGTTCTTTATCTTGCGTCTGCTTGGATCGAATCTCTTCTAACAACCCACTGGATACAGTGATCATCCCGAAACTCAGTTTTCCAGGTTTCACCTGCACGTCCAAGCTTAAATCACGGAAAGCCTCCAGTAACTCCAACTCCTTAATCATCAAAGAGGAAACATGAATAGCCTTGCGACTGAGAGCATCAGCCACAACATTAGCCTTTCCTGGATGGTATTGCAGAGTAAAATCATAGTCTTTCAAGAATTCCATCCACCGCCTCTGCCTCATGTTTAGATCCTTCTGATCAAAGAGATATTTCAAACTCTTGTGATCGCTGAACACAGTGAACATGCCCCCATGCAAATAGTGTCTCCACATTTTGAGAGCAAAAACCACCGCCGCAAGCTCCAGATCATGTGTCGGGTAGTTACGTTCATGGATCTTCAGCTGTCTTGAAGCATAAGCAACAGCCTTCCGATGTTGCATCAAAACACAGCCCAAGCCCTGGTAAGACGCATCACAATAAACCTCGTAAGGTTCATCACACTGCGGTAAAGCCAAGACTGGTGCGGTAGTCAAACGCCGCTTCATCTCCTGAAAACTGGACTCACATTCATCAGTCCAAGCAAAAGGTTGATCCTTTCGAGTCAGCTTCGTCAAAGGTCCTGCAATTTTCGCAAAACCCTCAATGAATCTCCGGTAGTATCCAGCCAAGCCCAAGAAACTTCGGATATCTGTCACAGTCTTCGGCTGTTCCCACTTTGTCACAGCTTCCACTTTACTCGGATCAACGGCTATGCCTTCCTTCGAAATGACATGGCCAAGAAACTTCACTTCTTCCAGCCAAAAGTCACACTTAGCCGCATTCGCAAAAAGAGCCTTCTCGCGAAGAATGGACAACACTTGGCGCAAGTGTTCTTCGTGCTCCTCTTTACTCCTCGAGTAGATCAGGATATCGTCAATAAAAACGACCACAAACCTGTAGAAAACAGGTTGTAAAACCATACACACCAATCTCAGGATCAAACAACAAAACACAAATACACACCTGTCAAGGAAGGAATTAAAGATTCTGTTCATGTAATCCATGAACACCGCTGGCGCATTCGTAACCCCAAAAGGCATCACTACATACTCGTAGTGTCCATAACGTGTACGAAAAGCCGTCTTCTGGATGTCTGCTTCCTTGACTCGAATTTGGTGATAACCAGATCGCAGACCGATCTTCGAGAAAATCGCCGCTCCTCGAAGCTGGTCCATCAAGTCGTCAATCCTCGGCAAAGGATAACGATTCTTTATTGTCACTTTATTCAGCTGTCGATAATCCACGCAGAGTCGGGATCTTCCGTCCTTCTTCTTCACAAGTAGCACAGGCGCTCCTCACGGAGACACGCTAGGTCGAATGGATCCCTTCCCCATGAGATCATCCAACTGGCTTTTCAATTCTGCAAGCTCCGCAGGTGCCATACGATAAGGTGCAATGGAGATCGGTCCGGTTCCAGGAACCAAATCGATCGAGAACTCGGTATCACGAACAGGGGGTATTGCTGGGACATCTTTAGGAAATACGTCTGCAAAATCACGAACAATGGAAATATCCTGTACGCCGTCTGTCGTTGATTCTCCAACGCTGGTCGCTAGCAAGACCTTCAAAGCTCCTCTTTTCAGGGAGGACTTCGAAAGGTAAGAGTCCAAAAACTCGGACATCTTCAAGTCTGGAATTATAACTTCTTTATTGGAACAGTCCAAAAGTACATGGTGATGGGATAACCAATCCATACCAATGATTACGTCCAAATGTTTGAGGGGTAAGCAAATTAGATTTGCGACGAACTTTCTATCCCGAAACATCAATGGGCAGTTCAAACAAACAGAAGTTGCAGTTAAACTTTTGGCAGCAGGGATAGATACCACCAAGTCGAAAGGAAACTCCGACACAAGCAACCCTAACTTTGTCACACAATCCACAGCAATAAAAGAATGAGTAGCACCAGAATCAAAAAGAACAGTAAGGGAAATACCAGCAATTTCGCAGTGATCCTGGATCAATCCCTCGGCATTATCAGCAGCAATTCCAGAGATATTATAGACCCCGCCGTGAGCAACAGGACGCTTTCCACGAACAGCATTTACAGTACCCTCGACTTTCGAAGCACGACAATCCTTCGCAGCATGTCCTGGTTTCTGACAATTCCAGCACACGATAGCCTTCTCTCCACAGTTATTCGCGTAATGCCCCTTCTTATTGCACTTGTAACAAACAATGTCCTCAATAGATTTTGTCACACCTCGGCTACCAAAGCCTCCTCCTGACAGACGATCAGCACCAAAAGTACGCCCCCTCGCCTGAGGGCGCTGGTAAGGCTTCTTCCCTTTATCCCTTCCAGCTGGCTGGTTCCTGATCGGTCCTCCGCTATTCTGTAGTTTGCCTCTACGCCTATCGATAGCTTCAATGCCCTTCGCTTTCTCGACAAGTGCCTGGTATTGAGTGATTCCCAAAGGTTGTACAGCACGCTGAACCTCATAGTTCAGTCCACTAATGAAGCGTTCGCACATGAACTCCTCATCCATCTGTCCTCGGAAAAACCTGAAGTGCCTAGCAAGTGACTCTAGTTTCGCCGCGAACTCAGCTACCGACATATTACCCTGATTCAGATCAGTGAACTCCTTTTCTCTTGCGGCTCTAGCACTCCGCGGAAAATACTTCGCCAGGAAGGTCTCCTTAAAGGCCTCCCAAGTCACAGCACGCTGAGCAGCTTCCATCATAGCCTTTGCCCCGTTCCACCAATGTTCCGCCTCACCTGACAACAGGTATGCAGCAAGGTTCACTCTAGCAGCAGCTGGTGTCTGGAGAAAGGTGAAAATCTTCTCCACCTCTTGCAACCAAAGGTCAGCTACCTCCGGATCGTAGCCTCCGGAAAATTTCGGCGGATCTTGACGCTTGAAGTCATGAAGTCCTCGAGTCAGAGCAGCTGCCTGCTCCCTCTCAGCCTGTAACGCATGAGCTTCAGCAACAGCATTGGCTCGGTTATCTTCCGCCTCAGCCCGAGTAGCAGCAACAGTCGCTTGTTGAGTCATCAAGGTAGTTAAGTTGGTAATGGCAGCAGCCATTTGGTTCATAGCATTTTGGTCCGCCATTTCTGAGTTCTGACCAGTTAGTCTCTTACTCCTGCTCATAAGACAACTAACAGTTAAATCAGAAAATAGATACGGCATTAATGTTAGTCATCACAATCAATTAGATCGTCCGATTAAGACAATCTTAAACAACAATTAAGTACAAACAATTCAATCATAAAATTCTTCTTTCGATCGACACCCCATCGATCGACGTCCGAATAATCACCCAACAGCGCTGGTTATCTCAACCATCGCTCTGATACCACAAATGTAACACCCCAATTTTGGGTTGAGGGTCACATAGTAAATACGCGGAAAGTATATTTTGAAACCTCTCAAAAGCACTCAAGATTCCAAGGATCAACGTCACTCGATATTAATAAATAATAATTATCCCCTAATAGAAATATAATCATCTCAACGCAATAAAGTTCCAAAATAGATAAAGTGGCACCGACATGTGCAAAATACCAAACATCGCAAAAAGAAAGAAAATTAAAACATCTTTATTTGAATCTTCCTCGTCACTTGTTCTATCTTCAAGTCACCGCTCCTGGACCTCATTGTCCTGATCATCTATGGCGTTAAGCGCCCAAACAAATCAAACAAGGCAAACAAGAAAGGGTTAACTCGTAAATACAGAAAAAGCATATAATCAATTGTGATAGTAAAAAAAAAACACAAGTTCATCAAACTGAATCCATCAAGAACAGAACAAGAAGAGCAACACAATAATTAATTTCCACGTCACCAAATCGATTAGGATGTGCAAATGCTCTCTACTACTATATGCTTATAGTTATAATATATGGCCATTACGTCACCCTTCTCGGGCTAAAACATCACCCTTCACGGGCTAAAACATCACCCTTCACGGGCCAAAACATCACCCTTCACGGGCCAAACGTCACCCTTCACGGGCCAAAACATCACCCTTCACGGGCTAAAACATCACCCTTCACGGGCCAAACGTCACCCTTCACGGGCCAAAACATCACCCTTCACGGGCCAAGACAATCACGTGGGACAAAGATCCACCACATTGCCCTCGGTTGATTACCATCAACCTAAGAATCCTCAGTTGATCCCGCGGGACAAAGTGCCGCCACATCAACCCAATATATATATATATATATATATAATGCATATGCTATGACTATGCAAAAATTCATACTCCTCATGGACCAACAGTCCACACAAAACTTCAATCATAGCACACTACATACACAATATAACCATCACCACACAACAACATTTCCACCATGAATTAACCAATATATCTCAATTTATTCATTTATTTAAAAAAAACAGCATTCTTATTTTAATAATAAAACAGAAACAGCATTGTTTATATACAGAAAACAGCAGTATTTATATACAGTAAACAGCAGTGTATTTTGCAAATACAGAAAACAGCAGTGTTTATTTACAGTAAACAGCAGTGTATTTTTCAGATACAGAAAACAGCAGTGTATTTTTAAAACAGAAACAGCAACACTTAAAATACAGAAAACAGTGGCCATTTTAACACAGAAAACAGAAGCACTAAAATACAGAAAACAGTGTTATAAACAAACAGAAACAGTGGCAATTTTAATACAGAAAACAGAATACAGCAGAGTTAAAAAAACCACAGAACAGCACCCTTTATTTTTCCACGAAGAGGGCTCGATTTCTGCCACCTACAGCATACTAATATGCCAACAATTCCTTAGTGACAATTCTCAACATCACCCAAAACAGATTCCATGAAGTAACATGCCAACCATCACAAAACCAACATAGAAACCTAAGAAAAACGAGTTACCCTTACCTCCGAGAGGGTTGCATGCAAGTGTTTCCAAACCTTGTAAGACAAACAAACATACATACATTCATCAACAAACATGGAAAAGGTCGGAAAACAACTCTTATGAATTATAGACCCAAAAAGCAAAAACAACAATTTGCTGTCAGGGGCCTAGCGCCCAAGCGTTGGGTTCCAACGCTCAAGTGTTGGGTCCCTGTCTGGCAACACGTACTGGGCAAAATTCTAACACCCAGGCGTTGGGGTCCAACGCTCATGCGTTGGCTCCCTGCCAGAAACCCTAAAAATCAAGTTTTTCACCCGAAACTCCGTTTTTAACCAATTCCTTTCAAAGTTAAAATTCTTCCATGTTTAGAACCTATTTTATAACCTAACAAATGAGTTTTCTATCCAAAAGACCAAAGGTTTTCTAATTTCCAAAAATCATTTTTCAAGGGAGATGACTAGGTGTTGAACCGAAAGAACGGAAATGGAATACCAACCTTGTTTGAGAGAGTTGATCAAGCTTGAGTGTAGCACGACCCTAGCCCCTTCCAGAATGTAGTGGACTCGTGCTTGATGAAAATCAAAGGTTGGAATCAAAAACCAAATAACTCTAGAGGAAGGCAAGAATTGTTACTAGAAAAACTCAAAATTTGGGAGTTTTGGTCTCTTACCGATTGAACCGACACCACGAAATTTGAAGGGATTGAGTGTGAGGTTTGAGAACCACGAAAAATGGAGGGATTCAGAGCTTGATCACCACCAAGAAGAAAGGAGAGATTCGACCAAGCAACACAAAATTCCAGCAGCAGTTCAGAAACACAGAATAAGGGGTTCTAGGCCTTTTTCGGAAAATCTTTGAGTGGAGGAGCAAGAGAAAGTTAGCAATTCTTTAAGGTTGAAGGTTTCAGCAATGAGAGGGTGATAGGGAGAGGGAGAGGCACGACCAAGATTCCATCAATTGGAATATTTTCCCTAATGGCACATTAAAGCAAAGGACAAAGCATTAAACCTCCTTCATGGCACATTACTCACATGTTTTGGCTTTCAAAATTCAAAATAGAGTTTTGGCACATGTTTAATTCTCTATTCAGCTGCATGGTGAGAGAGAGAGCCGTCCCCACCTCCTTCCTTAGCCTTAATACACATTAAAACTCCTTTAAAAACCCTAGACAAGCCATTAACCACTCCTAATCCTCCTTTAATGCCTGTAATCTTCACATTAAGCCTTATTTAAATGCTCTTAACTCCTCTTTGATCTGAATTTCGAAATTTGAAAGTGAATTTGATGAGTCACACGAAAAACTAAAATATAAACAAAACCTTCTTCATCAAGGTTCGAACCCAAGACTTGCCAACCAAATGCTTAAGCCTCAACCGCTAAGCCACAACTCATCTTGTTGCAATTCAAGCAAGGTAATTCAAATATTCTCAAGGCAAGCAATCATGCTCTAGACAAGATTAAATAACTCAAGACTAACATCACATTAATTAACTCAAGGGTTAATTTGCAAACAAAAAAAGTCCGAGGACTAGAAAACAATTACAACCAAGTTCGGGGACTAAACTGTAATTACAAGAAATTAGGGGTCTTACATGGCGAACTATTATGCGTCGCGGGATCATGCCGAGGGTGGTGTGGAAAAGTCTCTTCCGTGTTCTAAGTCATCTTGGCCAGATACGGCAAAAACCCAATGAGCTAACCAGCATATGTGTTGTGATGAATGAGACTTATTCTGTGAAGTTATGAGTTATTGACAAATATATTATGAATTGTTGTATCAGTTATAGTATAATGGTTAATACTGGTTACTCTGTAATGTACTTCTAATACTGTATTTCTATATCCTTATATTTGAGTTAACCCTTTGCTGTTTATGCTTATGTTTTCTTTCTTTTTGGCGCTTAACGCCAGATGACCAGCAATGAGGGAAGACTTGAAGGCTGCGTGGATGCAAGCTTGAGGAACTTTTGGAGCAGATTTGAAGATGATGTTTAGTTTCCGCTATTTTGTAAACTTAGCACATGTGTGCAATACATTACTTTCATTACGTCTTGTTTTCCTTACTGTAATATTACTGACTATGAGCTACACTTATTAAATATATGTGAGACGTTGTTTTGGAAAACTTGAGATGTTTTGAGAGGTTTTTATTTTCCGCGTTTTTCCAATGTGACTCTCGACTTAAAAGTCGGGCTGTTACATTTTGTGGTATCAGAGCAATGGTTGGGATAACCAGTGCTGTTGGGGAGGCTGAGCACTGGTGGAACGGTGCTAGAGCTATGATGGATGCAGATTTTCAAGCTGTTACGTGGGAGTCCTTCAAGAGGGCTTTTCTGGGGAAATATTTTCCAAAGAGTGCTAGATCCGCTAAGGATAAGGAGTTTACAGAGCTGAGGCAAGGGATCATGTCAGTTGCTGAGTTTGCTGCAAAGTTGGAGTCGCTAGCCAGACACTATAGGTTTTTCCGAGACCAGATTGATGAGGAGTTCATGTGTGAGCGTTTCATCGACGGGCTGAACTATGATTTGAAGCGTGCTGTGCAACCTTTGGGGATTGAGCGTTACCAGCAGTTAGTGGAGAAGGCTAAGGGCATCGAGGCCATCGACAACCATAAGAGCAAGTCACAAGGAAGTGGAGGAGCAACCAGGTTCCTTTTTTCCAGAGACAACAAGGGGAAGAAGCCATATCAGAGGCCGCAAGCCATAGGGCGTGCTTTTGGGTCCGACCGACCTGTTGGAGGTAACTTGGGCATTCGGGGAGCTCCGAAACCGATCGAGGATGTGGTTTGTTATAAGTGCAATGGGAAAGGGCATTATGCTAGTAGCTGTACTGTGAAGACCATGACTTGCTGGAATTGTTAGAAGCTGGGGCATACTGCTAGAGACTGCCGAGAGCTGAAGAAGGAGGGTGCTATGAATGCTACGCGTGGGAAACGACTTGTTGCTCACGGTAGGGTGTATAACATCTCTGGAGAGACAGCTGATGATGCTGAGGGACTGATCAAGGATCGTTGTGACATATTTGGTATTCCTCTTTCTGTATTATTTGATTCGGGTGCTACTCACTCTTTTATTGCTGCTGATTGTGTGGCAAAGTTAGGTTTGCCCGTGTCAGAGTTGCCGTTCGACTTGGTGGTATCTATCCCTACTTCCAAAAGTTTGACTGCAACCTCTGTTTGCTTGAATTGTCCTTTGATGTTCCGGGATAGGAAGTTCGTTGTGAACTTGATCTGCTTACCCCTTAGGCACTTGGACGTAATCATAGGCATGGACTGGCTTTCTCTTCACCATGTTCTATTGGATTGCGCCAATAAGGAGGTAATTGTTCCTGACTTGAGGATGTCCGAGTTTTTGGACTCCTATCTTTCAAAGTCCTCCCTGAGAAGAGGAGCTTTGAAGGTTCTCTTAGCAGCGAGTGTTGGAGAATCATCGTCAGATGGAGTGCAAGGTATTCCTATTGTTCGTGACTTCGAAGATGTGTTTCCTAAGGATGTGCCAGGATTACCACCTGTTCGTGATACCGAGTTTTCAATTGATTTGGTTCCTGGAACCGGGCCGATTTCTATCGCACCTTATCGAATGGCACCAGCCGAGTTAGTAGAACTGAAGAGTCAGATTGATGATCTCATGGCGAAGGGTTTCATCCGACCCAATGTTTCTTCATGGGGAGCGCCAGTACTACTTGTGAAGAAGAAAGATGGTAGATCACGACTTTGTGTAGACTTCAGGCAGTTGAATAAGGTGACAGTGAAGAATCATTATCCTTTGCCTAGGATTGACGATTTGTTGGACCAACTTCGGGGAGCTGCTGTTTTCTCGAAGATCGATCTGCGATCTGGTTATCATCAGATTCGAGTTAAGGAGACAGACATTCAGAAGACTACGTTTCGTACTCGCTATGGACACTGATGAGTGGATTTTATATGATGTTTTTAGGCTATTTTTAGTCTTTTTATTTTATTATTTTTGAGTCACATATAGGTTTTTTATTGTTTTTATGTAGATTTTATATTTATTTTGCATTTTGCATGTAGATTAGATTTTATTAGATTTTCTAGCTTTATTTTATATTTTTAGGAATTTTTCTAGTTATTTTGTATTTTTAGAAAAAGCTGGTTTAGTTATCATTTTTGTCCAGGGACCAATATGTAAAGTTTCAGGAAGTCAGGGACCAAATTGTAAAAGTTCAAGAGTGGAGGACTTAAAGTGAAGATTGAGAGAGTATGAGGGCTTGAATTGAAGTGCTAACCAAGAGAGGACCAAAGTGAAAAAGAAGAATATGAAGAATCACTCTCTAAATTAGCACATGGAAAAAATGTTTAAAGAATTGATGTTAGTGGAGGAAGGGTTTCAGAATTAAACAAGGCTGAGTAGTGGCATTTTATGGCCATCAAAACCCACTACCATGAATGAAGAAGGAAGGAAAAGCTTGAAGATGAAGAAGCAGCGTCCCAGCGCTCAAGCGTTGGGATCCCAGCGCTCCAGCGCTGGGGTTCTGACTGGATGATGAGTCAGATGTTGACCCAGCGCCCAAGCGTTGGAAAGCCAGCGCTCAAGCGCTAGGCCTCGGACAGAAAGTGGATTTTTAATGCATCCTAGCGCCCAGGCATTGGGAATGCCAGCGCTCAAGCGCTGGAGGCTGGAATTTTACTATAAATAGGACCCTTTTCTTCACTTGTAAGACACACCTCTTAGAATACAACAAGTATTCTCTCTTTCTCCCTCTTGAGCATTGTTCCTAGGACTTGTGGGAAACCATATTTGAGCTCCTATCCAGGGTAATTCAATGACTCCTTTAGCCATGCTTGGCTAATTCTTCTTTAAGTTTCTTGGGTTGTAGTAGTTTATATTTATGTCTTAGTTTGTTTCTACCTTTCTGAATTTTATTTCTATTTCATGTTTTATTTTCTTGTTCTTCATTTCCTCTTCATGCGCATAAGAGTTTTTGCTTATTACTTATACGAATGGAAATTGGTAAGTAGTAAGGGATCTAGGATTTAAAAAAGGTTATAAGTATACTTCGCTAAGGAATTAGGAAGGACGTAACTTTATGTTGGCCTGAATTTCTTCTTCATCTTCTTCTCTAGTTAACTAAGTTGCAAGGAATTGAATTTAGTAATTAGAAAGAAAGTTCTACAATGTGTAAGGAATTAACTTGTAGATAATTAGGCTATAGCATCATGAAATTAGATTTATAATTCAGAAATTAAGTAAGAACTTGCTAGCATATTATATAGACTATGTAAACCAACCCAAGAAGCTTAGTTTCTATCATCTTATTCTTTTCTATTTCATTGCTATTTCCATGTGCTACCTTAAACAAACTTCCAACAAATACATCTTTTTATTTTTCTGTTTAAGTACTAAACTTAATATTAACAAGAACACCTATCCTTTGGGTTCGAACATTTTTATTACGCGATAGTAAATTGTACACTTGCGATTTTCCTTATCAGACACTATGAGTATCTAGTGATGCCATTTGGAGTTACAAATGCGCCAGCCGTATTCATGGACTACATGAATAGAATCTTCAATTCTTTTCTAGACAGGTTTGTAACTGTCTTTGAGTAAATCTCCAGATCTTGTATGTTTTGTGTGCAAGATCTTATTCTCTTCTTGACAAGTTCGTAGTTGTCTTTATTGATGACATCCTAATCTATTCGAGGAGTCGAGAGGAGCACGAAGAACATCTGCGTCAGGTGTTGACCGTTCTGCGAGAGAAGGTTCTCTTTGCGAATTCAGCTAAGTGTGAGTTCTGGTTGGAGGAAGTGAAGTTTTTGGGCCATGTTATTTCTAAGGAAGGCATTGCCGTTGACCCGAGCAAGATATATGCAGTGACTAAATGGGAACAACCGAAGACTGCGACAGAGATCAGGAGTTTTCTGGGTTTAGCTGGTTATTATCGGAAGTTCATTGAGGGCTTTGCAAATATCGCAGGACCTTTGACAAAGCTAACTAGAAAGAATCATCCTTTTGCTTGGACCGAGGAGTGTGAGTCTAGTTTCCAGGAGATGAAGAGGCGTTTGACAAACGCACCCGTTCTGATATTACCCCAATGTGTTGAACCTTACGAGGTCTATTGTGATGCTTCTTACCAAGGTTTGGGATGCGTGTTGATGCAGAACAGTAAGGTTGTGGCCTATGCTTCGAGGCAGTTGAAGATCCATGAGCGGAACTACCCGACACATGACTTGGAACTTGCAGCAGTAGTTTTTGCTCTTAAGATATGGAGACATTATCTGTATGGGAGCTCGTTTACCGTCTTCAATGACCATAAGAGTTTGAAGTATTTGTTTGATCAGAAAGACTTGAATATGAGGCAGAGGCGATGGATGGAGTTTTTGAAGGATTATGATTTTACCTTGCAGTATCATCTGGGGAAGGCTAATGTTGTGGCTGATGCTCTCAGTCGCAAGGCTATCCATGTTTCTTCACTAATGGTTAAGGAGTTGGAGTTGCTCGAAGCTTTTCGAGACCTGAGCTTAGATGTCAAAGTAACACCCGGGAAGCTGAGTTTCGGGATGGTTACTGTATCTAGTGGTTTGTTGGAAGAGATCAAGGTTAGGCAGATGCAAGACAAAGAGTTGGTTGAGAAAAGAGAAATGATCACCTTGGGGAAAGCACCAGATTTTGAGGTAGGATCCAATGGTATCTTGCGTTGCAAGGGACGTGTGTGTGTTCCGGGTGATGCCAAGTTGAGGAGGATGATCCTTGACGAGGGTCACAAGAGTAGGTTGAGCCTTCACCCAGGGGAGACGAAGATGTATCAGGATCTGAGGTTACATTTTTGGTGGCCGGGCATGAAGAGGAATGTTGCTGAGTATGTTGCTGCATGTCTGACTTGTCAGAAGGCAAAGGTTGAGCATCAGAGACCCGCAGGGTTGATGCAATCTCTTGAGGTACCAGAGTGGAAGTGGGACAGCATATCCATGGATTTCGTGGTTGCCTTACCACTTACTTGAAGGAAGGTTGATTCTATTTGGGTCATTGTTGATCGTTTGACCAAATCTGCGCATTTTCTACCCGTGAAGACCACTTATAAGGTGGAACAGCTTGCAGAAGTTTATATTGCGGAGATTGTACGATTACATGGGGTTCCTTCGACTATAGTTTCTGACAGAGATCCAAGGTTTACTTCTCACTTCTGGAAGGCTCTGCATGGAGCTCTTGGTTCGAAGCTGAGTTTGAGTTCAGCTTATCACCCACAGACCGATGGTCAGACTGAGTGGACGATTCAGTCTTTGGAGGATCTTCTGAGGGCTTGTGTGTTAGAAAATCAGGGGAGTTGGGACGAGCTCTTACCCTTGATTGAGTTCACTTATAACAACAGTTTCCATGCTAGTATCGGGATGGCACCATTTGAAGCGTTGTATGGAAGGAGATGTAGGACTCCTTTGTGTTGGTTTCAGGATGGTGAGCATTTGCTAGTTGGACCAGAGTTAGTTCAGCAGACAACAGAGAAGGTGAAACAAATCAGAGAGAAAATGAAGACGTCTCAGAGTAGGCAGAAGAGTTATGCGGACAACAGACGAAGACAATTAGAGTTTTCAGCAGGAGAACATGTGTTTCTTCGTGTGACACCTACGACTGGGGTTGGAAGAGCGATTAAGTCCAAGAAGTTGACGCCAAAGTTTATCGGACCATATCAGATCATCGAGAGAGTTGGACACGTAGCTTATCGTATTGCTTTACCGCCTTTCTTGTCCAAGATTCACCATGTGCTTCATGTATCTCAGTTGCGTAAATATGTTCCAAATCCTTCTCATGTTATCACTCAGGATGATGTTCAGATGAAGGATAATTTGACGTTTGAGGTTCCTCTGATGAATATTGCAGATCGTAGGATTAAAAAGTTGAAAAACAAGCAGATTCCGCTTGTAAAGGTGATTTGGAACCAGGCGACGGGAGACGCTGTTAGTACAGATAGCAACCTGAGAGGGGGGTGAATCAGAGTTGCCCCGATTTTCGCCTTATCGAAATTGTTACTTTCAAGAAGATGATGATCACCAGATGATTGTTGTGATCGCAGCGGAATTGAGAATTGCTTGAAAGTAAAAGATGAAGGATGAAGGAAATGACACAGAGAGTTTTATCCTGGTTCACCTTCAATCCACCGAAGGCTACGTCCAGTCCCTCAAAGAAACCCCTTGAGGATTTTTCCACTATTGATAAAAATCACTTACAAGTTCCTAACCCAAGGACCCCAAGAATTTCTACCAATATCCTGTGAAAGCAAACTACTTTCAACAGCCCCTGAAAGCAAACCGCTTTCAGTTCCTGAAGGCAAACCACCCTCAGACCTTGAAGACTAACCTGCCTTCAATCGAACAACCCTTCACCGAATACCATGGTGAAGTTAGAATCCCTCAGAAAGATTACCACTTTCTGAAGCACCACTCCACTGAATTCCACAGTGAAGATTTCCCATGATCGAGTACTCTTAACGAATGCTTGCACCAAGGACCCTAAGATATCTTATCAATCTTCCTGAAGCAACCCACTTCTGATTGATCAAGTCTTCTTAGCAATACTTGTGCCAAGGACCCTAAGAGGACCCATCATGCCTCAGAAAGCAAACCACTTTCTGATGACACCGCATTACCACGGTGGACTTTGAATCAAACTTGATTCAAAGGGCCTTTTTACAACCACCGAAAACTACGGTGAAAGAATCAACATGATTCAAATGGAAAAAGAAGAAGATGCCTTTTCTATGCATGATTCAATCCTTTTGACAAGAAGGATTGATCTTAGTTTGTATGCTCCAGGCAATTACAATGAAGGCTCTTCCATTCTGAGTTTCTCAAAAGTTGAACATCATGAGTGTTCTTAGGAAAATGAGAGAACCGAAACTCAAAATGATGACTTTAATGAATATGAAAGTTATGGACCAAGTCATTTATGTTTCTAAGTGTCTAGGGACTTTATATAGGCACTAGAGGTCGTCCATGAACCAACACAACCTTTCCCAAATGGTTTGAGACACAATGGTTCATGAAATAACACATCTGTCGACCTGGTAATCGATTACCACAGTTAGTGTAATCGATTACACCATGCCGTTGAAGTTTGAATTTGAATTTCAAACTTGGTAATCGATTACACACTTGTGGTAATCGATTACACACTTCCTCTAATCGATTACGCACATCTGTAATCGATTACAGACAGTCCAGAACTCAGTTTTATCCATTTTAAACCCTAATTGAGTGTTCCTACCAAGTTTAACTTGTGAGAACATTTGTACTCAATTAGTTGATCTTTCATGAGCCTTCTAATGCAATTAAACCTTAATAAAGCATAGCATACTAAGTTGACAAGACTTACTTAAAACTAGAACCTTCATGTTTTGATCTTGACGTTCTGAGCCTGGTTCTTGAAGTCTTTCTTCTCTTAAGTCTTCTTGAAGTCTTCTTGAAGTCTTTCTTCTTTTTTTTCCTTTCTTTCTTGAAGTCTTCTTGAAGTCTTCCTTTTCTCTTCTGAAGTCTTTCTTCTTTTTGTGATGTGTTTGTCTTCATCAAAACCTCAGTCGAGTCCAAGGACGAGACTTAATTTACAATCTCCCCCTTTTTGATGATGACAAACATCATGCTTGAACATTGATGGATCATTAGACTTTCTTTCTTGTCTTGTATCTCCCCCTTAGTTTTGCAATTATATCTCCCCCTTTGTTTTGCAAATGAAGCACAGTATCCTGAAAATGATCAAGCATACACAAGACTTTTCTCCCCCTTTTGACATCATCAAAAAGAAGATAAAGCCATACAAAATATTCCAGGATAATAGAAGTAAAGAGAGGCATGCATAATATACATCAGAACTTTTCTCCCCCTGAACTTTTCTCCCCCTTTTTTTGTTCCACTTGTAGCCTTTCTTGTAAACAATCTTTACAAGGCACAGAACCCTCTCTCCCCCTTTTGACTTCATCAAAAAGGAAGATGAGTCCAAGCATAATCCACACATGCTAACAAGTAGAATAGATATTTAATGCATGGGGAGTGGGGTAAGCAAGACAATATATAGAAACTTATGCATCACACGTAATTTAAAGCATAACTAGTTAAGTTCAGAATACATAATTAAACGTGCGAGCCATAACCAAAACATCCAGAAGATAAGACTAAACTAGTACAATCCCAAAATAAATAGTCTGAATGAAAATAGAGATAGTCTCAGTAAAAATAGAAATAGTCTAGAAATCTTCAGAATCATCAGAGAGATCAAAAGAGTCATGGGTAGAGGGAGCCATGCGATCAACACGAAGACTGAGACGATCCATATCCGCTCGGAGAGTGGTGTACATGGATTCGATCCGTCCTTCCATGTGATCAAACCTCTGATCAAAGTGTGTCCGCATGTCAGCCAGATGAGAAAGGATGAGTTGTGTAGAGGCATCCGTACCAGCAGATGATGAAGGAACACTCTCAGAAGGAGGAAAGAATGCCGCAGGAGTAGGAGCAGGAGGATCCTCAGATGGTAGATCAGATTTGTTTCTAAAGAAACCATCATCATCCTGAATGAATCCCATCTTGTTCAGAATGTTCAGATCAATGCGCTGAGCCTTACCATCCATTTTAACAGAATATTCACCATGAGTAGGAACACCCGTCTTCTTCAGAATGATAGAAATTGCAGAAGCAAATAGAAGAGGGCTAGTTCTTTCCTTATGCATCATCATGTGTATCATTACCAAATAAGCCCAATTAATAGACTTTTGATTAACCATGCCATATAGAATTTGTAACTCTAGATCGCTTATCTGAGCATGATTAGAACTTTGAGTTAAGATCACATAACTGAGCAAGTAGTGAAGCATTCTGTCTTCAACAGTGAGAAACCCAACGGCAAGGGTGTCACTAGACCGGTTGGCATCAACTCTCTGCTTTTTAGACTGAATTTGCTCTTCAGTGAAGCGACATAGAGATAAATAAAATGATCGGTTATCATAATCTTCCCATGGGCAAGGCAATTCAGAACCTAATTTTGCTCCGGTGCTAGGAATGGACAGACATTCTCCCAACTCATCAATGGTCAGAGATATGTCAATACCCTTGACAGATGTGCATATCTTGCCACCACGCTTAATCAGATTACAGTAAAAGACTCTGACAAGTTCGGGAAAAAATTTACCTTTAATCTCAATGAAGGAGTCAAGTCCCTGATGAGTAAGCAATGTTGGAAATGTCATCCCTGCTGTCAACAAAGAATCCAGAGCACCATACTTTGGTGTAAGAACTGGTCGATCAAGAAAATGAGCAAGAAATCGTTGCTTCTGTTCTTCAATTGCCAACAGCCTTGAGAGGTCCAAAGCATCCATGGATGGGTTCTTAGAACGAAGAGGTTTACGTGAGGAAGAGGCCATGGAAGCTGAATTTGAGAATTTTCGAGTTATAGGGTTTAGCAGGACCGAATTGGGGCTTTTTGATACAGACCAATTCAACAAAAATTGGTAGTATGAATAGATGGAGATGGATATTAGGAGCAAAACCCACAAAGAATTCTTGAAAACGAACAAGAATTGCGGAAGATATGGGGAAAATAGTAGTGTTGGTGTCGCACGAGAGAGAGAAGGAACCAGAGGGGATATAATCGATTATGAGCATAAAACCCAGAAAAATATATAGTATCGGGCATGTAATCGATTACTACCTTTTATGTAATCGATTACATACTGTAAAATTTGAATAATAATTCAAATTCGAGGAGGTAATCGATTACACTGCATGGGTAATCGATTACCCTCCTTTCTGGAAGAGGAACAGGGCCAGAATAATCCCTGTAATCGATTACTGATCCTATGTAATCGATTAATATGACTAAAACCTTGAAAATTCAGACATTATAGGCACAGCATGAAGAATATCTCTAACAGAGATCTATAATGTAAATACAAATACCTAAGAATGCATTGCTATTCAATTTAATACCCTTTTTGATGGATATAAGGTTGTTTTTAGAACTTTATTACTAATACCATATTCTAATATTGTGACTTTGAAGACCATCCTTTGTAGATGACAATCCTAAACACAAGGTCTTCATGCACATTTGCTCAAATAAACTTAATGGTATTTTTCTAGATACCCAAATTCCTTTGGGTCCTTTTGGGTTAGTATCCCATATGATTCTTTTATTGGGGATTCCCTGATTTCTTTAATGACTTTGTTTTACCACTTGGGTTAATTCATCAATTCTTGACTTAAGGCTTATGCATGGACCTAAGTATGTAAAAGCACTTTGAACATCTTATTCTAGATCTATCTTATCTTGCATGTTTTTAGTTTTATTTTGTAAAGATGAGATGATCCTACTTTCATGTGCATAAACTTCATATATGTTCAAGAAACTATCATGCAATCAAACAAAGATGCTTTATAATTTTAACATATGAAATTGCATTACTAACCTCTTTATCAGAATGATGTGTTGCCATTAAAGTGTGACAAGCTTCCTCATGTTGAATGATGAACTTGCGCCATTGTCATCCAAGTTTGTCTTCTTTGTTTTGGAACCCCTTTTCTCATATTCCTTCTTTCAAGCTTATAACCTTGTGCTACTAATCTAGCCTAATTTTCTATCTACGATTTCTTGTTCTTCTAATTCGTTTCTAAACATCTATTTGGCTTCAATGATATACTTATCATTTAGGGAACCGATATACATATTAGGTTTTTCTCAAACTAGTTCAACCCTTGTGGCTTGAATTCATTACTTATCTCCTAAAGGATTGTGTACTCTAGATGGCTCTATTTTAGTATGGTTTGAGAAGGCGTACCTATTTTTCTTATGCTAACAAATTACTCCTTTTTCATTATTCTCATGTAAGATATAAAGATTTTTTTTTGTCTCCAATCATGTGTGATATGCAGCCATTATCAAGATATTATAAATCCTTTGCTGTTTTTCATACACACTTACAAAACAAATTCTTATGAGGGAATGTTAAGAACCTAAATTGCTTTGGATTCTAGGTTATTGTTTGTCTTATCCACCCTCAGACATTGCCCACTTGATATTCCCATAATAACTTCTACTAGAAGCAAGTCCTATTCTATTGCAATAACTACAACCATATGGTCTATAACCTTCATATTATATCTAAGCATATCATAATATCTCCTAGGTTGTCTTGGAATAATTTGAAAATGATTCCTTTTGAAACTTTTATGCTTTGATTATATAGCATGAGTATGTAATCGATTACAGCAGTTATGGTAATCGATTACTTAGATGATTTTAACAGGCACGAGGACTGAGAAAAAGATTAATCGATTACAGGTCTATGGTAATCGATTACTAGGACATTTTTATAAGTTCTAACCTATAAATTCCTATGTAACATATTTCTAGAGGAACATATAATCATATAATCAACGTAATCAAATAAGTTTACATAAAGATCATGCAATGTAACATATAATCACATACTTAGATAAATATCTAATTAAATATCATGTTTATCTAAAATGCCTACTTTTCTTTTAATCTTAAAGACTTAATCTTTAGGATTATTTTGGGACATTTGAGGGTAGTCCTATAGTTCATATTTCTAGAAGAACTAGCATGCATGTGTTTACTCCTAAGAGATCTAATTCCATTTGAAGCATTTGACATTTTTCTTCTAAAGATGAACTAATAGCATTTTATCACTAAATTTAGAAGTACTATGAAACATCTTAAAGAAACTTTCTATAGGATATTCTAACTTATTTGAAATAGAAGTGTTGGTACTAACCTGGATATTTTCTTGTCAGAATTCTGAGACTGAGCCAACATCATTGTCATCCCAAGAAATATATGCTTTTCTGGAGTTTGAATCCTTCTTTTCAAACTTCTCCTTTAGTCCATGCTTCTTCTTTTCTTTGTAAGAACCTTTGAAAAATTCTTGACTATTAAGACCATGTTCTTATCATCTTGTGACTCTGCATCATATTCATCATTGATGCTTTCTTTGGCTTTTAGAGCAACAGACCGATGTCTCTTTTTGTTGTTCTCATATTGCTCAAGTCTGTTTATCTTCAAATCATGTTCTTGAAGTTTTCCAAAGGAGTAGCCAGAGTCATGTTGGAGAGACTTTTCTTCTTTGAGAAAGCAGTGTTCTTTTGGTTGCCATGTTCTTGTAAGGGATCTTAACATTTTCATGTTTATGGCATAATAAGAGAATTCCTTACCAAGAACAACCAAGTGATTCAATAATCGTGTGAACTGCTTTTGCATATCAAGTATGCTTTCTCCAGGCAATATTCTGAACATCTCATATTCTTGTGATAGAATATATTGATCTTTGAATCCTTTGACTTCATCAGTCCCTTCGTGTGTAACCATTAAAGTATCCCATATTCCTTTTGAAGATTTTCAAGTAGATACCCTAAGGAGTTTCTTCATACCAAGGACTGAAGTCTAGATGTTCATACCTTTTTAAGTCATGATGAACTTTCTTCTTTTCTTTGTCACTCCATGTGTTTTCTGGTTCTGATTGTGAACTTCCTTCAACTTTTACTACAGGCCCAAGGAGATCTTCTTCAATGACTTTTCAGATTCCCGCGTCTAATGGCTTTATGAAGATCATCATCTTGATATTTCAGAAATCGTAGAGTTCTCCATTGTAGAATGATGGCCTGTTTATTGTGAATCCTTCATTGGTACTTGTTGTAGATGAGGATGCTATCTTTTCCCGGATCTTAGTAATAACTTACCTAAACTTCCGCTCTGATACCAATTGTTAGTACAGATAGAAGCCTGAGAGGGGGGGGTGAATCAGAGTTGCCCCGATTTTCGCCTTATCGAAATTGTTACTTTCAAGAAGATGATGATCACCAGATGATTGTTGTGATCGCAGCGGAATTGAGAATTGCTTGAAAGTAAAAGATGAAGGATGAAGGAAATGACACAGAGAGTTTTATCCTGGTTCACCTTCAATCCACCGAAGGCTACGTCCAGTCCCTCAAAGAAACCCCTTGAGGATTTTTCCACTATTGATAAAAATCACTTACAAGTTCCTAACCCAAGGACCCCAAGAATTTCTACCAATATCCTGTGAAAGCAAACTACTTTCAACAGCCCCTGAAAGCAAACCGCTTTCAGTTCCTGAAGGCAAACCACCCTCAGACCTTGAAGCCTAACCTGCCTTCAATCGAACAACCCTTCACCGAATACCATGGTGAAGTTAGAATCCCTCAGAAAGATTACCACTTTCTGAAGAACCACTCCACTGAATTCCACAGTGAAGATTTCCCATGATCGAGTACTCTTAACGAATGCTTGCACCAAGGACCCTAAGATATCTTATCAATCTTCCTGAAGCAACCCACTTCTAATTGATCAAGTCTTCTTAGCAATAATTGTGCCAAGGACCCTAAGAGGACCCATCATGCCTCAGAAAGCAAACCGCTTTCTGATGACACCGCATTACCACGGTGGACTTTGAATCAAACTTGATTCAAAGGGCCTTTTTACAACCACCGAAAACTACGGTGAAAGAATCAACATGATTCAAATGGAAGAAGAAGAAGATGCCTTTTCTATGCATGATTCAATCCTTTTGACAAGAAGGATTGATCTTAGTTTGTATGCTCCAGGAAATTACAATGAAGGCTCTTCCATTCTGAGTTTCTCAAAAGTTGAACATCATGAGTGTTCTTATGAAAATGAGAGAACCGAAACTCAGAATGATGACTTTAATGAATATGAAAGTTATGGACCAAGTCATTTATGTTTCTGAGTGTCTAGGGACTTTATATAGGCACTAGAGGTCGTCCATGAACCAACACAACCTTTCCCAAATGGTTTGAGACACAATGGTTCATGAAATAACACATCTGTCAACCTGGTAATCGATTACCACAGTTAGTGTAATCGATTACACCATGTCGTTGAAGTTTGAATTTGAATTTCAAACTTGGTAATCGATTACACACTTGTGGTAATCGATTACACACTTCCTTTAATCGATTACGCACATCTGTAATCGATTACGCACATCTGTAATTGATTACAGACAGTCCAGAACTCAGTTTTATCCATTTTAAACCCTAATTGAGTGTTCCTACCAAGTTTAACTTATGAGAACATTTGTACTCAATTAGTTGATCTTTCATGAGCCTTCTAATGCAATTAAACCTTAATAAAGCATAGCACACTAAGTTGACAAGACTTACTTAAAACTAGAACCTTCATGTTTTGATCTTGACGTTCTGAGCCTGGTTCTTGAAGTCTTTCTTCTCTTAAGTCTTCTTGAAGTCTTTCTTCTTTTTGTTCCTTTCTTTCTTGAAGTCTTCTTGAAGTCTTCCTTTTCTCTTCTGAAGTCTTTCTTCTTTTTGTGATGTGTTTGTCTTCATCAAAACCTCCGTCGAGTCCAAGGACGAGACTTAATTTACAGACGCGACGTGGGAGTTGGAAGAAAAGATGAGGGAACAATATCCCGCTTTGTTTCTTGACTTGTAGTTTCGGGGGCGAAACTCTTTTAAGGGGGGTGGTATAGTAAGACCCTCAATTTTGTGTGATAGTATTTTGGCCCCTGTAACTCTTATGAATATAGTTTGAATCTTTTTGAAGTATATTGATTATACTTTGTCTTGAATTATTTAGTAATTCGAGTTAGTATTTGGTTGATATATTAAGTTTTATTTATGAGAAATATGTGTTTGAGTATGGAATTATGTATTGTTTAAACCTTGGCTGAAATGGCGACATTTTGAAAGGGAAGTTGAGATCGTCCTGTGAAACTGGTTGAGATCGTCCTGTAAACTTGCAGACTATGTTGGCAGACTAAGTTGGCAGACTATGTTGGCAGACTAAGTTGGCAGACTAAGTTGGCAGACTATGTTGGCAGACTATGTTGGCGGACTGTTTTGGCAGACTGTTTCTCCGTTGGCAGACTATGACTTCGTTTTGTCTGGTCTGGTCAGCCGCTATTGTTGACTTTAAAAGTGAGTGTCAAATACCTTGGGAATGATAAACTTCCGTTTTTATTGACTCTTAAGAGATAAAATGTCACAATCATTAATGAGCATTAATGACTTGCCGTTTTCTTTGACTTAGAATATTTTAATCTTTTCTAAGTCGGTTTCCTCACTCTATAAATACCAAGTTTCGTCAGTACGTTAATCTTTCATTTTCCCACACTTTTCTTCCCTTCGAAGTAAGCTGATGAGTGGATTTTATATGATGTTTTTAGGGTCTTTTTAGTCTTTTTATTTTATTATTTTTGAGTCACATGTAGGTTTTTTATTGTTTTTATGTAGATTTTATATTTATTTTGCATTTTGCATGTAGATTAGATTTTTTGTGTTTTTCTATCTTTATTTTATATTTTTAGGGGTTTTTCTAGTTATTTTATATTTTTAGGAAAAGCTGGTTTAGTTATCATTTTTGTCCAGGGACCAATATGTAAAGTTTCAGAAAGTCAGGGACCAAGTTGTAAAAGTTCAAGAGTGGAGGATTAAAAGTGGAGATTGAGAGAATATGAGGGCTTGAATTGAAGTGCTAACCAAGGGAGGACCAAAGTGAAAAAGAAGAATATGAAGAGTCACTCTCCAATTTAGCACATGGAAAAAATGTTTAAAGAATTGATGAAGGGTTTCAGAATTGATCAAGGCTGGTTAGTGGCTTTTTATGGCCATCAAAACCCACTACCATGAATGAAGAAGGAAGAACAAGCAAGAAGATGAAGAAGCAGCATCCCAACGCTCCAGCGTTGGGATCCCAGCGCTCCAGCGCTGGGGTTCTGACTAGATGATGAGTCAGATGGTGACCCAGCGCCCAAGCGTTGGAAAGCCAGCGCTCAAGCGCTGGGCCTCGGACAGAAAGTGGGTTTTTAATGCATCCTAGCGCCCAGGCGTTGGGAAAGCCAGCGCTCAAGCGTTGGAGGCTGGAATTTTACTATAAATAGGGCTCTTTTCTTCACTTGTAAGACACACCTTCATAGAATACAACAAGTATTCTCTCTTTCTCCCTCAAAGATCATTGTTCCTAGGACTTGTGGGAAGCCATACTTGAGCTCCTATCCAGGGTAATTCAATGAATCTTTTAGCCATGCTTGGCTAATTCTTCTTTTAAGTTTTTGGGTTGTTTTAATTTATAATTCATGTTCTAGTTTTCTTTTACATTTCTGAATAATATTTTCTATTCATGTTTATTTCTTTGTTCTTCATTAATCTTTATGCGCAAAAGATTCCATGCTTTCTACTTATTCATAAGGCCATTTGTTAAGTAGTAAGGGAAATAGGAAATAAAAAAGGTTATATGTTTGCATTACTTAAGGCTATAAGGATGTACGTAATCTTGTGTTGGCTCGGATTCCTTCTTCATCTTCTTCTCTAATTAACTAATAACCAATGCTATGGAGTTAGTAATTAGGAAAGGAAGTTCTACATTTCTTAAGGCCATTAGGGTGTAGAAACTTAGGCTATAGCACCATGAATTTGAATTTAAAGTTCAGAAATTTAGTAAGAGTTTTCTAGCATGTTTTATAGATTATGTAAATCAACCCAAGAGCTTAAATTCCTCTCATCTTATTTTTTATCATTTTATGCTATTGTTATATCTTTGTTCTAAACCAACTTCATATTTCTATCTTTTAATTTCTATGCTTAAGTACTAAATTTTATATCAATAAGAACACCTATCCCTTGGGTTCGATAATCTTTTATATTACGCGATAGTAAATTGTACACTTGCAATTTCATTATCATAAGCCGAATCCTTGACATTTGTCTGAAGCGTTCTTGTTGGTAAGTTGCTCAGACTCTTACTAATTCTGGAATTTCCATTATATTCAATTCAGTTCATCTTCTTGGAGTTTAACTTGTTCTATTTCCCTTGCGGCCATATTCTTCTTGTTCGTTGAAGACCAGAGCTGTTCGTTGTGAGTTCTTCTTGGTTCGTGAAGGACAGAGCTAAAGTTTCAAATCTTTTAAACTTTTAAGCCATTCGAGGTTGGTTTCTTTTCTAGTCCTTACGTTAGAACTCTGTTGTAATCTTTGTATTTCTAAAATAAGCCTTGAAGACCAAATAGAATCTGTTTTAAATCAATTTGGTAATGGTTTTTATCCATAAAGAAGTTTGGGTTTTAAAGAAATGAATTTAACAGTGATTTTACGTGAAAAACTCTGATTTTGGACTCCCAGACTGTGGGCCAACGCTTGGGCGTTGTGATCCAGCGCTTGGGCGCTGGGTTTCTTCGAGATTTCCCGTAATCAGGTGTTGCCAACGCTGGGGCGTTGGGTTCCAGCGCTAGGGCGCTGGAAGACACTCTGTTCTGCCCTGTTTTACGAAAAATTCTAATTTCGACCGTCTTGAGTTCTGTTTCTTTCCAGATTTCATCCTAGCCTTAAGAGAGTTAATTAAGTGAGTTTATATGCTATTTCTAGGTTGAAGAACAAGTGTATGCAACCTAAGAGAAGGTAAGGGTAACTCAATCTTAGTATTATGATATTGTGATATTTTGGTGTAATTCTGATTGCAGAATACGGACTGTGATTGATTATGAGTTTGTTTGAATGCTGTTGATGATAGTATGATATAACGAATATGTTGTATGGTTATGAGATTGAATTGCTTGAATATATTTTGTAAGAGCTTACTGTGTTATGTATTGACATAACTATGAAACGAGTGAACCGTTATTGTTCATGGGGATTCGATTACTGTCATGACAGGTGCACTACAGGTGCATGATTTTAGGTTTTGATGTGGCGAACTATTATGCGTCGCGGGATCATGCCGAGGGTGGTGTGGAAAAGTCTCTTCCATGTTCTAAGTCATCCTGGCCAGATACGGCAAAAACCCAATGAGCTATGTGCATTATTCGTTGAAAGGCTAACCAGCATATGTGTTGTGATGAATGAGACTTATTATGTGAAGTTATGAGTTATTGACAGATATATTGTGAATTGTTGTATCATTTATAGTATAAGGGTTAATACTGGTTACTCTGTAATGTACTTCTAATACTGTATTTCTATATCCTTATATTTGAGTTAACCCTTTGCTGTTTATGCTTGTGTTTTCTTTCTTTTTGGCGCTTAACCCCAGATGACCAGCAATGAGGGAAGACTTGAAGGCTGCGTGGATGCAAGCTTGAGGAACTTTTGGAGCAGATTTGAAGATAAAGTTTAGTTTCCGCTATTTTGTAAACTTAGCACATGTGTGCAATACATTACTTTCATTACGTCTTGTTTTCCTTACTGTAATATTACTGACTAAGGGGTACACTTATTAAATATATGTGAGACGTTGTTTTGGAAAACTTGAGATGTTTTGAGAGATTTTTATTTTCCGCGTTTTTCCAATATGACTCTCGACTTAAAAATCGGGCTAGTACATAGGCCGGCTTTAGGGCTTCCTAACCAAATTTACGGCTTTTGGTCGATTTCAGGGTTTCCAGCCGATTTCAGGGTTTTCACCTGACTATAGTATAGGGTATTTGGACGATTTAAGGGCTCTGGGTCAATTTTATGGTTTTTCTGTAGTAGACTCTAGTCTTTTATACTGATGTTAGGGTTTTTCGGTTATTATAGGGTATTATGCCGGCTTGTGGGCTTTATGATCAACTTTAGGCCTTTTGGCCGATTTCAGCATTTTCAACCGATTTCAGGGTTTTTACAATGACTATAGTATAGGGTATTGGGACGATTTATGAGGTCTAGGTTAATTTTATGGTTTTTCGGTAGACTCTAGGCTTTTAGACTGATTTTAGGGTTTTTGGCTTATTATTGAGTTTTAGGCCGGCCTTACGGCTTTCTGTACAACTTTAGGGCTTTTGGCCAATTACAGCATTTTCATGGGATTTCAGGGTTTTTCCATTGACATAGTATAGGGTATTTGGACGATTTAAGGACTCTTGGTCGCTTTTATGGTTTTTCAGTAGACTCTAGGCTTTTAGACTGATATTAGGGTTTTCGGGTTATTATAGGGTATTAGGCCGGCTTTAGGGCTTTCTGATCAACTGTAGGGCTTTTGGCCGATTACAACATTTTAATGCGATTTCAGGGTTTTTCCACTGACTATAGTATACGGTATTTGGACTATTTAAGGGCTCTGGGTCGATTTTATGGTTTTTCAATAGACTCTAGGATTTTAGACTAATTTTAGGGTTTTCGGCTTACTATAGGGTGTTACGCTGGCCTTAGGGATTTCTGATCAACTTTAGGGTTTTTGGCCAATTACTGCATTTTCAGCCGATTTCAGGGTTTATCCGCTTACTATAGCATAGGGTATTTGGAAGATTTAAGGGCTCTTGGGCAATTTTATAGTTTTTCTGTTGTAGGCTCTAGTCTTTTAGCCTGATTTTAGGGTTTTCTGGTTATTATAGGGTTTTAGGCCGGCTTTAGGGCTTTCTGATCAACTTTAGGGCTTTTGGCCGTTTTGAGCTTTTTCGGCCGATTTCAGGGTTTTTTCCACTGACTATTGTATAAGGTAATTGGATGATTTAAGGGCTTTAGGGATCTCAAATCAATTTTAGGGCTTTTGGCTGATTTATGGGTTTTCGTCCGATTTCAGGATTTTTTCGTTGACTTTAGTATAGGGTATTTGGACGATTTAAGGGCTGGGGGTCAATTTTATGGTTTTTCAGTAGACTCTAGGCTTTTAGTCTGAGTTTAGGGTTTTTGGCTTATTATAAGTATTAGACCGACCTTGGGGCTTTCTGATCAACTTTAGGGCTTTTGGCGGATTACAACATTTTCAGCCGATTTCAGGGTTTTTCCGCATACTATAATAGTATAGGGCATTTTGACGCTTTAAGGGCTCTGGGTCAATTGTATGGTTTTCTGTTGTAGACTCTATTCTTTTAGACAGATTTTAGGGTTTTCAAGTTATTATAGGGTTTAAGGCCAGCTTTAGGGCTTTATGATCAACTTTAGGGCTTTTGGCCGATTTCAGCATTTTCGGCCAATTTCAGGGTTTTTCCACTGACTATAGTATATGGTATTTGGACGATTTAAGGGCTCTAGGACAATTTTATGGTTTTTCAGTAGACTTTTGGCTTTTAGGCTGATTTTAGGGTTTTTGGCTTATTATAGGATTTTAGGCCGGCTTTAGGGCTTTCTGATCAACTTTAGGGCTTTGGGCCAATTACAGCATTTTCATGCGATTTCTGGGTTTTTCCACTGACTATAGTATATGGTATTTGGATGATTTAAGGGCTCTTGGTAAATTTTATGGTTTTTCTGTTGTAGACTCTAGGCTTTTAGACTGATTTTAGGGTTTTCAGCTTATTATATGGTTTTAGGCCGGCTTTAGGGCTTTCTGGTAAACTTTAGGGCTTTTTGCGGATTTCAGCATTTTCGGCTGATTTCAGGGTTTTTCTGCAGACTATAGTATAGGGTATTTGGACGATTTAAGGGCTTTGGGACAATTTTATGGTTTTCCTGTTTAGAATCTAGGCTTTTAGACTTATTTTAGGGATTACGGCTTATTATAGGGTTTTAGGCTAGCTTTATGGCTTTCTGATCAACATTAGGGCTTTTGGCCGATTTCAGCATTTTCGACCGATTTAAGGGTTTTTCCGCTTACTATAGTATAGGGTATTTGGAGGATTTAAGGGCTCTGGGTCAATTTTATGGTTTTTCTGTTGTAGACTCTAGGCTTTAGGCTTAATTGCAATTTTAGTCCCTCATGTATCACGTTTGTGTGATTTGGGTCCCCCGATTTTTAATTGCGCGATTTCAGTCCTTAAACTTTTTTTTTGTGCGATTTTAGTCCAGCCGTTAGTCTTGGTTAAATTCCGAACAGAATATTCTTATCTAGATTCCTTTTTACTAACCGCACCCCTCATTTTACTAACTACACCCCTCACATAAATATAAAACATAAAAAATAAATTAAATAATTAAATGTAATTAATAGAAAAATATTATTTTTATAAATAAAAGAAAAATAAAAAGCTGAAACCCTGCTTCTTCTTCCCTTCCTTCACCTTCTTCTTCTTCCTCCTCTTCTTCTTCAACCCACCCCAAACGGAACCCTCACCCCCAAACCCAGACCTCAGCCTCCATTGCTCGTCCTCTTTGGGCTTCCTCCAGTGCCGCCACGCACACCACCGCTCCACCTCCGCGAACGGCAAACGGCACCTCGCCGTGCCTCCAACTTTGCCATCGATCTCTCTCTCACTCGATGGTCCACCACCGCGCACGGCTGGAACCACCAAGGGTCGCCGTACCAAGTTCCCCCCTCAAATCGAAGCACAACTGCCGCCATCTACTGGCCTTTCCCCACCCAACCACCACCACCACCGCCACCCACAACCCCCACACACCACTAACTCTAATCCTTTCTCCCTAAATCCCAATCAGCCACCGCACCTCCTTTAAACCTCTTTCCTGAAACTAAAATCAACCACCACCACCTCTAATTTCTCTTACCCGAAACACCATAACCATCACCTACAATCAACCTTGAGTCCCGTGGTTGTACAAGGAAACTCAGCCGTGGACCTCCAATTTGGACCGTCGTTAAGGGTCTCGACCACGACAACAGTGCGGCCATGGCTGGGCTTTAGAGGTTTCAGGTGAGTGGAAGGCTGGGGTTCTGACTCTGGTTGTTGGTTTATGATTTGGGAGAAGCTTGTTGATTTTAGTCCCCCTTTCATCTTTCTCTTCTCTGGTTGGGATTTGGTGTTGTGGTAGAGGAAATAATTTGGCTG
Source organism: Acmispon strigosus (assembly GCA_030819835.1). Taxonomy (NCBI): domain Eukaryota; kingdom Viridiplantae; phylum Streptophyta; class Magnoliopsida; order Fabales; family Fabaceae; genus Acmispon; species Acmispon strigosus. The sequence continues at coordinate 3,215,028 of JAUAMA010000003.1, forward strand.
TTTGGTGGTGAAATGGAGTTGCAATGGTTCAATGGTGGCTCTGGTTGTAAGTAAAGGTTGATTGATGCGCAGACACAATGGTGGTTTGTTGGGTTGAAATGAAGGTTAAAGGTAAATTGGTGATGATTTGTGCTTGTTTAGGATGGTAGTGGTGTTGGTTTTGAGGATGAAATTGGAGGTGGTGTGGGGTGGGTGGGGGTGGGGGGTTGTGGGTGGCGGTGGTGGTTGTGGTTGTGGTTGTGTGAGTGAGGGTGGGGGGACAAGAAGAAGATGATGATGATGAAGGTGGGTGGTGCTGAATCTAGATTTTTTTTTTAATTAAGTGTAGGTGGTGCAGAAAGTAAAAAGAGGGGGTGAAAGTAGTAAGTGTCGTTAGTGATTGGACGGAGCATTGACGGAGGGACCAAAATCGCACAAAAAATAAGTTCAAGGACTAAAATCGCGCAATTAAAAATCGGGGGACCCAAATCGCACAAACATGATACATGAGGGACTAAAATTGCAATTAAGCCTAGGCTTTAAGACTTATTTTTGGGTTTTTTATTATTATTAGGTTTTATGCCGACCTTAGGGCTTTCTGATCAACTTTAGAGATTTTGGTCGATTTCAGGGTTTTTCTGCTGACTATAGTATACAGTATTTGGACGATTTAAGGGCTCTGGGTCAATTTTATGGTTGTTCTGTAGACTCTAGGATTTTAGACTGATTTTAGGGTTTTTGGCTTATTATAGGGTTTTAGGCCGGCTTTAGGGATTTCTAATCGACTTTAGGGCTTTTGGCCGATTACGGCATTTTCATTGATTTCACGGTTTTTCCGCTAACTATAGTATAGGGTATTTGTTGATTTAAGGGCTCTGGGTCAATTTTATGGTTTTTCTATTGTAGAAACTAGGGTTATAAACTGATTTTAGGGTTTTTCGACTTATTATAGGGTTTTAGGCGAGCCTTAGGGCTTTCTTGATCACATTTAGTGCTTTTGTCCAATTACAGCATTTTCAGCCGATTTTAGGGTTTTTCCGCTTACTATAGTATAGGGTATTTGGACAATTTAAGGGCTCAGGGTCAATTTGAAGGTTTTTCTGTTGTAGACTTTTGGGTTTTTCGGTTATTATATGGTATTAGGCCTGCTTTTGGGCTTTCTAATCAACTTTAGGTCTTTTGGCCAATTTCAGCATTTTCAGCCGATTTTAGGGTTTTTGCGTTGACTATAGTATAGGGTATTTGGACGATTTACGGGCTCTGGGTCAATTTTATGGTTTTCCAGTAGACTCTAGGATTTTAGACCGACTTTATGGTTTTAGGCTGGCTTTAGGGATTTCTAATCATCTTTGGGGCTTTTGGCCGATTTCAGGGTTTTCAGCCAATTTCAGGGTTTTCGACCGATTTCAGGGTTTTTCCGCTTTCTATAGTTTAAGGTATTTGGAAGACTTAAGGCCTCTGGGTCAATTTTATGGTTTTTCAGTAGACTCTTGGCTTTTAGACTGATTTTAGGGTTTTCGGCTTATTATTGGGTTTTAGGCTGGCCTTAGGGCTTTCTGATCAACTTTAGGGCTTTTGGCCGATATCAGCATTTTCAGCCGATTTCAAGGTTTTTCAGCTTACTATAGAATAGGGTATATGGACGATTTAAGGGCTCTAAGTCAATTTTATGGTGTTTCCGTAGACTCTAGGCTTTTTGACTGATTTTAGGGTTTTAGGCCGGCTTTTGGGCTTTCTAATCAACTTTCGGGATTTTGAATGATTTTAGGGTTTTCGGCCGATTTCAGGGTTTAAGGGCTCTAGGTCAATTTTATGGTTTTTCAGTAGATTATAGGATTTTAGACTGATTTTAGGGTTTTCGACTTATGATAGGGTTTTAGGCCGGCTTCAGGGCTTTCTGATCAACTTAAGGGCTTTTGGCGGATTATAGCATTTTCAGCCGATTTCAAGGTTTTTCCGCTTACTATAGTATAGGGTATTTGAACGATTTAAGGGCTCTGTGTCAATTTTATGGTTTTTCGGTTGTACACTCAAGTCTTTTAGACTGATTTTAGGGTTTTCGGCTTATTATAGGGTTTTAGGCCGTCTTTAAGGCTTTCTGATCAGCTTTAGGACTTTTAGCCGATTTCAGCATTTTCGGCCGGTTTCAGGGTTTTTCCGCAGACTATAGTAGTGGGTATTTAGACCCTTTAAGGGCTTTGGGTCAATTTTATGGTTTTTCAATAGACTTTAGGCTTTTAGACTTATTTTAGAGTTTTTGGCTTATTATAGGGTTTTAGTCCAACTTTAGGGCTTTTTGATCAACTTTAGGGCTTTAGGCCTATTACAGCATTTTCATTCGATTTTAGGTATTTTCGATGACTATTGTATAGGGTATTTTGACGATTTAAGGGCTTAGGGACAATTTTATGGATTTTCAGTAGACTCTAGGCTTTTGCTCTGATTTTAGGGTTTTTGGCTTATTATAGGGTTTTAGGCCAACTTTAGGGCTTTCTGATCAACTTTAGGGCTTTTGGCCGATTACAGCATTTTCATGCAATTTCAAGGTTTTTCCGCTGACTATAGTATAGGGTATTTAGACGATTTAAGGGCTCTCTGACAATTTTATGGTTTTTCTGTTGTAGACTCTAGGCTTTTAGACTAGTTTTAGGGGTTTTCGGCTTATTATAGGGTTTTAGGCCGACTTTACGACTTTCTGGTCAACTTTAGGGCTTTTGGCCGATTTCAGCGTTTTCGGCGAATTTCAGGGTTTTTGCGCTGACTATAGTATAGGTATTTAGACGATTTAAGGGCTCTGGGTTAATTTTATGGAGTTTGTGTAGACTCGAGGATTTTAGACTGATTTTAGGGATTTAGGCCGGCTTTAGGGTTTTCTAATCAACTTTAGGGCTTTAAGTCAATTTCTGGGTTTTCGCCGAGTTCAGTGTTTTTTTTCTTCTGACTATAGTATAGGTTATTTGGTCGAGTTATGGGCTGTGGGTCAATTTTGGTTTTTCAGTAGACTCAAGGCTTTTAGATTGCTTTTAGGGTTTTCGGCTTTTTATAGGGTTTTAGGCTAGCATTAGGGCCTTCTTATCAACTTTAGGGCTTTTGGACGATTACAGCATTTTCAGCCGATTTCAGGGTTTTTCTGCTGATTATAGTATAGTTTATTTGAACGATTTCAGGGCTCTGGGTCAATTTTATGGTTTTTCTGTTGTAAACTACAGGCTTTTAGACTGATTTTAGGGTTTTCAGCTTATTATAGGGTTTAAGGCCAGCTTTAGGGCTTTCTTTTCAACTTTAGGGCTTTTGGCCGATTTCAGCATTTTCGGCCGATTTTAGGGTTTTTCCGCTGACTATAGTATAGGGTATTTGGACGATTTAAGGGCTCTAGGTCTACTTTATGGAGTTTGTTTAGACTCTAGGCTTTTAAATCGATTTTAGGGAATAAGGCCGACTTTAGGGTTTTCTAATTAACTTTTGGGCTTTTGGCCGATTTCAGGGTTTTTCCACTGACTATTGTATAGGGTATATGGACGATTAAAGGGCTCCGTTTCGATTTTGGATTTTCGGTAGACTCTTGGCTTTTAGACTGATTATTGGGTTTTAGGCCGGCCTTAGGGCTTTCAGATCAACTTAGGGTTTTTGGCCAATTACGGTTTTTCTGTTGTAGACTATAGTCTTTTAGATTGATTTTAGGGTTTTCGGGTTATTCTAGGGTATTAAGTCGGCTTTAGGGCTTTCTGATGAACTATAGGGCTTTTGGTCGATTTCAGCGTTTTCAACCGATTTCAGGGTTTTTCCGCTTACTATATGGTATTTGAACGATTTAAGGGCTCTAGGTCAATTTTTTGGTTATAAGTAGACTCTAGGATTTTAGACTAATTTAAGGGTTTTCGGCTTATTATAGGGCTTTTGGCCGGCTTTAGGGCTTCCTGATCAACTTTAGTGATTTTGGCTGATTTAAGGATTTGTTAGGTGACTATAGTATAGGGCATTTGGAAGTTTTAAGGGCTCTTGGTCAATTTTATGGAGTTTCTTTTAACTCTTGGCTTTTAGACTGATCTTAAGGTTTTCGGCTTAGTATAAGGTTTTAGGCCGACATTAGGGCTTTCTGATCAACTTTAGGGCTTTTGGCCTATTTCAGCATTTTCGGCCGATTTAAGGGTTTTTCCGCTGACTATATAGTAAAGGGTATTTGGACGATTTAAGGGCTCTGGGTCAGTTTTATGGTGTTTCTGTAGACTCTAGGCTTTTAGACTGATTTCAGGGTTTTAGGCTTGCTTTAGGGATTTCTAATCAACTTTTGGGCTTTTGGCGGATTTCAGGGTTTTCGGCCGATATCAAGGTTTTTCTGCTAATTACAGTATACGGTATTTGGACGATTTTAGGGGTCTGAGTCAATTTTATAGTTTTTCAGTAGACTCTTGGATTTTAGACTGATTTCAGGGTTTTCGGATTATTATTGCGTTTTAGGCCAGTCTTAGGTCTTTCTGATCAACTTTAGGGTTTTGGCCGATTTAAGGGGTCTGGGTCAATTTTATGGTTTTTCAGTAAACTCTAGGCTTTTAGACTGATTTTAGGGTTTTCGACTTATTATAGGGTTTTAGGCCGGCTTTAGAGCTTTCTGATCAACTTTAGGGATTTTGGCTGATTTAAGGGTTTGTCCGGTGACTATAGTATAGGGAATTTGGAAGATTTAAGGGCTCTAGGTCAATTTTATGGAGTTTCTTTAAAATCTTGGCTTTTAGACTGATTTTAGGGTTTTCGGCTTAGTAGAGGGTCTTAGGCCGGCTTTAGGACTTTCTGATCAAATTTAAGGCTTCTTGATCAACTTTAGGGCTTTTAGCCGATTTCAGCATTTTTCGGCCGATTTAAGGGTTTGTCCACTGACTATAGTATAGGGTATTGGGACGATTTAAGGGCTCTGAGCAAATTTGTGGTGTTTCTGTAGACTCTAGGCTTTAAGACTGATTTTAGGGTTTTAGGCCGGCTTTAGGGCTTTCTAATCAACTTAAGGGCTTTTGGCCGGTTTCAAGGCTTTATGCCGATTTGAGGGTTTTTCCGCTGAATATAGTAAAGGGTATGTGGACGATTTAAGGGCTCTGGGTCAATTTTATGATTTTTCAGTATACTCTAGGTATTTAGACTGATTTTAGGGCTTTCTGATCAACTTTAGGGCCTTTGGCCAATTACAGCATTTTCGTGCGATTATTATAGGCTCAGCATTTTCGACCGTTTTCAGGGTTTTTCCGCTGACTATGGTTATTTGGACGATTTAAGGGCTCAGATTCAATTTTATGGTTTTTCTGTTGTAGAGTCTAAGCTTTTAGACTGATTTTAGGGTTTTTGGCTTATTATTGGGTTTTAGGCCGGCCTCAAGGCTTTCTGATCAACTTTAGGGCTTTTGGCCGATTACTGCTTTTTCAGATGATTTCAGGTTTTTTTCCGCTTACTATAGTATAGGGTTTTTGGTCGATTTATGGGCTCTGGGTCAACTTTATGGTTTTTCAGTAGACTCTAGGCTTTTATACTGATTTTAGGGTTTTCGGTTTATTATAGGGTTTTAGGCCGGCTTTAGGGCTTTCTGATCTACTTTAGGGCTTTTGGCCGATTACAGCATTTTCATGCAATTTTAGGGTTTTTCCGCTGACTATAGTATAGGGTTTTTGGACGATTTAAGGGCTCTAGGTCAATGTTATGGTTTTTCTGTTGTATACTCTTAGCTTTTAAACTGATTTTAGGGTTTTCGGCATATTATAGGGTTTTAGGCCGGCTTTAGAGCTTTCAGGTTAACTTTAGGGCTTTAGGCGGATTTCAGCATTTTCGACCGATTTCAGGGTTTTTCCGCTTACTATATAGTATAGGGTATTTGGACGATTTAAAGGCTTTGGGTCAATTTTATGGTTTTTCAGTAGATCTAAGCTTTTAGACAGATTTTAGGGTTTTCGGCTTATTATAGGGTTTTAGGCTGGCCTAAGGGCTTTCTGATCAACTTTTGGGCTTTAGGCCGGTTACAGCATGTTCAGCTGATTTCAGGGTTTTTCCGATTACTATAGTATAGGGTATTTGGAAGATTTAAGGGCTATGGGTCAATTTTATAGTTTTTGAGTAGACTCTCTAGGCTTTTATACTGATTTTGTAACAGCCCGATTTTTAAGTCGAGAGTCACATTGGAAAAAACGCGGAATAACACTTAAATAAAAACCTTTCAAAACATCTCAAGTTTTCCAAAACAACGTCTCACATATATTTAATAAGTGTAGCCCATAGTCAGTAATATTACAGCAAAGAAAACAAGACGTAATGAAAGTAATAAGTTGCACACATGTGCTAAGTTTACAAAATAGCGGAAACTAAACATCATCTTCAAATCTGCTCCAAAAGTTCCTCAAGCTTGCATGCACACAACCTTCAAGTCTTCCCTCATTGCTAGTCATCTGGCGTTAAGCGCCAAAAATAAAAGAAAACAGAAGCAGAAATAGCAAGGGGTTAACTCAAATATAAGGATATAGAAATACAGTATTAGGAGTACATTATAGAGTAAACAGTATTAACCCTTATACTATAACTGATACAACAATTCCCAATATATCTGTCAATAATTCATAACTTCACAGAATAAACCTCATTCATCACAACCCATATGCTTGTTAGCTTTTCAAAGAATAACGCACGTAGCTCATTGGGTTTTTGCCGTATTTGGCCAGGATGACTTAGAACATGGAAGAGACTTTTCGACACCACCCTCTGGTATGATCCCGCGACGCATAATAGTTCGCCACATCAAAACCTAAAATCATGCACCTGCAGTGCATCTGTCATGACAGTAACTGAATCCTCAGGAACTACTGGTTCCCACAGTTTACAGAATCCTCATGAACAATAACGGTTCACTCGTTCATAGTTATGTCAATATATACATAACACAGTAAGCTCTGCTTACAGAATATATTCAAGCAATTCAATCTCATAACCATACAACATATTCTTTATATCATACTATCATCAACAGTATTCAAACAAACTCATAATCAATCACAGTCCGTATTCTGCAATCAGAATCACAACAATATCACAATATCGTAATAATAAGATTGAGTTACCCTTACCTTCTCTTAGGTTGCATACACTTGTTCTTCAACCTCGAATGGCCTAAAAGTTTAAGAGATTTGAAACTTCAGCTCTGTCCTTCACGAACCAAGAAGAACTCACAACGAACAGCTCTGGTCAACAAGAATGCTTCAGAAAAATGTCAAGGATTCAGCTTACTTTGAAGAGAAGAAAGGTGTGGGAAAATGAAAGATTAACGTACTGGCGAAGCTTGGTATTTATAGAGTGAGGAAACCGACTTAGAAAATATTAAAATATTCTAAGTCAAAGAAAACGGCAAGCCATTAATGCTTATTACATTTTATCTCCTAAGAGTCAATAAAAACGGAAGTTTATCATTCCCAAGGTATTTGACACTCACTTTTAAAGTCAACAAAAGCGGCTGACCAGACCAGACCAAACGAAGTCATAGTCTGCCAACGGAGAAACAGTCTGTCAAAACAGTCCGCCAACATAGTCTGCCAACACAGTCTGCCAACTTAGTCTGCCAACACAGTCTGCCAACATAGTCTGCCAACATAGTCTGCCAACATAGTCTGCCAACATAGTCTGCCAGGTTACAGGACGATCTCAACCAGTTTTACAGGACGATCTCAACCAGTTTCACAGGACGATCTCAACCAGTTTCACAGGACGATCTCAACCAGTTTTACAGGACGATCTCAAATCCCCTTTCAAAACGTCGCCATTTCAGCCAAGGCTTAAACAATACATAATTTCATACTCAAACACATATTTCTCATAAATAAAACTTAATATATCAATCAAATACTAACTCGAATTACTAAATAATTCAAGACAAAATATAATTAATATACTTCAAAAGATTCAAACTATAATCATAAGAGTTACAGGAGCCAAAATACTATCACACAAAATTGAGGGTCTTACAATACCACCCCCCTTAAAAGAGTTTTGCCCCCGAAACTACAAGTCAAGAAACAAAGCGGGATATTGTTCTCTCATCTTTTCTTCCAAATCCCACGTCGCGTCTCCCGTCGCCTGGTTCTAAATCACCTTTACAAGCGGAATCTGCTTGTTCTTCAACTGTTTAATCCTACGATTTGCAATACTCATCGGAGGAACCTCAAACGTCAAATTATCCTTTAACTGAACATCATCCTGAGTGATAACATGAGAAGGATCTGGAACATATTTACGCAACTGAGATATATGAAGCACATCATGAATCTTGGACAAGAAAGGCGGTAAAACAATACGATAAGCCACGGGTCCAACTCTCTCGATGATCTGATATAGTCCAATAAACTTCACTTCCTCCAACCAGAACTCACACTTAGCTGAATTCGCAAAGAGAACCTTCTCTCGCAGAACGGTCAACACCTGGCGCAGGTTTTCTTCGTGCTCCTCTCGACTCATCGAATAGATTAGGATGTCATCAATAAAGACGACCACGAACCTATCAAGAAAAGAATAAGATCTTGCACAGAAACATACAAGATCTGGAGATTAACTCAAGGTCAGTCACAAACTTGTCTAGAAAAGAATAAGATCTTGCACAAGAAATATACAAGATCTGAAGATTAACTCCAAATGTCATCACTAAAAACTCATAGTGTCCACATCGAGTACGAAACGCAGCCTTCTGAATGTTTGTCTCCTTAACTCGAATTTGATGATAACCCGATCGCAGATCAATCTTCGAGAAAACAGCAGCTCCATGAAGTTGTCCAACAAATCATCAATCCTAGGCAAAGGAAAACGATTCTTCACTGTCACCTTATTCGGCTGCCTGAAGTCTACACAAAGTCGTGATCTACCATCTTTCTTCTTCACAAGTAGTACTGGCGCTCCCCATGGAGAAACACTGGGTTGGATGAACCCTTTCGCCATGAGATCATCATTCTGACTCTTCAGTTCTACTAACTCTGCTGGCGCCATTCGGTAAGATGCGATAGAAATCGGCCCGGTTCCAAGAACCAAATCAATCAAAAAGCTCGGTATCACAAACAGGTGGTAACCCTGGCACATCTTTAGGAAACGCATCTTCGAAGTCATGAACAATAGGAATACTCTGCACTCCATCTGACGATGATTCTCCAACACTCGCTGCTAAGAGAACCTTCAAAGCTCCTCTTCTCAGGGAGGACTTTGAATGATAAGAGTCCAGAAAAAATCGAACGTCTTAAGAACAGGAGTTATTACCTCCTTATATTAACAAACCAAGCAAGTTATATCCATTCTAAATCCTTATGCTAAATACAAGAGCTATTAACTGGCACCAGACTTAATTCAATAATGATAGAGTCAAACAAGGTCAACCAAAACTAAAACATAACATCAAAGATAACACAGTGTCTACTCATTATATTAGAGAACGACGAACTAACAATACTACTTCTAAAGGAGTTTCATCCCAAAAGCCTCAGATCAAGTTCGCAACGAACTTCCTATCCCGGAACATTAAAGGACAATTCAAGCAAACAAAGGTTGCAGTCAAACTTTTTGGCAGTAGGGATAGATACCACCAAGTCGAACGGCAACTCTGACACAGGAAAATTTAACTTTGCCACACAATCAATAGCAATAAAAGGGTGGGTAGCACCCGAATCAAGTAATACAGAAAGAGGAATACCAGATATGTCACAACGATCCTTGATCAGTCCCTCAGCATCATCAGCTGTATTTCCAGAGATATTATACACTCTACCGTGAGTAACAGGTCGTTTCCCACGCGTAGCATTCACAGCACCCTCCTTCTTCGGCTCTCGGCAGTCTCTAGCAGTATGCCCCAGCTTCTGACAATTCCAGCAAGTCATGGTTTTCGCAGTGCAGCTACTAGCATAATGCCCCTTCCCATTGCATTTATAACAAACCACATCCTCGATCGGTTTCGGAGCTCCCCGAATGCCCAAGTTATCTCCAATAGGTCGGTCGGACCCAAAAGCACGCTCCTTGGCTTGCGGCCTCTGATATGGCTTCTTCTCCTTGTTGTCTCTCGCAGAATGGAACCTGGTTGTTCCTCCACTTCCCTGTGACTTGTTCTTACGGTTGTCGATGGCCTCGATGCCCTTAGCTTTTTCCACTAACTGTTGGTAGCGCTCAATCCCCAAAGGTTGCACAGCACGCTTCAAATCATAGTTCAGCCCGTCGATAAAGCGCTCACACATGAACTCCTCATCAATCTGGTCTCGGAAAAACCTGTAGTGTCTGGCTAGCGACTCCATGGGAAAGGCAATTCAGAACCTAATTTTGCTCCGGTGCTAGGAATGGACAGACATTCTCCCAACTCATCAATGGTCAGAGATATGTCAATACCCTTGACAGATGTGCATATCTTGCCACCACGCTTAATCAGATTACAGTAAAAGACTCTGACAAGTTCGGGAAAGAATTTACCTTTAATCTCAATGAACGAGTCAAGTCCCTGATGAGTAAGCAATGTTGGAAATGTCATCCCTGCTGTCAAGAAAGAATCCAGAGCACCATACTTTGGTGTAAGAACTGGTCGATCAAGAAAATGAGCAAGAAATCGTTGCTTCTGTTCTTCAGTTGCCAACAGCCTTGAGAGGTCCATAGCATCCATGGATGGGTTCTTAGAACGAAGAGGTTTACGTGAGGAAGAGGCCATGGAAGCTGAATTTGAGAATTTTCGAGTTCTAGGGTTTAGCAGGACCGAATTGGGGCTTTTTGATACAGACCAATTCAACAACAATTGGTAGTATGAATAGATGGAGATGGATATTAGGAGCAAAACCCACAAAGAATTCTTGAAAACGAACAAGAATTGCGGAAGATATGGGGAAAATAGTAGTGTTGGTGTCGCACGAGAGAGAGAAGGAACCAGAGGGGATGTAATCGATTATGAGCATAAAACCCAGAAAAATATATAGTATCGGGCATGTAATCGATTACTACCTTTTATGTAATCGATTACATACTGCAAAATTTGAATAATAATTCAAATTCGAGGAGGTAATCGATTACACTGCATGGGTAATCGATTACCCTCCTTTCTGGAAGAGGAACAGGGCCAGAATAATCCCTGTAATCGATTACTGATCCTATGTAATCGATTAATATGACTAAAACCTTGAAAATTCAGACATTATAGGCACAGCATGAAGAATATCTCTAACAGAGATCTATAATGTAAATACAAATACCTAAGAATGCATTGCTATTCAATTTAATACCCTTTTTGATGGATATAAGGTTGTTTTTAGAACTTTATTACTAATACCATATTCTAATATTGTGACTTTGAAGACCATCCTTTGTAGATGACAATCCTAAACACAAGGTCTTCATGCACATTTGCTCAAATAAACTTAATGGTATTTTTCTAGATACCCAAATTCCTTTGGGTCCTTTTGGGTTAGTATCCCATATGATTCTTTTATTGGGGATTCCCTGATTTCTTTAATGACTTTGTTTTACCACTTGGGTTAATTCATCAATTCTTGACTTAAGGATTATGCATGGACCTAAGTATGTAAAAGCACTTTGAACATCTTATTCTAGATCTATCTTATCTTGCATGTTTTTAGTTTTATTTTGTAAAGATGAGATGATCCTACTTTCATGTGCATAAACTTCATATATGTTCAAGAAACTATCATGCAATCAAACAAAGATGCTTTATAATTTTAACATATGAAATTGCATTACTAACCTCTTTATCAGAATGATGTGTTGCCATTAAAGTGTGACAAGCTTCCTCATGTTGAATGATGAACTTGCGCCATTGTCATCCAAGTTTGTCTTCTTTGTTTTGGAACCCCTTTTCTCATATTCCTTCTTTCAAGCTTATAACCTTGTGCTACTAATCTAGCCTAATTTTCTATCTACGATTTCTTGTTCTTCTAATTCGTTTCTAAACATCTATTTGGCTTCAATGATATACTTATCATTTAGGGAACCGATATACATATTAGGTTTTTCTCAAACTAGTTCAACCCTTGTGGCTTGAATTCATTACTTATCTCCTAAAGGATTGTGTACTCTAGATGGCTCTATTTTAGTATGGTTTGAGAAGGCGTACCTATTTTTCTTATGCTAACAAATTACTCCTTTTTCATTATTCTCATGTAAGATATAAAGATTTTTTTTTGTCTCCAATCATGTGTGATATGCAGCCATTATCAAGATATTATAAATCCTTTGCTGTTTTTCATACACACTTACAAAACAAATTCTTATGAGGGAATGTTAAGAACCTAAATTGCTTTGGATTCTAGGTTATTGTTTGTCTTATCCACCCTCATACATTGCCCACTTGATATTCCCATAATAACTTCTACTAGAAGCAAGTCCTATTCTATTGCAATAACTACAACCATATGGTCTATAACCTTCATATTATATCTAAGCATATCATAATATCTCCTAGGTTGTCTTGGAATAATTTGAAAATGATTCCTTTTGAAACTTTTATGCTTTGATTATATAGCATGAGTATGTAATCGATTACAGCAGTTATGGTAATCGATTACTTAGATGATTTTAACAGGCACGAGGACTGAGAAAAAGATTAATCGATTACAGGTCTATGGTAATCGATTACTAGGACATTTTTATAAGTTCTAACCTATAAATTCCTATGTAACATATTTCTAGAGGAACATATAATCATATAATCAACGTAATCAAATAAGTTTACATAAAGATCATGCAATGTAACATATAATCACATACTTAGATAAATATCTAATTAAATATCATGTTTATCTAAAATGCCTACTTTTCTTTTAATCTTAAAGACTTAATCTTTAGGATTGTTTTGGGACATTTGAGGGTAGTCCTATAGTTCATATTTCTAGAAGAACTAGCATGCATGTGTTTACTCCTAAGAGATCTAATTCCATTTGAAGCATTTGACATTTTTCTTCTAAAGATGAACTAATAGCATTTTATCACTAAATTTAGAAGTACTATGACACATCTTAAAGAAACTTTCTATAGGATATTCTAACTTATTTGAAATAGAAGTGTTGGTACTAACCTGGATATTTTCTTGTCAGAATTCTGAGACTGAGCCAACATCATTGTCATCCCAAGAAATATATGCTTTTCTGGAGTTTGAATCCTTCTTTTCAAACTTCTCCTTTAGTCCATGCTTCTTCTTTTCTTTGTAAGAACCTTTGAAAAATTCTTGACTATTAAGACCATGTTCTTATCATCTTGTGACTCTGCATCATATTCATCATTGATGCTTTCTTTGGCTTTTAGAGCAACAGACCGATGTCTCTTTTTGTTGTTCTCATATTGCTCAAGTCTGTTTATCTTCAAATCATGTTCTTGAAGTTTTCCAAAGGAGTAGCCAGAGTCATGTTGGAGAGACTTTTCTTCTTTGAGAAAGCAGTGTTCTTTTGGTTGCCATGTTCTTGTAAGGGATCTTAACATTTTCATGTTTATGGCATAATAAGAGAATTCCTTACCAAGAACAACCAAGTGATTCAATAATCGTGTGAACTGCTTTTGCATATCAAGTATGCTTTCTCCAGGCAATATTCTGAACATCTCATATTCTTGTGATAGAATATATTGATCTTTGAATCCTTTGACTTCATCAGTCCCTTCGTGTGTAACCATTAAAGTATCCCATATTCCTTTTGAAGATTTTCAAGTAGATACCCTAAGGATTTTCTTCATACCAAGGACTGAAGTCTAGATGTTCATACCTTTTTAAGTCATGATGAACTTTCTTCTTTTCTTTGTCACTCCATGTGTTTTCTGGTTCTGATTGTGAACTTCCTTCAACTTTTACTACAGGCCCAAGGAGATCTTCTTCAATGACTTTTCAGATTCCCGCGTCTAATGGCTTTATGAAGATCATCATCTTGATATTTCAGAAATCGTAGAGTTCTCCATTGTAGAATGATGGCCTGTTTATTGTGAATCCTTCATTGGTACTTGTTGTAGATGAGGATGCTATCTTTTCCCGGATCTTAGTAATAACTTACCTAAACTTCCGCTCTGATACCAATTGTTAGTACAGATAGAAACCTGAGAGGGGGGGGTGAATCAGAGTTGCCCCGATTTTCGCCTTATCGAAATTTTTACTTTCAAGAAGATGATGATCACCAGATGATTGTTGTGATCGCAGCGGAATTGAGAATTGCTTGAAAGTAAAAGATGAAGGATGAAGGAAATGACACAGAGAGTTTTATCCTGGTTCACCTTCAATCCACCGAAGGCTACGTCCAGTCCCTCAAAGAAACCCCTTGAGGATTTTTCCACTATTGATAAAAATCACTTACAAGTTCCTAACCCAAGGACCCCAAGAATTTCTACCAATATCCTGTGAAAGCAAACTACTTTCAACAGCCCCTGAAAGCAAACCGCTTTCAGTTCCTGAAGGCAAACCACCCTCAGACCTTGAAGACTAACCCGCCTTCAATGGAACAACCCTTCACCGAATACCATGGTGAAGTTAGAATCCCTCAGAAAGATTACCACTTTCTGAAGAACCACTCCACTGAATTCCACAGTGAAGATTTCCCATGATCGAGTACTCTTAACGAATGCTTGCACCAAGGACCCTAAGATATCTTATCAATCTTCCTGAAGCAACCCACTTCTGATTGATCAAGTCTTCTTAGCAATACTTGTGACAAGGAAATACGCGGAAAGTATATTTTGAAACCTCTCAAAAACACTCAAGTTTCCAAAGATCAACGTCACTCGATATTAATAATTAATAATTATCCCGTAATAGAAATATAATAATCTCAACGCGATAAAGTTCCAAAATAGATAAAGTGGCACCGACATGTGCAAAATACCAAACATCGCAAAAAGAAAGAAAATTACAACTTCTTTATTTGAATCTTCCTCGTCACTTGTTCTATCTTCAAGTCACCGCTCCTGGACCTCATTGTCCTGATCATCTATGGCGTTAAGCGCCCAAACAAATCAAACACGGCAAACAAGAAAGGGTTAACTCGTAAATACAGAAAAAAACATATAATCAATTGTGATAGTAAAAAAAACACAAGTTCATCAAACTGAATCCATCAAGAATAGAACAAGAACAGAAACTCAATAATTAATTTCCACGTCACCAACTCGATTAGGATGTGCAAATGCTCTCTACTACTATATGCTTATAGTTATAATATATGGCCATTACGTCACCCTTCTCGGGCTAAAACATCACCCTTCACGGGCTAAAACATCACCCTTCACGGGCCAAAACATCACCCTTCACGGGCCAAACGTCACCCTTCACGGGCCAAAACATCACCCTTCACGGGCCAAGACAATCACGTGGGACAAAGATCCACCACATTGCCCTCGGTTGATTACCATCAACCTAAGAATCCTCAGTTGATCCCGCGGGACAAAGTGCCGCCACATCAACCCAATATATATATATAAAATGCATATGCTATGACTATGCAAAAATTCATACTCCTCATGGACCAACAGTCCACACAAAACTTCAATCATAGCACACTACATACACAATATAACCATCACCACACAACAACATTTCCACCATGAATTAACCAATATATCTCAATTTATTCATTTATTTAAAAAAAACAGCATTCTTATTTTAGTAATAGAACAGAAACAGCATTGTTTATATACAGAAAACAGCAGTATTTATATACAGTAAACAGCAGTGTATTTTGCAAATACAGAAAACAGCAGTGTATTTTTCAGATACAGAAAACAGCAGTGTATTTTTAAAACAGAAACAGCAACACTTAAAATACAGAAAACAGTGGCTATTTTAACACAGAAAACAGAAGCACTAAAATACAGAAAACAGTGTTATAAACAAACAGAAACAGTGGCAATTTTAATACAGAAAACAGAATACAGCAGAGTTAAAAACCACAGAACAGCACCCTTTATTTTTCCACGAAGAGGGCTCGATTTCCACCACTTACAGCATACTAATATGCCAACAATTCCTCAGTGACAATTCTCAACATCACCCAAAACAGAATCCATGAAGTAACATGCAAACCATCACAAAACCAACAAAGAAACCTAAGAAAAACGAGTTACCCTTACCTCCGAGAGGGTTGCATGCAAGTGTTTCCAAACCTTGTAAGACAAACAAACATACATACATTCATCAACAAACATGGAAAAGGTCGGAAAACAACTCTTATGAATTATAGACCCAAAAAGCAAAAACAACAATTTGCTGTCAGGGGCCTAGCGCCCAAGCGTTGGGTTCCAACGCTCAGGCGTTGGGTCCCTGTCTGGCAACACGTACTGGGCAAAATTCTAACGCCCAGGCGTTGGGGTCCAACGCTCATGCGTTGGCTCCCTGCCAGAAACCCTAAAAATCAAGTTTTTCACTCGAAACTCCGTTTTTAACCAATTCCTTTCAAAGTTAAAATTCTTCCATGTTCAGAACCTATTTCATAACCTAACAAATGAGTTTTCTATCCAAAAGACCAAAGGTTTTCTAATTTCCAAAAATCATTTTTTCAAGGGAGATAACTAGGTGTTGAACCGAAAGAACGGAAATGGAATACCAACCTTGTTTGAGAGAGTTGATCAAGCTTGAGTGTAGCACGACCCTAGCCCCTTCCAGAATGTAGTGGACTCGAGCTTGATGAAAATCAAAGGTTGGAATAAAAAACCAAATAACTCTAGAGGAAGGCAAGAATTGTTACTAGAAAAACTCAAAATTTGGGAGTTTTTGTCTCTTACCGATTGAACCGTCACCACGAAATTTGAAGGGATTGAGTGTGAGGTTTGAGAACCACGAAAAATGGAGGGATTCAGAGCTTGATCACCACCAAGAAGAAAGGAGAGGTTTGACCAAGCAACACAAAATTCCAGCAGCACTTCGGAAACACAGAATAAGGGGTTCTAGGCCTTTTTCGGGAAATCTTTGAGTGGAGGAGCAAGAGAAGGTTAACAATTCTTTAAGGTTGGAGGTTTCAGCAATGAGAGGGTGATAGGGAGAGGGAGAGGCACGACCAAGATTCCATCAATTGGAATATTTTCCCTAATGGCACATTAAAGCAAAGGACAAAGCATTAAACCTCCTTCATGGCACATTACTCACATGTTTTGGCTTTCAAAATTCAAAATAGAGTTTTGGCACATGTTTAATTCTCTATTCAGCTGCATGGTGAGAGAGAGAGCCGTCCCCACCTCCTTCCTTAGCCTTAATACACATTAAAACTCCTTTAAAACCCTAGACAAGCCATTAACCACTCCTAATCCTCCTTTAATGCCTATAATCCTCACATTAAGCCTTATTTAAATGCTCTTAACTCCTCTTTGATCTGAATTTCGAAATTTGAAAGTGAATTTGATGAGTCACACGAAAAACTAACATGAAAACAAAACCTTCCTCATCAAGATTCGAACCCAAGACTTGCTAACCAAATGCTTAAGCCTCAACCGCTAAGCCACAACTCATCTTGTTGCAATTCAAGCAAGGTAATTCAAATATTCTCAAGGCAAGCAATCATGCTCTAGACAAGATTAAATAACTCAAGACTAACATCACATTAATTAACTCAAGGGTTAATTTGCAAACAAAAGAAGTCCGAGGACTAGAAAATAATTACCACCAAGTTCGGGGACTAAACTGTAATTACAATAAATTAGGGGTCTTACAACACTTCCTGTAATCGATTACGCACATCTGTAATCGATTACAGACAGTCCAGAACTCAGTTTTATCCATTTTAAACCCTAATTGAGTGTTCCTACCAAGTTTAACTTGTGAGAACATTTGTACTCAATTAGTTGATCTTTCATGAGCCTTCTAATGCAATTAAACCTTAATAAATCATAGCACACTAAGTTGACAAGACTTACTTAAAACTAGAACCTTCATGTTTTGATCTTGACGTTCTGAGCCTGGTTCTTGAAGTCTTTCTTCTCTTAAGTCTTCTTGAAGTCTTCTTGAAGTCTTTCTTCTTTTTGTTCCTTTCTTTCTTGAAGTCTTCTTGAAGTCTTCCTTTTCTCTTCTGAAGTCTTTCTTCTTTTTGTGATGTGTTTGTCTTCATCAAAACCTCCGTCGAGTCCAAGGACGAGACTTAATTTACAGACGCGACGTGGGAGTTGGAAGAAAAGATGAGAGAACAATATCCCGCTTTGTTTCTTGACTTGTAGTTTCGGGGGCGAAACTCTTTTAAGGGGGGTGGTATTGTAAGACCCTCAATTTTGTGTGATAGTATTTTGGCCCCTGTAACTCTTATGAATATAGTTTGAATCTTTTTGAAGTATATTGATTATACTTTGTCTTGAATTATTTAGTAATTCGAGTTAGTATTTGGTTGATATATTAAGTTTTATTTATGAGAAATATGTGTTTGAGTATGGAATTATGTATTGTTTAAACCTTGACTGAAATGGCGACATTTTGAAAGGGAAGTTGAGATCGTCCTGTGAAACTGGTTGAGATCGTCCTGTAAACTTGCAGACTATGTTGGCAGACTAAGTTGGCAGACTATGTTGGCAGACTAAGTTGGCAGACTATGTTGGCAGACTATGTTGGCAGACTATGTTGGCGGACTGTTTTGGCAGACTGTTTCTCCGTTGGCAGACTATGACTTCGTTTTGTCTGGCCTGGTCAGCCGCTATTGTTGACTTTAAAAGTGAGTGTCAAATACCTTGGGAATTATAAACTTCCGTTTTTATTGACTCTTAAGAGATAAAATGTCACAATCATTAATGAGCATTAATGACTTGCCGTTTTCTTTGACTTAGAATATTTTAATCTTTTCTAAGTCGGTTTCCTCACTCTATAAATACCAAGCTTCGTCAGTACGTTAATCTTTCATTTTCCCACACTTTTCTTCCCTTCGAAGTAAGCCAAATCCTTGACATTTGTCTGAAGCGTTCTTGTTGGTAAGTTGTTCAGACTCTTACTAATTCTGGAATTTCCATTATATTCAATTCAGTTCATCTTCTTGGAGTTTAACTTGTTCTATTTCCCTTGCGGCCATATTCTTCTTGTTCGTTGAAGACCAGAGCTATTCGTTGTGAGTTCTTCTTGGTTCGTGAAGGACAGAGCTAAAGTTTCAAATCTCTTAAACTTTTAAGCCATTCGAGGTTGGTTTCTTTTCTAGTCCTTACGTTAGAACTCTGTTGTAATCTTTGTATTTCTAAAATAACCCTTGAAGACCATATAGAATCTGTTTTAAATCAATTTGGTAATGGTTTTTATCCATAAAGAAGTTTGGGTTTTAAAGAAATGAATTTAACAGTGATTTTACGTGAAAAACTCTAATTCTGGACTCCCAGACTGTGGGCCAACGCTTGGGCGTTGTGATCCAGCGCTTGGGCGCTGGGTTTCTTCGAGATTTCCCGTAATCAGGTGTTGCCAACGCTGGGGCGTTGGGTTCCAGCGCTAGGGCGCTGGAAGACACTCTGTTCTGCCCTGTTTTACGAAAAATTCTGATTTCGACCGTCTTGAGTTCTGTTTCTTTCCAGATTTCATCCTAGCCTTAAGAGAGTTAATTAAGTGAGTTTATATGCTATTTCTAGGTTGAAGAACAAGTGTATGCAACCTAAGAGAAGGTAAGGGTAACTCAATCTTAGTATTATGATATTGTGATATTTTGGTGTAATTATGATTGCAGAATACGGACTGTGATTGATTATGAGTTTGTTTGAATGCTGTTGATGATAGTATGATATAACGAATATGTTGTATGGTTATGAGATTGAATTGCTTGAATATATTTTGTAAGAAGAGCTTACTGTGTTATGTATTGACATAACTATGAAACGAGTGAACCGTTATTGTTCATGGGGATTCGATTACTGTCATGACAGGTGCACTACAGGTGCATGATTTTAGGTTTTGATGTGGCGAATTATTATGCGTCGCGGGATCATGCCGAGGGTGGTGTGGAAAAGTCTCTTCCATGTTCTAAGTCATCCTGGCCAGATACGGCAAAAACCCAATGAGCTATGTGCATTATTCGTTGAAAGGCTAACCAGCATATGTGTTGTGATGAATGAGACTTATTATGTGAAGTTATGAGTTATTGACAGATATATTGTGAATTGTTGTATCATTTATAGTATAAGGGTTAATACTGGTTACTCTGTAATGTACTTCTAATACTGTATTTCTATATCCTTATATTTGAGTTAACCCTTTGCTGTTTATGCTTGTGTTTTCTTTCTTTTTGGCGCTTAACCCCAGATGACCAGCAATGAGGGAAGACTTGAAGGCTGCGTGGATGCAAGCTTGAGGAACTTTTGGAGCAGATTTGAAGATAAAGTTTAGTTTCCGCTATTTTGTAAACTTAGCACATGTGTGCAATACATTACTTTCATTACGTCTTGTTTTCCTTACTGTAATATTACTGACTAAGGGGTACACTTATTAAATATATGTGAGACGTTGTTTTGGAAAACTTGAGATGTTTTGAGAGGTTTTTATTTTCCGCGTTTTTCCAATATGACTCTCGACTTAAAAATCGGGCTAGTACATAGGCCGGCTTTAGGGCTTCCTAACCAAATTTACGGCTTTTGGTCGATTTCAGGGTTTCCAGCCGATTTCAGGGTTTTCACCTGACTATAGTATAGGGTATTTGGACGATTTAAGGGCTCTGGGTCAATTTTATGGTTTTTCTGTAGTAGACTCTAGTCTTTTATACTGATGTTAGGGTTTTTCGGTTATTATAGGGTATTATGCCGGCTTGTGGGCTTTATGATCAACTTTAGGCCTTTTGGCCGATTTCAGCATTTTCAACCGATTTCAGGGTTTTTACAATGACTATAGTATAGGGTATTGGGACGATTTATGAGGTCTGGGTTAATTTTATGGTTTTCCGGTAGACTCTAGGCTTTTAGACTGATTTTAGGGTTTTCGGCTTATTATTGAGTTTTAGGCCAGCCTTAGGGCTTTCTGTACAACTTTAGGGCTTTTGGCCAATTACAGCATTTTCATGGGATTTCAGGGTTTTTCCATTGACATAGTATAGGGTATTTGGACGATTTAAGGACTCTTGGTCGCTTTTATGGTTTTTCAGTAGACTCTAGGCTTTTAGACTGATATTAGGGTTTTCGGGTTATTATAGGGTATTAGGCCGGCTTTAGGGCTTTCTGATCAACTGTAGGGCTTTTGGCCGATTACAACATTTTAATGCGATTTCAGGGTTTTTCCACTGACTATATAGTATACGGTATTTGGACTATTTAAGGGCTCTGGGTCGATTTTATGGTTTTTCAATAGACTCTAGGATTTTAGACTGATTTTAGGGTTTTCGGCTTACTATAGGGTGTTACGCTGGCCTTAGGGATTTCTGATCAACTTTAGGGTTTTTGGCCAATTACTGCATTTTCAGCCGATTTCAGGGTTTATCCGCTTACTATAGCATAGGGTATTTGGAAGATTTAAGGGCTCTGGGTCAATTTTATAGTTTTTCTGTTGTAGACTCTAGTCTTTTAGCCTGATTTTAGGGTTTTCTGGTTATTATAGGGTTTTAGGCCGGCTTTAGGGCTTTCTGATCAACTTTAGGGCTTTTGGCCGTTTTGAGCTTTTTCGGCCGATTTCAGGGATTTTTCCACTGACTATTGTATAAGGTAATTGGACGATTTAAGGGCTTTAGGGATCTCAAATCAATTTTAGGGCTTTTGGCTGATTTATGGGTTTTCGTCCGATTTCAGGATTTTTTCGTTGACTTTAGTATAGGGTATTTGGACGATTTAAGGGCTGGGGGTCAATTTTATGGTTTTTCAGTAGACTCTAGGCTTTTAGTCTGAGTTTAGGGTTTTTGGCTTATTATAAGTATTAGACCGACCTTGGGGCTTTCTGATCAACTTTAGGGCTTTTGGCGGATTACAACATTTTCAGCCGATTTCAGGGTTTTTCCGCATACTATAGTATAAGGCATTTTGACGCTTTAAGGGCTCTGGGTCAATTGTATGGTTTTCTGTTGTAGACTCTATTCTTTTAGACAGAGTTTAGGGTTTTCAAGTTATTATAGGGTTTAAGGCCAGCTTTAGGGCTTTATGATCAACTTTAGGGCTTTTGGCCGATTTCAGCATTTTCGGCCGATTTCAGGGTTTTTCCGCTGACTATAGTATATGGTATTTGGACGATTTAAGGGCTCTAGGACAATTTTATGGTTTTTCAATAGACTTTTGGCTTTTAGGCTGATTTTAGGGTTTTTGGCTTATTATAGGATTTTAGGCCGGCTTTAGGGCTTTCTGATCAACTTTAGGGTTTTGGGCCAATTACAGCATTTTCATGCGATTTCTGGGTTTTTCCACTGACTATAGTATATGGTATTTGGATGATTTAAGGGCTCTTAAGGGCTCTTGGTAAATTTTATGGTTTTTCTGTTGTAGACTCTAGGCTTTTAGACTGATTTTATGGTTTTCGGCTTATTATATGGTTTTAGGCCG
The DNA here is from genome assembly GCA_030819835.1 of Acmispon strigosus. Lineage (NCBI taxonomy): Eukaryota > Viridiplantae > Streptophyta > Magnoliopsida > Fabales > Fabaceae > Acmispon > Acmispon strigosus. The sequence goes on from JAUAMA010000003.1 coordinate 3,237,420, forward strand.
GCTTTAGGGCTTTCTGGTAAACTTTAGGGCTTTTTGCGGATTTCAGCATTTTCGGCTGATTTCAGGGTTTTTCTGCAGACTATAGTATAGGGTATTTGGACGATTTAAGGGCTTTGGGACAATTTTATGGTTTTCCTGTTTAGAATCTAGGCTTTTAGACTTATTTTAGGGATTACGGCTTATTATAGGGTTTTAGGCTGGCTTTATGGCTTTCTGATCAACATTAGGGCTTTTGGCCGATTTTAGCATTTTCGACCGATTTAAGGGTTTTTCCGCTTACTATAGTATAGGGTATTTGGAGGATTTAAGGGCTCTGGGTCAATTTTATGGTTTTTCTGTTGTAGACTCTAGGCTTTAGGCTTAATTGCAATTTTAGTCCCTCATGTATCACGTTTCTGTGATTTGGGTCCCCCGATTTTTAATTGCGCGATTTCAGTCCTTAAACTTTTTTTTTGTGCGATTTTTGTCCAGCCGTTAGTCTTGGTTAAATTCCAAACAGAATATTCTTATCTAGATTCCTTTTTACTAACCGCACCCCTCATTTTACTAACTACACCCCTCACATAAATATAAAACATAAAAAATAAATTAAATAATTAAATGTAATTAATAGAAAAATATTATTTTTATAAATAAAAGAAAAATAAAAAGCTGAAACCCTGCTTCTTCTTCTCTTCCTTCACCTTCTTCTTCTTCCTCCTCTTCTTCTTCAACCCACCCCAAACGGAACCCTCACCCCCAAACCCAGACCTCAGCCTCCACTGCTCGTCCTCTTTGGGCTTCCTCCAGTGCCGCCACGCACACCACCGCTCCACCTCCGCGAACGGCAAACGGCACCTCGCCGTGCCTCCAACTTTGCCATCGATCTCTCTCTCACTCGATGGTCCACCACCGCGCACGGCTGGAACCACCAAGGGTCGCCGTACCAAGTTCCCCCCTCAAATCGAAGCACAACTGCCGCCATCTACTGGCCTTTCCCCACCCAACCACCACCACCACCGCCACCCACAACCCCCACACACCACTAACTCTAATCCTTTCTCCCTAAATCCCAATCACCCACCGCACCTCCTTTAAACCTCTTTCCTGAAACTAAAATCAACCACCACCACCTCTAATTTCTCTTACCCGAAACACCATAACCATCACCTACAATCAACCTTGAGTCTCGTGGTTGTACAAGGAAACTCAGCCGTGGACCTCCGATTTGGACCGTCGTTAAGGGTCTCGACCACGACAACAGTGCGGCCATGGCTGGGCTTTAGAGGTTTCAAGTGAGTGGAAGGCTGGGGTTCTGACTCTGGTTGTTGGTTTATGATTTGGGAGAAGCTTGTTGATTTTAGTCCCCCTTTCATCTTTCTCTTCTCTGGTTGGGATTTGGTGTTGTGGTAGAGGAAATAATTTGGCTGTTTGGTGGTGAAATGGAGTTGCAATGGTTCAATGGTGGCTCTGGTTGTAAGTAGAGGTTGATTGATGCGCAGACACAATAGTGGTTTGTTGGGTTGAAATGAAGGTTAAAGGTAAATTGGTGATGATTTGTGCTTGTTTAGGATGGTAGTGGTGTTGGTTTTGAGGATGAAATTGGAGGTGGTGTGGGGTGGGTGGGGGTGGGGGGTTGTGGGTGGCGGTGGTGGTTGTGGTTGTGGTTGTGTGAGTGAGGGTGGGGGAGAAGAAGAAGATGATGATGATGAAGGTGGGTGGTGCTGAATCTAGATTTTTTTTTTTTAATTAAGTGTAGGTGGTGCAGAAAGTAAAAAGAGGGGGTGAAAGTAGTAAGTGTCGTTAGTGATTGGACGGAGCATTGACGGAGGGACCAAAATCGCACAAAAAAAAAGTTCAAGGACTGAAATCGCGCAATTAAAAATCGGGGGACCCAAATCGCACAAACGTGATACATGAGGGACTAAAATTGCAATTAAGCCTAGGCTTTAAGACTTATTTTTATTTTAGGGTTTTTTATTATTATTAGGTTTTATGCCGACCTTAGGGCTTTCTGATCAACTTTAGAGCTTTTGGTCGATTTCAGGGTTTTTCTGCTGACTATAGTATACATTATTTGGACGATTTAAGGGCTCTGGGTCAATTTTATGGTTGTTCTGTAGACTCTAGGATTTTAGACTGATTTTAGGGTTTTTGGCTTATTATAGGGTTTTAGGCCGGCTTTAGGGCTTTCTAATCGACTTTAGGGCTTTTGGCCGATTACGGCATTTTCATGTGATTTCACGGTTTTTCCGCTAACTATAGTATAGGGTATTTGTTGATTTAAGGGCTCTGGGTCAATTTTATGGTTTTTCTATTGTAGACACTAGGGTTATAAACTGATTTTAGGGTTTTTCGACTTATTATAGGGTTTTAGGCGAGCCTTAGGGCTTTCTTGATCACATTTAGTGCTTTTGTCCAATTACAGCATTTTCAGCCGATTTTAGGGTTTTTCCGCTTACTATAGTATAGGGTATTTGGACAATTTAAGGGCTCAGGGTCAATTTGAAGGTTTTTCTGTTGTAGACTTTTGGGTTTTTCGGTTATTATATGGTATTAGGCCTGCTTTTGGGCTTTCTAATCAACTTTAGGTCTTTTGGCCAATTTCAGCATTTTCAGCCGATTTTAGGGTTTTTGCGTTGACTATAGTATAGGGTATTTGGACGATTTAAGGGCTCTGGGTCAATTTTATGGTTTTCCAGTAGACTCTAGGATTTTAGACCGACCTTATGGTTTTAGGCTGGCTTTAGGGATTTCTAATCATCTTTGGGGCTTTTGGCCGATTTCAGGGTTTTCAGCCAATTTCAGGGTTTTCGACCGATTTCAGGGTTTTCCCGCTTTCTATAGATTAAGGTATTTGGAAGACTTAAGGCCTCTGGGTCAATTTTATGGTTTTTCAGTAGACTCTTGGCTTTTAGACTGATTTTAGGGTTTTCGGCTTATTATTGGGTTTTAGGCTGGCCTTAGGGCTTTCTGATCAACTTTAGGGCTTTTGGCCGATATCAGCATTTTCAGCCGATTTCAAGGTTTTTCCGCTTACTATAGTATAGGGTATATGGACGATTTAAGGGCTCTAAGTCAATTTTATGGTGTTTCCGTAGACTCTAGGCTTTTTGACTGATTTTAGGGTTTTAGGCCGGCTTTTGGGCTTTCTAATCAACTTTCGGGATTTTGAATGATTTTAGGGTTTTCGGCCGATTTCAGGGTTTAAGGGCTCTAGGTCAATTTTATGGTTTTTCAGTAGATTATAGGATTTTAGACTGATTTTAGGGTTTTCGACTTATGATAGGGTTTTAGGCCGGCTTCAGGGCTTTCTGATCAACTTAAGGGCTTTTGGCGGATTATAGCATTTTCAGCCGATTTCAAGGTTTTTCCGATTACTATAGTATAGGGTATTTGAACGATTTAAGGGCTCTGTGTCAATTTTATGGTTTTTCGGTTGTACACTCAAGTCTTTTAGACTGATTTTAGGGTTTTCGGCTTATTATAGGGTTTTAGGCCGTCTTTAAGGCTTTCTGATCAGCTTTAGGACTTTTAGCCGATTTCAGCATTTTCGGCCGGTTTCAGGGTTTTTCCGCAGACTATAGTAGTGGGTATTTAGACCCTTTAAGGGCTTTGGGTCAATTTTATGGTTTTTCAATAGACTTTAGACTTTTAGACTTATTTTAGAGTTTTTGGCTTATTATAGGGTTTTAGTCCAACTTTAGGGCTTTAGGCCTATTACAGCATTTTCATTCGATTTTAGGGTTTTTCGATGACTATTGTATAGGGTATTTTGACGATTTAAGGGCTCAGGGACAATTTTATGGATTTTCAGTAGACTCTAGGCTTTTGCTCTGATTTTAGGGTTTTTGGCTTATTATAGGGTTTTAGGCCAACTTTAGGGCTTTCTGATCAACTTTAGGGCTTTTGGCCGATTACAGCATTTTCATGCAATTTCAAGGTTTTTCCGCTGACTATAGTATAGGGTATTTGGACGATTTAAGGGCTCTCTGACAATTTTATGGTTTTTCTGTTGTAGACTCTAGGCTTTTAGACTAGTTTTAGGGGTTTTCGGCTTATTATAGGGTTTTAGGCCGACTTTACGGCTTTCTGGTCAACTTTAGGGCTTTTGGCCGATTTCAGCATTTTCGGCGAATTTCAGGGTTTTTGCGCTGACTATAGTATAGGTATTTAGACGATTTAAGGGCTCTGGGTTAATTTTATGGAGTTTGTGTAGACTCGAGGATTTTAGGGATTTAGGCCGGCTTTAGGGTTTTCTAATCAACTTTAGGGCTTTAAGTCAATTTCTGGGTTTTCGCCGAGTTCAGTGTTTTTTTTCTTCTGACTATAGTATAGGTTATTTGGTCGAGTTATGGGCTGTGGGTCGATTTTGGTTTTTCAGTATACTCAAGGCTTTTAGATTGCTTTTAGGGTTTTCGGCTTTTTATAGGGTTTTAGGCTAGCATTAGGGCCTTCTTATCAACTTTAGGGCTTTTGGACGATTACAGCATTTTCAGCCGATTTCAGGGTTTTTCTGCTGATTATAGTATAGTTTATTTGAACGATTTCAGGGCTCTAGGTCAATTTTATGGTTTTTCTGTTGTAAACTACAGGCTTTTAGACTGATTTTAGGGTTTTCAGCTTATTATAGGGTTTAAGGCCAGCTTTAGGGCTTTCTTTTCAACTTTAGGGCTTTTGGCCGATTTCAGCATTTTCGGCCGATTTTAGGGTTTTTCCGCTGACTATAGTATAGGGTATTTGGACGATTTAAGGGCTCTAGGTCTACTTTATGGAGTTTGTTTAGACTCTAGGCTTTTAAATCGATTTTAGGGATTAAGGCCGACTTTAGGGTTTTCTAATTAACTTTTGGGCTTTTGGCCGATTTCAGGGTTTTTCCACTGACTATTGTATAGGGTATATGGACGATTAAAGGGCTCCGTTTCGATTTTGGATTTTTGGTAGACTCTTGGCTTTAAGACTGATTATTGGGTTTTAGGCCGGCCTTAGGGCTTTCAGATCAACTTTAGGGCTTTTGGCCAATTACGGTTTTTCTGTTGTAGACTATAGTCTTTTAGATTGATTTTAGGGTTTTCGGGTTATTCTAGGGTATTAAGTCGGCTTTAGGGCTTTCTGATGAACTATAGGGCTTTTGGTCGATTTCAGCGTTTTCAACCGATTTCAGGGTTTTTCCGCTTACTATATGGTATTTGAACGATTTAAGGGCTCTAGGTCAATTTTTTGGTTATAAGTAGACTCTAGGATTTTAGACTAATTTAAGGGTTTTCGGCTTATTATAGGGCTTTTGGCCGGCTTTAGGGCTTTCTGATCAACTTTAGTGATTTTGGCTGATTTAAGGATTTGTCAGGTGACTATAGTATAGGGCATTTGGAAGTTTTAAGGGCTCTGGGTCAATTTTATGGAGTTTCTTTTATCTCTTGGCTTTTAGACTGATCTTAAGGTTTTCGGCTTAGTATAAGGTTTTAGGCCAACATTAGGGCTTTCTGATCAACTTTAGGGCTTTTGGCCTATTTCAGCATTTTCGGCCGATTTAAGGGTTTTTCCGCTGACTATATAGTAAAGGGTATTTGGACGATTTAAGGGCTCTGGGTCAGTTTTATGGTGTTTCTGTAGACTCTAGGCTTTTAGACTGATTTTAGGGTTTTAGGCCAGCTTTAGGGCTTTCTAATCAACTTTAGGGCTTTTGGCTGATTTTAGGGTTTTTGACCGATTTCAGGGTTTTTTTTTCTGACTATAGTGTAGGGTATTTGGACGAGTTAAGAGCTCTGGGTCAATTTTATGGTTTTTCTGTTGTAGACTGTAGGCTTTTAGACTGATTTTAGGGTTTTCGACTTATTATTTTGTTTTAGGCCGGCTTTAGGGCTTTGTGATGAACTTTAAGGCTTTTGGCCGAGTTTAGCATTTTCAGCCGATTTCTGGGTTTTTCCGCTTACAATATTATAGGGTATTTGGACGATTTAAGGGCTCTAGTTCAATTTTATGGTTTTTCAGAAGACTCTAGGATTTAGACTGATTTCAGGGTTTTAGGCTTGCTTTAGGGATTTCTAATCAACTTTAGGGCTTTTGGCGGATTTCAGGGTTTTCGGCCGATATCAAGGTTTTTCTGTTAATTACAGTATACGGTATTTGGACGATTTTAGGGGTCTGAGTCAATTTTATAGTTTTTCAGTAGACTCTTGGATTTTAGACTGATTTCAGGGTTTTCGGATTATTATTGCGTTTTAGGCCAGTCTTAGGTCTTTCTGATCAACTTTAGGGTTTTGACCTATTTAAGGGGTCTGGGTCAATTTTATGGTTTTTCAGTAAACTCTAGGCTTTTAGACTGATTTTAGGGTTTTCGACTTATTATAGGGTTTTAGGCCGGCTTTAGAGCTTTCTGATCAACTTTAGGGATTTTGGCTGATTTAAGGGTTTGTCCGGTGACTATAGTATAGGGAATTTGGAAGATTTAAGGGCTCTAGGTCAATTTTATGGAGTTTCTTTAAACTCTTGGCTTTTAGACTGATTTTAGGGTTTTCGGCTTAGTAGAGGGTCTTAGGCCGGCTTTAGGACTTTCTGATCAAATTTAAGGCTTCTTGATCAACTTTAGGGCTTTTAGCCGATTTCAGCATTTTCGGCCGATTTAAGGGTTTGTCCACTGATTGTAGTATAGGGTATTGGGACGATTTAAGGGCTCTGAGCAAATTTGTGGTGTTTCTGTAGACTCTAGGCTTTAAGACTGATTTTAGGGTTTTAGGCCGGCTTTAGGGCTTTCTAATCAACTTAAGGGCTTTTGGCCGGTTTCAAGGCTTTATGCCGATTTGAGGGTTTTTCCGTTGAATATAGGACAGGGTATGTGGACGATTTAAGGGCTCTGGGTCAATTTTATGATTTTTCAGTATACTCTAGGTATTTAGACTGATTTTAGGGCTTTCTGATCAACTTTAGGGCCTTTGGCCAATTGCAGCATTTTCGTGCGATTATTATAGGCTTTGCATTTTCGGCTGTTTTCAGGGTTTTTCCGCTGACTATGGTTATTTGGACGATTTAAGGGCTCAGGTTCAATTTTGTGGTTTTTCTGTTGTAGAGTCTAAGCTTTTAGACTGATTTTAGGGTTTTTGGCTTATTATTGGGTATTAGGCCGGCCTCAGGGCTTTCTGATCAACTTTAGGGCTTTTGGCCGATTACTGCTTTTTCAGATGATTTCAGGTTTTTTTCCGCTTACTATAGTATAGGGTTTTTGGTCGATTTATGGGCTCTGGGTCAACTTTATGGTTTTTCAGTAGACTCTAGGCTTTTATACTGGTTTTAGGGTTTTCGGTTTATTATAGGGTTTTAGGCCGGCTTTAGGGCTTTCTGATCTACTTTAGGGCTTTTGGCCGATTACAGCATTTTCATGCGATTTTAGGGTTTTTCCGCTGACTATAGTATAGGGTTTTTGGACGATTTAAGGGCTCTAGGTCAATGTTATGGTTTTTCTGTTGTATACTCTTAGCTTTTAAACTGATTTTAGGGTTTTCGGCATATTATAGGGTTTTAGGCCGGCTTTAGAGCTTTCAGGTCAACTTTAAGGCTTTAGGCGGATTTCAGCATTTTCGACCGATTTCAGGGTTTTTCCGCTTACTATATAGTATAGGGTATTTGGACGATTTAAGGGCTTTGGGTCAATTTTATGGTTTTTCAGTAGATCTAAGCTTTTAGAACATGGAAGAGACTTTTCCACACCACCCTCTGGTATGATCCCGCGACGCATAATAGTTCGCCACATCAAAACCTAAAATCATGCACCTGCAGTGCATCTGTCATGACAGTAACTGAATCCTCAGGAACTACTGGTTCCCACAGTTTACAGAATCCTCATGAACAATAACGGTTCACTCGTTCATAGTTATGTCAATATATACATAACACAGTAAGCTCTGCTTACAGAATATATTCAAGCAATTCAATCTCATAACCATACAACATATTCTTTATATCATACTATCATCAACAGTATTCAAACAAACTCATAATCAATCACAGTCCGTATTCTGCAATCAGAATCACAACAATATCACAATATCGTAATAATAAGATTGAGTTACCCTTACCTTCTCTTAGGTTGCATACACTTGTTCTTCAACCTCGAATGGCCTAAAAGTTTAAGAGATTTGAAACTTCAGCTCTGTCCTTCACGAACCAAGAAGAACTCACAACGAACAGCTCTGGTCAACAAGAATGCTTCAGAAAAATGTCAAGGATTCAGCTTACTTTGAAGAGAAGAAAGGTGTGGGAAAATGAAAGATTAACGTACTGGCGAAGCTTGGTATTTATAGAGTGAGGAAACCGACTTAGAAAATATTAAAATATTCTAAGTCAAAGAAAACGGCAAGCCATTAATGCTTATTACATTTTATCTCCTAAGAGTCAATAAAAACGGAAGTTTATCATTCCCAAGGTATTTGACACTCACTTTTAAAGTCAACAAAAGCGGCTGACCAGACCAGACCAAACGAAGTCATAGTCTGCCAACATAGTCTGCCAACATAGTCTGCCAGGTTACAGGACGATCTCAACCAGTTTTACAGGATGATCTCAACCAGTTTCACAGGACGATCTCAACCAGTTTCACAGGACGATCTCAACCAGTTTCACAGGACGATATCAACCAGTTTTACAGGACGATCTCAACTCCCCTTTCAAAACGTCGCCATTTCAGCCAAGGCTTAAACAATACATAATTTCATACTCAAACACATATTTCTCATAAATAAAACTTAATATATCAATCAAATACTAACTCGAATTACTAAATAATTCAAGACAAAATATAATTAATATACTTCAAAAGATTCAAACTATAATCATAAGAGTTACAGGAGCCAAAATACTATCACACAAAATTGAGGGTCTTACAGATTTCACGGTTTTTGACCGATTTCAAGGTTTTTCCACTGACTATAGTATAGGGTATTTGGACGATTTTAGGGCTCTGGGTCAATTTTATGGTTTTTTATTGTAAACTCTAGGCTTTTAGACTGGTTTAAGGGTTTTCGGCTTATAATAGGGTTTTAGGCTGGCATTAGGGCTTTCTGATCAACTTATAGATTTTGCCCGATTTCAGCATTTTCGGCCGATTTCAGTGTTTTTCCGCTGACTATAGTATAGGGTATTTGGACTATTTAAGGGCTATGGGTCAATTTTATGGTTTTTCTATTGTAAACTCTAGGCTTTTAGACTGGTTTTAGGTTTTTTGGCATATAATAGGGTTTTAGGCTTGCCATAAGGCTTTCTGATCAACTTTAAGGCTTTTGGCCAATTTCAGCATTTTCTGCCGATTTCAGGGCTTTTCGGCTAACTACAGTATAGGGTATTTGAACAATTTAAGGGCTCAGGGTCAATTTTATGATTTTTCTGTAAACTCTACGCTTTTAGACTGACTTTAGGGTTTTCGACTTATTTTAGGGTTTTAGGCCGGCTTTAGGGCTTTCTGGTCAACTTTTAGGGTTTTTGGTTGATTTGAGGGTATTTGAACGATCTATAGTATAAGGTATTTTGGGTCACTTTTATGGTTTTTTTGTTGTAGACTCTAGGCTTTTAGAATTATTTAGGATTTTCGGCTTATTATAGGGTTTTAAGCCGGCTCTAGGGATTTCTAATCAACTTTAGGGCTTTCGGCCGATTTCATCATTTTCGGTCGATTTCTGGATTTTTCCGCTGACTATAGGGCACTTGGACGATTTAAAGGCTCTGGGTCAGATTTATGGTTTTTCTGTAGCTGACTCTAGGCTTTTAGACTGATTTTAGGGTTTTCAACTTATTATACGGTTTTAGGCCGGCTTTAGGGCTTTCTGATCAACTTTACGGCTTTTGGCCGATTTCAGCATTTTCGGCCGATTTAGGGTTTTTCCGCTGAATATAGTATAGGATATTTGGACGATTTAAGGGCTCTGGTTCAATTTTATGGTTTCTCACTTGTAGACTCTAAGCTTTTAGACTAATTTTAGGGTTTTCGAATTATAATAGGGTTTTAGGCCGGCCTTAGGGCTTTCTGATCAAATTTAGGGCTTTTGGCCAATTACAGCATTTTCAGCCAATTTCAAGGTTTTTCCACTGACTATAGTATAGGGTATTTTGACGATTTAAGGGCTTTGGGTGAATTTAATGGTTTTTTTGTTGTAGACTCTAGGCTTTTAGACTGATTTTAGGGTTTTCGGCTTAATATTGGGTTTTAAGTCGGCTTTAGAGCTTTCTGATCAGCTTTTGGCCGATTACAGCATTTTCGGCCTATTTCAGGTTTTTTCCGCTTACTATAGTACTGGGTATTTGGACGATTTAAGGGCTCCGGGTCAATTTTATGGTTTTTCTGTTGTAGACTCTAGGCTTTTAGACTGATTTAGGATTTTTAGCTTATTATAGGGTTTTAGGCCGGCTTTAGGGCTTTCTGATCAACTTTAGGGCTATTGGCCGATTACTGCATTTTCAGTCGATTTAAGGGTTTATCCGCTTAATATAGTATAGGGTATTAGGACGATTTAAGGGCTCTGGGTCAATTTTATGGTTTTTCTGTTGTAGACTATATGCCTTTAGTCTAGTTTTAGGGTTTTCGTCTTATTATAGGGTTTTATTCCGACTTCAGGGATTTATGGTCAAGTTTAGGGCTTTTGGCTGATATCAGCATTTTCGACCAATTTCAGGATTTTTCAGCTTACTGTTGTATTCGGTATTTGGACGATTTAAGGGCTCTGGGACAATTTTATGGTTTTTCTGTTGTAGACTCTAGGGTTTTAGTCTTTATTTAGGGTTTTCGGCTTATTATGTGGTTTTAGGTCAGCTTTAGGGCTTTCTGATCAACTATAGGGCTTTTGGCCGATTACAGAATTTTCGGCCGATTTCGGAGATTTTCCGCTGACTATAGAATAAGGTATTTGGACGATTTAAGGGCTCTAGGTCAATTTTATGGTTTTTCTGTAGACTCTAGGCTTTTAGATTGAGTTTAGGGTTTTTCGGCTTATTATAGGGTTTTAGGCCGGCTATAGGGATTTCTGATTAACTTTTTGGCTTTCAACTGATTTCAGCATTTTTGGGCGATTTCAGGTTTTTCCGCTGACTATAGTATAGGGCATTTCGACGATTTAAGGGCTCTGGGTCAATTTTATGGTTTTTTCTGTAGTAGACTCTAGGCTTTTAGACTGATTTTATGGATTTTGACTTATTATAGGGTTTTAGGCCGGCTTTAGGGCTTTCTGTTCAACTATAGGGCTTTTGGCCGATTAAAGCATTTTAAGCCGATTTTGGAGATTTTCTGTGACTACAGAATAAGGTATTTGGACGATTTAAGGGCTCTAGGTCAATTTTATGGTTTTTCTATAGATTCTAGGCTTATAGATTGATTTTAGGGTTTTCGTCTTATTATATGGTTTTAGGACGGCTATAGGGCTTGCGGCAGATTTCAGCAATTTCGGCCGATTTCAGGGTTTTTCCGCTGACTATAATATAGGGCATGTCGATGATTTTAGGGCTCTTGGTCAAATTTATGGATTTTCTGTAGTAGACTCTTGGCTTTTAGACTGATTTTAGGGTTTTCAAATTATTTTAGGGTCTTAGGCCGGCTTTAGGGCTTTCTGATCAACATTAAGGCTTTTGCCTGATTTCAGGGTTTTCCCGCTGACTATAGTATAAGGTATTTAGACGATTTAAGAGCTCTGGGTCAACTTTATTGTTTTTCTGTTGTAGACTCTAGACTTTTAGACTGATTTTAGTATTTTTGGCTAATTATAGTGTTTTAGGCCGGCTTTAGGGTTTTCTGATCAACTTTTGGGCTTTTGCCCGATTTCTGCATTTTCGGCCGATTTCAGGGTTTTTCCGCTAGGGTATTTGGACGATATAAGGGCTCTAGGTCAATTTTATGCTTTTTCTGTTGTAAACTATAGGCTTTTAGACAGATTTTAGGGTTTTAGACTTATAATAGGGTTTTTGGCTGGCCTTAAGGCTTTCTGATCAACTTTAGGGCTTTTGGCTGATTTCAGCATTTTCGACTGATTTCAGGGTTTTTCGGCTGACCGTATAGGGCTTTTGGACGATTTAAGGGCTCAGGGTCAACTTTATGGTTTTTCTGTAAACTCTACGCTTTTAAACTGATGTTAGGGTTTTCGACTTATTTTAGGGTATTATGCCGGCTTTAGGGCTTTCGGATCAACTTTAGGGTTTTTGGCGGATTCAGGGTTTTTGAATGATTTCAGGGTTTTTCCGCTTACAATAGTATAAGGTATTTGGACGATTTAAGGGCTCTGGGTCATTTTTATGGTTTTTTTGTTGTAGACTCAAGGCTTGTAGAATGATTTAGGATTTTCGGCTTATAATAAGTTTTAGGCCAGCTTTAGGGCTTTCTGATCAAGTTTAGGGCTATTGGCCGATTTCAGCATTTTCGGCCGATTTCAGGATTTTTCTTCTGACTATAGTATAGGGTATTTGGACGATTTAAGGGCTCAGGGTAAATTTTATTGTTTTTCTGTAAACTCTAGGCTTTTAAACTAATTTTAGGGTTTTCAACTTATTTTAGTGATTTAGGCCGGCTTTAGGGCTTTCTGGTCAACTTTCGGGTCTTTGGCTGATTTGAGGGTTTTTGAACAATTCCAGGGTTTTTCCGCTGACAAAGTATAGGGTATTTGCACGATTTAAGAGCTCTGGGTCAATTTTATGGTTTTTCTGTTGTAGACTCTAGGCTTTTAGACTGATTTTAGGGTTTTCGGCTTATTTTAGGGTTTTAGGTCGGATTTAGGGCTTTCTGATAAACTATAGGGCTCTTTGTCGATTACAGCATTTTCAGCCGATTTCGGGGTTTTCCGCTGACTATAGAATAGGGTATTTGGACGATTTAAGGGCTCTGTGTCAATTTTATGGTTTTTCGGTAGTAAACTCTAGGCTTTTAGACTGATTTTAGGGGTTTCGGCTTATTATAGGGTTTTTTGCCGGCTTTAGGGCTTTCTGATCAACTCTACGGTTTTAGGCCGATTACAGCATATTCATCCGATATCAGGATTTTTCCGCTGACTATAGTATAGGTATTTGGATGATTTAAGGGCTCTTGTGCAACTTTATGGTTTTTCTGTTGTAGACTCTAGGCTGTTAGACTGATTTTAGGGATTTCAGCTTATTATAAGGTTTTAGGCTGGCTTTAGCGCTTTCTGATCAACTTTTGGGATTTTGGCCGATTTCAAGGTTTTTCCACTGACTATAGTATAGGGTATTTGGACGATTTAAGGGCCCTGCGTCAATTTTATGGTTCTTCAGTTGTAGACTCTAGGCTTTTAGACTGATTTTACGGATTTCGGCTTATTATAGGATTTTAGGCCATCTTTGGGGTTTTCTGATCAACTTTAGGGCTTTTGTCTGATTTCAGCATTATCGGCCGATTTCAGGGTTTTTCCGCTGACAATAATATAGGGTATTTAGACGATTTAAGGGCTCTGGGTCAATTTTACTATTTTTCGATATAATCTAGGCTTTTTGACTGATTTTAGGGTTTTCAACTTATTATAGGGTTTTAGGCCGACTTAAGGGCGTTATGATCAACATTAGGGATTCTTGCCGATTATAGCAGTTTTAGATGACTTAAGGGTTTTCCGCTAGCTATAGTATAGGGTATTTGGACGATTTAAGGGCTCTTGGTCAATTTTAGGGTTTTTCTGTAGTAGACTCTAGGCTTTTAGACTTATTTTAGGGTTTTCGACTTATTATAGGGTCTTCAGCAGTCATTAGGGCTTTCTGATCAACTTTAGGGCTTTGGTTCAATTTTAGCATTTTCGGCCAATTTCAGGGTTTTTCCGCTGACTATAGTATAGGGCATTTCAAAGATTTCAGGGCTTTGGGTCAACTTTATGGTTTTTCAGTAGTAGAATCTAGGCTTTTATACTGATGTTAGGCTTTTCGGCTTATTATAGGGTTTTAGGCCTGCTTTAGGGCTTTCTGATCTACTTTAGGGCTTTCGGCCGATTAAGGTATTTTTAGATGATTTCAGGGTTTTTGCGCTGACTATAGTATAGGATATTTGGACGATTTCAGGACTCTGGGTTAATTTTATGGTTTTTCTGTAGACTCTAGGGTTTTACACTGATTTTAGGGTTTTCGGCTTATTATTGGGTTTATCGCCGGCTTTAGGGCTTTTTGATCAACTTTAGTGCTTTTGGCCAATTTCTGGATTTTCATTATATTTCAAAGTATTTCCACTAGCTATAGTATAGGGTATTTGGACGATTTAAGGGCTCTGGGCTAATTTAATGGTTTTTCTGTTGTAGACGATAGGCTCTTAGACTGATTTACGGGTTTTAGGCTGGCTTTAGGGCTTTCTCATCAATTTTAGGGCTTTCGGCTGATTTCAGCATTTTCAGCCGATTTCAAAGTTTTTCCGCTGACTATAGTATTGGGTATTTTGACGATTTAAGCGATCTGGGTCTATTGTATGGTTTTTCTGTTGTAGACTCTTGGCATTTAGACTGATTTTAGGGTTTTCGACTTATTATAAGGTTTTAGGTCATCTTTAGGGCATTCTGATCAACTTTAGGGCTTTAGGCCAATTTCAGCATTTTTGGCCAACTCCAGGGTTTTACCGCTGACTATAGTATAGGGTATTTGGACAATTTAAGGGCTTTGGGTCAATTTGAAGGTTTTTGTGTCGACTCAAGGCTTTTAGACTGATTTAAGGGTTTTAGTGCGGCTTCAGGGCTTTCTGATCAACTTTATTGCTTTTGGCCAATTTCAACAATTTCTGCCGATTTTAGGTTTTTCCATAGACTATAGTATAGGGTATTTGGACGATTTAAGGGCTCTGGGACAATTTTATAGTTTTTCTGTTGTAGACTCTAGGCTTTTAGACTGATTTTAGGGTTTTCGGCTTAATATAGGGTTTTAGGCCGGATTTTGGGCTTTCTGGTCAACTTTAGGACTTTTGGCCGATTTCACCATTTTCGGCCGATTTCAGGGTTTTTCCGCTGATTATAATATAGTGTATTTGGACGATTTAAAGGCTCAGGGTCAATTTTATGGTTTTTCTGTTGTGGACTCTATGCTTTTATATTGATTTTAGGGTTTTCAGCTTATTATAGGATTTTAGGCGGTTTTAGGGATTTCTGATCAACTTTAGGGCTTTTGGTTGACTTCTACATTTTCGACCGATTTCGTGGTTTTTCCGCTGACTATAGTATAGGTGATTTGGACAATTTAAGGGCTCTGAGTTAATTTTTTGGTTTTTCAGTAGACTCTAGGCTTTTAGACTGATTTTAGGGTTTTCGGCTTCATAATGGGTTTTAGGCCGGCTTTAGGGCTTTCTGATCAACTTTAGGGCTTTTGGCCGATTACAGCATTTTCGGGCGATTTCAGGGTTTTCCCGCTGACTATAGTATAGGGTATTTGGACGATTTAGAGACTACGGGTCAATTTTGTGGTTTTTCTGTTGTAGACTCCAGGGTTTTAGACCGATTTTAGGATTTTCGGCTTATTATCGAGTTTTAGACCGACTAGAGGACTATCTGATCAACACTAGGGCTTTTGGCCGATTTTAGCGTTTTCGGCCGATTTCAGGGTTTTTCCGCAGACTACAGTATTGCGTATTTGGGCGATTTAAGGGCTCTGGGTCAATTTCATGGTTTTTCTATAGACTCTAGGCTTTTAGACTCATTTTAAGGTTTTCAGGTTATTATAGGGTTTTAGCCCGACTTTAGGGATTTCAAATCAATTTTAGGGCTTTTGGCCGATTACAGCATTTTCAGCCGATTTCAGGGTTTTTAAATAACTATAGTATATTTTATTTGGATGCTTTAAGGGCTCTGGGTCATTTTTATGATTTTTCTGTTGTAGACTTTATACGCTTTCAAGCTGATTTTAGGGTTTTCGGCTTCGTAATTGGTTTTAAGCCGGCTTTAGGGCTTTCTGATGAACTTTATGGCTTTTGGCCGATTACAGCATTTTCAGCCGATTTTTGGGTTTTTCTGCTGACTATAGTATAAAGTATTTGGAAGATTTAAGGGCTCTGGCTTATTTTTATGGTTTTTCTGTTGTAGACTCCAGGGTTTTAGACTAATATTAGGGTTTTCGGCTTATTATAGGGTTTTACGACGGTTTAAGGCTTTCTGATCAACTTTAGGGCTTTTGGCCGATTTCAGCAATTTCGGCCGATTTCAGGGTTTTTCCACTGACTATAGTATAGGGTATTTTCACGATTTAAGGGCTATGGGTCAATTTTATGGTTTTTGTGTAGACTCTAGGCTTTTAGACTCATTTTAGGGTATTCGGCTTATTATAGGGTTTTAGGCCGGTTTTAGGCCGGCTTTAGGGCTTTTTGATCAACATTAGGGCTGTTGGCCGATTACAGCATTTTCAGCCGATTTCAGGGTATTTCCGTTGACTATAGTATAGTGTATTTGGACGATTTAAGGGCTCTGGGTCAATTGTATGGTTTTTCTGTTGTAGACTCTAGGCTTTTAGATTGATTTTAGGGTTTTCGACGTATTATAGGGTTTTAGGGCTTAGTGATAAACTTTAGGGCTTTTAGCCGATTTCATCATTTTCGGCCGATTACAGGGTTTTTCCGCTGACAATAATAGTATAGGGTATTTGGACGATTTAAGGGCTCTGGTTCAATTTTGTGGTTTTTCGATAGACTCTAGGCTATTAGACTCATTTTAGTGTTTTCGGTTTAATATAGGGTTTTAGGCCGGCTTTAGGGCTTTCTGATCAGCTTTAGGGCTTTTGGTCGATTACTGCATTTTCAGGCGTTTTCAGGGTTTTTTCGCTAACTATAGTATAGGGTATTTGGACAATTTAAGGGCTCTGGGTCAACTTTATGATTTTTCTGCTGTAGGTTATATAGGCTTTTAGACTGATTTTCGGGTTTTTGGATTCGTAATGGGTTTTAGGTCGGCTATAGGGCTTTCTGATCAACTTTAGGGCTTTTTGCCGATTTCAGCATTTTCGTCCAATTTCAGGGTTTTTCTGCTGACTATATAGTATAGGGTATTTGGACGATTTAGAGTCTCCGGGTCAATTTTATGGTTTTTCTGGTGTAGACTCCAGGGTTTTAGACCGATTTTAGGATTTTCGGCTTATTATAGGGTTTTAGGCCGGCTCTAGGGATTTCTGATCAACTTTAGGGCTTTTGGCATATTACAGCATTTTCAGCTGATTTCAGGGTTTTTTCGCTGACTAGTATTGGGTATTTGCACGATTTAAGGGTTCTAGGTCAATTTTATGGTTTTTCTGTTTTACACTGAAGGCTTTTAGACTGATTTTAGGGTTTTCGGTTTATTATAGGGTTTCAGTACGGCTTTTGGGCTTTCTGGTTAACTTTAGGGATATTGGTCGATTTCAGCATTTTCGGCCGATTTCAGGGTTTTTCCTCTAACTATAGTATAAGGTATTTGGACGATTTAAGGGCTCTAGGTCAATTTTATGGTTTTTTTGTTGTAGACTTTAGGCATTTAGACTGATTTTAGGGTTTTCTGCTTATTATATGGTTTTAGGCCGGCTTTAAGGCTTTTTGATCAACTTTAGGGATTTTTGCCGATTACAGCATTTTTGGCCGATTTCAGGGTTTTCTACAGACTATAGTATAGGGTATTTGGACGATTTAAGGGCTTTGGGTCAATTTTGTGGTTTTTATGTAGACTCTAGGCTTTTAGACTCATTTAGGGTTTTTGGCTTATTATAGGGTTTTAGGCCGGCTTTAGGTCTTTCTAATCAACATTAGGGCTTTTGGCCGATTACAGCTTTTTCAGCCGATTTCAGGGTTTTTCCGCTGACTATAGCATAGGGTATTTGTACGGTTTAAGGGCTTTGGGTCAATTTGATGGTTTTTCTTTTGTATACTCTAGGCTTTTAGATTGATTTTAAGGTTTTCGGCTTATTATAGGGTTTTAGGCTGGCTTTAGTGCTTTCTAATCAACTTTAGGGCTTTTGGCCGATTTTAGCATTTTCGGCCGATTTCACGGTTTTTCCGCTGACTATAGTATAGGGTATTTGCACGATTTAAGGGCTCTGGGTCAATTTTATGGTTTTTGTGTATACTCTAGGGTTTTAGACTCATTTTACGGTTTTCGGCTTATTAGAGGGTTTTAGGCCGGCTTTAGGGCTTTCTGATCAACATTAGGCTTTTGGCCGATAACAGCATTTTCAGCCGATTTCAGGGTATTTCCGTTGACTATAGTGTAGTGTATTTGGACGATTTAAGGGCTCTGGGTCAATTTTATGGTTTTTCTGTTGTAGACTCTAGGCTTTTAGATTGATTTTAGGGTTTTCGACGTATTATAGGGTTTTAGGCCAACTTTCGGGCTTAGTGATAAACTTTAGGGCTTTTAGCCGATTTCCTCATTTTCGGCCGATTACAGGGTTTTTCCACTGACTATAGTATAGGGTATTTGGACGATTTAAGGGCCCTGGGTCAATTTTGTGGTTTTTCGATAGACTCTAGGCTTTTAGACTGATTTTAGCATTTGCATCTTCGTAATGGTTTTTAGGACGGCTTTAGGGCTCTCGGATCAACTTTAGGGCTTTTGGTCGATTTCAGCATTTTCGACAGATTTCATGGTTATTACATTGACTATAGTATAGGGTATTTGGACGATTTAAGTGCATTGGGTCAATTTTGTGGTTTTTATGTGGACTCTAGGCTTTTAGACTCATTTAGGGTTTTTGGCTTATTATAGGTTTTAGGCCTGCTTTAGGGATTTCTAATCAACATTAGGGCTTTTGGCTGATTACAGCTTTTTCAGCCGATTTCAGGGTTTTTCCGCTGACTATAGTATAGGGTATTTGTACGGTTTAAGGGCTTTGGGTCAATTTGATGGTTTTTCTTTTGTATACTCTAGGCTTTTAGATTTATTTTAAGGTTTTCGGCTTATTATAGGGTTTTAGGCTGGCTTTAGGGC
The DNA here is from genome assembly GCA_030819835.1 of Acmispon strigosus. Taxonomy (NCBI): domain Eukaryota; kingdom Viridiplantae; phylum Streptophyta; class Magnoliopsida; order Fabales; family Fabaceae; genus Acmispon; species Acmispon strigosus. Next base: position 3,256,280 of record JAUAMA010000003.1, read on the forward strand.
TTTCTAATCAACTTTAGGGCTTTTGGCCGATTTTAGCATTTTCGACCGATTTCACGGTTTTTCCGCTGACTATAGTATAGGGTATTTGCACGATTTAAGGGCTCTGGGTCAATTTTATGGTTTTTGTGTATACTCTAGGGTTTTAGACTCATTTTACGGTTTTCGGCTTATTAGAGGGCTTTAGGCCGGCTTTAGGGCTTTCTGATCAACATTAGGCTTTTGGCCGATAACAGCATTTTCAGCCGATTTCAGGGTATTTCCGTTGACTATAGTGTAGTGTATTTGGACGATTTAAAGGCTCTGGGTCAATTTTATGGTTTTTCTGTTGTAGACTCTAGGCTTTTAGATTGATTTTAGGGTTTTCGACGTATTATAGGGTTTTAGGCCAGCTTTCGGGCTTAGTGATAAACTTTAGGGCTTTTAGCCGATTTCCTCATTTTCGGCCGATTACAGGGTTTTTCCACTGACTATAGTATAGGGTATTTGGACGATTTAAGGGCCCTGGGTCAATTTTGTGGTTTTTCGATAGACTCTAGGCTTTTAGACTGATTTTTGCATTTGCATCTTCGTAATGGGTTTTAGGACGGCTTTAGGGCTCTCGGATCAACTTTAGGGCTTTTGGTCGATTTCAGCATTTTCGGCAGATTTCATGGTTATTACATTGACTATAGTATAGGGTATTTAGACGATTTAAGTGCATTGGGTCAATTTTGTGGTTTTTATGTGGACTCTAGGCTTTTAGACTCATTTAGGGTTTTTGGCTTATTATAGGTTTTAGGCCTGCTTTAGGGATTTCTAATCAACATTAGGGCTTTTGGCTGATTACAGCTTTTTCAGCCGATTTCAGGGTTTTTCCGCTGACTATAGAATAGGGTATTTCGACGGTTTAAGGGCTTTGGGTCAATTTGATGGTTTTCCTTTTGTAGACTCTAGGCTTTTAGATTGATTTTAAGGTTTTCGGCTTATTATAGGGTTTTAGGCTGGCTTTAGTGCTTTCTAATCAACTTTAGGGCTTTTGGCCGATTTTAGCATTTTCGGCCGATTTCACGGTTTTTCCGCTGACTATAGTATAGGGTATTTGCACGATTTAAGGGCTCTGGGTCAATTTTATGGTTTTTGTGTATACTCTAGGGTTTTAGACTCATTTTACGGTTTTCGGCTTATTAGAGGGTTTTAGGCCGGCTTTAGGGCTTTCTGATCAACATTAGGCTTTTGGCCGATAACAGCATTTTCAGCCGATTTCAGGGTATTTCCGTTGACTATAGTGTAGTGTATTTGGACGATTTAAGGGCTCTGGGTCAATTTTATGGTTTTTCTTTTGTAGACTCTAGGCTTTTAGATTGATTTTAGGGTTTTCAATGTATTATAGGGTTTTAGGCCAACTTTCGGGCTTAGTGATAAACTTTAGGGCTTTTAGCCGATTTCCTCATTTTCGGCCGATTACAGGGTTTTTCCACTGACTATAGTATAGTGTATTTGGACGATTTAAGGGCCCTGGGTCAATTTTGTGGTTTTTCGATAGACTCTAGGCTTTTAGACTGATTTTAGCATTTGCATCTTCGTAATGGTTTTTAGGACGGCTTTAGGGCTCTCGGATCAACTTTAGGGCTTTTGGTCGATTTCAGCATTTTCGACAGATTTCATGGTTATTACATTGACTATAGTATAGGGTATTTGGACGATTTAAGTGCATTGGGTCAATTTTGTGGTTTTTATGTGGACTCTAGGCTTTTAGACTCATTTAGGGTTTTTGGCTTATTATAGGTTTTAGGCCTGCTTTAGGGATTTCTAATCAACATTAGGGCTTTTGGCTGATTACAGCTTTTTCAGCCGATTTCAGGGTTTTTCCGCTGACTATAGTATAGGGTATTTGTACGGTTTAAGGGCTTTGGGTCAATTTGATGGTTTTTCTTTTGTATACTCTAGGCTTTTAGATTTATTTTAAGGTTTTCGGCTTATTATAGGGTTTTAGGCTGGCTTTAGGGCTTTCTAGTCAACTTTAGGGCTTTTGGCCGATTTTAGCATTTTCGACCGATTTCACGGTTTTTCCGCTGACTATAGTATAGGGTATTTGCACGATTTAAGGGCTCTGGGTCAATTTTATGGTTTTTGTGTATACTCTAGGGTTTTAGACTCATTTTACGGTTTTCGGCTTATTAGAGGGCTTTAGGCCGGCTTTAGGGCTTTCTGATCAACATTAGGCTTTTGGCCGATAACAGCATTTTCAGCTGATTTCAGGGTATTTCCGTTGACTATAGTGTAGTGTATTTGGACGATTTAAAGGCTCTGGGTCAATTTTATGGTTTTTCTGTTGTAGACTCTAGGCTTTTAGATTGATTTTAGGGTTTTCGACGTATTATAGGGTTTTAGGCCAGCTTTCGGGCTTAGTGATAAACTTTAGGGCTTTTAGCCGATTTCCTCATTTTCGGCCGATTACAGGGTTTTTCCACTGACTATAGTATAGGGTATTTGGACGATTTAAGGGCCCTGGGTCAATTTTGTGGTTTTTCGATAGACTCTAGGCTTTTAGACTGATTTTTGCATTTGCATCTTCGTAATGGGTTTTAGGACGGCTTTAGGGCTCTCGGATCAACTTTAGGGCTTTTGGTCGATTTCAGCATTTTCGGCAGATTTCATGGTTATTACATTGACTATAGTATAGGGTATTTGGACGATTTAAGTGCATTGGGTCAATTTTGTGGTTTTTATGTGGACTCTAGGCTTTTAGACTCATTTAGGGTTTTTGGCTTATTATAGGTTTTAGGCCTGCTTTAGGGATTTCTAATCAACATTAGGGCTTTTGGCTGATTACAGCTTTTTCAGCCGATTTCAGGGTTTTTCCGCTGACTATAGAATAGGGTATTTGGACGGTTTAAGGGCTTTGGGTCAATTTGATGGTTTTCCTTTTGTAGACTCTAGGCTTTTAGATTGATTTTAAGGTTTTCGGCTTATTATAGGGTTTTAGGCTGGCTTTAGGGCTTTCTAATCAACTTTAGGGCTTTGGCCGATTTTAGCATTTTCGGCCGATTTCACGGTTTTTCCGCTGACTATAGTATAGGGTATTTGCACGATTTAAGGGCTCTGGGTCAATTTTATGGTTTTTGTGCATACTCTAGGGTTTTAGACTCATTTTACGATTTTTGGCTTATTATAGGGTTTTAGGCCGGCTTCAGGGCTTTCTGATCAATATTAGGCTTTTGGCCGATAACAGCATTTTCAGTCGATTTCAGGGTATTTCCGTTGACTATAGTGTAGTGTATTTGGACGATTTAAGGGCTCTGGGTCAATTTTATGGTTTTTCTGTTGTAGACTCTAGGCTTTTAGATTGATTTTAGGGTTTTCGACTTATTATAGGGTTTTAGGCCAGCTTTCGGGCTTAGTGATAAACTTTAGGGCTTTTAGCCGATTTCATCATTTTCGGCCGATTACAGGGTTTTTCCACTGACTATAGTATGGGGTATTTGGACGATTTAAGGGCCCTGGGTCAATTTTGTGGTTTTTCGACAGACTCTAGGCTTTTACACTGATTTTAGCGTTTGCAGCTTCGTAATGGGTTTTAGGACGGCTTTAGGGCTCTCGGATCAACTTTAGGGCTTTTGGTCGATTTCAGCATTTTCGACGGATTTCATGGTTATTCCATTGACTATCTAGTATTTGAACGATTTAAGTGCTTTGGGTCAATTTTGTGGTTTTTATGTGGACTCTAGGCTTTTAGACTCATTTAGGGTTTTTTGGCTTATTATAGGTTTTAGGCCTGCTTTAGGGATTTCTAATCAACATTAGGGCTTTTGGCCAATTACAGCTTTTTCAGCCGATTTCAGGGTTTTTCCGCTGACTATAGAATCGGGTATTTGGACGGTTTAAGGGCTTTGGGTCAATTTGATGGTTTTTCTTTTTTAGACTCTAGGCTTTTAGATTGATTTTAAGGTTTTCGGCTTATTATAGGGTTTTAGGCTGGCTTTAGGGCTTTCTAATCACCTTTAGGGCTTTTTGCCGATTTTAGCATTTTCGGCCGATTTCACGGTTTTTCCGCTGCCTATAGTATACGGTATTTTGACGATTTATGGGCTGTGGGTGAATTTTACCGCTTTTCGGTAGACTCTAGGCTTTTAGACTGATTTTAGAGTTTTCGGCTTATTATAGGGTTTTAGGCCGACTTTAGGGCTTTGTGACCAACTTTGGGGTTTTACCGATTTCAGCATTCTCTGCCGATTTCAGGTTTTTTTCGCTGACTAAAGTATAGGGTATTTGATCGATTTAAGAGCTCTGGGTTATTTTTATGGTTTATCTATTGTAGAACCTAGGCTTTTAGACTTATTTTAGGGTTTTCGACTTATTATAGATTTTTATGCTGGCTTTAGGGCTCTCTGATCAACTTTAGGACTTTTGACGATTTCAGGGTTTTCGGCCGATTTCAGGGTTTTTACGCTCACTATAATATAGGGTATTTCGAAGATTTAAGGGCTCTGGTTCAATTTTATGGTTTTTCTGTAGACTCTAGGCTTTTAGACTGATTTTAGGGTTTTCGGCTTATTATAGGGTTTTAGGCCATCTTTAGGGCTTTCTAATCAACTTTAGAGCTTTTGGTCGATTTCAGCATTTTCGGCCGATTTCAAGGTTTTTCCGGTGACTATAGTATAGGGTATTTGGACGATTTAAAGGCTTAGGGTCAATTTTATGGTTTTTCTGTAGACACTAGGCTTTTAGACTAATTTTAGGGTATTCGGCTTATTATACGTTTTTAGGCCGGCTGAAGGTCTTTCTGATCAACTTTACAACTTATGGCCAATTTCACGGTTTTTTCGATGACTTTAGTATAAGGTATTTGTACGATTTAAGGGCTCTATGTCAATTATATGGTTTTTCTGTAGACTCTAGGCATTTAGACTGATTTAAGGGTTTTCAGCTTATTATAGGGGTTTAGGCCGACTTTAAGGCTTTCTAATCAACGTTAGGGCTTTTGGTCGATTTCAGGGTTTTCGTCGATTTCACGGTTATTTCGCTGACAAAAGTATCGGGTATTTGGATGATTTAAGGGCTCTGGATCAATTTTAAGGTTTTTTATGTAGACTCTAGGCTTTTAGACTGATTTAAGGATTTTTGGCTTATTATATGTCTTTAGGTCGACTTTAGGACTTTCTGATCAACTTTAGGGCTTTTGGCAGATTTCAGGGTTTTCGGCTGATTTCAGGGTTTTTCTGTTAACTATAGTATAGGGTATTTAGACGATTTAAGGGCTCTGGGTCAATTATATGGTTTTTGTATAGACTATATGCTTTTAGACTAATTTTAGAGTTTTCAGCTTATTATAGGGTTTTAGGCCGGCTTTAGGGATTTATGATCAACTTTAAGGCTTTCTGTTCAACTTTAGGGCTTTTGTTCGATTTCAGGGTTATTCCGCTGACTATAGTATAGGGTAATTGAACGATTTAAGGGCTTTGGGTCAATTTTATGGTTTTCCTGTAGACTCTAGGCTTTTAGACTGATTATAGAGTTTTCGTCTTATTATAGGGTTTTAGGCCAGCTTTACGGCTTTGATATCAACATTAAGGCTTTTCGGCCGATTTCAGGATTTTTTCTCTGACTATAGTATAGCGTATTTGGACGATTTAAGGGATCTGGGTCAATTTTATGGTTTTTCTGTAGACTTTAGGCTTTTAGACTGATTATAGGGTTTTCGGCTTATTATAGGATTTTAAGCCGGCTTTAGGGCTTTCTGATCAACTTTATGGCTTTTGGCCGAATTCAGAGTTTTCGCCTGGTTTCATGGTTTTTCCGTTGACTATACAGTATAGGGTATTTGGACGATTTAAGGGCTCAGGGTCAATTTTATGGTTTTTCTGTAGACTCAAGGCTTTTAGTCTCTTTTTAGGGTTTTCGGCTTATTTTAGGGATTTAGGCTAGCTTAAGGGCTTTCTGATCAACTTTATGGCTTTTGGCCGATTTCACGGTTTTCGGCCGATTTCACGGTTTTTCCGATGACTATAGTATAGGGTATTTGGACGATTTAAGGGCTCTGGGCCAGTTTTATGGTTTTTCTTTAGACTCTAGGCTTTTAGACTGATTTTTGGGTTTTCGGCTTATTATAGGGTTTTAAGTCGGCTTTAGGTCTTTCAGATCGAATTTTGGGCTTTTGGCCGATTTCAGGGTTTTTCCGCTAGCTATAGTATAGGGTATTTGCACGATTTAAGGGCTCTGGTCAATTTTATGGTTTTTCGGTAAACTATAGGCTTTTAAACTAATTTTAGGGTTTTCGGCTTATTATAGGGTTTTATGCCGGCTTTAGGGATTTCTCAGGAACTTTAGGGAAATTGGCGATCTAGCATTTTCAGCCGATTTCAGGGTTTCTCCGCTGACTATAGTGTAGGGTATTGGTACGATTTAAGGGCTCTGGGTCAATTTTATGGTATTTCTTTTGTAGACTCTAGGCTTTTAGACTGATTTTATGGTTTTCTGCTTATTATAGGGTTTTAGGCCGGCTTTAGGGCTTTCTGATCAACTTTAAGGCTTTTGGCCGGTTTCAGGGTTTTTCCGCTGTCTATAGTACCGGTTATTTGGACAATTTAAGGGCTTTGGTTCAAATTTATGTTTTTTCTTGTTGTAGACTCTAGGATGTTAGACTGATTTGATTGTTTTCAGCTTATTATAGGGTTTTAGTCTGACTTTAGGGCTTTCTGATCAACTTTTGGGCTTTTTTCCGATTTCAGGGTTTTCGTGCGATTTCAGTGTTTTTCCGCTGACTATTGTATAGGGTATTTGGATGATTTAAGGGCTCTAGGTCAATTTTATGGTTTTTCTGTTGTACACTCTAGGCTTTTATACTGATTTTAGGGTTTTCAGCTTATTATAGGGTTTTAGGCCGGCTTTAGGGTATTTTGATCAACTTTAGGGATTTTGGCCGATTTCAGGGTTTACGTCCGATTTCAGGGTATTTTCGCAGACTGTAGTATAGGGTATTTTGATGATTTTAGGGCACTGCGTCAACTTTACGGTTTTTCTGTAGACTTTAGGCTTTTAGGCAGTTTTTAGGGTTTTTGGCTTATTATAGGGAAGTTGGCCAACATAGGGCTTTCTGTTCAACTTTATGGCTTTTTGCCGATTTCAGGGTTTTCGACCGATTTCAGGGTTTTCGACTGATTTTAGGGTTTTTCCGCTGACTATAGTATAGGGTACTTAAACTATTTAAGGGCTTTAGGTCAATTTTATAGTTTTTCTGTAGTCTATAGGTTTTTAGACTGATTTTAGGGTTTTTGGCTTATTATAGGGTTTAGGCCGGCTTTAGGGCGTTCTGATCAAATTTAGGGCTTTGGGCCGATTTCGAGGTTTTTACGCAAGCTATAGTATAGGGTATTTGAACGATTTAAGGGCTCTGGGTCAATTATATGGTTTTTCTGTACACTCTAGGCTTTTAGATTGATTTTAGGGTTTTCGCCTAATTATAGGGTTTTCGGCCGGCTTTAGGGCTTTCTGATCAACATTAGGGCTTTTGTCCTATTTCAGCATTTTCAGCCGATTTCAAGGTTTTTCTGCTAACTATATTATAGGGTATTTGGACGATTTAAGGGCACTGGTTCAATTTTAAGGTTTTTCTGTTGTAGACTCTAGGATTATAGACTGATTTTAGGGTTTTCAGCTTGTTATAGGGTTTTAGGCCGGTTTTAGTGCTTTCTGATCAATTTAAGGGTTTTTTGTCGATTTCATGTTTTTCGGGCGATTTCAGGATTTTTCCGCTGACTATAGTATAAGGTATTTGGACGATTTAAGGACTCTGGGTCAATTTTATGGTTTTTCTGTAGATTCTAGTTTTTTTAACTGATTTTAGGGTTTTCAGCTTATTATAGGGTTTTCGGCCGGCTTTAGGGCTTTCAGATCAACTTTTGGGCTTTTGGTCGATTTCACGGTGTTCGGCCGATTTCAGGGTTTTTCCAATGACTATAGTATAGGGTATTTGGACGATTTAAGGGATTTGGGTTAATTTTATGGTTTTTCTTTAGACTCTAGGCTTTAGGACTGATTTTAGGGGTTTCAGCTTATTATAGGGTTTTAGGCCGGCTTTAAGGCTTTCAGATCAAATTTAGGGCTTTTGGCTAATTTCAGAGTTTTTCCATTGTCTATAGTATAGAGTATTTAGACGATTTAAGGGCTCAGGGTCAATTTTATGGTTTTTCTGTAGACACTAGGCTTTTAGACTCATTTTAGTGTTTTCGGCTTATTATAGGGTTTTAGGGCTTTCTGACCAACTTTAGGGCTTTTGGCCGATGACATCATTTTCAGCCAATTTTAGGGTTTTTCCTCTTATATAGTATAGGGTATTTGGATGATTTAAGGGCTTCGTGTCAATTTTATGGGTTTTCTTTAGACTCTAGGCTTTATGACTGATTTTAGGGTTTTAGGCTTATTATAGGGTTTTAGGCTGGCTTTATGGCTTGCAGATCAAATTTAGGACTTTTGGCCGATTTCAGGGTTTTCGGCTGATTTCAAGGTTTTTCTGCTGACTATAGTATAGGTTATTTGGACGATTTAAGGGCTCTGGGTCAATTTTATGGTTTTTCTGTAGACTCTAGGCTTTTAGACTGATTTCAGGGTTTTTGGCTTATTATAGGGTTTTAGGCCGGCTAAAGGGCTTTCTATTCAACTTTAGGGATTTAGCCAGTTTCAGCATTTTCGGCCGATTTCTGGGTTTTTTCGCGGACTATAGTATAGGGTATTGTGACGATTGAAGGGTTCTAGATCAATTTTAAGGTTTTTCTGTTGTAGACTCTAGGATTTTAGACTGATTTTAGGGTTTTCAACTTGTTATAGGGTTTTAGGCCGACTTTAGTTCTTTTTGAACAATTTAAGGGTTTTTTGCCGATTTCAAGTTTTTCGGGCGATTTCAGTATTTTTCCGCTGACTATAGTATAGGGTATTTGGACGATTTAAGGGCTCTGGGTCAATTTTATGGTTTATCTGTAGATTCTAGTCTTTTAGACTTAATTTTAGGGTTTTCAGCTTATTATAGGGTTTTAGGCCGGCTCTAGGGCTTTCAGATCAACTTTAGGGATTTTGGTCGATTTCAGGGTTTTTCCGCTGGCTATAGTTTAGGGTACTTGGACGATTTAAGGGATCTGGGTCATTTTTGTGGTTTTCTTGTACGCTATAGGCTTTTAGACTGATTTTTGGGTTTTCGGCTTATTATAGGGTTTTAGGCTGGCTTTAGGGCTTTTGGCCAATCTAGCATTTTCAACCGATTTCAGGGTTTTTTGGCTGACTATTGTATAGGGTATTTGGATGATTTAAGGGCTCTGGTTCAATTTTATGGTTTTTCTGTGGTAGACTCTAGGCTTTTAGACTGATTTTTTGGTTTTTGGCTTATTATAGGGTTTTAGACCGGCTTTAGGCCTTTCTGATCAACTTTAGGGATTTCGGTCGATTTCAGGGTTTTTTCGCTGGCTATAGTTTAGGGTACTTGGACGATTTAAGGGATCTGGGTCATTTTTGTGGTTTTCCTCTACGCTATAGGCTTTTAGACTGATTTTTGGGTTTTCGGCTTATTATAGGGTTTTAGGCCGGCTTTAGGGCTTTCTAATCAACTTTAGGGCTTTTGGCCAATCTAGCATTTTCAACCGATTTCAGGGTTTTTTGGCTGACTATTGTATAGGGTATTTGGACGATTTAAGGGCTCTGGTTCAATTTTATGGTTTTTCTATGGTAGACTCTAGGCTTTTAGACTGATTTTTGGGTTTTTGGCTTATTATAGGGTTTTAGACCGGCTTTAGGCCTTTCTGATAAACTTTAGGGATTTTGGTCGATTTCAGGGTTTTTTCGCTGGCTATAGTTTATGGTACTTGGACGATTTAAGGGATCTGGGTCATTTTTGTGGTTTTCCTATACGCTATAGGCTTTTAGACTGATTTTTGGGTTTTCGGCTTATTATAGGGTTTTAGGCCGGCTTTAGGGCTTTCTAATCAACTTTAGGGCTTTTGGCCAATCTAGCATTTTCAACCGATTTCAGGGTTTTTTGGCTGACTATTGTATAGGGTATTTGGACGATTTAAGGGCTCTGGTTCAATTTTATGGTTTTTCTGTGGTAGACTCTAGGCTTTTAGACTTTTTTTTGGGTTTTTGGCTTATTATATGGTTTTAGACCGGCTTTAGGCCTTTCTGATCAACTTTAGGGCTTTTGGCTAATTTCAGCATAGTCAGCCGATTTCAGGGGTTTTTCCATTGACTATATTATAGGGTATTGGGATGATTTAAAGGCTCTAGGTCAATTTTATGGTTTTTCTGTAGACTCTAGGCTTTTAGACTAATTTTAGGGTTTTCATCTTATTATAGTTTTTTAGGCCGGCTTTAGGGCTTTCTGATCAAGTTTAGAGCTATTGGCCGATTTCACGGTTTTTGGCCGATTTCACGGTTTTTCCGATGACAATAGTATAGGGTATTTGGACGATTTAAGGGCTCTAGGTCTATTTTATGGTTTTTCTGTAGACTCTGGGCATTTAGACTGATTTTAGGATTTTCGGCTTATTATAGGGTTTTTGCCCGGCTTTAGGGCTTTCTGATCAAATTTAGCACTTTTGCCAATTTTAGGGTTTTCGGCCGATTTCATGCTTCCTCTACTGACAGTATCGGGTATTTAGACGATTTAAGGGCTCTGGGTTAATTTTACGATTTTTTTGTGTAGACTCTAGGCTATTAGATTGATTTTAGGGTTTTTGGCTTATTATAGAGTCTTCGGCCGGCTTAAGGGCTTTCTGATCAACTTTAGGGCTTTTGGACGATTTCAGGGTTTTTGACCGATTTCAGGGTTTTTCCACTGACTATGTTATAGGGTATTTAGACATTTTAAGGGCTCTGGGTCAATTTTATGGTTTTTTCTGTAGACTCTAGGCTTTTAGATTGATTTTAGGGTTTTCGGCTTATTATAGGGTTTTAGGCTGGCTTTAGGGCTTTCTGATAAACTTTAGAGCTTTTGGCCGATTTCACGGTTTTTCGGATGACTATAGTATAGGGTATTTGGACGATTTAAGGGTTATGGGTCTATTTTATGTTTTTTCTGTAGACTCTATGCTTTTAGACTAAGTTTAGGGTTTTCGACTTATTCTAGGGTTTTAGGCCGGCTTAAAGGCTTTCTAATCAACTTTAGGGCTTTTTGGCGATTTCAGGGTTTTTCTGCTAGCTATAGTATAGGGTATTTGGACGATTTAAGGGCTCTGGGTTAATTTTATGGTTTTTATTGTAGGCTCTAGGCTTTTAGACTGATTTTAGGGTTTTAGGCCGCTTATAGGGCTTTCTAATCAACTTTAGTGCTTTTGGCCGATTTCAGGGTTTTTCTAGCAATTTTAGGGTTTTTTCCGCTGACTATAGTATAGGGTATTTGGACGATTTAAGGGCTCTGCCTCAATTTTATGATTTTTCTGTAGACCTTATGATTTTAGACTGATTTTAGGGTTTTCAGCTTATTATAGGGATTTAGGCCGGCTTTAGGTCTTTCTGATCAAATTTAGGGCTTTTGGCCGATTTTAGGGTTTTCGGCCGATTTCAGGGTTTTTCCACTGACTATAGTATAGGGTATTTAGACGATTTAAGGGCTCTAGGTCAATTTTATGGTTTTTCTGTAGACGCTAGGCTTTTAGACTTATTTTAGGGTTTTGTTCTTTTCTTTTTTGTAAGCCAAATTGAATTAAAGGGAGTACAAGGGGTATTCCAACCCTGAATATAAGACAGAATATAAGAAAGAAGTAAAGAGATAGGGTGCATTTGAAATTACAACAAGTAAGATTAATGCACAGAGGCACCAAATTAACCTAGGAATTAATAGAAAACCAACAGCATAGCAGTCCCCTATGAATGCAGATTTTAGTAAACATAGTGGTAGCTGTGTAGACAATGGCAAGGGCACTGTCATGATCATCTCCTCCCACCATGCTCCTTATTCTGTGCAAACATAATCTGTGCCCAGCAATAATTTCGACAAGCCATATTCACCAACAGTAATGCAGCAAGACCAAGATCCAAGACATATGCCTTTCATAAAAACCTGCTGCAAACACACCTGCACCTTCATAATAAATAATATGTCTAGAATTTATAAGGCAGTGGGCACATAATTCTTCTTTCATTTAATCCATATGTAATTGCCATGTGAAAAGATAAACCCACCACATTTGCCACTCCCCCAACACCATTACTCAGTATATCATATTCCTTCATAACCTTAATCAAGAATCTATTACAGCATCTTCACACTCTCTATTGGATTCATTAGCCATTCGAATAAGGATACTGAGAAGTTCTTGTTATTCGCCTTCAACCACAACCACACTTTATGTTGACAAAGATCCATCATCCGGTCTACTTCAACCGCCCCTCCTTTGAACACCATATTATTCCTTGAAAACCAAATAGCTCCTACCACAACAATCCAAATCATGGACACAGATTTTTGAACCTTCTTTGAGCCTGGAACCATAGCACCAACTAGGCAAAATGAGCACTGCTACCCAATGGCATTGCAGATTGCACTCCCAACCATTGTGAAACCCGTGACCAAAGCTTCCAAGATACCTTACAGTGCAGAAATAAATTCTCAGTGATTTCATCTAACGTCAAACAAAGCGGGCATAGTGTCCCTACATTCAATGGCAAAGAATTCCGGTGCTGCAGGTTTATTTTTGTTTGAATTCTGTTTACAAGAATCTTCTAGGCCAACTTCACCGAATTGGGGGTGCTTTGATTGACCACAACATAGAGTACACGCCGCCATTCCTCTCTTCCGCTGCTGTTCCTAGCAACAAGTCATACGCTGAACATACCCTATAAATACTCGAGCTTTCCTTCTTCCAACACCACTTACCAGTTACTCCCACCTTTGGGATGAAGCTCTAGATTTTTTGCCTCAGTTCTCCTATCCTCTCCTCTTCCCGATTTAGTAAGTCCCTCCTCTACAAAAATTCCCATACCCAGTTCCCATTCCGCCATCCACCCATACTTATTATAGGGTTTTAGGCCGGCTTTAGGGTTTTCAGATCAACTATAGGGCTTTTTGCTGATTTTATGGCTTTCGGCCGATTTCAGGGTTTTTCCGTTGACTATTATATGGGTATTTGGACGATTTCAGGGGTCGGGGTCTACTTTATGTTTTTTATGTAGACTCTAGGCTTTTAGACTGATTTTAGGGTTTTCAGCTTATTATAGGGTTTTAGGCCGGATTTAGTGCTTTCTCGTCAACTTTAGGGCTTTTGGCCGATTTCAGGGTTGTTGGCCGATTTCAGGGTTTTTCCGCTGACTATAGTATAGGTTATTTGGATGATTTAAGGGCTCTGGGTCAATTTTATGGTATTTCTGTAGACTCTAGGCTTTTAGACTAAATTTAGGGTTTTCGAATTATTATAGGTTTTTAGGCCAGCTTAGGGCTTTTGGGCGATTTCAGGGTTTTTCCGCAGACTATAGTATAGGTTATTTGAAAGATTTAAGGGCTCAGGGTCAATTTATGGTTTTTCTGTAGACTCTAGGCTTTTAAACTGATTTTAGGGTTTTCGGCTTATTATAGGGTTTTAGGCCGGTTTTAGGGTTTTCGTATCAACTTTCGGGCTTTTGGCAGATTTTGTGGATTTCGGTCGATTTCAGGGTTTTTAAACTAACTATTATATATGGTATTTGGACGATTTAAGGGCTCGGGGTCAATTTTATGTTTTTTCTTTAGACTCTAGGCTTTTAGACTGATTTTACGGTTTTCGGCTTATTATAGGGTTTTAGGCTGGATTTAGGGCTTTCTCATCTACTTTAGGGCTTTTTGCCGATTACAGGGTTTTTCCGATGACTATAGTATAGGTTATTTGGACGACTTAAGGGCTCTGGGTCAATTTTATGATATTTCTGTAGACTCTAGGCTTTTAGACTGATTTTAGGGTTTTCAACTTATTATAGGGTTTTAGGCCGGCTTAAAGGCTTTCTGATCAACTTTAGGGCTTTTTGTCGATTTCAGGGTTTTTCCGCTGACTATAGTATAGGGTATTTAAAAGATTTAAGGACTCGGTCAATTTTATGGTTTTTCTATAGACTCTAGGCTTTTAGACTGGTTTTAGGGTTTTTGGCTTATTATAGGGTATTAGGCCGGCTTTAGGGCTTTCTGATCAACTTTAGGGCTTTTGGCGATTTCAAGGTTTTTTCTATGACTATTGTATATGGTATTTGGACGATTTAAGGGCTCTGTGTCAATTTTATATTTTTCTATAGACTCTAGGCTTGTAGTCTGATTTTAGGGTTTTCAGCTTATTATAGGGTTTTAGGCCGGCTTTAGGGCTTTTGGCTGATTTCAGGGTTTTCGGCCGATTACAGGGTTTTTCCGCAGACTATAGTATAGGGTATTTGGACAATTTAAGGGCTTTCGGTCAATTTTATCGTTTTTTCTGTACACTTTAGACTTTTAGACTGATATTAGGGTTTTCGACTTATTATCAGGTTTTAGGCTGGCTTTAGGTCTTTCTGATCAACTTTAGAGCTTTTGGCCGATTTCACGGTTTTTGGCCGATTTCACGGTTTTTCGGATGACTACAGAATAGGGTATTTGGACGATTTAAGGGTTATGGGTCTATTTTCTGGTTTTTCTGTAGACTCTATGCTTTTAGACTAATTTTAGGGTTTTCGACTTATTCTAGGGTTTTAGGCCGGCTTAAAGGCTTTCTGATCAACTTTAGGGCTTTTTGTCGATTTCAGGGTTTTTCTGCTAGCTATAGTATATGGTATTTGGACGATTTAAGGGCTCTGGGTCAATTTTTTGATTTTTCTATAGACTCTAGGTTTTTAAACTGATTTTAGGGTTTTGCAGCTTATTAAAGGGTTTTAGGCCGCCTTTAGGGCTTTCTAATCAACTTTAGGGCTTTTGGCCGATTTCAGGGTTTTTCTAGCAATTTTAGGGTTTTTTCCGCTGACTTTAGTATAGGGTATTTGGACGATATAAGGGCTCTGGAAAAATTATGATTTTTCTGTAGACTCTATTCTTTTAGACTGATTTTAGGGTTTTCGACTTATTATAGGGTTTTAGGCCGACTTTAGGTCTTTCTGATCAAATTTAGGGCTTTTGGCCAATTTCAGGGTTTTCGGCCGATTTCAGTGTTTTTCCACTGACTATAATATAGGGTATTTGGAAGATTTAAGGGCTCCGAGTCAATTTTATGGTTTTTGTGTAAAAACTAGGCTTTTAGACTAATTTTAGGGTTTTCGTCTTATTATAGGGTTTTAGGCCGCCTTTAGGGCTTTCGGATCACCTTTAGGGCTTCGGGTCGATTTCAAGGTTTTCAGCCGATTTCATGGTTTTTCGGCTAACTATAGTATAAGGTATTTGGACTATTTTAGGGCTCTGGGTCAATTTTATGGTTTTTCTGTAGACTCTAGGCTTTTAGACTGATTTTAGGGTTTTAGGATTATTATAGGTTTTTAGGCGGACTTAGGGCTTTCTGATCAACTTTAGGGCTTTTGGCAGATTTCAGGGTTTTTCCGTTGACTATAGTATAGGGTGTTTGAAAGATTTAAGGGCTCAGGGTCAATTTTATGGTTTTTCTGTAGACTCTAGGCTTTTAGACTGATTTTAAGGTTTTCGGCTTATTATAGGGTTTTAGGCCGGCTTTAGGGCTTTTTGATTAACTTTAGGGCTTTTGGCCAATTTCAAGGTTTTTCCGATGACTATTGTATAGGCTATTTGGACGATTTAAGGGCTCCGGGTCAATTTTATATTTTTCTATAGACTCTAGGCTCTTAGTCTGATTTTAGGGTTTTCAGCTTATTATAGGGTTTTAGGCCGGCTTTAGGGCTTTCTGATCAATGTTAGGGCTTTTGGCTGATTTCAGGGTTTTTGGCCGATTACAGGGTTTTTCCACAGACTATAGTATAGGTTATTTGGACGATTTAAGGGCTCTGGGTTAATTTTATCATTTTTTTGTAGACTCTAGCCTTTTAGACTAATTTTAGGGTTTTCGGCTTATTATAGGGTTTTAGGCCGGCTTTAGGGCTTTCTGATCAACTTTATGGCTTTTGGCCTATATGAGGGTTTTCGGCCGATTTCCTTGGTGGAAGGACCTCCATCGTAGTTGCTTTGATATTGATGCCGGGGGCTGGTTTAACTCTGTCGTGTGCAGAGAGATAGGAGAAGGCTCAGAGATCTTGTTTTGGGAAGAAAATTGGACGGGGGATGGGCTACTACGAGAATCATTCCCAAGATTGTATGCTTTATCGTTGCAACAACAAGTAATTGTCGGAGAAATGGGTGGATGGCAGAATGGGGCTTGGGTTTGGCAGTTTATGTGGAGGAGGAATCTGCTGAGTCGAGAAGAGGAGAGGGTAGTAGAATTGAGACAAAAAATTCAGAGCTTTTCTCCAAAGGTTGGGGTGGCCGACTGGTGGTGTTGGAAGAAAGAAAGCTCCGGTAATTACAGTGTAAGCTCAGCATATGAATTGTTGCTAGGAACAACGTCGGAGGAGGCGATTGGAGGTGAATACTCTACGCTGTGGTCAACAAAAGCACCCTCTAATTCTGTGGCGCTGGGCTGGAAGATTCTTATAAACAGAATTCAAACAAAATCGAACCTGCAGCGCCGGAATGCTTTGCCGGTGAATGTTGAGCTGTCATGCCCATTTTGTTTGATGATGGAGGAAACTACTAAACATTTATTTTTACATTGTATGATATCTTGGAGGCTGTGGTCGCGGGTTATTCAGTGGTTAGGATTGCAATCTGCAATGCCTTTGAACAGCAGTGCTCAGTTTGCCCAGTTTAGTGCTCTTTTCCAGGCTCAAATAAAGTCCAAAAAGCCATGTCTATGATTTGGATTGCTGTGGTGAACGTTATTTGGAATACAAGGAATAATGTTGTGTTTAAGGGAGGGGAAGCTGTAGTGGATCGAATGTTGGATGTGTGCCAGCACAAAGCATGGCTGTGGTTGAAGGCAAACGACAGAAACTTCTCAGTATCCTTTTTCGAATGGCTGATGAATCCCGTAGTCTGCGTGAAAATGTTGTAGCTGAAACTAATTTTGATTTTTATCTGATTTGTGATTCATTTTGGGTGCTGCTATGGGGTTGTGGCAATCATGGAGGGTCCCCTTTATTGGCACTACGTTTCTGGCCAGAATATAGAACAAGGACAAGTTATATGCTTTTGATTTCTGGGTATGCTGCATCGAATGAACATGCTGGTTTGCTAGGTGTGGGCGTTGAACATTGCACATGTACTAGCAGTGTTTGGAGCAAGTAGGGAGGGGCTAACTATATTGGTTGTGATATTGCTGCCATTGTTGCCATTGTTTGTGCTGAATCTGCTAAGATCTGCATACTGGGGGTGATACCAAGATGGATGGTTTGCTTATATTTTGGCTACTTTGATTTTCTCTATGCTTTGATCTTACTTGTTGTAATTTCAACTGCATTCTTTATTTTTATATCTTTCTTGTATTAAGGGTTGGAGTACCCCTTGTACTCCCTTTTAATACATTTTGGCTTATAAAAAAAAATTAGACGATTTAAGGGCTTTCCGTCAATTTTATGGGTTTTTTTGTAGATTCTAGGCTTTTACACTGATTTTAGGGTTTTCAGCTTATTATAGTGTTTTAGGCCGGCTTTAGGGCTTTCTGATCAACTTTAGGGCCTTTGCCCGATTTCAGGGTTTGCGGTCGATTTCAGGGTTTGCGGTCGATTTCAGGGTTTTTCCGCTGACTATTTTACAGGGTATTTGGACGATTTAAGTGCTCTGGGTCAATTTTATGGTTTTTCTATAGACTCTATGCTTTTGGACTGATTTTATGGTTCTTAACTTATTAAAGGGTCTTAGGCCGGCTTTAGGGCTTTTTGATCAACTTTAAAGCTTTTGGCCGATTTCAGGGTTTTTCCGCAGACTATAGTATAGGGTATTTGGACGATTTAAGGGCTCTGGGTCAATTTTATGGTTTTTCTGTAGACTTCAGGCTTTTAAACTGATTTTGGGGTTTTCGGCTTATTATAGGATTTTAGGCCATTACCCTTCCACCGTGTCTCTCTCCCTTCTCTCTTCTTTCTGGTCGAAACCCTCTTCCTTCTTCCTTCCCATCTCACCTCCGCCCCCTTCCACCGCCGGATCCACCACCCTTCGCCACCAGATCGGTGTATTTTCACCCATGCAAGGCGGATCATAACTTTTCTTCTTCCATTCATAATTTTTTTGTAATTTATTTCATCTTATGTTTTAAGTTTTGTAATTTTTTTGATTTTTTAATACATGAATGATTTTGTGTTTCTAGTTCTTTTTCTTGTGTATCATCTTCTGTTTCATCTTTCTTCTTTTTTTACCTTAAAGTCTGGTTGTGAATGAGAGAGAAAATACAACTTTTTATTACAAGCTCCCAAAAAGCAAGGGAGCTTGTGCAAGCTCTAGA
Organism: Acmispon strigosus; assembly: GCA_030819835.1. Lineage (NCBI taxonomy): Eukaryota > Viridiplantae > Streptophyta > Magnoliopsida > Fabales > Fabaceae > Acmispon > Acmispon strigosus. The sequence goes on from JAUAMA010000003.1 coordinate 3,274,666, forward strand.
GCTTAAATTTAAGCTTCCAAGTTTCCGCTAAATGTATTTAAACATAAATTACGTCATTTTAACTCACGTTTACAATATTCAATTTTGACCAAACTCAATTCTAATTAGATTCAATTCTGCTGACACAGTTACTAATATCACAAGAGGGGCATAGAGATCGACAAGTGGGTTTTGAGGGGCATCAGAATCGAGGGTGTGCCAAAGGTAGAAAGAAAAGATTTGATATAACAAAAGAGAGAGAGTGGGTTTTCATCAAGAACGAGGGAGGGGGTAAGAATTAGTATGATGATCCTTTGATCCTTCTAAATATGCCCTCTCAGGAATGAGCCATCTAATCTCAATCTTTTTGAGCCTGCAAATACGTCTCCTTCTATTCTTCTTTAACCTTTTCACCAATAGTATAGCGTATTAAATTAAATAATTTTGATCTTGCCACTTTCTCTCTCTTATTTACTGTCAAGTCAATTAAGCTCCATCACTCACATCTTAAATATGGCACTATCTACCTGCCACTACTCCCAACCCACCTTTCTTCCTTCACAGACACTCTCTTATACCCTCCTCATCCTCATGCGCTCTCATTCTCAACAACAGAAGAAGGATCTTTGTTCATGAGTTCATCCAAAGGGTTTAACAAAGAGTTGCTTACAGAGTTATTTTGGCATTCTGTCCACCTCCTCCTATCACTCTCTTTCTGTGGCGATTGCGGAGGTGGCCATACTGCCAACACAGCTCTGTTGGCTTCTCTTTGTAAAGCCTTCGTGATATTAAACAATTCATATGCTCTATTCCTATATACTCCTGCTTCTGCAAGAAAGCACCAGCACAAGCTCCCCCTAGCGAATTAACTTTTCTATATGATGGCCTCCATTTTTTACTTGTTTCTTTTAATATACTAACTCTCTATCCATCTTATGGCTTTTTATATGCTTATGGTACGATTTATTTTGTTATGATCTAACTCATCATCACCTTAATCTTCTTTACCCGGAAAGGATCGATTATAACCACCTGGATACTGATTTTTTCTTCTTATATTTGTGTTTCTGCAGGATCAACATCCCATTGTCTGCATAAGCTAAAAAGCCCATTTGGATTTGGATTAAAGAGCGCTTATTTAATTAAAGCTTATTTACTAAGAAATGCACTACAATTAAAAGCGCTAATCAGTACTCTTTGGTTCGTACTCAAAGTTGCTATGTAATCAGGGCAAAACGCCTTAGTTTTCTCTTGTTTGGATTGGGGTTTGGTTGTATTTTTTACTGTCATAAGTGTTGAGAGTTGAAAACCCTATTTTTTGCTTTCCCTGCGTTTTCTCTCTTTGTTTCTTCAGTCTGTTGAGAGAGAGCTGTTGATTATAAAAGTTTTCATTTTTCCTTCCTCTTGGATACTGCGTAGATTTGAAGTATCTGGTTGGGGTCTAGGTTTTTATGAGGGCCGTCTCGTTTTCAACCCTCCTATGTGTGTGTGCATAGGGAGGGGGGGGTGTATTTCAATGATTTAATTTCTACTTTTCCAAACTAAGTTAAGTTCTTGGGAGAAGTTTTGTGAAGATAGGTTGCAGAAAAAGATTTTCACCTTCTGCCATACTTGTCTTTATCTTCTTGATCAGGACCAAGAAAAAAAAGATGACAATCTGGGAAAGGATATACATCTCAGGATGATCTATGAGTCATGCATGTTTGTTTGTCACAGTTCAATTTACTCTTGTTACCTTTCCCGTTGAAAAAAACAAGTTGCTTTGGTTTGGGTTGTTCGTATTGTTTATTTGTTTATAATAATATGGTAGGAAGCAGCATCATGGTCAGGTAGATGGGCTAGGAAGCATTAAATTTGATGGCCAAACACTTCCCTATTGTCGAATACGTCTCTTTCTTTCTAGGCTCCACAAGCTGTCTCTCTCTGAACGCGCGTTAAGGTATATAGGCTCATGATTGCATATTGAAATTAGCTTCTCGCTCTTATTCAATACAAAGATAACCTAGCTGGCTGCCTAGTACACTCTTTCCTATCGTATTCATAGCTGTGGGGTTGTAATGCAATACCAGGTCCATTCCAAGTCAGAACTAACCCCTTGCCTTACCTGCTACACATATATACTATGTACTCTTCGTCCGTTTGGATTCTCTGTTGTTCGGACATGAGAATATGGTGTGAATCTCTCTTGGCCGTGGTGTTAGTTCTAGCGCGGCGGAAATGTTAGGTTGTTTGCATGGCGACAAGTACACGCCGAAGATAGTCTAATGCTCAAGTTGGTGTTTTAGTGTTCTAGCAAATGGAGTATTTCAGAGACCAATTGTTAGAATTAAAAGTAAATGCTTAAAATGAATATCATGTTGTCTAAATGAAGAATAGACTTTGTATTTATAGGGTGTTGATCTGAACATTTTCAAAGCATTTCACGAGAGATTATTCTTTTTAACAAATTTAACTTTATCACACCCATCTTATTATCAAGAGAGATTATTCCTTATGACAAAGTTTACTTCCAATCTTATTTTCATTTTTCTATTCATATTTGTTTTCTTTTTTCCGTTATAATATTTAGTCCAATGTGTTTGATTTTTGGTGTGAATAGATCGGTCGGGAAAAGTCTATTCACTTAATGAAATTTTTAAACTATGAAAAAATTAATTCGTGAAAATTTTTACTATCTTGGTTCATGAAAATTGTTGCTTTAGTTCCTCTAATTTTTTCCTAAAATTTTTGTTTTTTTATCTAATTTTTGTTGTTTGATGAAATCAAAATATTTTTTTAATTTATTTCATCTATAACCTCATTTAATAATTTTTATCTCATATATAATCTTTCATATCGACCAATCATAACTCTTCTCTATCAACTACATTCTTCTATTTTCAAGGTAGAATTTAATGGTCGCACATGGTACTAGTAAACTAAATAAGAGTATTATATTTTAGTAAAATTGTATTATTAATAATTGTCCTCTTACTCTTTGTAATAGAACAAACAACAATCTTTGTGGAACGGAGATAATACCCCCTCTGTTGCTTTTTATAATAACCCTTTTAATGTGATCGCACCTTAAGGTGCGAAAATAACGCAGAGAACGTCAACAAACAGGGTCGAAGTAGGTGACGATAGGGGACGAAATAAACCTTCTTTTCTTGCGGTATACAGCTACGTGAAGGTTGATCGGAGCTCCGAAAAAGGGTTGGAGGTGAAGGAGGTTGGAGGTGAAAGAGGTTGAGGTTTAATGGAGTGAGAAGGGTGGTGGTGGTGGAAATGGTGATGGGAAGGAAAAGGGGGGTGATGGGGTGGTGGTGGTAATGGTGATGGGAGGAAAAGAAGATGAAGGATATGGTAGGAATAATAATAATTATGAAGGGCAAAAAAGTAATTTACTACACCAGGGGGTGGTTTGAGGACCAAAAGGGTGGTCTTAAAACCAACCCCCTAAATTAAATGCTAACAACCAATTTAACTACTTTTTTAAGGGGTGTGCAATAGTTGTTTAGCTCTTATAAAAAGGAACGGAGAAAGTATAGTTTTACAAAAAGTAAATAGATGGGAGACGAACAGTGTTGTATTAGGTGCATGTTTAGGTAAACGATGAAAAATTACAGTGAAATAAGAATTAAGGTCGATAACACAAAAGGATAAACGATGAAAAACTATGGTTAAGCTAGAATTAAGGTCAAAAATCACAAGTTAAGGAAATTTATTTTTTATCAACCGTAATTAACTTACCCTATCTTTATATGTGTCGACCAAACATCCATGATGCAAGGTCTTAATTAATTCAAGGTATGTTATAATCACAATAGAGAGAAGTAAGTTTTAGCAGGGTATAGTATACATTGACTAAGTTGTTGTGGACAAGACTTGGATAAGAAATATGATCGATTACTACGAAATAAATGGGACGTAGGGTACTAGTCAGTTTGTGCTTCACTGGGGTGGCCCCTCTATCTTCCGTTGTGTGCTGTTAAGTGTACTCTTATTGTTATTGTGTTTGCATCTTCGTATGGCTCGCTCGCAGCTAACGGCAAATATGCATTTTGAAATTGGTCCAAGCAAGGGGTGTACGATTTCACTGATCGATCATGAGTGCCAAGAATTTCCCTTAATTATGGGGACCATTTCATTATTATAGCATGGATCGATGATATATGGACCTGTCCTTCACACTGATCATATAGCTAGCTAGATCTTAAGACTTTGTTTTGTGTTGTGTGTTTCTCCCCTCTTTGTCAAAGTTTAGTTTTCGTTCATCACTGCTCTTAATTTAATATTGGAGCTTTCAGCATGACCAGGCTTTTTATGAATCCAAACAAGGTGGAACCATGTAAGTAACTAATTATAGCTAAATATAGATAGAGATCCTGTTAAAGTGTAATAATTAATCGACATTTTGTTTAATTCCCTGATGTTATTATAAGTCACGGCGACGATACGGGGTTTACAGGCAATGATTCAAGACTAGAGCACTTTAATTAATCCTGACATGGGTATATATATATATAGCTAGGCTGTGACATGATCATGGAAGCGGCATGTAAGGCTCAAGTGCATATTTTCTTGATGATTACATTTATTTGATTACTCCTTTTCATGTCTTCTCTTTATTCAGTGCATACATGTGTGTATATGCTTCTCTTGATTCCTCCTCTTAATTTAATTTCATGAACGCAACTTAATTGACATTATTATATAAATAATATTATTGGGAAACATCTCATTCAACCGTTTTTTTCTTTTCTGCTTTTCTTTTGAAAAACAGTTTTTAAAAATAGTTTTTAAAAATTATTTTTAAATACAGTTTTCAAAAACTGCAATCAAACAGATCCTACAGCTTTGGGGAGCTTATTTAAAATTTCATTTTGAATTAAAACATAAATTATTTTTATCAAAATTAATTTTTATTAAATTTAATTCTAGAAACTTAATTTTATCAAATTTAATCTTACATGACCAAAAAAAACAGACACAATATTACTTATATATCCTCCCTTTGATTTCTAAAAAATGTTAGAGTAAATTAACCATATTAGATCGAATGTGAGATTTATACCATCAAGGCGTAGATTAATTGATGTAAAGTTATTCATTTTTAAGTAGAAATTTCAAGCTTAAGTCTTTGTGAATGCAGCTGTTTTAAATACCTAATAAATGGATTTTTGTTGCATATAATGGTCATTGCAAGATCCAACCATACGAGAAATAAGTACTCATCTTCTACAATTTATAAAATATATTACTTTTTACATTTTTTTCCCTACTCATCTTCACTTATTTTCTATCCTAAACCAAAACATAGCATAAATATAAGTTTTGAAGTTTTGTAGGAAGGGAAATAAGTACGATAGATGAAAAACATAAGTACTTATAACACTTGAGATAGGATTAGGATCATTTTAAGTGAATAGATAAGCGAAATGTTATATTAGTCTATTTAATAAGCGTGAAGTAAGAGATAGACATAAAATATTAACTCTGAAAAATTTAAAAGATTTTATACTCGAGAGAACCGTTAAGAGTAACAGCACAAGACTTCAACTAGAGTCTACACGTTGTTAATGGGAAGGACCCAAGGAGTAACAATAACGTCTTTTTCCATCACCTTTTCCAACCTCCCCCATATTTAACGTCTTTTTTTTAAAGTGTTTTACGATCTGAAAAAAATTGCATTTGTAAATGTAATTTTTTCTCCCTAATCGCACTTACAAATGGGAAATTTGTATTTTAATTTTTTTTTAATTAAATTGATGTATATCGCACCTATAAGTATGATTTTTCCTCCCTGGTCGCATTTGCAAGTGCGAAATTGTATTTTAAGTTTGTTTTAATTAAATCGATGTATATCGCACCTATAAGTGTGGTTTTTCCTCTTATTTCGCACTTATAGGTGCGACACACCTTGGTTTATTAAAATAAACTAATATATACTATCACACTTGTAAGTGCGAAATAAAAGGAAAAATCGCACTTACAAGTGCAATTTTTTCTCAGATCGCGAAAAACTTAAAACTTAACATCGAGAACACCCACAACAACCACAAATCAGTGTAGAACTTGTGTTGACGTAGAAGAAAGGTGGGTTGCATGTTGAGATTGAGAGATGAGAAATGAATGTCGTAGGTTGAGTGGGTTGAGAGGAGAAAGGAATCGCACTTTTTTTTTAGACAATTTAGTTTTTTTTTAATTTAAGAATATTTTGAATATTAGTAATAAAATAGAGAGATAGTGAGAGAACCAATTGAGGTGGTAAAACTAACTCCCTAACAATAATGTATCGATTCCCTAAAAATTTGTATTCCAAGGCACGCTAGATAATTATCCACATTTACTGGTCATAGGATGAGTTAATTGCTTCTTCATTAATTAATGGGCTGCAAGGCGCATATGTCAATTCTTGTCATTCTTCGTTTCAATCATTACTCTTTTTCATGGGAACCGATTGTGGGAAAAAGGAAAGGAAAAGGCAGATCATTTTACCAGATTCGCATCATCATTATTATTTGGGTATTGATGTACTCCCTCCGCTCATTTTTATAAGAGTTAGATAGGGGGGGTTAACCGTTCATTTTTATAAGAACCACGTAAGATTTTGTGTCAAATTAATTAACTTTTCACATTTTTACCCCTATTTAATTCTAGAAATATAAAATTGCATTAATGATGAAAATAGCTTAAAAAGAAATATATTAAGAACAATTTTGGAAAGTCAACAACATTTGAGAACAAATTTAATGCAAAAAACTATACTATCTAACTTTCTTAATAGGTGTGCAAAGTTGGTTTAATTCTTATAAGGGAGTAGTATATTTTTTTTTCCTTTTATCTCGTTTATACATACTTTATTTTTTTATTATTTTTTCTTTTTTTATCACATATTATACTAAAAAAACATGACATATTATCTCATTTATGTATCTTTTATTTCTATATCTCTTTAAATATAAGTGAATTGGATCAAAATCTTCTTAATTCTAAGCTTTTGTTTTAGGAGAACTCTGCTAAGGGCAAGCAAATTTTCCAACGCCCTTTGTATTCTAGCACACAAGCTCTAAGCACATCTTATAAAGTTCGAACGATCCTCTCAACTGATCAATTAACTGAAGGTGGTAAGTCGAACTAAAACTCAACTCCACTCCTAATGTCTTGTCTTGTGTAAACTTCTCTAAAATTTGGAAACAAACCTAGTGTCCGTGACACTATGCCGGTGAGTATAAAACCGTAGAAAATAATTAGAGGGTATTTTAGTCTTTTTCAATATATTAAATATTATTGGTAGTAATAATAATATTATTATTATTATTGAATGCTATTATGAACATTATTTATGATGTTTGGCATTTAGTTATTAAATTAAGGTAAAAGGAAAATATTTTTCCTTTTAATTTTGTGTTGTGAGATTTTTTATACTATATTTTCTAAGGGAAATATTTCTTGTTTTATTATGTGATATTATGTGAATATATAAGATGAAAAAATAATAGTATTAGTATATTAATATGAGAGGGCCGCGGCTTACTCATTAATTTGAGTAGGTTTGAGCTATTTTGTGTAGATTTTTAACCAAATAAATTTTTAGTTAAATTAGAATTAAGGAACCTTCTAGCGAAGGAATATTCCTTCGCATCTAGGGTTTCAATTATGATTTTGTTTTTAATTAATTGATTTTAATTAAAAATAATCTTGAGGCTACTTGATAGACAAGTAGGTATGGCTTGAGTTTTCAACTATAAATAGCCTGCAAAATATCCTTGTTTCTCATTCGGAAGTAGAAAATCATTCCCCTCACTCTTAGATTTCACGTGATTAGGATTTGTATTTTTGAATTTTTAGATATTTTGTTAATTTTAATTTTGAATATTTACTAGAAATGCATGTCGTTAGTATTTTATTTGAAAAAGTAGAGATATGCTCATAAATATATGTATTTTGAAATTTACCATGTTTTTATGAGTAGATTTTTCAAATTTGAATCTTGATAGGATATTATATTAATTTTTAAAATTAATTTTTTTAGTTTAAGTGATATTTTAGAAGTTAGAAAAATTGAAAATAATTATATATAATATGCATAAATGGTCGCGGGCCATACAATAATTAAAAAAATTATTTTTCTTTTATTTTTAAGTATGATACCTGAGGTTATTTTATTAGGAAATAATTATTTAAATTATTGGAATAACAATTAATAGTTTGAATAAAAATATATGCTTATAAATATATATGTAGCGTGTTTTATGTTCATATAAATAAGAAGGAGTTTTCTTGAAAAAAAATAAAAATGTCTCTTTGTCGTATTTATTGTATTATTATAGGATCATATATTGTATATAGTTTGAAAATTAATAAGGAAATGAATATATGATTAAAGAGTTTCTATAAGGTTGAGGAATTATATTAAAAGTAAGCTAAGGCACATTAGGGTTTACATGTGCATGCATGCATGAGTTTCACGTAGAATTATATGGAAGTTATATTTATTGTTTGAAGGATTTTCCTCTCCTTCAGAGCACCCTATTTTAGATTGGTTATACACTTGGAATAAACCAAGGTAAGGGCACTCGGTTCTAGAAAAGTCTGCATGTGTGGAATGCTATGTATTGCTTGTGGTTTATTTTGATTTCATGTGTCTTATGAATTATTATATCATATGCTTGATATATGTTGTTTATATGTTGACTAAGGACATTCGGTCTTAGTCTTCTCTATATGTGATTGCATTATATGTTGAATATATGCTTATGTGATTTTATGCTTAATTAATATTCTCAGCCTGTGTGATTTATTTAATGTCGAAATATATCTATGTCTATTCATAATGGTTTTTATTATTAACTTGATGTTACAATTTTGCCCTTGATCACTACAAAAAACCGTGTTATTTGATCAGTTTTTTTTTAACTATGGTTATAATTGTGTCAGTTTTTTTTACAATTTGTTGCGGTTTTAACCCCATTTTATACATTAATGGCGGTTTTTGATTCCGCCATAATTGCTTCCGCCATTCGCATAAAATGACGGTTTAAGGTGAACCGTCGTTACACCCGCTGTAACTCATTATGTATAAAAACGTAGTTTAAACCGCCACAATATGCAGCTTATATAATTTTGAGCATGGCATAAAATGGTGGTTAAAACTGCCGTAACTTTCAGTTTATAAAAAAATGGCATTGATAATTCTTTTTGCAATTGTGGCTCATTTTGGGAAAAGCCCTTCCAGTTTCTTGATCCTTTCAGTAATAATGAAGCAACCACCACCAGAACAGTAACAATAATAATGTTAATGACTAATACTATGACTTTTTTAGATCATCATATCTATCACTTGATTTCCTTCCCTTTAATCATAGAAAACAACTTGTTTTAACATGAAATCTAGGACAGCATATATGATCATAGTTACTCATTGGGGTGGGGGCGGGGGGACTTCTTTGCATGGATGCAGAATTAGAAATAGTAGTTTCATGCTTACCACCTTGAACTATACAACAGATAATGAAAGTGATAAACAAGAATAACCTCAAGGGAACTTCTAGTGTTCTCCATAACACAAAAGTGTTAGTACCTGTGAGATTCCTATTGAAGCTTCATTGTTACCACCTGATATCAATAAAACATAAAGTAAATTAGAATTTTCTCATGGAAACAAATGATTAAAGCCTGCTTCAAAAGAAAGGGCATATAAGTTCATACATGAAAATAGGCCAGTTCTGATCAGAATAAATTCTTTTCATTTATCTCATAAAAATCGAAGAGAATAAATGGTATCACCAATGAATAGTTAAACAACGCATAAGCAAATGATAGAGTAAGAAAATGTTGCAAGTAATAAAATAATCCACTGATTGTAAAACAACTAAACATCTTTTCCAGTGCAGGAGATAGTTCGGTGTAAGGAATTTTCCCTGAGTAACTTATTCTGCAAAAGTAACTTGGACATTAGATAAAAAAAATATCTTCTAAACTTAACAATGAATTGAATATAGACCTTAATTACAGGAAAAAAATTATGAAAAAGAGTAAGGATTTAGAGAATAGGCTAAATTGCATATCAACCTTTTTAAACCTCATGAGAGTTAAACTTCACCTACTACTACTCTTTCTAGCTCGTCTGGATTACCCCATCACCGCTCACTCACACTCAAAATTAACAAATAGCATGTTTGGATCAGCTTCTCCTTCTACGATTAATTCTGGTGCACGGAAAGCAACTCAGATGTGCTTCTCTCCAGAATATTTTTTGACTCCAAAAGTAATTTTAGGAAATTTTCCAAACAAGAAATTAATTGAACTCAATCACCTGAGAAAGAAAACCTCCCATAGAGCTCAAGCCAAAACTTCTCTGCTTCAAAGGCAGCATTGACAGTGTCTGAGTCCAGTGGTGGTGCTACCCCACCAAAGCTAGAAGAAACACTAGAAGTAGAAACCCCTTCTCTGTTGTCCCTCTCCAACACAACATCATCATCATCATCATCAATAATAGGCTGAAGTAGTTATTCTCTGCCTAGATTAAAATCTATTTCTCTGCCTCCATACACACCTCTGATGTTACTATTCTCATGCTACACCCGGAGAATAGAATTATAAGCATAGGTGCTAGTAAACTAAATGATGAAAAACAAGCCAAAAACAGAATCCGAAATATGCAATAACAGGTTCTATATGAGATTGATCCTTCATATGAGCTATATTTATTTACTTCATATGCTGCAAACAAGGGAAACCAGATAGATCCTTCAAGCATCACAGCAAAACTGTGTCACCATATAAGGCCAATAACCCTCTTCTTATTCTCAATCAAACAGCAAACACGTATACTTAAACCTTCAATTGGGACACATAAAATGTGCATTATGTTCTAAGTTCATATCGCTAGAGAAATGTCTTTGTTATAGCATACCACCATGTCCACTTTTTCACACCCTCCTATTTTTTATTTAAATTTTAAAAATTTTGCTTCCGAGATTTCAAATCCTGGAAAATTTGTTTTAAGTCTCAGAATAGTATGGGAGGTGCAGAAATAGGTTGTTAGGGTGAGAAATCTAACACCCTATCCAAATTTTAGGAGGGAAGACTCGCACCATTATTCCCAAAAGCCGCGGGAGGACGTCACTAACAATTGAAGAAAAAAAGGGAGTCTAAAATGCCATATTTTACAAGAAAACCGCCATAATGTTTTCTAAATTATGTCGGTCAGCAAAACCGCCTTGTTTACATTCATAATGGCGTTTTTAGAAAACTGCCACAATAAAAACACCACAAATTTCACGATTTTTTGCAATGGATGTTGGGTGGTTTGGTTTAAGATATTTCGACTAACTCATATATCGCCCGATATTCGTCATCCGATGGTTCCTATATTTTTGGTTCGTCCGATTCGTCATCCGATGGTTCGTGTGATTTTTGGTTCGCCTAGTATTCGTCACCCGGTGGTTCCTGTTTAAGTGGTGTATCGTGCAAGCGGAGTTTACCGCCATTCCTGGAGGTGTCGTGGTCGTCCCGTCTTCCTAGTGTTGACGTCAAACCCTATCGTGATCATTTAGTTTTAGTGGCATCCTAGACTAACCCTAGGGATGTTTTCATAATTGGACTTTTATAATTGGACTTTCATAATTGGATTTTCATAATTGATTAATTAAATGCTGGATGATTTAATTACCTTGATACCTATGCACGTGATTATTTATGGGGTCTTGTTTGTTTGAGTTGACCCTTGCTTGTTTGAATGCTTGCTGTGTGGGCGCTTATCGCCAGATGGAGGAGTACCCGTTTCACCAAGTGTCGTATTCGAGGCACGCCGAGATCCAGTTGCTCGACCAGGATGTTGGTGATGTGTGGAGTTATCCTTATCTACCGTATCGCGGTATACTGGATGGATTAGGACTACTCAACGAGATCGTTATGGATTGACCGTGGATGTTCGCTATCACCGAGGGACTATCTGCATTACCGTTCCTCCGTGATGGATTCTAGACACTATTAATTCTTTCAATGATGTTTTCTGTGGGCGACGTCCAGAAGATCCGTGCATCGACAGGCGTGTGACTTTTTCTTCGGAGGAGAACCTACCGTCAGAGGTGACTACTGATCGTTTGGCTCAGTGGTGTAGACAGAGGAAGGACCTACAACATCGGTGTGAGAGGATGGAGCGTTTGGTGGCTCGACATAGGGTTTCCCGGGGTCCTATGTCATAGTCTTTTGTGTTTAGCATCTCACTTCTAAAGTATCTACCTGCGTATGGTTCTCGGTTGTGTTGACTATAATTTATTTTTCAGTCATTTACTCTCTTCTTGAATAATCTTTTCCTTAAGGCATTTAATATACCAGTTTCATTTCGGTTTTAACTTCCGCTGCTTTTTGCAAGTTCTTTGATTGTTGATATTTACGATAATAATCCTCGTGAAAATTATGGTGTTACATTGTGGTATCAGAGCTTTGGTTTTACTTGCCAGAGCTTTGGGGGAATAGGTCTTTTACGCTAGGTTGCATGCTTTCTTAATTGTTTGTTTGATTGATTTCTTAGCTTATGACCTTCTTATGAAGAGTCGAACCCTAGATATAGTTGCCTAGGGAGGTATTATGTACCTATATAGTTGTTACGGAGACTAACAATATGAATCGCATGGCTCAAGCTATAGCTTCGCTGACCAACTTAGTTCAAAGTCAGGTCGCTACTATCGTCATTTAAACCGAGGCTAATGCTCAACGTATCACTGCTGAGGCTACTTCGAGTGCTCAAAGGACTACTGCTGAAGAGGCACGAGCACTTGGATAACAATAGAGGGATCTTGCTGCTGAACAGACCCGAGGTCTTAATGACTTTCGTCGTCATGACCCGCCAAAGTTTATGGGAGGATCGAATCCCGAGAAGGCTGATTTGTGGCTCCAAGAGGTGGAGAAGACTTTTGGTGTATTGCGCACGCCTGCAGAATCCAAGGTAGGGTTCACGATGTAACTGTTGCTAGGAGAAGCTGAGTACTGGTGGCAAGGAGGCAGAGGATTACTAGGGGTCGACAATCAAGTGGTGACTTTGGAGATCTTCAAGAGAGTGTTCTTGGAGAAGTACTTTCCCCACAGTGTTAAGGCTGCTAAGGAAGCTCAGTTCTTGGTTCTCAGTTGTGTTGACTATAGTTTATTTTTCAGTCATGTACTCTCTTCTTGAATAATCTTTGTCTTGAGGCAGTTTATATATCAGTTTCATTTCGGTTTTAATTTCCGCTATTTTTTGCAAGTTCTCTGATTGTTGGTATTTACGATAATAACCTTATGAAAACTGGGGCGTTACAGTGGGTATCTCGTGCAATCTCACAATCTCCTTAACATACAACCTTGCTAGTCTCTAGATGGTAAGTCATATTCACAACTAATAAATGTGCACTTTTAGTCAACGATCGATTACCCAAATTGCATCATGTCCTACTGAAGATCTAGGTGAGTGTGACACAAAATCCATGCCTTACCACTTTCACTATGGAATCTCTAGGGGTTGTAAACTACTAGAATATTTCTGATGTTTAGCTTTTGTTTTCTGGCAAGTTAGACAAGTCATAACTTCCCTAAAGATAGTTTTTTTCATTCTAAGCCACCAAAACATTCTCTTCAAATCCTGTTACATTTTGGTGTATCCGGGATGAATAATGAAACTACTTGTATGGCCTTCTTCTAAGATCCTCTTTTTCTATCCTCAGGAACACGTATTGTATCTCTTAACCTCCACAATCCATCTTATCTTATAAAACTCGGATCCTCCCTTACTAGCTGGATTATGCACATGTTCTTGCAGAAACATATTCTCGTCCTGGCCTTTACTAATTTATGTTAAAAAATTATTAGTCAAGGTCATCTTTCCAAGATTTATACTCCTAGGCAATGGTGACTCGGGGTTACTTTAGTCTTTTCCTTTGTTTATTTTGTTTATTGTTCTTTTTCTTGAGTCCCATGTAGTGTTTGAGTCTTTTTTGGTTTATTTGCATTTTTATATAAGCAAGATTAGTCTAGCTTTTATTTTATTTTTGGTTAGCATTTTAGTTTCTTTTCTTTGGTTTTTCTTTCTAGTTTAGTCCCCTAATCTTCTAGTCATTGTTGTTGCTGAGCTTAATGAAGACATCATGAGTTGGAGAATGTTGATGAGGATTTATTTCTCAATCATGAGAGGGTTATGAGGATTGATGAAAATGTCATGAGTTATGTTTGATGCTTTGATGGAGTCGTTGGTGAGTTTGTGCAGGTTTTATCAGAGTTGATGAGCAATGAATATTGATTAAGAACATTGACGAAGGGAGAAGCCAAGAGCTGAGGAAGTTGATGAGCAATGAAGGTTGATTAAGAACATTGATGAAGGGAGAAGCCAAGATCTGAGGAAGTTGATGAGCAATGAAGGTTGATTAAGAACATTGATGAAGGGAGAAGCCAAGATCTAAGGAAGGCAAAGAGAATTGAGAAATCCTTCTGAAGTATCCCAACGCTCATGTGCCAGGAGGCCAACACTCATGTGTTGGCTCTTTGCACGATTGCCTCCGATGATGGAAGTCTTAGCGCCCAAGCGCTACATTGCTAGCGCTCATGCGTTGACATTTTGTTTGGATTGGAAATTTTTATTGTTTTTCTATCGCATGAGTGTTGGGAAGCCAATGCTCATGCTCTATGCCTCATTTTATTTTTCTATAAATTAGGAACTTGTCTTTTGGAAGCCAACACTCATGCTCTAAGCTTGGAGAAATTATTTCCTGGAGTTGTGAGAGACCTCCTTGAGCTCTTGTTCCAAGTTTTCTTTCTTTTTAATCTTAGATTATGTCTTATTTAGCCATGCTTGGCTAAGAATCCTTTGGCACTTGGGGATTGTGGAACCTAGTTCTGTTTATGTTTTCAGTTTCTAATTGTTTTATGAATCAAAGCTTCCATTTCTATGTTCATTTTTCTCTGTTTACACTTCAACTTGAGTTAACGCAAGTTTTATACTTATCTTTGAAAAACAGAAGTTTGGTTTGGGTAAGGGATTTGGGAACAGATTGATGGCTTTCTCTACACCTTAGGAATAAGGGTAGGATTCAATTGTGATAGCTTGAAATTGTATGCTATAATTCTTCAGTTGAACTGACCAGGTACTAAGGAATTAGGCTTAGCTTTTTAAAACTGAATGGTTTGCTTGTGTAAGGAATTAACAAGTGAAGATTAGGCTTTATCACCATAGAGAGGATTCAAAGATTCATATGAAGTTTAGTTGCTCTGAATTATAAATAGACAAGGTGAAGCTAAGACCCTAAGTGTTGCTTGTATTTGGAAAAATTTCCCAATCGTTTTCTTGTTTCTTGCTTACAATTTTGTTTGCTACCAATAAAAAACCCAATCTTTATTCTTTTTACTTTTCATTCTAGACCGTGAAATTCAAGCACGAATTGATAAGACAAACTATCCCTGAGGTTCGATCATTTTATTACTACAACCATTATGTACACTTGCAAAACGGTATCAAGAAACATCTCTACCATCAGATTAAGATCCCTAAAACTCTCAATCAAATCCAACTCCTTAATCATCATGCTAGCCCTATGAAAACTCTTTCTACTTAAAGAATCTTCCACTACATCTGAGGTTGGTTGCTTTTAGATCAAGGCCTAGTAGAAGCCGGCCTAATGATAGCGTGCTTTCAAGCCTGATTCTCCATCTCTTTTCAAGGGCATAAGTACTGATGCTTGATCTTTGGCTTTTATTTATTTTGAAGCGGTTGAGACTGATCATATTGCGCTCTAGGGTTAATTACCATTTTCTTTGCTTACTTGACCTTTTGAGAACCCTTGATTAAGCTTGAACTCATGGTATAGCGATTCCTGGTTGCTTCTTGGTCCCCTTGGAAGGAAATTATCTGGCCATTTCCAGTAGGGAATTTACTGTGAGAACTAACATCAAGCGCATTTAATGAAGGTTGTCCCAAGATTTCATTATAGTTGGTGAGGTAGCCAACAACGAGGAAATTCCTTGTTAGATCTTGGTAAAAGGAATTATTGTAACACCCCGACTTCTCGAGGGTTATTCTTGTAATATCGACCACTTATTTAAGACAATTTTTTAAAGTAACATCACATGAAAGAAACCATCATTAATCATTACCAATATTAAACCATCATCTATCAAACGGGACTTTATTCAAAAGCGGAAGATAAATAAAGTTGAAAATCCTTAATTCCAACACCCCATGTGTCACCATGCAGGGCAAACCACATGAAAGCATAGGAAGACTACTCTGATGCCCAAGCAGGAAAATACAGACACACATAAGGTAACCTTACAAGCATCACCACGAAAAGATAATCTCTCTATGCAAAGGAACAAGCCCCGCACTAGACTCTACTCCTATTCAAAAAGCTCTCCTTGTTAGATTCAAACAATTAAATGAATTATTATGTTTTGATAATCAACAATTTCTTTAAGGTTTAATATCATTAGAGATAGAATTCCTTACACCCTGAACTTTCTTATATCCAGGAAAATCTATCTATTGGAAGCACTGAATGAATCTCAAAGCATTATCAAGAGAATCAGTCTGCTTGGAGAAATCGTCCAATCAACACCACACACATCCTGAAGGAAATGCTGTCAAAGACATACAAAGAAAGCATTCATGTGAAGACAGTCTGGTGACTCACGGAAGATAAATAAGTAACTTCAAATAACATACATCCTTTTCGAAGACGCTCTATCAACTATGCACTCTCAAGACAAAGTCTACTTCAGGAAGCTGAAACAGTCCAGTGCCTGAACCAACAGTAATCAACAGGAAGATTGTTTCATCTAAAGCTGAATGAGTATGATAACTCATGAAGAAATTCCTCTAGCTTTGAAGCTTCTCTAGCATCATATAAAGAAGTTGTAGATCAACTCACTCAGATGGAGAAATTCAGTGGAAGAAAAAGAGAAGGAAAGATTCAGTCTTCTACAAGTCAAGAAGATTCTCAATCTTAAGAAGGACTGAATGAAGAAAGATCGTCTGCCGATGCAAGCCACTCAATAACGGAATTCTAAATATTATATGGAGACTGCGTCTGCCAAATCCTAAGGAAGAATTCGTCTGCTCAAGCATCATAATGCGCCAAAGGTATAAACATCAAGAAACGTGCATTAAGAGGACAAAATTAACAGAAGCATTAAAGAAATTATTCACCCAGCTCTGAAGAGTTCATCCAGAATAATTGCTTCTTGGATCAAAAGACGTCTACCTTGTCTGCATATTAAATAAAGCACTGGCAATGGCAGAAAGAAGAAAGGGACAAAATTAATACAATATTCCTTGGTCCCACTGCTTTTCTTCTTTTCCTCAAATCACGCTGACATTGCGGAATCAATGGCAAGAATCTCTGAGCACCGTACTCATTGAACGGTCGAAATTCAAATATTTGATTAGAGCATTTGATGGGCACTAGCTGGCACGCACTGGGGTATAATGGTCAAAACAAATACCACAGCTGGAATTCGTGGCATTAAATACAGAAGACATAGCTCAAGGCTACTTGCTCAAATAGAGCCAGACGATGTCAACTCAGGCAAATCAATGCTTCACAGATCGTGTCTCAAACCTGCTGAAAAATGCAGAATTAGCCGTTACTCACAGCAGAGGAAGTAGGAGCACTAACAGGCAGGTTTTCACTCCTTCTGTGGAAGAAGAACGAAGATCTTCAACTGAAGATATATATAGAGAATCCTTTTTCCGTAGCAACTTGGTGACTTAGACTCAAATTTTCATATCTCAACTAAGTTTGCCCAAAGAACCAAGACTTCATTGGTTCTAACTCAGAACGTTTCAAGCCAACCTTTACCTGAGTTGAGTTGCTCATGTGTGTGAAGAATTTATAGAGTGTTACTCTCGTCTCAACCAACACACACAACCCAAAACTGAGAACCCAAATGCCTATCCTCTCTGTAAACCTGAACTTCATTGCTTCTACCCACTCTTATTGAAGAGAACTATCGTAGAAAAACCAAACCTTGTAAAAGGTATCAGCAGGAGTCCTGCAGAATACTTTTAAGGAGAAGTCTTGATAATACTTGTAAGGAGGAGTCCTCATAATACTTGTTAGGAGAAGTCCTTACAATACTTATTGGGAGAAGTCCCTGATAATACTTGTACTATTTGTTTAAATAGTGGAAAATCTTGGTGAAGCCAAGGACTGGATGTAGCCCTGTCGATTATGGGGGTGAACCAGGATAAAAATCATGTGTGCTTTACTTTTCATATTATGTTATATTTTCGCTGCATACATGCATGTTTGCCTAATGAATAACTCTCTCTTTGAAAACCAATAATTAATGTTCATCATTGAAAGAAGTTTTCAAAAATAAGTCACACAATTCAAACCCCCCCTTTCTTGTGTGTTTCTTGCACCTTCACTCCTCGTCGGTAGGAACCTCCAAATCTGAAAAACCTCAAGCTCCGCTACAGCGATCTATCGCCCACGTCGAAATATCCTCCTTGTTGAATAGCACAAGCGAGATGTCCCTAGAAGTGCAGTACTTAAACACATCGTTGACCATCTTGGCGTTAAGCGCCCACACAACAAATAAATAAACAAGCAAGAGTCAACTCCAAGAATACAAGACAACATACGTGGTGTGTGAACAGTAATATCATGGGGTATACAGTACAACAGTATAGGTACAACACAACAATCAAGATATCACATGTTCTCAACAACCACAACCAAATCAAGTCCAAAAATCAATTGGGGTACTACCACTAAACAATCAACAGTTAGTATGCGTGAAAGCACATCAAGATTCATCCCCTCAACAATAAAATGATTGGATAAAACGCCAAGAGCCGCGCACGAGAGGCGGGACAATCACACAGACACCCAATCTACTAGTCTCACCGCTAGCAACCTACCGTTGAATTGCCACTTCTTCGGGCACACCACTCATGTCTTGGTGTAACTCACCTTGTCAAACATACCCGGTCCCTGGAATACGGATGGTCGCCCCGATTTCCTGTTTAGAACATACACCGGTCCAAACTTCGCTGGCCCTTATGCATATGTTATGATAATTAGTCACAACAACATCAACAACAACAAGGTCTGACGTCCAAAATCAAAATCCCAAAGGCAATGCCCATCAACAAGGGTTCAACAACAATAATAGTAATTTACAATTATTATCTCATGGCAACAACAATAACATAACAACAATATTTTCAATAAAAATCTCTCAAGCATATCATATATAGAAACAACATACATTCAAAATAAATCGTGCTTGATAAAGACAAAAACATATCAACAACATTCTAATAACAACAAAATTATCAAGTAGCACAATCACATGTAGATATTCTAGGCCGAGTGCCCTTACCTTAGTCATTTTCCTTCCCAAGAACTTGCCCTAGATTCGCAATGATCTCTCTAACTGAACTTTCACAACCATATATTTTACATTATTAAACCAACCCTAATTAATGATATACTACAAGATTTCCAAAATATTTTCTCATCCAAAATTGCCATAATAACCGCCCCTTTTTCATAAACACCGTAAACATAATTTCCTTAGAAATAAAAAATCAAAATCGAGTTTAGAAAACTTGTGAAGAAGTCCTAAGGGATGAACATAAGATGAATATAAGAACTTTTTTAAAAACTTCAACTTAAAACAAGTTTTTTTCAAAACAACTTAATAAATCTAGATCAAAGGGAAAAAACTTAAGAAAACTTAAATAATAAAAACAAAAATAGAACTAGAATAGAGAAAGGTATTTTACCTTGACCAAAAGAAGAAAAAGAAAGAAAACTTCAAGAGAGGAAGAGAATAAGCTTGCGCCGAAGAGAGGGAGGAGAGACTTCAGATTTGATTTTTCAAGGTGTCAAAGCAGTCTATTTATAGTTGTAAACAGACATGGGTTTTCCTCCTCTCCAAGTAATTATTTATTGAATAAAATAAATCAAAAAGAAAAGAATTTCCCTGTCCACCAATGGGAGAAAAAATTCGACCCATACTGTGCAAAAAATAGACATTTTCTGATTTATTTAATCTCAAACAGATAATATTAAATGCTGAAATTAAATTAAATTCAATCCTCTAGAACAAATTGAATATAAATAGGTAAAATATAAAATAAAAAACTGCTATTATTTATATTAAATATTAGATATTATGTCTTGCGTGATAGAAATGCGGTGGCGGATACTATCACACAACCGAGCTTATCATATGATTCAGTGTCATGATCAACCGAGTTCTCGTGATTGGAAGGTTATTTGGAAATCCCAGGCACCAGAGAAGGTTAATGTTTTCTTTAGCTCGTGGGTCGTGGGGATCTTCTGACAAATTTGAAGCGGCGGCAATGCCACCTTAGCCTGACCGCGACATGTCCCCGGTGTGGTGAGCAGGATGAGGATGTTGAACATCTCTTACGAGATTGCCATGAATCGCGGTTGACATGGAGCCACTTTCTGAGCTTATTGCCAACCTCTCCTGCGACGAGCACTTTTCATGATTGGTTTCGTTGCATCCTACAGGGACCGCATCAGGCGTTTACGATTGCAACACTCTAGTGCATTTGGCGTTGGTGCAATAGCGCGGTCTTCAACCCTCAACCGTGGCCTATTCAAGTGGTTTGACGTCAGATATTGATCGTAGCTAATGAGTTTGCGAGATGGGGGACGATGATGACGAGTCCTCGTGAGTCTATGTTTGTGAAGGGTACCAATTTAGTTCACCTTCATACGGATGATAACTGGATTGCTGGGTCAAATCAGATCGGTGGCGGCGGTGTGGTTAGGGATTCCACCGGCTGATGGATTTCGGGGTTCGCTTGTTCTTATGGTCCTGGGTGTGCCTTTTTGGCGGAGCTTCTGGCGCTTCGGTCCGGGTTGAAGCTAGTAGAGGTCTTGAGTTTCTGTGAGATAGTGTGTTACATGGATTGTAAGAATATTGTGGAGATTCTGAGCTAGAACAGGGACACTCGAAACTTTTGGAAAAGGGATACTATTACCTTTATTCGAGCTATGCTGGTTGGAGACTAGAAAGTACAATTCTCCTATGTCTCACGTGATAGAAATGCGGTGGTAGATATTTTGGCAAGACAAGCGTCCCACACAGGGTGTCCGTTGTGTGTTTGGAAGGAGTCTCCGTCTTTGGTGATCCCGCTCCTGTGCAGGGATGCAGTAGCTTAGTTGTTTTCTGTTGCTTGTTTTCATTTCCTTATGTAACAAAAAAAAATTATATTATTGCAAAAATCTTCTATTTTTAGAAGCTTTAATAATAAAATCTCAGATTTAATTTAAAAACATTATCTCTTTACTTGTAAATTTAAATCAAGTAAATACCATTTAAAAACAACAAAAAAATTTCTACCCACCTAATAGGTGTGTCATGCCCCATATATGGTTGGGGGTGATATTTTTTCCAAAATATCATTTATATAAATCCAAATAAAATCTAAATCTATTTATTTAATTATCTTCTATTTAAAATAAAAAAACACCCTTTAAACAACAACTATCAACAAAACAATTTTTCTTCTAGAACCCTCTAGATGAAAAACACACCCCACTTCACCATGTGGAGAAAAATATTTTCTCCCTTAATTCTTTCTTCATTTACAAAACAAATCCTATTTTAATTTAATTATTTATCCACAAAATAAACATTTCACCTTGGATTATATATATATATATATATATATATATATATATATATATATTTCGGTTTTATCACCAAAATAACAAGGAAAATCTCCAACAACCTTATCACTTGACACTCCAAGTAATATCCAATATTTTTTAAATAAAAGAAATTATTTAAATTCAAACATCACCAATATAATCTCAATTAAAATCAAACAATTATCCCCCTTCTAGAAGGGACATCAATCACGCCCCACACCCTCTCATGAGTGTGGTTCGCAAAATCTTGCCATGTCACAAGATCTTACCACGTTAGCACGATAATCTTTTCCTCGTAAATTCTTCAGAATGTTACCTTAACAACATTACAGTCAAAATTCACAAAATTTCGACTACAACAACAAAAAGACAACCATATATATATATATATATATATATATATATATATATATATATGACAATGTCGTTCAAGAAAATACATCATTACGCTAATAGGGTTCAAACCAAAAATATCAACAAACTATTATAAAGAAAATAATATACTTAATTAAATTAAATATATTTAATTCCCAAAAATATACGAGTCTTACAATTATGTCTTTCTCATTCTAGCCCATCATTTGAAAGCATATGTTGAAGAGAACATCTAATGAATTTTTGTGGTCTACAAAGAACATCTAATAAACTTGTTTGAGGATATTGACATGACTTCATTGATTGACCTTCTTTTGGAATCGATCGAGGTACCTCCACCTGCAAATCCGTCTGTGATCTTCATAATTACGACTCAATATGATACTTATGGTCGCCTCATATATTGTTAATCTGGAGGTCTCTCCCTTCTCTTCTTCCCTCTTGGTTCTGATTTTGTCCTTTTTACTCTCCTTCTTGGTTCTATTGGCTTTGGCCTTGACCCCGAGGAGATCTAGATCTGTGATGTCTTCTCTAGCCTCCCCTTTTGGACCGGTTACCTCCGCCAAACAAAATTATGATGTTCCTTTCGGATGTAACAGTTGAGTTGTCCCATCCTGATAAGAGCTCCAATGGCATCTTGATGGTTCACACATTTAAATAGTGTGGTTATGACCATCATGAAATGCTTAGTACATGCATCCGTGCGCAACTCTTTATTTTCCTTAGAAGCATTTGAGCACCCTGAATTTATTCTTGTGGATAGTTCCATCACAGCGGCTTTGGCATCAAAAGATTTGTCAGCTGATGAGGGCATATTTGTGGTTTTGGATTCAGGGATTTTCTCAGCTTGAGAAAGATTACTCTTTGGAAGGGCAAATGAGATAGGTTGGGCTGTGGTAACCTCAGCATCGTGTGCAATTGATGATGTTTCAGTGACAGGGTTTTCTCGTGAGGAGGATGGAGATGAGTGGTTTAAACTTTCCTCTGAATCGGAGGATGTGGTAAATATATCTTGGGGTATGGTGATGATTTGAGGCAAGGGAATGGTTGGTGCCTATGATGGGTGATTATTGGAAGGTGCATTGACAGATGGCAGAGGTTCAGGTCTCGGTTTGGCAATCAGTAGGATGAGCAACCATGATCCATGTTGAACTATAATGCTTTCAACATTATGAATTAGTCCAAAAGGAATGGTGCTCAAATGAACCGGTCTGAGAACAGACAGTTCCCACTCATGGTGAAAAATATCATACATGGACCTTGAAGCAAATGCAATTTGTATGCCATCTAGCGCAGGAGGAGACCAGAGTTGACCTTGCAGACAAAATTTATATCCCAGAAGCTCCATCAACAAGTTTGGAGCATATACAGCATTATCCATCTTAAGCATTCTAGGGATCGGCAAAGGAGAAGGGATTACCGTCTGACGCGTCCTTCTTGGAACATGAGCAAGAAAGACTCTTGCTATGTTTTGGGAAGACTTCATGGAGGTGGATATTTTCTCATCATTATCCCGATTGTCCCCATATGTTGAGGCTTCCTTGGAGACATTTTGCTGAGAGGCCAATATCTCATTTAGATATATGTCCGGATCATCGACATGATCATTTATGTTTTCAGCTTCACTCTTTTGCTTCTTTCCCTTGGGTTGAGTCTTCTTTGAGGCTCTGGATTTTGTCCGCTTCTTAGTACTCTCTTTCGGCTACTCCATTTTGCTGAGGAGTTCTTGGAGCAGAGACTTGATGAAATATTCCATTTTCTTCGCAGTAGTGGGTGAACTCTTCATTTATAAATTTGCCTCCTCTGTCACTTTGAATGTTGGTGATGCAATATCCTTTTTCATTTTGAACTCTTTTTGCAATGATTAGGAAAGACTTGAAAGTTTCATCTTTTGCTCCGAGGAATTGTACCCATGTAAATCTAGTGTAGTCATCAACGATGACAAGACAAAATCTTTTTCCAGAACAACTAGCCGTTCTAGTGGGTCCGAACAAGTCCATGTGTAACATCTCCAGAGGTCTCTTGGTACTGACAACGTTCTTTGCATGGAAAGAACTTTTTAATTGCTTTCCTTGGAGACATGCTGAGCATGTATCATCAGATTTGAAAGATAGATTTGGCAGACCACTTACAAAATCATGTTTGATTATCTTAGAAATGGTCTTTAAGGATGCATGCCCTAGCTTCCTATGCCATATCCATTTGTCATCCTCTGCTGATACTAGACATGTTACCTTTTGACTTGCAAGGTTTTCCAAGGAGGTCTTATATAGATCCCCCTGTCTCTGTGCTTCAAAGATAATCTTGTCATCCTCGTTTGTGACACTACACTTCACTTTGTTAAAGGAAACAGTGAGCCCACTATCACACAATTGACTTATGCTAAGTAGGTTATGTTTCAGTCCTTCAACTAGCAGAACCTTCTGTATCACTGGAAGGGGATTCTTACCAACATTACCTTCTCCGACAATGAACCCCTTTTGATTACCTCCGAAGGTCACTGTCCCTCCAGTCTTCTTCTCATGGATCTTTGGGAATAAAGACCTTTTTCCCGTCATGTGCCGTGAGCACCCACTGTCCAGGTACCATTGCTCTTTTTGGCTTTGAGCTGCTAAGCACATCTGCAAGAGAGATAATCATAGATTTAGATACCCAAACTCTCTTGGGTCCTTTTTTGTTAGTTATCACTTTGGGTGGACTATTCCTCCCATGCACTATTTTTTGAGGAGTTTGTTTCTCCTTACCCTTGACTATGAAAGTTTTGGGTTGAACTTTAATAGATGAAGGTGAAACATTTTTCTTTTCAGGTTGATATTTATATGGAACAGCAGAAGAATTATGTTTAATGGCAGTTATATCCCAACCTTCTTCTTCTTCACAACCTAAACCTCTGCGATCATAAGCTGATCTGTTGTTTCCATTTAACTTAATTAGGTTATCATAACCTTGAGTAAAGGTGGATAGGTCTTTGATTAGGCTACTTACTCTTTGTTTTAAGAATTTGATTTCTTTGTTTGCGTCTTGTTCTAAGAGTGTTTGATTTTTCTTTGTTAGCATAATAGATACTTCTTTAGATGCATGCAGTTCTTTTACAGTTTTATCATGCTTTTTCTTGAGTGAACTATACTTGATTGCTAATGCATGAGCATACTCTAATAGTTCATTATAGTCTTCAGATGAGATTTTGGGACTTACCTCATCTTTGTCATTTTCTTCGCCGTTGGATAGATCAACAGAGATCATCAGAGCCTCTGCTTCTTTATCTGCTTCGATATCTGATGTGTCTATGGATCCCATAAACTCACAGTACGAAGTTTCCTCGTTGGCTCCCTTAGTTTCTTCTTCTTGGTCGGAGTCGTCTTCTGACTCATCGATTTGACTGGAAAAGGCCTTCTTCTTATAGAAGTTCTTTTGGGAAGGCTTGTTTCCCATACGAGGGCAATCGGCTTTGACATGTCCAGGTTTCTTACACTCGTAGCAGACGATCCCTCCTTTATTTGGGATTTTCTCTTCGTCTCTTGATGTGGAAGATTGTCTTCCTTTGAACTGCTTTTTGTTCCCCATCATTCTTCTGAATCTTCGATTGAACAGAGCCTGTTCATCATCAGAGCGATCAGACTGCACATTTTCCTCATCTGAGGATTCGTTAGCTTTCAAAGCCTTTGATTTGTTGGCTTTAAATCCTACAGCTTTCGCGGCAGACGCTTTTCTTCGTATGATAGCAGCATCGTTAGCAAGATCCTGCTCATGAATTTTCATCTCTCCCAGCAGGTCTTCTACTTGATAGGTGTCAAGGTTCTTTCTAGCTCTTTGGGAGGTAACGAAGTTTCTCCAATTGGTGGGAAGGCTTCTGAGAATCTTGATCACTTGCTCCTTGTTAGTGAAGCTTTTTCCCAGGTTCCTCATCCCATTATGAATGGTTTGAAGTCGTGCGAACATGGAGTCAATGGATTCATTGTCATCCATCATGAAGTTTTCGTACTGAGATGCGAGCATGCTCATCTTGGTGTCTTGTACGGCAGAGGTTCCTTCATGAGCAATAGCTAATGTATCCCAGACCTCCTTTGCAGTGCTCAGGCTATCAACTTTGTCATGCTCATTTTTGCTAAGAGCACATATGAGGAACAGCCTCGCCTTGGCATTTCTTTGATTGTCTGTCTTCTGTTCATTTGTCCATTCATCAGCTGGAATGGCCTTGCTTTCACTATCTTTGGGAACATAATTTCCTTTCGATATTACGTCCCATAGCTTCCAGTCGGTTGATTCGATGAATAGCTGCATGTGCTTCTTCCAGTAGGGGTAGTTTGAGCCATCAAAGAATGGTGGCTTGTTGGTTACAGTTCCGGTTGGGTAAGCAATGCCGTCCATGGATCTTTTCACTCTACACCTGTTAAGATGTTAGTAATTCTCAGAGCGGTTAAGCTCTGATACCAATTGATAGTAATAAAACCACACAAGAAAGGAGGGGTTTGAATTGTGTGTGTGATTTTTAAACCTTTTTCGCAAGTTAGTTATTATTAGTTCAAAAATGTTTAACAATACGTGCAGCGGAAATAAACTTAATGCATGAAGAATAAAGAACACACAATATTTATCCTGGTTCACCCTCTTAATCGACAGGGCTACGTCCAGTCCTTGGCTATACCAAGATTTTCACTATTTCAACAGAATAGTACAAGTGTTCTTAGGGACTTCTCCCAGTATTCTGAGGACTACTCCTTTACAATTATTTCAGGACTTCTCCTTTATCTCTCGAGTGTTTGACAGGACTCCTCCCAGTTCTTTTTCAAGAAGATTTGTTTTCTACAAGAATCTCTTCTACAAGAGTGGGTAGAAAATATGAAGAGCTAAGTTCAGAGATGATATACAAATTGGTTCTCTGAATGGCTTGTGTGAGAAAGGATGAGAGTTTTTACTATGTAAGAGATTTCACACTAGTTGGCGACAGAACTCAGAAAAATGAGAAGGTTGAGGTTACTGAGTGTTCTTGGTTTAAAGCTTGTTCAAATCATAGATTGACTTGGAAGGTTTGAATGCTTTGATTGTGTATAAGTCGCCAAGTTGGAGCTGATGCAAAGTCCACTATTTATATCTTCAGTAGGATGGTAACTGGAGGCTTTGGTGAAGATCTTCAAAAATAGTTCCATTGAATTTTTGCTTGATTGTGAGTAACGGATACTTCTGCATCTGCTGTTGTAGTTTGCCAGGTAGAGAATGTTTCTTCAATAGGCAGAGGACGGTATCGTCTGGTGATGCTTTTGCTCTGGTTCACAGGGACTGCAATTAATGCATATGCATTACAGCTAATTCAGTCATTAATGCTCTGACCAGAATGTTTGAATTTGACCGTTGAGGAGATACGATGATCAGAAGATATCGCCGTTAATTCAGCAAAAGTAGCTTGAATTAAGGAATGTTAGAAGATTTAAATCTTTAAGGAATGAGGCGCTTTATTCTGTCTCTTTCGCCATTAATGCTCTGAACCACCAAGAGGTGCATGATAACTCATCTTTGGTTTGAGCAAACGATCACCTTTAGCATAATTCGTTTTGCACGAGTCTTCAATCATTGCTTTCGGTCAACCCAAGTGTTCTTCAAGAGTTGAGCCGGACGTTCTTCCCAGGCGGACGTACTCTTCTCTGAAGGCAGACTAATTTCTCATAGGCGGACGGTTTCTTCACTTTCTTTTTGATAATGCTTTGTCGAGATCCTCGCAGCATGTCTTCAGTCCATAAGTGCTCCTGAGTTTGAAAACTTTTAAGAAAGTCAGTAACACTTAGCGAAATTGTTATTTATCAAAATAGGTTAACTTATTAAGTTTTTGACTCTAACAGGGAAGCCATCTTAACTGCTGCTTATTTAATCAATAGGTTACCATCTAGGGTTTTATCTGGTGTTAGTCCAGTGCAGGTCATGACGAGTTTCTTTCCGTCAGTTCCCATTATGTCAAGTCTCCAAGGTCGTGTCTTTGGTTGTTCTGCCTTTGTGCATGTGCATGGTTCTAACCTGGGAAAATTGGATCCTCGGGCTCTTAAATGTATCTTCATTGGATTTGCTTCAGATAAGAAGGGATATAAATGTTATCATCCTCCTAGTCGTCGTGTCTATATATCCATGGATGTTACCTTTCAAGAAACAGCGCCTTTTTATCCTAGTCCTCAGCTTCAGGGGGAGAATAGTCAGGAAGCTGAGTCTTTAGAGTTGTCTGTTATTCCTCTGACATGGGAGCCCTTGATGTCTTCCTCGATTCCTACCACTGAAGAAAATGATCCTGAGCCAATGCCGCCCGTCCATAATGATGGTGATGACAATGATCCTGAACCAATACAGGTACAGGATAATGTTGACAGATACAGGATAACATACAAGCGGAAAGTTAAACCTGTCTTGGTCCAGCAACAAGTTCAATCGTCTGAACCGGAGGTAAGTGTTCCTAACATTGAGCCTAATAATCCTTGTGAGTCTAACCTTGATGAGTTACCTATTTCCTTGAGAAAAGGAAAACGACCATGTACCAAGTACCCCATATCCCAGTTTGTGTTTACTAAAAATCTGTCTTTGCAGCATCAGAGTTTTATTTCAGCTATTGACTCTATTAGAGTCCTTGCATCAGCACAAGAAGCATTAAAAGATAAGAACTAGGTTCAAGCCATGAATGAAGAGATGCATGCGCTAGAGAAGAATGGGACTTGGGAGATTATTGAGAAGCCAAATGACAAGAAGACTGTAGGTTGCAGGTGGATATATACAGTGAAGTATCGACCTGATGGCACGCTTGACAGGTATAAGGCGAGACTAGTCGCAAAGGGATACACCCAAACCTATGGAATTGATTATGAGGAGACGTTTGCTCCGGTTGCAAAAATGAACACCGTAAGGATCATACTTTCCTTAGCAGCTCACTTTGATTGGGAGTTGCAACAGTTTGATGTTAAAAATGCATTCTTGCATGGAGATTTGGAGGAAGAAGTGTATATGGAGATTCCGCCGGGGTATGACCCTACTTCAGGAAGAAATAAAGTGTGCAGATTGAAGAAGGCCCTATATGGGCTCAAACAGTCTCCCCGAGCTTGGTTCGGAAGGTTTACTCAAGCTATGGTTTCCCTTGGTTATAAACAGAGCCAAGGAGATCATACGCTCTTCATAAAACATACTAAGAATGACAAACTCACTATTCTGTTAGTCTATGTAGACGATATGATTATTGCAGGTAATGATGAACTTGAGAAGCAGAACTTGAGAAAGGAGTTAGAAACTCAGTTTGAAATGAAGGACCTTGGAAAGTTGAAATATTTCCTAGGTATGGAGGTGGCATACTCAAAACAAGGCATTTTCATCTCTCAAAGAAAGTACGTCCTTGATCTTCTCATAGAGACTGGCAAACTGGGTTGTAAGCCCACTGGAGCCCCTATAGAGCAGAATCACAAGATTGGGAGTAATGAGGAGGGCCCAAGGGTTGATAAGGCTCAATACCAGAGACTGGTGGGGAAGCTCATTTATCTATCTTACACTAGGCCTGATATAACTTATTCAGTTAGTGTTGTCAGTCAGTTCATGCATGACCCACGGGAGAGGCACTTACAAGCTGTGGATAGAATCTTGCAGTATTTGAAGGCAAGTCCAGGAAGAGTTCTATTGTTCAAGCAAAATGAGCAGTTATCTATGGAAGTTTATACTGATGCAGATTATGCAGGATCAATTGATGACAGGAGGTCCACTACAGGATACTGTATGTTCTTGGGTGGAAATTTAGTGACATAGAGGAGCAAGAAGCAAAATGTCGTTGCCAGGTCAAGTGCAGAGACAGAATTCAGAGCCATGGCTCAAGGATTCTGTGAGTTATTGTGGATGAAGATCATACTAGATGACTTGAAGATAAAGCGTGAAGCTCCCATGAGACTTTTATGTGATAATAAGTCTGCCATTAGTATTGCTCACAATCCAGTCCAACATGATAGAACGAAACACATAGAGATAGATCGGCACTTCATCAAAGAAAAGTTAGACAATGGTCTTATTTCTACACAGTATGTCCCCTCAGGACTACAGTTGGCTGATGTGATCACCAAAGGACTTCCCGTGGAACAATTTCGAGATCTTACTTGCAAGTTGGGAATGATAGACATCCATTCACCAGCTTGAGGGGGAGTGTTGTGATATGTTCCACAATATTTGTTTTTCTGTTATTAGGAGATATTGATATTTTTCATTATCTAGTTTGTTATCCTATTAGGAGATAGAATACATATCTAGTTTTCTTCTATATAATGTAACCTCTTTGGAGTTTTGAGTTAAGAAATAAAATTATATTTCTCTATATTTCAAGTAATATAAACCCTCCTTCTGTTGGAAACCTTTAGCTACCAGCCTTTCCTTATACTTGGCAATTGATCCATCTGGTTTGATCGTAGTTTTAGAAACCCATTTCACAGCAATAGGCTTCTTTCCACTAGGCAAAGTGACCAAACTCCAAGTCTGATTTTTCTCAATAGCTTTTATTTCTTCCTTCATGGCAGCAACCCAGTTGTCATGTTTAAATGCATCTTGTACACTCACTGGCTCATTCTCTGAATAGAAAGTAAGATGCACTAAATCTCCCTCAGCTGTAATGGCATTGTCTGGAAAAATCACATAGTCCTATGACCTTGTTGAAGGTTGTCTACTTCTCTGGCTTCTCTGAGGAACAGTCTCAGGTCCAGTAACTGCAGCTAGCTTAAGTGATGGAATTACCTCATCATCACCAAGTGGAATAGTGAAGCTCGAGCTTGGATCATAATTCCTTGTAACACTACTGTCCCAGTCCATGTAACAACTTCATCTACAACTACATCCCTGCTGATTAAGACAGAATTTGTGATGGGATTAAGAAGCTTGTAGGCTCCTGTTGAATGGTAACCAACCAGTACAATTTTTTCACTCTTTTCATCCAAATTCTTCCTCTTGACATCTGGAACATGCTTATAGCATACTGAGCCGAGTACCCTCAAATGCTTCACACTTGGCTTAATCCCTGTCCAAGCTTCCTCTAGTGTCAAAGATTCCAATCTTTTTGTTGGACACCTATTCAAAATGTAGGTAGCAGTGGCCACATCTTCTCCCCAAAGTTTATTAGGAAGTCCCTTCTCTTTCAACATGCTCCTCACCGTATTTGCAATAGTCTTATTTCTCCTCTCAGCAGTTCCATTATGTTGAGGAGTATATGGTGCAATAACCTCATGCTAAATCCCATTTTATGTGCAAGAAATTTTCATTTCAGAGGACATGTATTCACCACCACCATCTGTTCTAAGGACTTTGATTCCTTTACCACTTTGCTTCTCAACCACGGCCTTGAACCTTTTGAATACATCAAACACCTCTGACTTTCTGTTGAGCAAGTAGGTCCACATTTCCTTGTGTGATCATATATAAAAGAGACAAAATATCGATTGCCTCCAATAGAGGGAGTCTCAAAAGGACCACAAACATCTGAGTAGATTACATCTAGTGGTTCCTTTGAGACTATTGGTGCACTCTCCTTGAAAGAGTTCCTTGGTTTCTTACTTGAAACACAACCTGCACACAAGTTCTTTGGTGCCTTGATGGGGGGAAGACCATACACCATATCATCATGATGCAGCTTATTTAAACTCTTAAAGTTTAAATGACCATATCTTAAGTGCCATACCCAGCTATTGTCTTGTAGGTTTGCTGCCAAGCACTTAAATTCAGAGGCCTGGATTTCTGTTTTGAAAGTCCTACTCTTAGACAGAGGGGCCCTGAGTATCAACTACTGACTTTTATCATACACAATCAATTTCCTGTTCACAAGATTCATAGAGTACCCTTTTTCTAACAGCTTCCCAAGACTCAGAAGATTCATAGGCACATACAAAACATCACTAATACAGGCTTGTGTTCCATCTTTCTTCTGAATCAATATCTTTCCTATACCCTCAGCCATTATAGTACTGTTATCAGCAAATTTAACACTACTTTTGACACTTCCATTTAGATATATAAACCATTCTCTATGTCCTGTCATATGACTTGAATAACCCGTGACTAGATGCCAAGTATGAGTTAAATTTTTCTCACAATCAGATGTTACCATTAACAGTACTTGTTCTTGGTCTGAATTAGCATCTTCTTGGGTAGAATATGCATGATCATTGTTCTTCTTCCCAGTGCCTTTCTTGTTCCTAAAATCAGCAGCAATATGACCAAACTTTCTGCAAGCATAACACTGAATCTGTTGCTTCTTATCATTCTTTCCCTTGCCTTTTTTGTATTTATCTTGCCCTCTCCTGAAATTTGAGGATTCCCCTCTCTCTGATATGAGGATTCTTCATCATGACTTGAAGAGGCTCCAAAATCTTTACCTTTTCCATACTTGTTCTTCAAGTAACCTTTGGAATTTCTCCCATGATCATTCCAATTTCTTTTACCCGAACTTCCAGAACGTGCCTGAAGAGCTTATTCACTATTCCTCTCAGCATCCCTCGCATTCAAGCGCTGCTCATGCGCCTCCAAAGATCCTTGAAATTCATCAATCTTCATTTATTCAAGATCCTTGGATTCGTCAATTTCCACTACGACATGATCGAATTTGGGCAATAAGGACCTCATAACTTTCTCCACCAACATCTGATCAGTGAATTTCTCGCCATTGCTACGTATCTGATTCGTGATGCCCAATAATCGCGTGAAATAAGTCGAAACACTGTCAGAACTTTCCATATGGAGAAACTCATATTGTGTCCACAGGGTCTTAACTTGACCCTCTTCAGTTTGTCAACACCATCATAGCTCTTCTCAAGAACATCCCAGGCTTCCTTCGCTGTTGTTGCAGAGGCGATTTTCTCACAATTTTCCGGATCTACGCACTGGTGGATAATGAATAGCGCCTTACAATACTTCTTCTTCGCATCACGGTGAGTAGCTCTCTGCTCATCCGTCGGGTTCGCTGGTAATGCAGAATACCCAGAAGTAACAACTTCAAGCACTTCTTGAAATCCGAAGATTACCTTCATCTGAACAGGCAAAGAAGCAAGGAAGTTGCCATTCGTACCAGCCATCGATTGTTACACAGGTCCTCTGGGTCACACAACTCTTGATACCACTGTTGGAGATGAGAATCCAAGAACCCAAGAGTGTGAGAGAGAAAAAAGAAGAGTGAACAAGTGAGGACAAGAGGAAAGTAAACTAAATTTTTGTTATTTTTATTTTTGTTATTTTTATTTCTGCTCTCACTTAATAAGTGTGAGAGCAGATTTGCTAGAGACAATACATGATAATATTGTGTCATCTTTATTAAAACGATGTGTATCATCTTCAACCACATTACCAATCGTAACATTTATTAACCTCTTCTCACAACACAAGTGAATTTTTTTATAAATGACAACACATGTGTATTGTCTTCCACATTTTTTTCTACATAAAAACGATGTGTGTCGTCTTCATTAGTTGATGGCACAGATGGCTAAAATATAGTTTCTGAGCTTGAGAAGTAGTGGATTAAAGAAATGAACTGAAAGGAATAAGAAACAAACCATAAATCAATGAACAACTAAAGGCTCAACCCAAGGGGACATGGTGGTTATTGTACCATTGATGAGAAAGAACAATTACCTTTAGTGCCTGAGCCTTGGCAAGATTCTCAAACTCTTCAGCGTTTTTCATACCATAAAACATAATCAACATTCATTGAGTTTCTTCCTTACTTTAGGCATAAGAAATGAACATTTATGATCAGTGCTTTTTTGAAGCTTACATGTATTTATTCTTCTTAAAACATAGAAGCCTGTCCTTATGATCATTAAATATAATCAATCGTTGAAACACAAGCTTGAAACTTGTGTTTCAGCATAAATACCAATGAGAGTTAGACTTGGAATAATTAGAAGTGCGCTATTATCGATCTTTTAATCTCTACGAAATTTGAATCATTTGACATTAGTTAATTTTCCTGAATTAAGATCTAAAGGGAACCAAGCAAGTATATATTTTATTTATATTATATAAAGATAAAAAGTACCCTCTTTCAAGGTTACACTTGTTTTGCTATGGTCAACAGCTTAAACATAATAGATAGCAAGTTTCACGATGATTTAGGCTCATCTTACCCGCTATAGATTTGTCCATGCATGTTTGGATCATCATTGCAACAATTGATTTTGAATAAAAATGATTTTGATAAAATCGGTTCTAGTACCGTGTGTTGAATGTAAATTAATTTAATTTTGGATACATTTATGAAAAAGTGATTTTGTAGATTAATATTGTGAAATTTTTAAAATCTCAATATCGATTATACTCAACGTAGAAACTACTCTCTCTAGTTTCACGATGATTTAGGCTCATCTTACCCGCTATAGATTTGTCCATGCATGTTTGGATCATCATTGCAACAATTGATTTTGAATAAAAATGATTTTGATAAAATCGGTTCTAGTACCGTGTGTTTAACGTAAATTGATTTAATTTTGGATACATTTATGAAAAAG
Source organism: Acmispon strigosus (assembly GCA_030819835.1). Taxonomy (NCBI): domain Eukaryota; kingdom Viridiplantae; phylum Streptophyta; class Magnoliopsida; order Fabales; family Fabaceae; genus Acmispon; species Acmispon strigosus. The sequence continues at coordinate 3,309,161 of JAUAMA010000003.1, forward strand.
TGATTTTGTAGATTAATATTGTGAAATTTTTAAAATCTCAATATCGATTATACTCAACGTAGAAACTACTCTCTCTAGTTGCTAGCATAATTCATTCCAAGACTGAAACCAATTCTGTAAAATGACCCCAAAGATCTATATTGTTATCCAAAACCGATACTACTCTATTGGAATTGGTTTTGAAAAACACACACTTAAAGCATATATCTCCTCTAATTACTATTACTAATTTGACTAAAAGCAACCTTCATATGAAAGGTTACAAATCAGATCCACTTGTCATCAGTAATAAGAGAAGACAGAGCAACACAGATCAACTCATAGAAAAGCCAGGAAAAGATCACAAAACTAAAGGAAGTACTCTTGTTCTGCCGAGAGGAATACAAACAATTGATATCAGCAATATTTTGTAACGACAATGGTAGTAATGAGATATTCTTCTGTTCTGTTTGTACTTTGGTGCAGTAAGATATAGATTTTGCATCTCCTTGGAAAGAACATTAAAGTTTCACTAATCAATTGATATCAATCTCTGCCAGAGGATTCCTGTAGACTTTGACATGTTCAACCTAATAAAATTTTACAAAAGAGGGAGAAAAGTATAAAACATGATGACTATTATTCTTAGGCACAAAATATTCAGACCAACTATCAGGATGAGTTTCATAAACAATTTTTCAATAAAGTGAAAGAGCAAAATGAAAATTAGTTAGATTCATATTTCATATTTGAGAGAATTATAATAAAAAAAGAGAGAGAAAAAGTTGAAAGGATAATGTAGAAAAGTCCATAGTGGATGAGAGACAGGAACTTTCTTTTGAAATATTCTACACAGAAATGAGCCTGGACAAAAGAAATAAACAAATTTTCAGTAAAGTGAAAAAGCAAAATTTTCAGTTACGAAGGTCAATTTCATGGAGATAACTATCAAGAATACAAAAACTAAGAGTCCATTGGTCATTTTCACTCACTTGCAAGCCTTTATATGTGGCTCATATAGCCAACACGAAAGGGGTTCACATATGGGAAAGAAATAGATAGACATCCCCCTAACAAATGCCATCGACAAAAGATAAGTCAGCAGTGTCAATTTAACAAAGACATCATATGACTCCATGAGTGAGAAAAAAAAGCTTTCTACTTCAAAAGTTTTGGATGCTACAAAAGATGGATGTCAACAGGTAAATAGACAAACTGACTTCACCATTACCGTTTGTCCTCGGATCCAGTTGTGTTAAGCTGCATGGGATCATGTCAACAGGGTGGGTCTTAATGCAAGATATTCTCATAAACTGATATTCTCACTTTATGAGTATCTTTAATTACCCCTAAAGTGCATAATTAAAGACATGCTCATAAACTGGAATGCATTCTTTACTACAGTGGTGGTCTTAATGAAACCTTTACTGCAACTTAGTTAGTGTCTTCACATTCTGAAACACAAAACTCAGTCCGTTTAGATTCCATTATATTTGCTGCAACATTAAATACTAACGATATTCAAAGCATACATGAATCATTTTTAGGCCTATAAAAATATCACAAAGGATTAGTATGCAATGCAAATAAATTACTTACATCATCCTTTTAAATTTTTTGGTCAACTTGCAATGCCTTATTTCCTAACTTTGGCTTAATATCAAGTTCATCATTGAGTAAGTTATAAAATTGATAGAAGAAGGAAGTATCATTAGGAGGAGAAAAGAGAAATTCATCAGCAGACTCTAAGAAGGAAAAATAAAAAATAAAAACACTAATAGATGCTTGATATAGGCAACACAGTGATCAAATTCCACGAACAAAGAAAGTAAAAGTAAAGTGGAAGAGTGAGTCTCACCTGTAATAAACTTCAACATACGACAAATTGAATGATGATTCAAAGGTTCATTCACTAGACAAATTGTATCAGATCAGGAGCTTCAAACATAGGAGAGAGGCAGGTATTTGGAGAGAAGAAGAGTGAAAAAGAATCACAAATGCAAAGAGATACAGATGAGAGGAAACTGGAAACAGATAAGGAAAAAATGAAATTTAAAGAAATATAGAGATAAAGGTTTACTTTCGAAATCACACTAATGCTATGTAACTTGCAACACATACTACCTACTCTGGTGGACCAAGTCATTTTTCCTAAATAAAAAGGAAACATATGATAACTTGAAGATGGAGGGAGAAAAATTAAGATTCAAAATGGTAGTTATCCCACAAGATCAATCATGTGGGTTTCAATCATTAAATATGTCACATTTAAACTTCAATTTAAATTTGAGTTTTCAAATCAACATAAATACAAAATAAAATCATTGTTCAGGGACACTAACATAATTTAGGCCAATGATAATTCAGAAATTATAAGATAAATGTGTTATTTAGTTGTTGTGCAATCTATTTAGTTGGTTTCTAAGTAAACTCTTATCTTTCATATTCTTTGACAATCTATTCCGTGTGCTCAACTATTCTGCACCAAAACAACACACAACCAGAAATATCACACATACTTGACTTAGAAAGACAGGACAATGCAGAGGAAACAAAAAATAAACAGGGAATCTGATCGACTAAGAACTGGTCAGGAACAGAACAACAAAGGGTCTATTTCTAAGCCAATGCTTGCATTTGCAACCTCAAGATGTGTTGAAAAAAATCCATGAAAACAGTAGAATAAGGTGCTAGGTTTATGGACTATAGTATACCTCAAAGATCATGAAATCCAGTGAGAATCAATAAAAATAGATGCTAGAATACCGAAAACCATGAAAATAAAAGTATGTGAAGTAGTTCTCAGACTTATTAACCTGTTCTACGAACGCGAATTCCACAACCAAAACCCCTCTCTGGCCTCTGCCTGTGTGTAGTTAACACAATAAATAATAAATAAACATTGTAATGAAATTGTGATCAGTACACCAGATATAAATGCATAACCAACATCAAAGTTGCAATTAAAGAGTCAACTGAAAAATGTATGAACAACTTAACACACAAATGTGGCAAGGAAAACCTGGCCAAATGATAAACGAAAATTAATTTTATGAGATTACATAATAGTGTCAGTGCATTACATATTTTATATGAAAAAGTAATTACACATGGCTACTACTATTATCAACAATATATTTTCTGGAAGACTTCTTGATAGACGATGTTCTTTGTCACATATCGTTTGCTAATGTCGTCATCGGAAATCAAAATCTTTAACTCAACTTTGCTCGTCACCCGAGATACTGCAACGTACAGTTGACCATGCGTAAACACAGGTTTGGGTAGATATACACCAACATGAGACAGTGACTGACCTTGACTTTTATTAATGGTCATCACAAATGAAACACAAAATGGGAATTATCTCCGTTGAAACTTTATCGGTAATGTTTCATCAGAAGGCATCAAGCTCATCCTTGGAATAAAAACCTTTGTACCTGCATGGGTACCTGTTATTACAATACAACCAATGACGTGATTACCAAGGTCTTCGACAAATCTTGTACCATTGCAGAGTCCAGAAGAAAGATCCAAGTTTCGCATTAGCATTATTGGAACACCATGCTTAAGCACCAATTTATGGTCAGGGATACCAGAACACCTTATACCATTCAAAAATTCAGTAGTTAGCCAATCAGCCTCTATACCAATGTCATCATCAACTTTCCATATTGTGTCACAACTATAATAGATTTTCTCCTCTCCAGGAAATAAGGATAACACATGTTGATTAACTGAATCAACAACATCCAAAGTCAGTGCTAATATAGCCTTGTCTTTATAATCCTCAGCATGCATAACACTATTACTAAGATTAGGATATATAGAATGGACAATGTCTTGTAATGGACTTGTTGATTGGTAAATTAGTAACTCATCTGGAATAGGAACATCAGATTCACCATCACCATTACTTCCCAAATTACCATCGCCAATGTCCAAAATCCATTTTGCAAATTTTCTCAACTCATCCGCACATGGATCAGAGGAATTGGTAGCTAACCTCATATTTTCAGTTAATGTCAAAACTTTGCAATGTCTCCACAATCGAGATGAGTTGATGGTTGCCATTACTATCTCAGCTCTGCCTCCTCTTGGTATAACAGGGAGTATCTGTCTAAAATCCCCGCCTAACACAACTACCTTGCCACCAAATGGTTTATCACAAGCACCATCAACTTTGTCTCTCATCAAGTCCCTCATAGTACGATCTAACGCCTCAAAAGCATACTTGCTAACCATTGGAGCCTCATCCCAAATAATGAGGCTCGTGCATTGTAACAACTCGGCTTTGTGACTACCCGATACGATGCCACAACTTGAATCCTCATCTAAATTCAATGGTATCGAGAACATAGAGTGTGCTGACCGACCACCAGGAAGCAATAATGAAGCAATGCCACTTGATGCAACATTTAAGACAATCTTTTTCTCTGACCTTAGTTTGTATGTCAGTGTCTTCCACAAGAATGTTTTTCCCGTGCCTCCATAACCATAAACAAAGAAAAAAAACCCATTTGAAGCGATAACAGCAGCTAAAATCTCGTTATAAATATCGTTTTGCCCTCGATTCAACTTTTGTATATACTCTAAGTGCAACTTTTCCATTTCCAGGATGTCATGATTTAGCTCATTAAACATCAATATGTTTCCATATTCATTTAAAAGATTTGCATCAACACACGGCATACCACCAAAATCCTTGAGAGTCTTTCCACTAAGTAACAGGCTTTTCTCAATTTCCATAAGACAGAGGTTGCGTATCCCTTCATCATCAATGACTAAGTCTACATACAAATTTAAGATAAAAGGTCAATATTGATGAGTATCAAATAGCAACGTCGGATAACATAAAAACAAAGCGTGCGTGACTATACAAATAAAAGATCAAGATCAACATAAGTATAAACAAAAAAAAATATGACTGTATCTAACTGTAACATTAATATTTAATTATAAATCTAACATAATATAAATATAAATAAATAGATATAAATATATGAGTATAACACGTAAGTATAGAGAATCGTTAAGAGATTAAATACCTGGGCAATCCAACGTTCTTCTTCTATCATATAATATGCCATCAGCAAGCATTGACCATGTCTTCTCCCACACATTTAGCGGACTTGTCATTGCATTCGATAACAATAGCGAAACAAATAAACCTCTTAGGTAAGGACCAGACCCTAGAATAGCTGCTTCACAAATTCCATCAATGCATTCACGATCATCCGTCAACAAACCCAATGCAGCACAAGCATCTCTAAAAGTATCATGCACAATATTTTCTACAGTTCTTAAATCTTCATAGCTTGTGCATCCGCACTGTACATTTAATAAGAGTCTCATATAATATAATTCTCCCGTGCCGGGTGGAACAAAGTTTATACGCCTAATAGAAAATCCTTGCTTTCGTGGTCGCCACTCCTGATTATCAACATCATATACAAACTGAGTTGGGTAGTCAATATATTTCAAATCCCTACCATTTTCATACTTGGAATTCGCCAACATCCAGGCTAGGAACATCATTTTCTGGTTTCTACTCCTTTCAAGCACATCATCTACCATTTCGTCCTCAATAAAAGTAACTACTTGTTTTTTGGGCAAATGGAATGTGAGCCTATTCACTGAAGGCCACCTATGATGTATGTCGAAAGCATATAGACGCCATATTGATTCACATGGTGACAGGTATCTGCAATCATAATATTGTTTGATCTCATCAACCTCTTCTACTCCATTGATTGCAGCGGATCCAACAGACATAGTTATTGTAACCCGATCGACGCCTTTGTTGATATATTTAAACAAATACTTTATGCAATTTGATTTGTTGCAATATTCAATATTAATATGAGCTCCATATCTCATAAGTAGCTTCGGGTTATACGGAACGACAAAACCATTATCCAGGTTGACACCTTTTCTACATATGCTCACGCCGGTATTCCTCCGCCTATACACTGGGAACCCATCACAATCAAATGTTGTAGAGTTAGTGAATTTCTTGGGGAAAAATTTAGAGAATTTTCTATTCTTCATGCAAGGGGATTGCGTGTTTCTTGGACCACATGGGCCATGGACCATATAGCTGGAAACAACCTCGAATAGTGATGGGAATCTTACTGGATCAGGAAGTTCTGCGCAAGTGACTCCATCAATTTTCTCAATTGTAGATAGTTTATCTTTAGGATCAAGCCAAATCAATATGTGGGCATGTGGTAAACCCCTTTTTTGAAATTCAATCGTATACATAGCTGGAAGAACAATGGATAACTTGTTATAAAACTAAATGTAGGAAAAAGGATGCACACAATAAGGATTTATTTTATTTACCATGTACACATATTACCTGCAATGACCTTTCCAAAGAATTCCCCATTCTTGAGATCTTTCATTAGCTGGTCTAGTTTCATCTTGAAAACTCTGCATGAAATATCTGGACGATCATATGTGGTCAAACCAAGTTTAGCAACATGGCGGGCTATTTCAGGCCATTTGGGATTGCAAGTCATGGTCATGAAGAGATCAGGATAACCAAAATTCCGACAGATTGCCATGGCATCTTGACATTTATTGAACATATATTGTCTACCACCAGTGAATGATGACGGGAGTATAACTCTTGACCCTATAGTTGCCGCATTGGTGTCACCCCGATCAACTGCTTCTTGAACACCTGATAAAAAATCTCTTCGTGTAGTCTGTTGATTATTGCGAATGTATATTAGCTTTGAAGACTCAACCATCGAATAACAATCAACAACAAATTGCTGAAACAGTCGCCTTGATAACAATAAACTCCGACACTCATGCTCCCTCTCCTGAAGCCTAAAAGCAACCCATTCACGAAATGAAATGTGCTTCCGCTTCCACTGCATTCGACTTGTCGATTCTTCACTAAAGTGTATTTGTCTCGAAAATCCATCCTCACCATATGCAAACAACAGTGGATACTGTAACGGGAGGAAAGATGCATGTGCCTCCGGAATCCTTTGAAGGTGACCACTTTGGGTTCGTAGAATAATATCACGTCCACATTCAGCACTATCAAAATCACCAACAATGAGTGTTGCAACCTCATCAACAGTTAGCAGATTATATATCCGAGGATCATGCATATGTTCCCTAAATAGTCTCAACGCAACATGCTTTGATGACCCCTCCTCTAAATAGTCTCAAACTTGTCTAAAAGATTGTGCTAGAAGATTGTTCTCGACGATCATACTTATTAGATCTGAAACTAAGGTGGCGTCAACAACAAATCTCCCATCTGAGCCACTAAGGTTGACAAAACAATGTGCATCCCAATTAGAAAATAGCACACAAATATGCACAAAACTATATTTATAAACTACACTACCATTATAAGTATTACCAAACAAAATTACTTAACAAAATACCTGAAGTGATTCATCCTATTTGATACTTCATTCCTTGTATCGTAGATGTATAACTGCGCAAACTTGGGAGTATCTCCTTCGTTAGGGAGAAGGCTACCTACTCGATGATAGTTCTGACCACTTATAATAAATTGCGGAGGGCCCCGACCAACATTCAAATTACCCTCAACTTTGGCACCAATAGATGTGAATGAAAACATACTATTGTACATCCGAATATTCTCAAGAAAGTGATGACTACGGGGATCAGAACCAGTGAGAAGGTTCCACAATAAGTCTCGCGGGTCTCTCATAAATGGTATGGAAATCTTGCCTTTCATGCAGCAAAGCGAACTATTGGGTGATACAGAATTCCTCGATTTCTGTGAACGTTCTTCATACCAGAAACATGCACCACAATGGCAGCAAGCCTTATCCATATCACCAAAATCTTGATAGCCTAAAAATATATAGATAGACTTTTAATTAATATATTAGTATATTAATATATAATACAATATGGATAACACAACAACTTTTTAAATTACCGTGCAAACAAACAAATATCTTATCAGCATTTGAATTAGCATGGTTGCAGTTATGCCGACCTGTATTTATGTTATGTGTAAATCCAGAGTTATCAGCAGTAAAGAAATTTGTACACATTGTAATCAAATTGAAATTTAGAAAACTATACGAAGTACATGTCTTGACTGGTTTTCAATCCATACATACTATGTGAGTAAATGAATATATTGATCAAATGTACATTGACTTTTTTTTAAAACCACTTTTATGTTTGGATATTACACATATATATAGGATACAAAATATTATTTTAAAATTATAAATAAAATTAAAAATCAATGCATCGCACACATAACTATCCAAAGTAATCCAAGTAATTAATAATTGATATTACACATATTCCACCAGATTTACCTGCTGCACCAGATAAGTTACCCTCCACATTGTTTGTATTAGAACTTTCTCCAGGTAATTGCCAAGGGACCAGTACATTGGAAATGAGAAGTAATTTAATTATTAATTGTTATTTAAGACATAGTGAGTGATTAAGATGAGAATCAGATTTTTCATCTCACTAAAATCAATTCTTCTGCGCGAACAACCAGTCTTAGGCTTGGCCAAAGCTTGCCTGCGCTTATAGTTCTTCCTTACTTTCCCTACATGAATAGATAGTCAAAGTGGACAGTCAGAATATAATAGCTAAGTGAATTCAAATAGAAGAGACAAGTTCAAATAATGTAGTGTAACTCCAACGCTTAATTTAGTTGAATTTATTCTGTACCTGTTTGACCATTGGACATTTCCTCTGGTCGTTCTAAGTGGTTGGTAATATCTAGAATTGTAAATCAAAGTACATAAATGAGTGTAAAAAATAGAATAAGTTAGAGGACTTTATCATGTATAGCAACCGGAAATAAATTGAAAGACATATTCAATGACTTACCTTTAAGCGGACTTGACATTATTTTAGTAGTTCATGTATGAGTTACTGGTATGAGTTGCAACATGTTTGGTCCAGAATACCTTACATGGAAGGATGAAATATATTGTTGAAAACCAAAAGAATGAAAAGTTCATCAAGTAGTGAAAACCATATTAAATGAATTCTAATGAGAAGCTTACAATTTCTGGAGCAAAATCAAGCTCATGGTTCCATGCAGTCCATATCCATGGTTGATAAGCAAGGATCCTTTCTACAAATCTTCCACAAGAATCCCACCTATTGTTACCGTGATTCAAGTAGTTATCCGCGTAAGAGAGGTCTCCTACAAACAGGACAGTTTGTCCCTTTCTTGGGTTCATTTCATAGTGAGTAAGGGTCTTATTTGAATCATAGCTCTGACCAAGATCCCCTACAAACAATGCCCAAACAGTTAATATCAAACATACTGGCTTATAAGGACACAAGAAATGTTGCACTATTCCTAAATTTGTGATGAATATTAAACTGTTCTTGGTTGGAAAATCCAAATAGCTGCTACAAATATCTAAATTCATGAGTTGAAGGTGAGTTCTTTTTTTGGTCATTCTCACATGTTAATAATACCTATAGGAGACTCCAATTAACAAATCCATGGGGATATTAAGAAACTAACAACTTTTTAGAATACTGATAAATGTAGACATACTTCTATTATACCACAATGTTAGGGACGATTACATTGAGTTTGATGGATCACACTTACCTATGAGACCAAATGTGTCTGGTATATCAAGACCAACTTCAGGAGGAGTTACAAACCAAAATTTCCGCGTTGTGTTCCCAATTCTGATCTCATAGTGATATTTGGTGTTATGCTGCCAAAAAAGAAGTACATATATGACCAATTGATTCAGAAATCAAATGCCTTTTTTCTAATTTCTTTCAGAAGGTTTCTAGCTTGGCATATGGATGTGAAACAGCATAACATGGAAGTAATGGAATAGAATAAGTATACCTTTAGTTAAATCATTGTAGAATGTAACATTTGACTAATTACTAAATACCAATTTGACTAAAAACAACCTTCAAGCATATAACATGAAAGGTTACAAATCAGATCAACTTGTCATCAGTAATAAGTGCAGACAGAGCAACACAGATCAACTCATAGAAAAGCCAGGAAAATATCACAAAACTAAAGGAAGCACTCTTGTTCTGCAGAGAGAAATAAAAGCAAATGATAAAATAGTCAATTATAACTGCCTAAAGTATAAGTTCTCATTCTATTATCCATATTTGTATAATTGAATAATTTCCAACATTCTGGAGATAAAAGGGGAGGGAATGAGTAAAATTGCAGCAACAACATAAGAATAATTTTCAAGTTTCAACATTATTGCTTTGTTGGAGATGACAATGGAGCTTTCTTCTTTGCTCTTCTCCATGTTTTCTATTTTCTGGAATCCAATTACTCAGTTAAATCATTGTAGAACTTCTCTATGTCCTTCTAACTCAGGCTATTGTCCATGTTCATGACAGTACAGAACACGAGAAGTGATTGTGTGGATGTGTTTTTGGAAGCTTTTGATAACCTTGACAGAAGAATGACTTAAAGTTCAGCATAGTCTTTTGCTAGAGCTTCTTGGTGTTTTGGAAATGGATCTTATCAGCAGCATTGTGTAATCACAATGGTAGTAATGAGATATTCATACGTTTTGTTTGTACTTTGGTGCAGAATAAGATATAGATTTTGCATCTCCTTGGAAAGAACATTAAAGTTTTACTAATCAATTGACACCAATCTCTGCCACAGGATTCCTTTAGACTTTGACATGTTCAACCTAATAAAATTTTACAAAAGAGGGAGATAAGTAAAAAACATGATGACTATTATTCTTAGGCCTATAAAAATATCATAAAGGATTAGTATGCAATGCAAATAAATTACTTGCATCATCCTTTTAAATTTTTTGATAAACTTGCAATGCCTTATTTCCTAACTTTGCCTCAATATCAGATTCATCATTGAGTAAGTTATAAAATTGATAGAAGAAGGAAGTATCATTAGGAGGAGAAAAGAAAAATTCATCTGCAGACTCTAAGAAGGAAAAATAAAAAATAAAAACACTAATAGATGCTTGATATAGGCAACACAATGATCAAATTCCACGACCAAAGAAAGTAAAAGTAAAGTGGAAGAGTGAGTCTCACATGTTGTCAACTTCAGGATAAGATACTGCATTTATTTAAGGCTTAATAGCCATTTTGGTCCCCAAGATTTCACGATTTTGCATTCGTGGTCCCTCTTGCAATTTATTAGCATCCAGAGTCCCTTTATCTTTGAAGATTTTGCATTTCTAGTTTCCATCCAATTCCGTTAATGATTTAACGGAATATTCCTTTGAAATTAATTAAGAAAAATAAAAAATTAATTAAATAAAATAAAATTTAAAGTTTTCCAGAGAATTCACATATCTTCATCAAACCTTCTTCTTCCTCTTCTCCTACAATCAAAAACCCTAGCAGCCACCCCCACAACCAAAACCAAAACCCAAACCCTCTCCCAAACACTCAGTACCACCACCCACACTCAGCCTCCATTGCTCCAATTCGCGAAGCCGCCGCCGCCCCTCTTCTTCCTCCCTGTTCACGAAGCCGCCACCGCCGCTGCTCCTTCCTCCTCGCGAAGTCGACGCCGCCGCTGCTCCTTCCTCCTCGCGAAGCCGTCGCTGCTCCTTCCTCCTCGCGAAGCCGTCGCCGCCGCTGCTCCTTCCTCCTCGCGAAGCCGTCGCCGCCGCTGCTCCTTCCTCCCTGTTCGCGAAGCCACCGCCGTCCTCTGGCCCTTCGCTTTTTTTTCCAGATCCAAGTCTTCTCTTTCTCTGATTTCGTTTTGGGTTTTGTTTTTATGTGTTGTGTGATTGCTCATAATATTTTTTCCAGATCCAAGTCTTCTCTTTCTCATAATTTTTGTGATTGCTCATAAAACAACCTTCATACCTTGTTCGTTTGTTGTATCTCTGTTTTTTGCACGCGTTCTTCAGTTTGAATTACTGACTGACCGAATTCAAACTTAGTTCTGCTCTATATATGGGTTTATATGAGTTTCTTAGTTCTTAATGTTTCTTTTTGTCACTACTACTCTTCAATGTTTGTATGATTGCTCATAATATTGAAGAAACATGATGCTGTTATTGTGAAATGGGTCTTAGCTTCTGCAATTAAAATCAAAGTTGGTGGGGCTTGGAAATGGATGTTTCAGTTCATGTTCAATATTATAGATTTTTCAGAATGTTAAATGTTTATGGAATGATGTTAGAGATGAAGATGGAAGGTATAATATTAGGAAGATGAATATGTATGATTTTTGATTTTTTCTGGGTAAGATGATGAAGATCTTGGTGAAGAAGATGAAGATTGATGAATGTTCTGGACTTTTTTTTCATTAACTTTTTTTTCAAAAACCGTTAAATCTTTAACGGAATTGGATGGAAAACTAGAAATGCAAAATCTTCAAAGATAAAGGGACTCTGGGTGCTAATAAATTGCAAGAGGGACCACGAATGCAAAATCATGAAATCTGGGGGACCAAAATGGCTATTAAGCCTTTATTTAATCAAATAAGATGCAGAAGTATATCAGAAGCCATCAGAACAGGATAAGTCAAAAGAGCAACTCCAACTTCTTCGTCTCCCTACATATACAATTTCAAAACAATCAGTTATTTGGATCAATGAAATATACAAGACAACATGAGATCTAAAGAAAAAACAAGTGCCTAACTTAGCAAACCAAACATTGGCCAAATACAAGCTGCATAGCAGAATCGAATAGGAAATCAAATAAGTGACAACACTATATCGTCTTTATTAAAATGATGCTATCGTCTTCAAACTCGTGCGATGCACGATTCTTTTTTATTTTGTAAATTTGAAGATTAAATTAATATATAGTATAATAACCTCTACAATTATAATTATATTATAAAAAATAAATTTGCTAACAAATGTGGTTTCTTTTTGTTATTAGTAGACTACGAATATGTGATAATGATTGATATAAGACACAGAATAAGGTTCACTCTTGGAATTGGGTAACTCTAACATTTTTCCACACCACTCAGTCTATAAAACCAAAAGACACCACATTAGGTTCACTATATAAATTTAGAAGTGGGAAAAGATAACTTTTTTCAATCCCATTCAATCCATGAAATCAAAAGAGATTGTCACATCATCAAGGCAAGTGGGAAGTTGGATCTCGGGGGATAATTTCTCAAGTTTGAAATGGAAAAGGAACCAAGGGATTAGAGATATTGAATCAAGTTGTGAGGCAAATAATAGAATCAAAGTAGGATTGTCTTGCAATTACGATTGTCTGGCAGCAAGTACTATATTAAATCTAAGTGAACCACTCCTTGTAACAATAGCAGATTTCTAGTTTAGAAAGAGTTACTTGGGATCATGATACCACTACTTGAGAATTGTTTGGTAGTGCAAAGGCAAAGCAAACTGAAAAGTGGATATAAAGATTTAGAGAGCAGGTTCCTGCACACTAAAACTAAATGGTACCTTACAAAATATAGTTTTGCTCTAGCTTCTAGGCCTTTATAACATCGCAGTTGTAATCAAATCAGTCAAAGAAACTTGCTGTCAACCACATTTAGGGCATAGCACCTTATCATCATTGACAAAGTAAATAAGTTAACATAATAGATATATCATAGAAGAAAAACGATACCACCAGAAAAACAATGTCATAGGAACCTCATGATATATAGTATGACATCACTTCAGCTACCCAAAACATTCACACTACTAAGATGTTATGACTTCAAGAACTAATTTGTATATTCTCTACATCATTGTGGTAACACTTTCTATAAACATGAGTTCGAAACAAAGTCAGGAGATATTTATAAGATGATTTCGATACAAAAAACATCAATTTGAAGTATAAACTTCACCCTGTAGAATAGAAGTTAACAAAAAACAGAATATGGCATATGGATAAAATGAACCAATAGTCTTTGTCATACTCATAAACATCACACATATAAAAAATGTAAGCATGAAGACCAATTCAATTCCTAACTCCATCATTTTGCAAATCAATTAAAATCACACAATCGAATCCCTTCACTGATCTCTACCTATTCTGCACCAAAACAACACACAAAACCAGAAATATCACACATACTTGACTTAGAAAGACAGGACAATGCAGAGGAAACAAAAAATAAACAGGGAAACTGATCGACTAAGAACTGGTCAGGAATAGAACAACAAAGGGTCTATTTCTAAGCCAATGCTTGCATTTGCAACCTCAAGATGTGTTCAAAAAAATTCCATGGAAACAGTAGAATAGGGTGCTAGATTTATGGACTATAGTATACCTCAAATATCATGAAATCCAGCGAGAATCAATAAAAATAGATGCTAGAATACCAGAAACCATGAAAATCAAAGTATGTGAAGTAGTTCTCGGACTTATTAACCTGGTCTATGTACGCGAATTCCACAACCAAAACCCCTCTCTGACCTCTGCTTGTGTGCAGCTAGCACAATAAACAATAAATATTAGTTCAAAATTAGTTACCTTCTGATGTATCAATCTTGGATAAGGGTTGACAGTTTTGCTTTGTGGATGAAAGGAAATCACCTGCGCTCTTGTTAAGAACTTGATCTAAAAGCCATGGTTAGAGAGCTCAGTCATAAACTTCAATAAGTAGCAGCCCTTCTTAAAAAACTGGTAATGAGAAGTGGGAGGGGATGATACTTATTTCATTGATCCAGCAAAGCCTATAAGCAGTGCAAATAATGTAACGTATTCTCCATATCTATAGGTTTAGTACAACCTCTGATTCATTAGATCCCCATATCCAATAAAAAATACAGATAAAATAATCAAATAGATATGATATGATATGATGATATGGTGTACTGCATCAATGATAAAGTTAAGATACTGCATGATGCTATGAATAGGTGGTCTATAGAACATAAGTATATCTATAGTCTATAAAATATAGCCTGTTTCTATGATTAATTCCTTTCTCCCTATTCTGCAAATATAGTGATATTGAAACACTTGCTCTTTAAGATATGACATGACATAAAGCAAGATATCGATCAAATGATAAGAATATAATATATAATATTTATTCTAATTCCAGGTAGAATTGATTCAGGATTGTCGAGGTAAACTAACACAATAAACAAAATAAGACCTACTTTACAGTTCTTGGGGCCTTCCCATAGACATTAAATACAATCAGTATAAGACTGGGTTTCTGCAATGATATGAAAATTACATCAGCTTAACCAAAACAGGCAAACCGCAATCATCATAGTAGTCATTGCCTCATTGTCAATATCTAAGCTTATACATAAAACCAACCTTTGTACACAAACCTAAAAACAAAGAAATGAAGCGTTGAGCTTCAGGAAATGATATAGATGGACTTTGAATCATTGGTTTAGCAACTCTAGCAAAGTAATTTTCAGAAATTGGAGTAATAATTCTTAATCACATTGAGAATGATGTTAATAAAATATAGAGATGCTGCCAATTAGAGTATCTTAAACACATATTAACCATTCAATGTTCAGTAAGCAAAGTTTGAGCATCCAAACTAACCTGGTCAAATATATATTAAGTTGAATAACAGGTTACATAATTATTTCGTTGAATCACATGTGATACATGACTATCATTCCAGCATTCCTAGCAAGGCATGCCAATGGATGATAATATGGTATCACAATTACAAAAGGTGTTACAAAAAGACATTCAGCAGTTGAGTAGGATATCAAAAGCATCTACCCTAGTAGAAGACAAATATTAAACATCTTAAACAGTAAAACATACTACTACTATATAATAGATATGACTTGTTCTTCAATCTTCATTTGGGACAAAGAACTCCAGTCCAAGCTCCTCAACATCATCATACCATTCACACATCAGTACATCTTCAACTAATTCAGCATCAACATGTGCATCAAACTCCATAGTTGTTTCCAAACCAGAGCCATTAAGCTTAGCAGCTTCTGCTTCAATTGTAGAGATAAAACCCATATCAAGTTTGTCAATAATGTTACATTCATCCAGTCCATGTCCATGTAAGTTATCATTGCATTTTTCATCTTCACACATTTTCATCTTCCCCTTCCTAACTCTATCAGCAGTGGCTGCTTCAGACTCAACAACATGTTCATTATTAGCCTGCGTAGGGGCACTGCCTCCATCATCTTGATCACGAAGGTCCTTATCTGTAAATGGCACATCATCTTGATCACGAAGGTCCTCTCCAATTGGTCCCGAGTTGCTTGCTTCAACATGTAACGCAGCATTAGCTAACATTGTCAAATCATCAACATCTTGCCCATTAGAAATTTTGTTGCTGAAGATATCAGTTTTCTCTACCATTACATTATTTGAATCTACACTATCAGAAATATTCTCCAACTTGTTTAACTTCTCAGAAAAACAACCATCAGCATCTGCCTCCACGCCAGAGTTCATTTCACCAACAATGCTTGTGCTTGGTCCAATGGCAGCAGGATATTCTCCCTCACTATGGACTTCATCATCAGTCCCGGATTCCAAAACAACCAATAATGGTGCTCCATCTAGATTGCGTAATGGGCTGCCACCATCAACCACATCATCAAATTCACTAAACAGTCTCCTCTTTAGTGAAGGATTTGCAAGTGACAAACTACTACTTGCACCAGTCTTGGTCACAACAGCAAGGTTGTTAGAGGTGCTAACATGTTTTGGAGAAGTTGTATCCATGTCACTGGATTGAACAGCGAATATAGACTGAAACATATAAGAAAACCGTGAGCAAGCTGAAAAACTAAATTCGTGTAATTTTCTAAATGACAAAAATAAGACATGGAATTTACTAAGGAAATTGCTTTTATATGTAGATGTCATTAAATCAAACCTTTCTTGGAGTGACAACAGTATCCTCTGAATGATATTAATCAATTATGTCCAAATCCTCGCATGTCCTTGATACATCATAACACTTATCCCCATTAAACATAATACCAGATTTGTTTCCTACTTTGAATAGCATTTCCCGACCAACCAAATTCTTCTCCAATATTATTGGATACTCATCATCAAATGGATCACCTAATTCAGACTGAAGATTACATGAATCACATATGTAAGTATTTTGCTATGCAGAAAAAAAATGTCATTAGTTTTCAAACAAAGTATACAATACCAAGTAAAAGAATAATAACGTGAACTTTCTTTATAAGATTCTCACAAGACATTTGGATGAAATGCCTAACCTCGGCATCATTTAGTACAAAAATTGCACTATCATACCCATCAAATACCTCAACCTTCAACCTTCAACCTATAAAAAATAAAGGAACGTGTCAAAGCATGCCTCTAATATTACATGATGTCAAAAACTAAGATCCTCCATTGGTAGCAATTAGAAATTAATGAAAAATGAATTCTGATATGCATTGAAAATCTTGCCTTCGTATCATTGTCTCGGTGATTCTACCACACTGCACACAGTGAAAAGAGCCACTAATGCCCACAAGCTCTTTATAACAAAGACAAGAAGGGTATGACCAGTGACCATCTCTCGCAATACCAACTATTCCAGCATGAACTACGAAAGTACCTTGCTGTTAATAACAACAACTAAAACAGTATGAGTAGTAGTATACCAAACTAATATAGTTAATGTGGGAATTTAGGCAAAAATAGAAAACAAATACAGCTACTGAGTAATAAACATAATCATCGAATTAGAAATATACCTCATTAGTTGAATTCAGGGTAGTGATTGTTTTCCTAGGGTAGGAATTCAACATCTCATCTCTAATGTCCTGAATAACTTCATTCGTCCCAATGAAATCAACAGGTTCGGTAATTCTAGCTCCAATGCTACTTAAACTGCACATTGAATAATGTATTGGGACAAAATAGATTAACTGATAAGACCAAATGTGCAGTATCAAGACAGGACATTGAAATCATACCTATCAATTAATGCAAACGCCTCCTCACATATTCAGTTTACGTGGATTTTGGAAATAGGTGGGCGAGTACAAACCAACAGCTTTTCTGCAAGGTTTCGAACACAATTTTAATGACACATCTATGAATTAACGATTATAGGTGTGACTGCAAACAATTACCTTTGTATATTTTGGCTTTGACAAATTGTAGTGCTAATACAGGTCTTTGAGTCCATTCAGAGAAGAGGTACTCACTAAGCCCAGCTACATGCTCACCAATCAAGACTACCCGTAGTGACCCACTGCATTTAATAAAAATATCGATTAATAAAAGAAATAAAAGAAGGCAGGCAGATATATTTGTAAATATGCATAGCTTTATACAAGCCAAGTATCTTGCAACTCAATGATCATCATCCTTCTAATACAACCATCTTTAATCCATATTTTCTCACAGGATACAGCAGTAACCAGACCTATCAGATCTGCATTGCAAGAAAGGAGTTGATTCAGCGTTATTTTGATGCACACATTATTATCTTATAATAAAGTAACTTTGCACAATCAACCCTTTCACACCTTCCCAAAATACTAACCAGGAAAAATATACAGCATAAACATACTTCTTTGATGATTGGCATGAAAATTAAATACAAATAACGAAACATACCTATCATGTAACTATGTCCATAGTCAAGCTTCAATACATGCTCAAAGTCAATGAAACTAAACCCATATTGTTGGATACGCAAATCTTCTGTGCGAATAATCTTGGTGAACTTGTCGAAACACAACTTGAATCCGTGATTAACAACGCGGGGTACCTCGTCATTGTCTAACACCTGACGAAGTTGAATTTGTAGACTAAGCCTTCACCAATTTCCTCCCTCGGTGGCTGATTCTTGCACACAACTGCATGAATCTTGCAGCCCTACAAAAAAAATGACTTAGTATCCCATAAATTTTTTACAACAATCTTAATGACTGTTTAATAAAATAAAGTGTCTAGTAAGAAATACCATAA
This sequence comes from Acmispon strigosus, assembly GCA_030819835.1. Lineage (NCBI taxonomy): Eukaryota > Viridiplantae > Streptophyta > Magnoliopsida > Fabales > Fabaceae > Acmispon > Acmispon strigosus. The sequence continues at coordinate 3,328,001 of JAUAMA010000003.1, forward strand.
TGTCCTGCAGCACCATTTGGCTTGACCATGGAGATGTTTCTAGTTCTTCCTGGGATGTTCTCCATAGCCTTATAACTCTGGCTTTGATTCTCCAAGGATGGTTAACCTTCGAAATATCGCTAACATTGTCAAAAGGAGGGAGGCCTAGATCCATGGGACACAGTTCTCTGAAGAATCGATTTGTTGAAGGTTTGTGTGGTGATCCCTCCTAAACAACTTATTTATAGGAGGGAAGTTGCAGTATTTTAAGATCACCATCATCATGAATCGGATTTTCACCCTACCTAGCGAATCCATTGAATTGGGGGATTGAAGATTCTGATATGCTGGACAACAACTAAATCCAGTAGCAATTGAACCCCTATAGCTATGGGGCGCAGACGACAGCGAGGCCATTGTATCTCCCACGGTGTTTCTGAATCTCGTAGACCAATAGGGCTATAATGGGCTATGATTTTGGAGAGAAGCAGCTTACAGGTTTGGAGAATTTCAGACGCTACTTTAGGGTAAGGAGATAAGTACTACCCAAATATTATAATGGGTATTTCCGTAGTTGCGTGCAGGAACTGGAGTTTCACAAAAGTTGTACTTTACCCTATGATAGTAGCTTATAAGTTGATAACCATACAATGAATAGCAGTTGCGTGCAGGAACACCTTGCATCCTCGATGAATGGAATAAAGTAGCTTATAAGTTCTACTTTTTAGTATGATATGGTATACAATAATATAATATAATATAATATAATATAATATATAGATTTGAGTACTAAGAGTAATGATCGTTAGCCGTTAGATTTCTCACCCCCAACATTCAATTTGAAACATAAGTTGTGTGTAGTAATTGTTTTAATTATTTTTATAGTTACGAAACACAATTTGATGTAAATACCGGGTTTTATAATCTCTGAAGATGTACTAACTTTTATACACAGGTTAATATTTACCATAATATAAATTAAAATATCTTCTCGTAATTTAATCCCGAATTGATATTGAATCAATATCAACAAATTTCTGAGAATTGTAAACCCAGAAAAGATTTTATACAACTTGGGTTTTGACATAGTATAATACAAATTAAAATATTTTACGGGAATTAAAATCATGAAACGATAGTGAATCAATATCAACTAATGTCCAATGATTTTTATCCCATAATGTTTTTATACAAATCGAATTTTGAAATCCCGGAATACAAGTTAAAATATATTCCGGAATGATATTTACCTTCTAAGTCTATTAGCCAAAGTTTACCAGAAAAAAATTAAAAAATATGTTAAAATTGAACACCCAATGTGTAGCTACCGGGTTTACCACCCTCGAAATTCATTTTTTCGTGTATTTCAGGATTTAAAGCTCGGAACTCATAACCCTACAACAATGCGTATGAATTAAACGGGATAAGAAATAGGGTGTGGAAATTATAAGTGTTGGTCACCACCGTTCTTAATTGGGGAAATAGAAGTAACAATTTTGCATTAGAATTGGGATACCTCATAATTTTAGTAATAATTTTAATACTTATACATTGGCCATCTAGTCTGTGATATAACACTACAGTATCCACAATATTAACATGTACAATAACCATGCCCACCTAGCTAGTCAAAAGAGGCATGAACAGCTCCAAGTGCTGGTGAGGAATAAATGCATAAACTCAAGCAAACACAATCAGATGGCATGTCCATGCATAAAGTAACTAATGATTGGCAGTGGAAGAAATGCAAATGATCAAAGGAATCATCGATGTAAGCATTGATAATACATAGACAATCATTTAATGCTAAGCCTCACAAATAATGACAAGTTTCACTATACCAATCAATTATGTCTGCACAAAGCCTCACAAAAGACCAATCAATTTTGTCTGCACAAAGAATAACACAAACAGTTTCACTATACCCCTAAACATAAATGGATAATGACATAGAAAGACATTTTCACTTTTCAAATATTAACTATTGAGAGATGAATTCTTCGAGCATTTCTGATGTACTAATTATCGTGGTAAAAATATATAATTTCGATTGCATGCTAATACAATATGATTGTACAACAAAATACAAAGAACCTAAAGTGTACAAAACTTGTAGTGTCTAGTTCTTAAAGGACTTGATATTCTTCATGATAAGCACTGCCTATCTAGGCATCAAAATGTTCATAACTATTTTGCTCTTCATCATCACCATCACCATCAGCATCAACGAATCTAGCCGCGCCATTAACTTTAGGCAAATTGTTATTTTCAGTAAAATGCAACACGAGCTCATTAAGCTCGTCTCTTTCTTCGTCTGTTGTTGCTAAAGATAGAATGACATTTTTTGCTTTCTGATCGGGAGGAAACCCAGTGGACTAAAATTCCTTTAACAAATGAACAGCACTGCCAAAGTCTCCATTTTTCCATGTGCATCCATGATGGTGGTTAAAATTGTCTGATTGGCCTTGATAGAGTCCGAGCATTTCCTCACAATTATCCGTAACCTTCTCAAGCTCGTTTGTCTTAGTATACCCTTTAATTAAGGTTCCATAAGTGGCTACATTAGGCTCTAAACCATCTTGTATCAATCTTTTGAAAAACTTCTCAGCACCCTCCATGTCAGGTGCATTGACATAAGCTGATAACATGGCAGTGTATGAGCAACGATCTGTCATGTATCTGCAGTCACAGAAAAAGAACAGTGATACAATGTAGTGCACTAATAAACAAATACCAGAATGCTTCCACCATTCAGATATAAAAACTACTGATAGAAAGGAAACATGATTCACCTATCCCTTCTCATGCTTTTAAACACAGTCCGAGCCTGGTCTACCATTCCCGATATAGAAAATGCATCAAGTAAAATATTGTAAGCCTTCCGAGTTGGTCTGTGAAGAAGAAAAGTACAGTGTAGCAACAGAATAAGAACAAAATCAGCAAGGGAAAAAGAAAACAAAGTTAAAAAATAAATAATCAGTGGTTAAATAAATAAGTCCCTCACAATCAAAATTTACTAAGTTCATGGATGACTCAACTCATTCACACCCCCACTTATTATCTTCATTCCTTACATCACTTAGCTCGACCCTTTTTTCGGAGCTCCAACAGAAAAACTTAGGCATCATATGCTCAGAAAAATATGAACCAATATGACCAACTCATCCTCCATTAATGATACTTTGACCAAGTCCTGAAAGCAAACACTACATCTCTTGCGATATTTCCATGGCATCATGAGACAAACTCCTTTTGTCAAGTCTTATTTGTAAATATACACACACACAAAGACACATACAAAAGTAGTTCATATTGATGGTTTAGTCTGGTGTGGAAAATAATAATTTTAAAAACTTGTCTCATTTGCTATTTTAGGTCACAAAATTGAGATATAACTAAAAGTCTAGGTTTTCACTGAAACTTCGCTCTTACAACTATTACTCTTTATCTTATTCCTTCTTTCCTCATTAATTATTCAAACCTGATGAAGGCGATTATTTCCCACACTATCCCTGACCATTCCATTTTATCTGAAGCCTTTCCATTACTCCCTCTAAAACTTCCAAATATAGCCTAATATAAGAACAAAACTAAAGATATAGGCTTAAATGCACTTTTTGCCCCTGTTAATTCACACAATTGCAAATCGTACCCCACCAAGTTTTTTGTCACCAAATGTACCCCTCTGAATTTTAAGATGAGCACTTTATGCCCTTCCGTCAGTGTGCCGTTAAAAAATTAACGGAAAGGCTGACGTGGCATGCCACGTCATTAAATGAGTTTCAGAAATTGGAAAAAGGAGTGGGGAGGATTCGAACACAAGACCAGGTAATGGCAAAACACACCTCTTGCCTGTTGAGCTTCACAATCACTTAGCAATATAATGAACAAAGTTTAATTTATACCATCAGTCATAACAATAAAAGAAGAAAAAATAAATTATTCACGGCACCCACTGGCTTATGCAGAAACATATACGGTTGGTGATAAAAATGGTTGGAGTTTCTTTGTTGCTTTATGGGCGGATGGAAAAACTTTTAAGGTTGGCGATGTACTTGGTTAGTGATATTATTTTAAATAATTAAATATATATATATATATATATAAATATATATATATATATATATATATATATATATATATTGATTCTGTAAATTCATTATACCTCTACATCATCTTGTTGTTTATATTTAGGTGTATGAAGTGTTCAATTACAATCCATTGAATCACAATCTGGTGGCCGTGGATGAGTATGGGTTCAAAAGTTGCAGTGCTGGAAGTGGAAAAGAATATAGAACAGGACATGATTCAATCACGCTTCCAAAGGGCAAAAGTTACTTCATTTGTAGTATGCCTGATCACTACGTCACTAAAATGAAATTAGAAGTCAATGCCCTTTGATTCTGATACAAGACATGAGCATTGTTTGAGCTACAATATTAGCTTATTGCTTTTGCAAATTACTTTATTACCAACAAAAAATGGTATGAAAGTAATTAAATATATTTTACTCTATGATGTTAATAATTTAAATATATTTGACAATATTTGTCCTATTAAATAAATAAATTGGAAATTATTAAATTAGTTCAGATTTAATTATTAGATATCAATTTACATATAAGTCTACCAAAAAATAAATTTATATATAGGTAAAGTTGACATGAGCTTTGCATTAATTATTAGTGACCTTTTATTGTTAAGATTAATGGTATAAATTAAATTTTATTCATTATATTAATAAGTGATTGTGTAGCTCAACTGGCAAGAAATGTGTTTTGCCACTACCTGGTCCTGTGTTTGAATCTCCCCCACCCCTTTTTCTAATTTCTGAAACTCATTTAATGACGTGGCATGCCACGTCAGCCTTTCCGTTAATTTTTTAACGGCACACTGACGGAAGGGCATAAAGTGCTCATCTCAAAATTCAGAGGGGTACATTTGGTGACAAAAAACTTGGTGGGGTACGATTTGCAACTGTGTGAATTATCAGGGGCAAAAAGTGCATTTAAGCCAAAGATATAATACTCCAAACATACAATATACCTTTCAAATGCACGCCCTCTTTCTGATAAAGAATGACCAACCACTGTGCCTGGCACCAGCGGCCCACTTTGGGTTTTACCAAGTTTCAGTGATTGAGTTTTAAACTTGCCTGTTCCCATATCCTTCTCTAAGGTAGTTGACATTGCTTCAGCAATTGACCCATTTCTCTTCTCACTCTGAGTTATGTCATTACCACCAACTTGTAATGAGAACTCATCTTGTTGTAAGTTATCTGAATTCTTTTTGCCCACACTAAACTGGGAATTAGTTGTATCCTGGCTTGACAAACAACAAACATTTTCATTGATTATCATTCAAAGGGCAACATATTGCTTTAAAACTCTTGCAACGGTGGGGTCCAGCGAAGTGTCAAACTCATTGTGGTTCCATTGTAGACAGCCTTATCTAACATTGGCAAGAGGCTGATTCCATAACTCAAACCCGTGACCTCTTAGTCATAATTGGCAGCAACTCCAATTGTTGTGCCAAGGTTCCCTTTCTTAATTGATTAATTTTAATGGTAAAGAAAATTTCTCCACCTAGTGGGAAAAGACTATTTTTAAGGTAAAGAAATTTTGGCTAACTGAAGTATGGAGCTGTTTGGTTAATATGACAGGCAATACATAGCAGCAAACTCATAATAAATAGAATTCTGTATCAAGAATTACATTTGTGTAGATTATAGTACTGTATCCTGACAAACTTGAAATCATGAGAGTCATGCAGAGTTTTTGTACATGTTGATGTTACAGCAAGACAGAATCCATTCACAAAGGCTAACATACAAATGATCCCTCAAAATTAAATTCATTTCCACGGAAGATTTCATCCGTCTACACTCCCTCATATATCATGCACACATTCAGATCTTGACAAACTTGAATTCATGAGAGTAATGCAGTCATTATCTTTAAAGAAACACTAAAACATTAAAATGAACAGAGGCATAAGCAACAATAATACAAGAAACAAAAACACCAGGAACACTACACATAATTGTACAAAATGCAATTTTAAATCAACAACACAATATATAGACCCTATTTTCTATTCGAAAATAAACTTGAAGACATGAACCCCATTACTGTCTGAACCATAGAAACTAACTCTCAATCTACATCTTGAACCAATTGCAGATCCATACATACCAAATAAGGGGGGGAAAGTGATACAGAATATCCCATCTAAGGATGGACAAGGAAAAACAAAAAATCTAGAAATGGAGTTCAACGCTTATAAATAATTATTGGTTAGCAACTGAACAACACTAAAGAATCAAATAAAACTATCTTACTTCATGACCATCACCATCAAGAAGGAAATGTATTGATGCTAGGAAGTAAGAAATTAAAAAAAAAAATATTACAGCAAGACAGAATCCATTCACAAAGGCTAACATACAAATGATCCCTCAAAATTAAATTCATTTCCACAGAAGATTTCATCCGTCTACACTCCCTCATATATCATGCACACATTCAGATCTTGACAAACTTGAATTCATGAGAGTAATGCAGTCATTATCTTTAAAGAAACACTAAAACATTAAAATGAACAGAGGCATAAGCAACAATAATCACAAGAAATAAAAACACCAGGAACACTACACATAATTGTACAAAATACAATTTTAAATCAACAACACAATATATAGACCCTATTTTCTATTCGAAAATAAACTTGAAGACATGAACCCCATTACTGTCTGAATCATAGAAACTAACCTTCAATCTACATCTTGAACCAATTGTAGATCCATACATAGCAAATAAGGGCGGGGGGGGAAGTGATACAGATTATCTCATCTAAGGATGGACAAGGCAAAACCAAAAATCTAGAAATGGAGTTCAACGCTTATAAATAATTATTGGTTAGCAACTGAACAACACTAAAGAATCAAATAAAACTATCTTACTTCATGACCATCACCATCAAGAAGGAAATGTATTGATGCTAGGAAGTAAGAAATTAAAAAAAAAAAAGAAAATATTATAGCAAGACAGAATCCATTCACAAAGGCTAACATACAAATGATCCCTCAAAATTAAATTCATTTCCACAGAAGATTTCATTCGTCTACACTCCCTCATATATCATGCACACATTCAGATCTTGACAAACTTGTATTCATGAGAGTAATGCAGTCATTATCTTTAAAGAAACACTAAAACATTAAAATGAACAGAGGGATAAGCAACAATAATCACAAGAAACAAAAACACCAGGAACACTACACATAATTGTACAAAATGCAATTTTAAATCAACAACACAATATATAGACCCTATTTTCTATTCGAAAATAAACTTGAAGACATGAACCCCATTACTGTCTGAACCATAGAAACTAACCCTCAATCTACATCTTGAACCAATTGCAGATCCATACATAGCAAATAAGGGGGGGGGGGGGGGGAAGTGATACAGAATATCTCATCTAAGGATGGACAAGGCAAAACAAAAAATCTAGAAATGGAGTTCAACGCTTATAAATAATTATTGGTTAGCAACTGAACAACACTAAAGAATCAAATAAAACTATCTTACTTCATGACCATCACCATCAAGTAGGAAATGTATTGATGCTAGGAAGTAAGAAATTAAAAAAAAAAAAAACTAAGCCAATCAAATTAAATCCATGAACCAGTGAAATGACGTGAAACAACATTTATATAATAATAGTAGGAACACAGAATTGTGAACATCATCGGTACATACATACACAAATAAAATACCTATCCAAACCATTCCAACATCACTGGGCTTATTAGACATAGTAGTCTGGATGATTATCAAGTGCAATCAATGAAACATCCAGGGAACTGAAAAAAAAAGAACATTAGATATAGATAGTCACATAAGAGAAATGTCTAGATAGGCCTACAACAATGAACTACTCCTTCTCTATCTTCACTTCCTTGAAATCCAATCGTTTTGCAGGGAAACCAGCAAGAATACCAACACTGTCCTTACCAGCTGAAGTCACATTAGAAGAAAACTCAACTGGTGATATGGCATCCAATGACTCAGCAGCCCCAATAATCTCTGACAAATGACCAGAGTATTCCCCTATCATTGAACTTGGTGTCCTAGCATCTAACTCATCAGCTGCATCAGACGGTTTCGACTTTTTGATGGACTGAAATTGGAATGTCAAACAATTTATCAATCTCTACAGCATAAATTGAAATTAAGGGATTAATAAGAAAAATACCAGACCTTGTTAGGGGTATTTATCATGTTTTCATCCTTGAACTGCTTGATAACAGCAACATCATCACATATTTTCTTAACTTTGAATGAATCATCATATTTGACACCATGGTCAGCTGTCTTCTCAACTTTGAAGAGGAACTCCTTACCAATCAAATCCTTTATAAGCTCAGGGTATACTTCAGCAGACTTCCCCTACCATTTTAATTTTCACAAAATCTTAGATACAAGTTGAAAGCGAAAGTCCAAAATTCATACAATGTTCTGAATAAAGAAATAAAAATATCAACATAATTACTGACTTTGGAACCAACTACTAATTCTTTGCAACTCCTTCCCAGTATATTCTGGCAATCAGTGTCGAACATGACAAGCGTTGCAATCTCCTCACCGTCAGATACTTCCACTTTAACCCGAAAGCTGTACCAAAACGACTATACTCAAATACAAATAACTACATATAAAATTCATGCTCAATGTTGTATTGGTTAACTAAACAATGTACTGCATACACAATTTAAGTTTTCAACCATATTACCGGGGAATGACTTCCAACACTTGTGTGTCGCATGCAACACAGAAATATACACCATCCTCCAAAGAAACTGCTTTGTGACACCGACATGACGGATACCACCATTTCTCACCCTCTAGTAATGAAACAATGGTGGCATTGATAATGAAAATTCCGACCTGTGTTATTAAGGGAAAAACAGCATTAACTAAAATAACATATAACATCATACATAATATACCAATTACAAAGTACGATAAAAATTATTAAGTTTTAACCATAAAGAGATTACACACTTCCATAGTAGAATGAACGACTTCAATAGTTTTCCTGGGAAACATTCTGAGGAACTCCTCATCGATAGGGATAACACGAACATCATCACCAATTTCACCCAGAGGTTGATCCGCCTCAATTCCATGGAGGGCCAGGCTTGTCCATAGAGAACAAATATAGTGATTCAGACACTCTAACGTTATCTTTCGATTAGGTTCACAATATTATAGAAATAAACAACATACCTGTCCCGAAACGATGCAACTTCAGGTATTTCAGGATTCCATAGAATTCTTGTAGCATACATTACATTCTGAATAACAACATTGCCTGCACAAAGATACACAATTATCGCTTGTGCCTAGCTAATAAATGAAAAGGTACAAAATGCATTATTTATGCGTTGGTTTACCCCTAAAAGTCTTGATTTTGGCAAATTGAACAATGGCTATAGGCAAGTCCTGACTGCGAGCATCAACATGTTCTTTGACAATATCAACATAATTCCCAAACAAGGCACATTGAATTTTACCCCTAAACATTAGAGTGACACAGATAGTTTCGTTAGAGGCTTATGCAACAAAGGGGTAACTACATAAAAATCAAAATAATAACAAATTTAGACGACCAATTATGGGAATAACATATCATCTGTCAACTCGAGATTTATCATTCTAGTAACATTTTCACCCCTTACGTACTGCCTCTTTGCAGACACTGCAGTCACTAAGCCAATCACATCTACAATAATTGGTAGGAAATAATAGATTAATACCATAATCATATTTTCATCTTCTTGGTAACAAAAAATTACAACATGTCAATGACTGGGAAGTATTTTAAAAAAAACCATACATTTAGCAAATTAAGGGAAAATATTATGCGACTAACCAATCAAGTAGTCTGACTGCCCCATCGTAAGGCCGATCTCGTGGGAATTCTTGAAAGAAAAAGCATTGAGTGGTATCCTAGTACATTCATCGGGAACAACCCTTGTCCTGCCATTGAAGGTCAACTTGAATTCGTGCGGAGATGCTCTGTATGCTCCACTGCTAGACAACACAGAAAAGTAGGTGATTTTGTATACCTTTCCCTCTTCAAGTTCTCCACGGAATTTCCTTATCATGGACTTACGGATGGTAGCTTCAATTTTCTGACCCTACAATCCATATTTCCATCAGATGAATCAATGCCCAAAATTGATATTTTAGAACAAACTTACCACCTCAAAACAACATGCAATGTAACATGCCATGAACTGATTAGAACAAAGGATTTACAAATGACTACATGTTGCTCAATGAAACATACCTCTTCATCAATTAGAACCATTTGCACAGCGAATGGGTTCCCTTGTTCAGCAACTAGGGACAATTCCCACATTCGCAGAACACGGACCCTGACTTTCCAAGTATCTCTTCCAGGACAAAGGGTGCTAATGGGATAAAAAGGAACACCATTAGCAGAAGCAGCCATTTTCCTGACTTAGATTGAAGGGAACAAATATATTTTGAAATAAAGAAGCAGTGCTTAGAAGGGTCTTTGTTAGCATATTCCACCAGCAGTTACACTAACCAATTTATATACAAAAACAAAACCAAACATAATACAATGCCAACCAAGCCTAACCTGTAGAGTGCTATGACACAATGGAAGAAGTACGATCATTACAAATTTAGATTCACAGAATCGGAAACCAGAAGTACAATGGAAGAAGTACGGTCATCACTAACCCATAGATAGCTATGTAAGCACGCGTTTTGAGTGAAAAAATAACCAGAGAGAACGAATTCTAACCTATCCAGGGCAAAATCGAAAATATCCAGTGGAAGATTTGCACAATCAGAAGCGCGACGAAGATGACCTCCAATCTATGTAGTATCTTCTAGTATCTGACGGTCCAATCCATTGATTCTGCAAATCTTAGGCTGAAAAACTACACATCTACAGACCTGCAACGAAGAATCCTGCAACAGCTCCGGCAGCATTGACGGTCGCGGCTCAAGGAAATCAAAAACCTACGTAGATCTCTAAACTCTGGTACGGCGAATCGTTGTAGGTTCTTCGTGTAGCATCGTTGCCGGCGAGGATCGTGGGGCAAAGAAGAATACTGCAACAGCTCTGGCAGCATCGACGGTCGCGGCTCAAGGAAAAACCTACGGTAGCTCTCTAAATTCAGGTACGGTGAATCGTTGTAGGTTCTTCGTGTAGCATTGTTGCCGGTGAGGATCGCGGGGTGTGATGCCACCAGCTGGTTCGTGAGACTTGCTATCAAACCCGGGTCAGCTGGAAAGTAACCTACAACCCGACCCAGCCCGAAAACTTCAACAATTGGATGAACAGTAAAATGAAAACATGGGCTTATGTGCTCTAAAAAAGGGCATGAACAGTGCACTTTTAGTGTAAAATAAAACCTTCAAGTAAGTGTTCTTTGATTTATACAACTTTACCGGTTCACTTATTGAATCTAGTCAACAATTAAACAAATATTGTTTTATTCAAAAAAAAAACAAAAAAACAAATACTCTAATACCCCAGAGACTAAGTCTGAAATATAATTTCAATAGTTTTGGTGGTGATGGTGTGTTCGGTGGGAGTGCGAGAAACAGGAAGAAGATGAAGAGAATTTTTGGGTTGTGGATTTTGAAGATGAAGAAGATGGAGTAGTATTTAGGTTTTTGAGATGAATTTCTAAGTTTTGAAAAGAAGGACTAAATTTGATAGATGAAATTTTAGAGGGATTATAATAAATGTGAAAAATTCACGTGTAAGTCTATGTGGACCGGTGACTAGGAAAAAAATTTGCTACATAAGTTTTATGACGTCATAAGGACCATTTTAGATCAAACAAAATTTTTCAAGTACCAAAATCTATGCGTGTTTTTAAAGACCATTTTAGATTTAAGTGTATAAGTCATGAACCAAAAGTATATTTAACCCAATAGAAAATGAAGATTTAATTATTATTTTTTTAAAAAAAGTTGGCAAATGGACCAATTTGCTTAATTGGAAAAGTACGGCGACTTAAATACCTAAAAGAACTAGGGCTAAAATCACAAAAATCGTCTAACTAGAGGTATTTTTTAACTAGTTCAAAGAAAAAAGAGGTATTTTTTAACAAAAAAAAAACTAGAGGGATTTAAAATGCAATTAAGACTTATATTTATTATGGCAAGAATATTTCTAAGATATATTACATATCTCTAATTTTAAATAAAATATAAATAAAGAAAAATATTTTTTCTAAGATTTTATAAATATTTTTCTGTATTTAATTTTAAGAATTTATTTATAATATATTTTCTTTCAAGTTATAAAAAGTTAATATATCTTAGAAATATTTTTTCCATAGTAAACATAAAGTTTAATTATTTTAGTTTTTTTTATTCATCGAAAACAAAACAAAAGAATACAAACTGCGGAGCAGACAACAAGTCTCGTAACAGAAGAGTTTCCAGATCACTATCCAGAACCTAAATTAATTCACACCAAGGAAAATTTTACTTTTTTAGATTTTTTACTTTTTAATTTAGAGAAGTTTAAGATATTTTTTGAATATTTAGAATATCTATAAAATAAGAAGATACTTATTATTTGGTTGGAATTTTGTTGTTGTTTTATTTCTGATGTTATTTTAAATTACTTAATTTTGAATTAAGTTAATATCTTGTCTGTGAATGATGTAAACAGGTGTTGCAGTGTAAATTTTAAGAATTATTTTGAATTTTTTTAATAAGAGAAATACTGACAACAGAAAGAAAACTGACCTATAACATGAGACGCATGAATAAAGGAAGGAGGTAATTTCCAAACATGGTACAGAGAGTTGTCCCTTCTCGCTGTTCAAGCAAAACAATCAGCTATAATATTCAACTCGCACGAAACATGATAGAAACTAATACACCAATCACCAATGAACTTGGTTCTGAAACTAAGGTTGAGTTTAAGTATAGATCCACCTGTTTATAATAATTATGAGTCCTAACTCTGCAAAATTAGAAACTCAATTTGTAAACTCTCATTCAAATTAAGCCACATCAGTCTTCTCCTTTAAAATAATCTTCTCTCTTTAATTTTGTTAAGCAGTGAACGAGACGCGCTTGTGTCCTTTCGTGGCTTCTATTCTCTCTTATTTTGTCTTTCACTAGTTAGTACCCCGTGCATTGCACGGGCACGGGTTTCTTTAACTTATAATTTGCATATTTAAATTATTTTATATTAAAATTGTATTTTAAAAATAACAGTAAAATAAAATATTTAATAATATTTTATCCATAGTACAGAAATGTAATTAGATTTCTTTTTTTAAGCCAAATAATATAATTAGATGGATAGTACATCTTGCCCCTCAAATATCTTACACCTTCAGATAAACACTCACCCCAAAATCTCAAATGTCAACTTTTGATTAAAGTCCATTAAAGTTTTTCTTAGAAAACGAAATTATATATTAATATCGAAGAGGCCGTCATAATAACAACACTGCAACCCTCCCGCCATAAAAACAGGAAGGGAACGGCAGCACCAAAACAAAAAGAGAATATACAGAAGCCCATCCAAAACAACGACACCCTATACAAAAAAACCCATCAACCCAAAACGCTACCACATGGCCCAACGACCTACTACAAAGCAAGTATTACGCCGCAAAACTGGAACACCAGCCACAATAGCAAGACACCAAAAAGCATCACCCACCACCTCGAGACCCGGCCTCCTAAGCACAGCCCCAACCAGAACAAAGAGCACCAACCAAGACAGCAAAGTGACGGAACCCAAAAAGCAACACCTGCGCAGGAAGGAGAAGAAACCTACGCCATCCTACGCTCCATTATTTGAGCCGCAATATGCTTAACAGCCTCGCTGTCAGGGCACTCGAAAACAACACCCACCTGTTTACCAATCGCAATGGCACGTCTAGCTCTCGTCATCACACTCGGAGGCACTGGAGTCTCGGTCGAGACCGGCGCGGAAACGAGGTCAACATCTCTATCCCCACCCGCCCTAGCCTCCATTATAGAACAAAGAGGAGAAGAAGGCTCCGGACTCCTGAACTATTTCCTGGGACGGCCTCGAGCCCTCTTGACCCCCAACCCGCGAGCCCGACCTGTTGAGACTGATACTGTTAGAACAGATAGCAACCTGAGAGGGGGGGGGGTGAATCAGTGTTGCCCCAATTTTCGCCTTATTGAAATTGTTACTTTCAAGATAATGATGATCACGAATCGATTGTTGTGATTGCAGCGGAATTAAGCGTTGCTTGAAAGTAAAGATGAAGGATAAGAAGAACACACAGGGATTTTATCCTGGTTCACCTTCAAACCTAGAAGGCTACGTCCAGTCCTCTGATCACACAGAGATTTTCCACTATACCAGAAAGCAAACCACTTTCTGAAAAACCACTCCACTGAATCCCACAGTGAAGATTTACAATGATCGAGTGCTCTTAACGAATGCTTGCACCAAGGACCCTAAGATATCTTATCAATCTTCTTGAAGCAACCCACTTCTGATTGATCAAGTCTTCTTAACGAATGCTTGTGCCAAGGACCCTAAGAGAACCCATCAAAACCCCATAAAGCAAACCACTTTCTGATGACACCGTATCACCACGGTGGACTTTGAATCAAACCCGATTCAAAGGGCCTTTTTACAACCACCGAAAACCACGGTGAATGAATCAAATTGATTCGAGAGATGAAGAAGAAGATGCCTTTACAATGGCTGATTCAATCCTTTTGACAAGATGGATTGATCTTAGTTTGTATGCTCCAGGCAATTACAATGAAGGCTTCTTAATAATTCTGAGTTCTCAAAGGTTGAACAACATAAGTGTTCTTTGATATTTAGAGAACAAGAACTCAGAATGATGACTCTAATGAATGTGAAAGTTGTGGCACAATGTCATACTTGTTTCTGAGTATTCATGGACTATTTATAGGCACTAGTGATTGTTCATGAACCATTGCAATGCTTCTCAAAAGACTTGGGATGCATTGGTTCATGAAACAACACATCCAATGCACTAACGGTTGTTAATGAACCATTGCAATGTTTCCCAAATGACGTGGGACATGTTGGTTCGTGAAACAACATGTATTATGCACTAGAGGTTGCCTATGAACCATTTCAATGCTTCCCAAACGTTGTGAGACACATTGGTTCATTAAAAAGCACTTTTCTCGTGCTGGTAATCGATTACAGCAGTTGGTGTAATCGATTACACTAGCCGTTGCAGTTTGAATTCAAAATTCAAACTGTGTAATCGATTACACACAATCTATAATCGATTACAGATAGTCCAAAACTCAGTTTTAACCATCTTAAACCCTAATTGAGTGTTCCTACCAAGTCTTACTTGTGAGAACATATTATACTCAATTAGTTGATCTTTAATGAGCCTTCAAATGCAATTAAACCTTAATAAAGCATAGCACACTAAGTTGACAAGACTTAACTTAAAACTAGAACCTTGATGATTGATCTTTGACGTTCTGAGCCGGTTCTTGAAGTCTTCTTTTTCTGAAGTCTTGTTGAAGTCTCCTTGAAGTCTTCCTTTCTTTTCTGATGTCTTCTTGAAGTCTTTCTTCTTTTTGTTCCTTTCTTTCTTGAAGTCTTCCTTTTCTTTTCTGAAGTCTTTCTTCTTTTTGTGATGTGTTTGTCTTCATCAAAACCTCAGTCGAGTCCAAGGACGAGACCTGATTTACAATCTCCCCCTTTTTGATGATGACAAACATCATGCTTGAACATTGAGGGATCAATAGACTTTCTTCCTTGACTTGTATCTCCCCCTTGGTTTTGCAATTATATCTCCCCCTTTGTTTTGCAAATGAAGCACAGTATCCTGAAGATGATCAAGCATACACAAGACTTTTCTCCCCCTTTTGACATCATCAAAAAGAAGAAAAAGCCATACAAAGAATTTCAGGATAATCGAAATATTCTCCCCCTTTTTGTTCCACTTGTAGCTTCTCTTGTAAATAAACTTTGCAACGCATAGGACTCTTTCTCCCCCTTTTGACTTCATCAAAAGGAAGATGAGGCCAAGCATACTCCACGCATGCTAACAAGTAGGATAAGAATTTGAAACGTAGGGAGTGGGGGTAAGCAAGGCAGAATATAGAAACTCTTCATTTTCATCATCAGAATGATGTGTTGTCAACAAAGCGAGACATGCTTCTCCATTTTCTGAATCGGATGATGAACTTGCTTCATTTTCTCTCATGTATGCCTTCTTTAATTTGGAAACCTTTTTCTCAGATTTCTTCTTCAAGCCATGCTTCTTTCTTTGAAGATTATGACAATCTCTATTTTTGAGGACCTTGTAAAGATTTTTCACAATGATTCTTATATCCTCATCATCATCATCACTATCGGATTGAGAATCTTCCTCTTGTGTACTATCACATCTTGTGACTTTAGTTCTCAAAGCAATAGGTCGAATGTACTTGTCAATGGCTTCTTGTTGCTCCATCTTCTTGAGTTCAAGTTCATGTTCTTGCAACTTGCCAAAGAGTGAAGCCAATGTCATCTTTGAAAGACTCTTCTTTTCAGAAATTGTTGTTACCTTTGGTTGCCATTCTCTTGATAATGATCTTAGGACTTTTAAGTTTAGATCACTTTTGGAGAAACTTCTTCCAAGAACAATTAGATGGTTGATCAAGAGAGTGAATCTTTTCTGCATATCTAGCACTGTTTCCCATGGCAACATTCTGAACTTCTCATACTCTTGTGAAAGAGTATTGATCTTTGATCTCTTGACTTCTTTAGTGCCTTCATGAGTTACCATTAGAGTATCCCATATTTCCTTTGACGTTATGCACGTGGATACTCTAAAGAATTCATCCATGCCAAGAGCAGATGTAAGAATATTCATACCTTTGAGATCATACTGAACCTTCTTCTTTTCTTCTTTACTCCATGTGCTTTCTGGTTTTGGTTGTGTGCATTCTTCATCTATAGGAATGAACGGACCTTCTTCAATGGCTTTCCATATTTCCACGTCTACTGACTTTATAAATATTTTCATCTTGATCTTCCAGAAGTCATAGTGTTCTCCATTGAAGAATGGTGGCCTGTTTATGTTATGTCCTTCACTTGTTCCATGATTGGAAGAGGATGCCATCTTTTCCCGGATCTTAGGAATAACTTACCTAAACTTCCGCTCTGATACCAATTGTTAGAACAGATAGCAACCTGAGAGGGGGGGGGGTGAATCAGTGTTGCCCCAATTTTCGCCTTATTGAAATTGTTACTTTCAAGATAATGATGATCACGAATCGATTGTTGTGATTGCAGCGGAATTAAGCGTTGCTTGAAAGTAAAGATGAAGGATAAGAAGAACACACAGGGATTTTATCCTGGTTCACCTTCAAACCTAGAAGGCTACGTCCAGTCCTCTGATCACACAGAGATTTTCCACTATACCAGAAAGCAAACCACTTTCTGAAAAACCACTCCACTGAATCCCACAGTGAAGATTTACAATGATCGAGTGCTCTTAACGAATGCTTGCACCAAGGACCCTAAGATATCTTATCAATCTTCCTGAAGCAACCCACTTCTGATTGATCAAGTCTTCTTAACGAATGCTTGTGCCAAGGACCCTAAGACAACCCATCAAAACCCCAGAAAGCAAACCACTTTTTGATGACACCGTATCACCACGATGGACTTTGAATCAAACCCGATTCAAAGGGCCTTTTTACAACCACCGAAAACCACGGTGAATGAATCAAATTGATTCGAGAGATGAAGAAGAAGATGCCTTTACAATGGCTGATTCAATCCTTTTGACAAGATGGATTGATCTTAGTTTGTATGCTCCAGGCAATTACAATGAAGGCTTCTTAATAATTCTGAGTTCTCAAAGGTTGAACAACATAAGTGTTCTTTGATATTTAGAGAACAAGAACTCAGAATGATGACTCTAATGAATGTGAAAGTTGTGGCACAATGTCATACTTGTTTCTGAGTATTCATGGACTATTTATAGGCACTAGTGATTGTTCATGAACCATTGCAATGCTTCTCAAAAGACTTGGGATGCATTGGTTCATGAAACAACACATCCAATGCACTAACGGTTGTTAATGAACCATTGCAATGTTTCCCAAATGACGTGGGACATGTTGGTTCGTGAAACAACATGTATTATGCACTAGAGGTTGCCTATGAACCATTTCAATGCTTCCCAAACGTTGTGAGACACATTGGTTCATTAAAAAGCACTTTTCTCGTGCTGGTAATCGATTACAGCAGTTGGTGTAATCGATTACACTAGCCGTTGCAGTTTGAATTCAAAATTCAAACTGTGTAATCGATTACACACAATCTATAATCAATTACAGATAGTCCAAAACTCAGTTTTAACCATCTTAAACCCTAATTGAGTGTTCCTACCAAGTCTTACTTGTGAGAACATATTATACTCAATTAGTTGATCTTTAATGAGCCTTCAAATGCAATTAAACCTTAATAAAGCATAGCACACTAAGTTGACAAGACTTAACTTAAAACTAGAACCTTGATGATTGATCTTTGACGTTCTGAGCCGGTTCTTGAAGTCTTCTTTTTCTGAAGTCTTGTTGAAGTCTCCTTGAAGTCTTCCTTTCTTTTCTGATGTCTTCTTGAAGTCTTTCTTCTTTTTGTTCCTTTCTTTCTTGAAGTCTTCCTTTTCTTTTCTGAAGTCTTTCTTCTTTTTGTGATGTGTTTGTCTTCATCAAAACCTCAGTCGAGTCCAAGGACGAGACCTGATTTACAGATACCCCCTTAGAGCTGCCTGGACCACCCAGTTTCTTTGGCCGACCACGTCTTCTGGTAGACTGCAGAATCACCCCCTCCTGAGAACCAAACATCTCCTCACCAAGACACTCTTCACTCTTATCCAAGAGCAAGGATTTTCCGGATAAAGAGCCATCAATATCAACAGGACACACCACCGCGGAAGACTCGACCTGCAATGAACCAATTTCAGGAAACAGGAACACATCGAGAGTTCTCTCCACAGACCAATCACCCTTGTCATCACCCAGGACCAAGGCCACCTCCTGCGTGGCTGCCGCAATAAGATCCCCCACAAAAGCCTCCTTCCATGAACGGACACAAGCAACACCCTCAGATAGCCCGCAAGCATTGTCCCTGGATGACCCGCCCCCCAACATATGCTGATCCTTGCCACACGAAAAACAAGGCTCAAAGCGATGATGATCCTTGGGGAATTTAGCCGGAGCCACCGAAAGGACATCCCCACCCACCTTGAGGCCGTCCAAAGCGATAGAAGCAGAGGTAGCCTGATGCTTGGAAGGAAAACGGACGAAGCCGAAGCGGAAACGGCGCCCAACTTTGCGTTTGCGTTGAATAAAAACATTCAGGATCCTACCAAAAAGAGAGAACAAACCACGAATATGATGGTAGCCGGTCGACTCTTCGATGCCGTCGATGAAGAGGGTCGAAACATTGCGACGAGGGGCGACGCGAGACTGATGGTAGATGCCCCCCTCAGCCCCAAAACCCAAAAAGCCCGCCGGTTCGTCCTCAACCATCACGCCTCCTTCAACAGCCAGGCCCTGCCCAGAGCCGCCATTCCCTGCCGCCGAGCCTGGCTGGGAATGAGAGGTCGAACCAGAACAAGGGAGGACCATACCCAAAGCACCCAAAAGGACCTTGACTCAAAGCAAAACTCAAGACACGCAGCGGAGAGAAGCAGAAACGAGATTCACCAAGAGATTCACCAAGCACCAAAGGGCTTCACGAAGGGAGAAATCAAGAGAGCAGACCGCGAAACCAGAGAAAGGGCGAAGAAAGGGCGAAACCGAAGGAAGAGAAGCGCGAGAGAGAATCGCGAGGAGAAGCAGCAGCATAGAGAGAGCAGAGGAGAAATCGGCGCCGCCTAGGGAGCGGCAAGATGGCCGCCGCCGCCACCAGAGAAATGGCCGCCGCCGCCCAGGGAAAACAAGGCCACAAACCCTAGCAGATGCAGCAGCAGCAATTTTGTTTCCATTAAAGTTTCATTCATTGAAATCATTAATTAGATTAAAATCTCATAAAAAAATGTCTAAATTAGAGAATTTTTTTTAAAAAAGATAGTGACGTGACTTAATGAGAGTCCACATGACTTAAAATTATAGATATAGTGTCTAACCTCAAATGTGGGTCATATTGAAATATATATGCCACATGTAATTTTTTCATTGGTTAATACAATTTATTTACCTTCAATAGCGGGCTACTAAAACACTCACATACCCCATTAATGCAATTAATGGAGTTTTTCCATTTCAAATTTAAATTATTTCAAATTGCACCGCGCGATATTATTAATTTAATACAAATAAATTTCTATATCTTTTATTTAAACTTTGATTGTTTTCAAATTTCACACCCTCTTTATTTTTTTCAAATTAGTCTTTATTAGTTACCGGTATTAACTTCAAGTATATTGGAAAGTAATTCAATGATAATTAATACACTTTAATTCACAAATATGATTCTATGGTTTAAGTTTAATACAATGGCTTAATTATCATTTAATTCACAAATTTAATACACTTTAATCAAACCACATTAAAGTTTCATTCATTGAGGTCATTAATTAGATTAAAATCTTATAAAAGAATATCTAAATTAAAGATTTTTCTTTTTAAAAGAGAGTGACGTGGCTTAATGAGAGTTCAAAATGAGGACTCAAAATTAGAAATATGTGTAGATTTACTTTCGCCCATATATTTTTCACTCTGTCTTGTCCGGTCTTTCATGTATTACCATTGACGTTATTCAATTTTTTCTTTAATTTTACTTTTTGTATTGCGAGATTTTTTATTCATCATCTCCTCTCCTCAATCTCGAGTAAACTTAAAACATAATAATTTTAAAATATTAATTTATAAATTATTAAGATAAAATAAGTTGAATTATTAAAAATCATCATTTTGAAATATTAAGACTAAGTACTTATGATCTTACTTTAATGTTTTTCAAAAATAATTTAAACAATAATATAGATAATCGATTATGAATTTCAACTAATTTTTATTCATTATTTTAACTATCAATATATTTTTACATGTCATAGCTTTTATATTACTTATAAATGTTATCTACATAATTTGATTTTTTTCCCTTAATTTCATAATACACTTTTTTTTTTCACTTTTCGATACGTTTTTGTTATTCATATTATTAGATGAATATAAAATATATTAATTTTATGTTAATATATGTTCGATACAAGCCGAACAAGTACTCGGACAGGTGGTGATCGGGAGTGAGGGACGGTGCTCCGACTGTTGCTACGCTGGTGCTCCGGGGATCTCCTTCAACCGGTCGGTGGGTGTACCTGCAAAGACACTCTGACGCTCAAGTTAGTGATTGTCTCGAGAGAAAGGGACGTTCTAGAGATGAGAATTCGTACCTCGTGCAGTAATGAGGCTGGGTTTTATAGTGGTGGAGCCTCCTGACACCCAGTTGTTCTGCTCGGCCTTCCTTCATTCGGCTGATCCGACCACTAGGTTAACCGATCTAGGGGCTACGGTAGTCGATGCCGGCTAAGTGAGAGTTGTGGGTCGTTGACCGGACTCTACTCCAATGACCGGGTATCCGGTCAGAACAATATATTTTTCATATAAGCTTGAAAATGGTGCGCTTTTTCTTTCAATATGTAATAAAATGTTATAAATATTTAAATACTAAAAAATATCTTTTAGTATCAATAGTATTAAAAAATAATTAAAATGAAAAGAGCCGTGCATTATACTACTAGTTTTAAATAAAAATAGAACCGGGTATTATTCTAAAAATCTTTACTCTAGCACCAAATAAAAATAAAAATAAATCTTTATACTCTAGATTCTATTTTTATTGGTAAGTGGGTGGGTCAATCCCCCGTGACTATGGCAGTATCTAATTCCCACATTCTGCTCAAAATGGCGACATCCTAACACTAAACTCCTCACTCCTCAGTATATTGAAGAATATTTTGGTAAACTATAAAAAAGGCATAGAATGAGAGATCACTGGAAGGTAGAAATTATTATAATTAAATAAAAAAAAACCAAAAAATAAGTGATGAAATATAAAGTCTGTTTGATTACAACTTTCTAAAATTAATAGTTCTAACTTTAATTAAATAAAGAAACAAATCAATTTAAATTAAATGATACGTTAATTACTTTAAAATAAACCAAAATATTATAAGATATTTTAAAATATGATCTAAATATTAATATTAAAAGATATGGTTTGGATAATCTAACGCTAATTAAAAAGACTTTGCTTACCCGTAGGAGAGAGGAGAGGACACAGGACACGGGACACGACACATTGGTTGGGAGTGGCGACATCGTCCCTGTGAAGAAGGAGGCATCCGCAAGTGAAGATAGTTTGTGTGAACGAAAATACCTATAAAAGCAAAGCAGTGCATGTAACTATGTTGTCATGTTCCCACACATTACCACATTCATTCCTAATCCTAAGACTAAGAGACTTACACCATTCTTATTCTTATTCATATTCAAATTATCTCATTCGATCTAATTATTCAATCTTCTTTAGTTATAGCTATTGCAGTACGACGAGGAGGAGGAGGAGGACATGGGTTCACTAGCTGCAGTACTTGATCAACCCCTTCAATATCCCACTGCTCGCAGAGACGACTCCATCGTTGACGACTTCCACGGCGTTAAGATTTCCGACCCTTACCGATGGTAATTAATTAATTAATATTGATTTTAATTATCATGCATGCAATATAAATAAAAATATAATGCAAGTTTGATTCATTTATTTGATTTGATATATAGGCTTGAAAATCCTGATGCGGAAGAAGTGAAAGAGTTTGTGGAGAAACAGGTTCGGGTGACGGATTGGGTGCTGCAAACATGCGAGTCCATGAGGGCCAAGCTATCTAAGAAATTAACGAACCTGTTTGATCATCCACGTTATAGCGCTCCTTTTAGACGAGCCAATCTCTACTTTTACTTCCATAACACGGGCCTTCAGCCCCAGAGCGTCCTTTATGTTCAAGTAAGCGTCTCTCTTTCTTTCACTTTCAAACACACGTATCATTGATTTAACGCTCTCATCTCTCATAATAAACATATAGATAAGCAAGACTTAAACCAAACACTTCTCAAACGTTCACACGGGAGAGAGTGCCGGAGATAGACAAGGTAGCACAATTCTTATTCAATAAACTGTCAAACTAAAAAAGAAAAAAAAATTAAAAAAAGAGAAACAAAACAAGATAAATGATTCTAGAAAAAACTTGAGTTAATCTTAGATGAACTAATAATATTTAATATAAGTGAAATTTCCATTTTACTTATCTTATATATTATTAGTCAACTTATGTGAGTTATAACCTAAGTTTTTCATTTGATCATTTAAACAACTCAACTCAACTGTAAGAATATTTTTTCAGCCAAAAGTTGACTATGTGTGTGTTTTTTAAAATAAATAAAAAATGCATTGAGGATATTCAATCTTAGAAAAAGAAAATGATTAATTACACTTTTTATCTCTCACCCATTGCAATTTTGTTATTTAAGTTTTTAATGTGGGAGAAGGAGACAAAGAGGGTTAGTTCTTAACGCATGATAACTCACAAGTCTTCACTCGTTACTTGGGAAAGAATAACTTTGAAGTTCTTAATGCATGACATCTCAGAACTCTTCAATTTGCAAAGCATGCCACCGAATTGTGTTATTTTGTAATTACTGAAATTGAATGGTGTTACTTTTTTCAGGATAGTTTGGAGGGGGAAGCAGAGGTTTTGCTGGATCCCAATGCCCTGAGTGAAGATGGCAACATCTCCCTCCGCAAGCTTTCTGTGAGCAAAGATGCTAAGTTCATGGCCTATGGGCTCAGTACCAGTGGAAGCGATTGGGTCACCATAAAGGTGATGCGTGTTCAGGACAAGAACGTTGAGCCTCACACTTTATCCTGGGTGAGTAATCTCATAATAATAAAAAGTAAAAACAAACACATTTGCGCATTTAAATGATCGATTTGTGAGATCAATGAACTATTTATGATTTATGGGTGTATTTCAGGTCAAGTTTTCCTCCATTAGTTGGACGCATGATAGCAAAGGTTTCTTCTACAGCCGCTTTCCGGCACCCAAGTATGTCATCTTTTATACAACATTTAATTTTGGCTTGTATAGGTTGGAAATTTCAAATTGTTATTCTAATTTTCAATTGATATTTAATTTGGTGTTAGTGATGATGATGGTAGGATTGGTATCTTGATTGTAAATTTTAATTGATCACTTTGCTAATTTAAATTGTAGGGATGGAGAATTAGTAGATGCTGGGACTGAGACAAGTGTGAACCTTCATCATGAACTCTATTATCATTTTCTGGGAACAGATCAATCACAAGATATTTTATGTTGGAGAGACCCTGAGCACCCTAAATATTTGTTTGAAGCAAGAGTTACTGATGACGGCAAGGTACCTCCTTCCTCAATGCTTTTGTTTAGAACTTTCAGATATAATCAATATTAATTAATTTTACTATCATATCAGAAAATAAATTCCGCCACTGATGTACTGTCTCTGTTTTTGAAATGATTTAGTGATGACAATATCATTGATGCTTCACTGTTTTTGCCTTACCGGATATATTTTTTCACAAGGCGTCTATTTAGCTCTTCTGTTTTAGCATTTGAATTGGATTTTGCTTTGAAAACCTTTGTCACTTGTGTATTGCTTAGCATAAGATCCATATTTGCTTGATTTTCATGACTGAGTGTTATAATATTTTTTCATCATCTGACTGGTAAAAAAATTTGCCTGTGATCTTTGAACTCTTGCAATATTCAAATTGTTGTCAGAAAAAGCATTAAGCAACTCATTGTTATGTAATTATGTTAATATATCTACTGCATAAGAAAATATATTCAACAGTGGCATTAGAGAAGGTTTGGACTGAAGTATTGTTTCCATTTCCTTTCTAGAAAATTTGAGCTATAGTTTATACTGCAGCTTCACATCTGTAGGAACAATTCTTCATATTTGTAGGAACTATGGTAAAACTTATAGCATTGTAAGTCAGACATGCTAGCAGGCATAATTTGATTTTCCTTTGTCATGGGCAAATATCTTTTTGTATATGATTTCAAGTTTGCTAAAAAAACTGACCTGTGTTTATTTGATTTTCCAGTATGTTTATCTCAATATTGAAGAAGGGTGTGATCCAGTTAACCAACTCTACTACTTTGACTTGTCTAAACTTCCTAGCGGGCTGGAAGGTTTCCGGAATGAAAATTCCCTCCTTCCCTTTGTCAAGCTTATTGATAACTTTGATGCAAGGTATCAACCCATAGCAAATGACAACACAGTGTTTACATTTCTGACTAACAAAGATGCTCCGAAATATAAACTTGTTCGAGTAGATTTGAAAGAACCAAATGCTTGGACTGATGTTATCCAAGAATCTGAAAGAGATGTACTCAAGTCAGCATGTGCAGTAAATGGTAAACAACTCATCGTGTGCTACTTGAGTGATGTCAAATGTGTTCTGCAAGTAAGAGACTTAGAAACAGGTTCCTTGCTGCATCAATTACCAATTGACATTGGCACAGTTAATGATATTTCTGCTCGGCGTGAAGATACTGTGGTTTTCATTGGCTTTACAAGCTTTTTGACTCCTGGTATCATCTATCAATGCGACCTGGGAGCACAGTTTCCTGATATGAAGGTGTTTCGTGAGATTATTGTCCCTGGGTTTGATCGCTCCGAGTTTCATGTCAATCAGGTAAAAAGTTATTACACTCTAATGCTGAAAAGTTATTGAACAAGCTAAGCCTGCTTAGACCACCGCAAGCGGTGTCTGAAGAGATGTGGGGGCGGTAGAGAGGGTGTTGAACTTCTTTCGAGCGTCGGGGTCCTCCTGAAGGGTGGTGGCCGGCCGTCGTCTTCATGCCCGGGAGGGGTCCCTGCGAAAACACTCCGATGCCAAAGTGAGAGGCTGAAGTGAAGAGAAAGATAGGGTGTTTTGGGATCAGAAGTGTGTACCTTATGGCTTGGTGAACCCTCCTTATATAGAGGTTGGAGGGCGGCACAACCCCCGAGGGTTTGCAATGATAACATTGCTCATGTCTTTCCCTGGGCCGTTGGATCTCCTACCGTGCTCAGAGAATTGGACGGTAGAGGGTTCCTCAGGAAGCCATTGTAGGTCATGGGGCATCACACCTATGAGGGTAGACCAGTGAAGGGATTGTTGATTTGACATCTGAGTGTTCGGCGGCCGGCGTGCGTCATAAGGTCTCTCAACCTATATCGTCATAGGGCCAAGAGAGTGTGCATGCTCCTCTGGCCGGTCAGGGCCCGTCAGGAGGGTGTCTCCTCTCGGTCGAGCACCTTGACGGGCTCCGAGAGGGTAATTCCCAGAACAGTAGCCCCCCAGCCCGAGGGGTAAGTTGGGAGAGTGTTTGGTCGGTGCAAAGGGTGTTTCACGGAGCAACCCCTCTTATGTGGGGCCTTCGAGGGTTATTCTCAGAATAGTAGCCCCCCAGACCGGGCACTTGGTTACAAGAGCCCAGGGATAACGTAGGAGGCCCTGGCTGGTGCCGGACCATCCCGAGTCACGTGTGGCCAAGAGGGAGTGTTCTGGAAAAGTTATCATCTTTTAAAGTTTGCATTATTAGTTACTCTCTTTTAATAATATGTTTGGATGAACTTATTTTTTCCTAAGAATGAATTCTGATACCCAAAAGCTATTCACAGAGTTCAAAGTTTTATTATTGTAACATTTGTTAGCTTTTGACTCTTTGAGATATATAATTCGCATATTTCAGGTTTTTGTGCCTAGTAAAGATGGTACCAAGATCCCTATGTTTATTGTTGCTAGAAGGGATATTACTTTGGATGGTTCACACCCTTGCTTACTGTATGGATATGGTGGTTTTGATGTGAGTCTTACACCATATTTTAGTGCGAGTCGCATTGTACTCGCAAGACATTTAGGCGCATTGTTCTGCATAGCAAATATTCGTGGTGGTGGAGAATATGGAGAGGAATGGCACAAAGCAGGATCCCTTGCAAAAAAGCAAAACTGCTTTGATGACTTCATATCTGCAGCTGAATACCTTGTAACTGCTGGTTATACCCAACCCAGAAAGTTATGCATTGAAGGTGGAAGCAATGGTGGACTTCTTGTTGGTGGTTGCATAAACCAGGTCTCATTCATTTTGGAATTGCATTTGGTTTGTGTTTTTTCAGTCTTGTCCTATGCAAGTATTGACCTTGTGATATTTACTACTTAGTATATCCCCCATTTTTAACAGAGACCTGAGCTTTTTGGTTGTGCACTGGCTCATGTTGGTGTTATGGACATGCTACGGTTCCACAAATTCACCATAGGTTTGTCTCAATTTGTATGGTGCACTAATTTGCTGTTTTTGTTATAGGAGTATCATCATGTATTAATTTAGTTTTAATTTGTTATTCAGGTCATGCTTGGACCTCAGATTTTGGGTGTTCAGACAAAGAGGAAGAATTTCACTGGCTAATCAAGTGAGTGTGGTTAAACTTAAACCTTTTGTCAGGTGCATTTTCATTGGACCTGTTTTTGGGACAATTTGTGTTTGTGTGTGTGATATGATGCTTCTTTTAATGTTATTTTAGGTACTCCCCTTTGCACAATGTCCATAGACCGTGGGAACAACATTCTGATAAGTCAATTCAGTATCCAGCAACAATGTTGTTGACTGCTGATCATGATGATCGTGTTGTGCCATTACATTCATTGAAGCATTTGGCGGTTAGTCTGCTTCTCATAACTGAAATTATTGGTTGCAGAAACTTCAACTCTTGACTTGACTGAATTATTTGCAAGATAGTACAAAAGTAATAGTATGTATTCCAAATCCAAAATCAATTATGAGGAGGAGCTTCTGTCTGGATGCTAGAATCGGTCCGGGGAAAGAGAAGCTGATCCGAACATGCTATAAGTGGTTACAAACTACATTAATAATCAAATCACAATATATATGCATGATGAAAATTTTTAGGTGCTGCTGTATTCTTACTTATCCACCACTCCAAATTTTTTCTCTTTAACAAGATGCATTTGAATTTCAAACTTTTATCAGACCATGCAGTATGTCCTCGTTACTAGCCTGGGAAAAAGTCCACAGACAAATCCTATAATTGGTCGCATTGAATGCAAGGCTGGACATGGAGCTGGTCTTCCAACTCAGAAAATGGTAATTGGTTCTGTTTGTTGGTTATTTATTTTTTGAAACAAAGGTTTCCATCCGTGATATTTTGTTGTCTTTCTAAGTTGAAAAAGTTGTTGCATGCAGATTGATGAAGCTGCTGACCGGTACGGTTTTATGGCTAAGATGTTAGACGCCCATTGGACTGATTAGAAGAGCCTAATCAAACAATTGGAAGAATGAATGCTTTTTTTTTTCTCACATTAATTTTCTTATCACTGTTATACTACTATGTTAGATCGCAAAATGAAATTGTATATGTCCCTTGGTGATATCGGAAAGGAACAAGCTTGAAGGAGGCAGTTGTGTTTTTCTTCTTCTTGCTCTTTTCAGAATTGTTAGTTTGTTTTCTCTTCTCTCCGGTCCTTTGGCTACCAATCCCTTGGCTAACATTTCCTTGTGAGCTATTTAAATTAATACCAGCTAAATCATTTGTTGCTCCAACACTATCATCTTCACTATCAGCTGAGCCTTCCGTCATACAAGGGCCAAGATCTTCTAGGGATGGGCGGTATCCATCATTAGCATCATGAACCCCATTAGGTAGTACCCCAAATGAGGGTGCCCATGCATGCTCGCCAGTTGCCACTACATATAAAACGGCAAACACTAAATATAAATTTTAAATTTCACAAATACCATCATTACATACCATGATCTTATTCTCTCACCACTCATCCGGTGCGTCAAAAGTGTGCTTCACATTATCCTATTTTACGCCTGTTTCTTTGCCACATATAGCATACCATGCTGGCCACTCCTTTCTCAAATTATCATACCTATTCTTCAACTTAGTTTTGTCATAGTCCCTTCCACTTAACTCATTAAATTGATTTTTAATTCCTATCCACCCCTTCTTGGTAAAGCTAGCACCTTGGCGCTCGCTGTTGGCCACTTGAACCAAGTATGCTTGGACGAAATATCCAGTCACTTGAACGTCCTAAGAAGCTTTTGGTGTTTTCTCACTACTCATTTTGCTATATACATAGCACAAGTAAATTCCAAATATCAGAAAAAATTGCACACATGATCTGAGAACCTCCTTCATCAAGGACATGTCACACAAACCATAACAAATAAAGACAATCCTACATGTCACACAAATCATCAATTCAGGAAGAAAAGGTACATTCATGTCCACAAATATGAGACTTGAGAAAGTAGCTTTAGCCTACAACAAAGTGAAGGTTTATTTATTTGCAATGTACAAAGCCTAATGCATTTTTATACATGGATCAAATAAATGGTTCTCGAAAGAGCTCACATTGTTGTGAAGCCATTGGTGGGGTTCAGGGGATAATGGATTCTATTGCACATTTACATTCTACCACATAACAAGTCTTTCCACCAGTATATAAAGCCTCACAATTCAAGCATTAGAATCACTACCTAGACTTACAAACTAGTCATTAAACTACTAATATAACAACAGAAAGTCCAAGCATGCGTGATTCTTCCATTATTCACAATTTGTCCTGAAAGCTAAAGTTCTTGTTTCCATGTACTCTTTCTTTGTTAATGCAGTACCAGTGGAACCTCGTGGTTCATTCATATTGAAATTAAAGTGATCAACTTCTACAATTATAGAAAAATTGTTAAGATTGCTTTGCTATCTAGATAAGGTATTGTATCACCCAAAGCTTTAGCACCTTGTACAATTAACTTCCCTATGGATCACTAAATTATTATTTTTCATTGCTGATAATCTGTTCTGCTACATAATCTGTTCTGCTTCATTGCAGATAATTACTAAATTATAATTTTTCATATTTTAACATGTTGGAAGCCCCATAGGTTGCACCTTCTGCAATTATAATCTTGCCAGCACATAAATTTCAAGAAGAGGGAACAATGTTAAAATTACAAACCATGAACTATAATGTATGGAGTACCAGACTGTGCAACCTACAGATATTACAAACCATGAAATTTTGGCATGGGATTGGTTTTTCACCAATATGAGATGTAAATAGCAAATGAAGACCAAATGCAATATGAGAAGAGATAAAAACTTACCTAGGCACACACCAACAGATGAGTCACACCAAAAGCAAGCTTCACACCAAAAGTAAAATTCAGAAACTAACAAATGAAGGAATGAAAGAAACCCACCAAGTTCAAAGGCTAAATAAACCCAACATAAATTTGGTTGGTAAGTATAGTTGAGCTCAATAATTAGGTTGGTAGCAAACAACATAAGTATTACACCACTAAAGAAGAAAAGCATTCGTAATGGTACACTAATAATATTTGGTTGGTAGCCCATAAATATTGTACTTATGCTAACTCATAATGCTACCATCAGAAAAGCAAAAATCCAAGGATAAATGCATAAAACTCAAAATGAATTTACAACTCCACATTTCTCCTCTTCAAAACCATTGGATTGGGTCAAAATTGAAAAAGATGATTAATTGTAGGCAAAATTGAATACCTGGTGAGGACCATTCTCGCCGCCGTGATTTGCCGCTTTGTCAGGTCCTCGCCGCCGCGATTTGAGTACCAATGGTGAAATAAGGGGGAAATTTTCAACTCTGAAACAAAACCAGTTGTCAATTGAAGGTGAAGGGGCAATGGGTATGAAGGGAAAACTGAAATTCAACAAAGATAACATATAAGAAATATAGCGATCGATTATCAAGAAGAAGAAAGAAAGAAGCTAGTGTCGAAAATATGAACAGGAAAATACAATCAGAAGGGGCAATGGGTGGATAGGCAGTTTTCTCTGTTTGTTGCGTTTGAGAGATGAGTTCCAATAGCAAGACAGCCTGAACCGCATTTCCCGCAACAGAGAAGCTGGCCAGAGCTGCGTCGAACCAAACTCGTGTCCCGAACCAGAATCGCGTGAGAGAACATCACCCAAACATGAACGATTCGACTGAATTCGCCCGGCGAAACGCGCTTCTGCACGGTGAGAACGGCGAACCAAGCAGGCTCTTATATGTTTCTTGTGCCATAACATCTATTGGAAGCTAATGAGATAAATAGGTCTCATTCACACTGAATGTACATCAAAGGGAAATGTAAAAACAAATTGAACAGCGCATTTTTTAAACATTCTATTGAAAATCGCGGGCATGTGTTAAGATTCCAAGTGTGAAGAAAAGACTATATCCTTATTGTGACAAATAAGTGTTAAGAAAAGAGTACATTGAGCCGGAAGTAAGAAAACTACATTTATATAAAGATACGTGCATAGATTAGGGTTTCGCACACACTCCGGGTGGCGTTTATGGTGCAAGAGCGGGTCATGTCCTGCACCGTGCTGGGCAGTTCATGACCTGCTATCACAGGTTCCGGTTTCTGAAATAAAATATTGGTGAAAATGGAAATATGATGAAATTACATGCCTGCCCTTTATATAAATCGATAATAGACTTATCAATTACACCTCATCTCCCCCGATTTCCAACTCTTCCACCAGAGACTTGCAGAACGCGTTGACAGGTCTGAGCTCCGATTCCCCACTGTTGTGAAGTCCATCACCGCCGCTGAATATTCGTCACCTTCGTCGTCGTCAGCAACCTCTTTCTTACCCCCATTTATCTTCCCTTGGAGCCGTATCTGAAGGTACATCGTCGCTGCGGAGATTTGGTCACCTGCGTCGTCGTCAGCATCTTCGTCCTTTCCCCCAATTTATCTCGTGGTGGACTCCGAGCAATTCGTGGAAAAACACTGCAGCTGAGGTATGCGTTCTTCGTTGAAATATTTTATGTATGTTGGGTATGCTGATTTCACAAAATAGGTTTGAATGTTGGTTGAATAAAATTGTGTTCCGACGGGAATGAAGGGCTTGTAGACTTGATGCATCCGTCGTGGTCCAATGTGTGAGCAGTTATAGTTGTTATAGTTATATGTTATAATTGTTGCAAATTATTGCGTTGTTGTGGTTTGTACATAACATGCTCATATCATGTGTTGCGTGTTGTGGTTTGGATGCCTTGCGCTGTGTAGCCACCATAATATGCTAACATAAATATGGTGGGTACACAATCACCAACTTGATTAATACAATCTACACATTGCACACTGCAGAAGCAAGGATATGACTGAAACAGCCCAAACTTCATCAGCGGACCAGGTACGATTCGAATTCTATTGAATGAGGTATGGTCGTTGAATGAATTATTATGTGCAGAAACTTGATTCTGAAAAATAAATCTTTTGTAAAGGTATGTGAAGAGCTGTCGTATTTCATTGCTGAGGCATTTGAATTGGATATAAATGGTGGGGAAGATGAGCTGAACTATTTCGTCGAAGCAGAGAACGAGTTGAATTATTTCTATGAATCGGAGAATGATTTGAGTTATTTCTCTGAACCGGATAATGAGTTGAATTATGCCTTTGAAGCGGAGGATGAGTTGAATTATTTCCAACATGAGGGTGACAGCATCAATGAAGGTGGCCATGCAGGTCACACCATTGATGAAAACTATGAGGATGACCATAGCTGCAACAGTATTCCAGTGGATTCAGTTGGTGATATATGTTCAATTGATCTTAAGAGCTTTATGCCGGAGCAAATATCCAAGTTTGATTTTTTGAATTTGGATGTTGCCTATTTGTTTTATGTACACTACGGCAAGGCCCATGGGTTCTGTGTCCAGAAATTCAATGTCATTAGAAGTCGGCAAACAGGTGACATATTGTAGCAGGAATTTGTATGTAATAGGAACGGCATACGCGAAGACAGGGGGATGTCACCGGAACCAAAAAAACGGGAGCCAAAGCGCGTTTTCAGATGTCGATGTGAGGCCAAATTCAGGGTGCATGTTGATATTACAAGCGGCCGGTGGTACTGTACTTGCTTCACAGACATTCACAATCACGAACTTTTCGACGATGTTGAATGTGCAATGCAAGCACCGTTCAGGAGGATGGCCGTCAGTGATATAATCCAGATGAATAGTTACCAAGAAGCCGGAATCGGTGTTCCACACATCTTCCGGGCAATTGCAAATCAGTGTGGTGGCGTTCAGAATATACAATATAGTAAAAGGAATATGTATAACCAGATTGGTCGACAAAGACGTATGCTTAAAAATGACTCCGTGACGGCAATGCAGTTCATGGCGGATCTTCGATCGAAGGATAAAAATTTCTACTGTGCGCACGTTGCAGATCAGGACAATAGACTCCAACATCTCTTTTGGAGTGATGGTTATGGTCGTCTGAGCTACCAGGTATACGGTGATGTGCTTGCCTTCGATGCCACATACGGAAAAAACAAGTACTTGCTGCCAGTTGTGGTTTTCTGTGGCGTGAATAATCACAATCGTACAACTATATTTGCCACCGCAGTGGTGACAAATGAAACTGAGGAAACATATGTGTGGTTGCTAGAACAGTTTCTTGCGGCAATGGGTGACAAGCAACCTATTGCAGTAATAACCGATGGTCACCAATCGATGAAGAACGCCATTGCGAGGGTCTTTCCAAATGCCCACCACCGCCTGTGTGTCTGGCATCTACTCCATAATGCTAACAAAAATGTTGGAAACCCAGTGTTCACACAAGGATTTAAGAAATGCATGTTTGGTGACTACGGTGTGGGGAAATTTAAGCGAAAGTGGGATGAATTGGTGGCTAAGCTTGGGTTGCAAGACAACCGCTGGGTTAAAGATACATATGCAAAGAGAAAGTTGTGGGCTGCCGCTCACCTGCGGGGGAAGTTTTTTGCTGGATTTAGAACGACTTCCAGGTGTGAGGGTTTCCACTCTGAGCTAGGCAAGTATGTTCACTCCCGTCACAACTTGACAGATTTCTTAACTCAGCTACACAGTTGCGTGAAGCACATGCAATATAGAGAGATGGAAGATGACTGTCATTCTTTGCACGAGCAACCAGTATTGCAGACCGACCTAAAATCGTTGGAAATGTGTGCTGCAAAGCACTATACGCACAATGTCTTTCTGCTATTTCGCGCTGTTTTATAGCTTGCTCGTTCAATGAAAGTTATTGATTCGACAGATGCATTGAGCTGTACAATATATACTGTTGTTAAGCTGAGTTTTAGGTGCAAAGAGGAGTGGCATGTTTCCTCATACCCGGAAGGCAATGAATTTAGATGTTCCTGTCTGAAGATGGAGTCCCGCGGCTTAGCCTGTGAGCACATCGTTGCTGTGTTAGCTCATCTTAGGCTTGAAGAGTTACCTGAATATCTCATCCTCAAAAGGTGGACCAAGGGTGCGCGAGATGGCTTATACAGTGGTAAGGATTTCAGAATGGGCGTGTGGGACTCGCAAAAGAGCAGCCGGTGTGGAGCCCTCATGGATCTGTATTCTGACTCTATGGATGATTTCAATGAAGCAAGAAAATGGGCTACCCAGAAAATTGAAGAAAGCAAGTCTAGGAAATCATGTCAAAGGGGCAACGGTAGCGAAAGTAATATCTTAGATTTAAAGGATCCCTTGCATCTAAGGCGGAACCGTGGGCTTGAAAAGGCAAAGGTGGTATAAGACCCAAGCGTGTAGTAAAATGTTCGATATGCAAGGCACCTGGCCACAACAAGTTGACCTGTAGTAATCGTCCTGAACATGCGGATATTTGGGCTCACGCAGCAGGCGCAGCTGAAGAAGAGATTAGTTTCTTCACGGCGGATCTTGATGCTGACGATGTAAGTTTATTTCATTTCATTTGCCTTTGCCACCAATATTTCGTGAATATGTGTAACACGTTTAACACTAAACTACAATTGTTGTTGCAGTGACCACATTAACTCGTTGCGTCCGTTTAATCGTTGATGCTGTGTTGCTGTGTTGTCAACAAGCTTGTAATTCCCCATCACAGGTTTGGGTAACAATGATGTTGGTGGCTGTCAATTAAATGATTTGTGTTTGTATTACGTACATAACAGTCTCCTACTGCTGGGTTTCAGTAATGTTTTAGCAAAGAAAATTCGGTATGCCATTGCGGTTTGTAATCACTTAAAACAAAAGTTGGGGACATGTGGTACACCAGGGTAAATAATTATTTTGACATTTAAGTTGCTGTTATATGCATGCACTGCTCTGAGACTACGAAAGGTTCAATAGTCGCTCTTATTGTATAAGTCCACAACCTAACCCACGAGCTTTCCCACACGAACAGTTGCCCCGATTGTACATGCAATGGTCATCACTCATCATGTCCTCTTCCCAGCAGACGGGTTGACTAGGATATTCCAAAATTTCTCCACATGATCATTTAATTCTGTGGAAAGTTCATTGTGTTCTCCATCTATTAAATCCATGGCAATCTTCATCCTCATTACGTTTTCGTCGAACTGCGATAAGAGATTTTGTAAGCCAGTGGCATAGGCACAATACAGACACGTCTTTGAGAACAGAATTGCGATGTAACTCACCCTCGGCCTCACATTGGGCTGAAATGAAGACCCCATGCTCATGCAGTCAGCAACCCATATAGGTGAATTGGATCTGAATTGAGATATAGGATCTACACTTCCCAGGACTTCGACAACCTCCCACGTATGTGGATGAACCCTTCCATAGCAATTGATGTTCTTATACCTCTCCATTGCTAGGACGTCCGATATGACCTTGCACTATAAAAAGAACAATTAATATGTTTGTTATCAATTCACAGAAGTTGTCTAGACAAGGTTGAAGAAATGTCTTACCGTTTTTTCCATATCTGTATTCCTGGAGAATAAGCTGTTGTCGTCAATTTTTGAATCAAAATGATAAACATGAGCTTCCTCTACGGCAACAACCATAACAAAGCAATGACCATTTCTATCTTCAAATGGGACATAAATCTGCAACGAAGATTTTGTTAACGCCATACGCATGGTTGGTTAATCAACTCCCTTGTATCAGTCTTGGAATAATAAATTTAGGTAGAAAATTCTTACATATTTTAGTGTTTTGAAGGGTTTTAACCACTGTGACGAAAACAAGTCCATAATCCTATCCAGCGGACATCCCTTCTTAACACTTTCCTGTGATATAGCTAGTTGGCAGAAGTAAGTACGTGAAATAACAAAAAAAAATTGGCCATAATAACTACTAAACTACGCTCATAATGTAAATAGATAAGTTACTATATACCGAAAATGTTAGGGGCAGAGACCAAGTTGTTTGTTGTGGGATATTGGCTTGGCACGATGTTACCTTTGCAGCCACAAAATTGATAACCTGGAAAACCTTAAGTCAGATAAGTCTTCATAATAAGAGGAAGTATTACCAAATGTTAAGACACAATATTCAGTTTCGAATAACCAGTACATTAGAATCCACATTTCGTGTCGGGTTGAGGCAATCAAAATCCTTGACTGTGGCGACAGTGCTTCCAATCTTTAGGATAACATGACTGTTGCAAACACGTAGATTGAACAACTCCAACTCATGTTATATTTCTTGACACATATTATACCCCACTGCAGGAAACCAAAACCATACTCAGTAAAGTTCAGAAAGCACAACTGACCTAGGATCAGTGTCAGGGTGGAAAACAAAGGCAGCCAAGTGCAAACGCCTTGAGCTGAGCCCCATAGCAGCGGTCAGTTTAAATTTTGTTTTAATGAATTGTTTCTGCAATCATAGAAGGATATGTCAACAGTAATATCATTTACTACTGAATTTCTGCATGAACAACTATATCCGGACACCCACCTTCTCTACGTTGGCACCCTTCTTTTGGCTAAGCGTCGTAACTGGTCCTTCTAAATCCGTTTTCCCGCCACTTTTGTCATGCGGCGTCAACGGCGGCTTTGACGAACTACTTCCAGACGGGCTGACACCTCTGAACGTGGAACCTAATTTTTGACGCTTGACACCCTCATCCGCCGCAAATTTCAGACTTTTAGTTGCAACATTTGCCTCCGTATTTGTGTGAATGCCGGATGCCTAATTTAACGCGGATGGGTTAGAATTGTAAATTTCAATAACATTTTGATAAATGACAGCAACAATATTTTTGATTCCTGACCTTTAGTTTCCTTGGGGCCGATTGGAGGGTACTCACTGAATGCATCTTCGGTGTTTCAGGCACCTTGATTTTCTCCAGTTGCAGGAATGAATTTTCGACGGGGGAGAAGCTCCGGTTTTGCACGTTAAAGTTTGCGTGCCTGCTATACCAATTGGCTCTAGTCTTTGCCGCACCATCTGATTCATCATCGCTCACGTCGACAACTGAATTGTTAAAGTCATTTGTACATGTACCAGGAGAGTGTCCGGCGTTTGTTGATGTAAAACCATTTAATCCAGACCTTTTACCACCGTCTGTTGTTGATAACAATGGCAGAACAGCATCTGCCTTAGTAGTTCTCGACTGCGTGACCTCTACCCCACCGGTATCAGCAACTTCCCCATGAGCCTCTACCACACGTTGCATACCCTCCTCTACCGCACGGAATCTGGAATCTAACTGATCCATTTTCAGCGAAATACCCTGTAGGCAGTTACATTTCAGTAAATGATTACAGGGTTCTGAAATTTAAATACGGATTTGTAACCAATACACATGTTTGAGCAGTTTATGTACCTTAAACCCAACAAGAACCTCACGCAGAAGAGAGTGTGTCTTTGATTCACCGTCTTTTACCTGCGACTCCAAACCCTGCGACGAACGTGTGTATAGAAAAAAATGATTACAGGCACAGCTAAAAGTATATTTGAGTCACACAAATGTTATTAGTCACCACTAACCTGTACCCTCGCCATAAGCTGCAACAAATCTAGGTCCATGCCACCAACACTAGCCTCCTTCTCACAATCTCGATGAGTCCTTGTTTCCTTGTATCAGCATCGAGGATCCATGTGTTCACAGACAGTGGTGACCATTCACACCCAACTAGGAAAAAAACGTTAAATATCTTAGCTTACCCGTAACTGCCACAGTCCCCAAGTCTGGATTCCATGTATGCGAATCTGTGTGTGGGTAAGTTCTAAGACAGGAATAGAGACCAAGGGCAAGAGCTGAATTTTTAAACTCAAACGATAAAACCCTGCACAGCAGAAACTATATATCTTGTGAGTAGGGCATGAAAAAATGCAAATGGTAGCAAAGTAAGGGTTAAGGGTGGCCGTTTACATGGGGAGATTCCCACAGCCAGTGGGTCCCCCAGAGGAGTTCAAAGTCTTTTACGGTGCCGTCAGTAGGTGCACTAGCCTTGCCACCTATTACTGGTGGACCCATGAAACATAGCCAGCCTTGGGAAATATGAGGTAACATACACAAGATTGGTTATTCTTGGTTCTAAAAACATTTTGTGGGATACATACCCGAGAATGAGAATGATATTATATTATCGTCAGTGTATATAGTCGCATTAGAAAATGGCATCGATACTTCACGCACAAGTCCAAACACAAACGTCCTGTTATTATGTTAGTTTAAATTAAACTTACTAATTTGATGAAACACACTATATGGTAAAGGAGGTGCAGTGCACTAAAACATCATGTGGCAAGATGTGCATGTATTTCTCCATATTTCTACAAGGGGATACAAGCTAATATTTCTCCAGCCCTTCAACCTGTGACATACAAGCACAGATTCAATCATTCTATTGTTCCTGCACATGAATGTTGAGTCGGCAGAAGCCGTCCCTTGTAGGCAACCATCTGCACACGTGTTAGGGTTTATGAGAAAAGGAATGGCAATCAGGTACTGAAGAAAATCAACATATGTTAAGCATCACAGCACGCCACGCAATTAATCAAAACTAAGCTAAATATGGTCAAATTGTCGTGTTAATTGATACAGGCCATACGAACTACGAACTTGTGCAGTAAACGAAAATAAATAAATTGTCATGGAATTAGAAATGGAAAAAAACATCATGCGTCGACAACCCTTCATGGCATCCCGGCCCTGGTGGAGGTTCCATCATCCCTCTTCCTCTTCCTGAAGTCCTCCCTGTTGGGTAGGGTACTCCCGGCGTAAGCCAATAAGGGTGATGAGGGGGAGGAGGGGTTTGACGAGGAAGTTTCAAAGGCATAATAATCATCGCGTGGGACGCCATGGAGTGCTGAAATGCCCCCACATTCACCGACTGACGATATGCCATGTTGGTCATTTGGAAGGGGGTCATCCCCTGTACGGACGACGAGGTTTTCATGACCCCCCCCCCCACCGTCGCCACCACCACCACCTCCGTCACCCCCTTCACCACGAGCACCCCCTCTACCGTTCCCACCACCGCTGCTGCCCCCAGGTCTATCACGTCCGCTGGCAGAACCTGGAAAAACGATTCCATAGCCCTCTAGTAGCTCATCCATCATGCAGACACTTTCCTCCTCCACAAAATGGCATGTTGGAAAGGGAACAGCTACCATGTCCTGCAACAGAAGAGTCATTAAAAATGCATATGGAATGCTAAATGAACTGTTGTCCATCACACGTTTCATGTGGTCGTGTATGAAGTGGACTGCGTCCACCTCCAGGCCATTTAGAGTGTGGTAGATGATGAACTTGTCTCTGTCAGTGACACAGCCGTGGAGATGCGTCCGGGGGCAAAACACATTCACGATCATTACGTGAACGAGTTTTGCAGCGGCGGTGAGCGAAGTGGCTTTCGTGGAATCCTCGACCGAAATAGTATCCCTCCCGTATAGGGTTCGGTTAATCTCTGACAGATCGATATCCAGAGCCCATCCCAGGTCGTAACGCGCCCCCATTGCTGGCGCTTCAAGGACGACTGACAATCTGCCCATATGAAAGGATAGGTGATGGTCAACGATCTGACCGAAGAAACCTTGTTCCTCATTGAACCGAACACCACCCCAGAACTCAATGACCATCTCCGGGTATATGCGTGCTTGTGCAGCGTCGTTGATTCGGTCCAACAATGACTCGTAAAGTTCTTTGGCGCCAGGGTCCTCTCTAGCGGTCAAGTCTGTAATGTTGTAGTGAAGTGGTTTGCAAATACGGCGGGTTGACATGTTTAACCTCAAAATAATCTGCAAAATGAGTTCACAATGATTAGCCAGCAAGCATATAATGTTTAAAATAACTGTCAAAGCAACTTCTTGTGTGCATTTATAGTGAGTTGGGGTTTGTGGGTGATGTTGGATGTCGGATATTAATGGTGGTGGTTACTGTCGCAGTTATTACAAATGAGGTGGGGGGGTGTGTTGGCAGCTTGAAAGGGTGCTGGACACTTTGTAAGCCCTACAAAAATATGATTTCATCTAACCAGAAGAAGGACCTGCTGGTCTAGTACGAAATATGTGATAATAAGTACACACAAACCATTAATAACACCGCATTATAGAAATATTTCATTTTTTGTGTGTTGAAGCTACAATATCAACAATAAATGGGTACAATATTGTTACACAGAATGAGAACGAAAAACGGTTATGAGAAATAATGGGTCCGGCGTAATGAGGAAATCGATGCCGTTTCGCGTTAAGCCCTGAAAAGAAGCTCCACATTATCTACTACCCACTGAAAGATGGGATAGATGAAAGGTTACCTTGTATTTTCTGGGAAGATGAAGATGGTGACTCTGGTGCTGGATAGCCTCTCAGATTGATCAACAACAACAGGTTGGAAGGTCAAGGGCAAAATATTTTTTCCTGTAATGTCAAACAGCTGTGAACCACTTCTATGGTTGAAATGTGTGGTGCTGTGTGTCACATTGGGAAATGCTACCGCTGTAATGATTAACTACGACGCGTGCCCTTCACGCGCGGTCCAACAACAAGGTGGACCCTTCATTATCCACTATCTATTATTACTTTTTCGCTTTTTTGTTATTATTATTTTTGCCCAATCAATCAGGAACGCGTACCTTTTGTGGGGTGATATTTTAATGGTGTAGTGTATTTTTATATACACTATCCCCACACATTCCCGGTTTTGACAGGGCATCTCCAACGATTAGATCTTATGATAGTCAATTAGACACTTTCGGTGGTCCAATCTGCCACATAGGATGTACAACACCCATAATTTTCGAATAATGATTGGTAGACATCTAAAAGGTGTAGACCACAACAGAAAGATATGAAGACATCAGCAATGTGTGATAAGTGTGGTCTATGAAACCCACCATTCGGCCATTGGAAAACCATATCCACTGCCAAACACTTTCGCCTGTTTCTCCAAACTATCAGCGCATTGGGGTGTGTAGTGACCATCTATCTACATGATTGCCTTCTAGGATGTCCTCGTGCACCGCACACACCCTTTTTGGGGGGTGCATTTAATGCTTGCGTGCAGCCATATAAAGTGTGTGATGTTACAGGGGTCAATCAAATCAACCTCTATCGGTGTGTCATACCATTAAATGGGAGCTCCATCTTTGAGACAGTATGAACAAATGCAAATATGCAACTGTCTATGCATTTCCCGCAATGGCTAAGTCATTATCTGGAACATTTAATAACAATGCTGGGAATGGGTAAAAAAAACCAGCATCAGCGCAGGTACTATACACGATCTGGGTAAAGTGAACTGGTTGCCAGATGAAACAACGTTAAAGATACCATATTGTCTCGATTCGAACTGAACACACCAAAATGGCCGTTGACCGTCCTCACTATTTCTTACTCCAGATAGCGCCACTTCCTGCTTTGTCTGCATTTCGCTCCTACAGAAGCTGTTTACCATCAACCACGTCCACGGTGGACCCCGACAATGATGCTACACCGTAGTGTAAGTAGTCCAACTATAATCGTCCGAAACCGATTTACAGCGTCAGACATTCCACTATTTTTGTTATTAATTTTACTCTGTAGTAATTTACAGAAAATGTTTTTATCAACAAATTTAATTGAAATTAACTATTAATATTTCGATTTCGGGAAAAATGATTTTACCGAGTTTATATAACTTGAAAGCATCAAATGATTTTAATTTATTTTTTTGTTATCTGGATTGGGCTATTAGTTCAAGTTAATGAGACTTAACCAATGTTATAGACATCGACCCTAGTATGTAATGCTAAATCTTCCGAGTAGAGCTTCGTAGCCTATAGTGGCCCTACTTGAATTTTCTTTTGTTACAAAAAAACAATTGAATGCATTTGACATGGATATTTTCAAAGCTAACGTTCAAAATGCCTATCAAAAAACGAAAAAAAAACTCACTTTAAAAAGAAATTATAAATATGAGATACAAAATCGATTGATATGCATTAAAAATTTAAGAGTTTCGCACAAACATTTAATTATAATTCTAATGATGATGACGTGATAAATGGTAAAAATTAATTGAAGCACCTAGAGGCCTTGCTAAAGCTGATAGAATTATTGTGACAAACAATCTTCACCTAATAAACTAATAAGAC
The DNA here is from genome assembly GCA_030819835.1 of Acmispon strigosus. Taxonomy (NCBI): domain Eukaryota; kingdom Viridiplantae; phylum Streptophyta; class Magnoliopsida; order Fabales; family Fabaceae; genus Acmispon; species Acmispon strigosus. The sequence goes on from JAUAMA010000003.1 coordinate 3,370,492, forward strand.
ACTATAGGTAATTTGATGGGGGGCATCCTTGCTGTACAAATCACTATAGGTAATTTAAAGTTGAGAAAAACGTAATACTCCCTCCGTCCCAAAATATAGGGTCTTGTTCACACAGTCACGCTTATTAACAAAACATGTAATAAGCTAATTAATGTGTTGGTTTTGATATTTTCTACACAAATATTCCAATTTTACCCCTATTTAAAGTTAGTTGGGAATATGATAGAAGTTGGTAGTAAAGGTAGTAATTCAAGTGTTAAAATTTAAAATATAATGAATGTAAGGGGTAATCAAGGAAAAGCTTTTTTTTTTCTTGAAATCTAGAAGGGGTCTTATAATTTGGGACATCAAGTTTGTCTCTAAAGGGTCTTATAATTTGGGACAAAGGGTGTAGTGTTTATCCTCCATTTACATTTACGCCTTAATATGTTCGTTTTGTAACTTTTTATACAAATCTTCCAAATATGCCCCTATTTAAAAAAATATAGAAATTGTTAATGTAAGTATTGAATATACCAAAAGTTGGTTGGGAATATGAAAGAAGTAATTAGTAAAGTTGGATCAAAAGTTTTGGAATTTAAAATATAATGAATGCCAGGGGTAATAAGTAAAGTAATTAGTGCTAAACTAATCGGCTATTGAAAATTTGTTTTAATTTTAAATTAAAACATTTTAGAATTACTGGATTTATTTGAAAGGATCACTAATTATTTATAACGTACTAAAACAATGCTATTTATAACATAATAAAAGTATCTACTATTAATGGCATGGTTAGCGGGTAATTCCATATTAATTTGATTGTTTATGCATTTGATTGTTTAAATTTGAAAATTAAATCTAAGTTGGTTTTAAAATTTGAGTTCATATTAATTTTGAACACAACTTTTAATGGAAGTAATTATCTATGTATATATATTTGTATAAATTTTTTCAAAGCTAAATCTAATTAGTTAAAAAAAGATTCCACGTATTCGTCTCCTAATTGTGTCAATAAAATTATTGAATTTTTTAAAAGAAAATATTTGAAATGTTACATTTAACAATATTTTTGTATTTTATGTTTTCTAAATAATTGATATATCAAATACATTATTTCACGTTTCGGGTTTCATATTTTATTTTTGAAATAGTTGGATGAAAGTTGAGAATTAAATCTTTTTTTCAATAGAATATATAAGTATTAAATTAAAACAGGATAAGTTAATAAACCATGACTAAGTGGGAAAAATAAACATTTACAAATCATTTGACGAAAAAATAAATATTTGAAGACAATCACGTAAAAGATTATATTATGTTTGTATGTTTGTAATATATGTGCATATCTTTAGACCTAAAATGGAAGGATCTCCAGAAACTAAGTGCTCAAATCAACCCCACATATAAATTGCATACTTTAAATTAAACAAACCAAGAAAGGAAAACTAAACTAACGGTGAAAAGAAAATATAGTAAACGTGATATGAAGAACGACCTTACTGTTGTCAACGCTTAATATAAAGCAAATAAAAACCATTATCCAAATAAAAAACAAACAATTAAAACCACCAACCACACCATTGTCAGAAATTAAAAACAAACAATTATCCAAATTACATAATGAAACATTATCAACGTAAATATTTATCTGCCGGCGGCAGAGGAACCTAAACCGTGCCGCCTCCTCCTCTTACGCGCACGAGCAGCAGCACCGGCATGGCTAGGACCAGCAGCATCATCGGCAACATCATCATCGCCGTCATCATCGCCATCGTCATCTCCGTCATCATCATCATCATCACCACCATCACTTGCTTCACTACCAGCATCCTCAACCACAGGGACAGCAACGCCGTGGCGTTCAAGGTATTTCCTTGACATCACATAACTAGTTGACACAGCGAATTGGCTACCGGCGGCAAACGGGCACGCAACCATCTCCTGCAGAATTTTTGTTAGCAGAAATCCATAAGGAATGGCATAAGTAGTGTTTACCATAACCCGTGTCAGATGCTGGTGCACAATGTCCACTAGGTCGAGGGCGATGTTTTTCAGGGTGTGGTAGATGATGAAGGTGTCGTTGTCAAGGACATATCCGTGGAGGGCTTTTCTGGGACAGAAAACGGTTACGATAAGGAGATGGACGAGCCTCGCTGCCGGGGTGAGACTGGTTGCCTTCGTGGCATCCTCGCGTGAGATGAACCCTCTGCCAAACACCGTTTGGTTTATGTCTCGCTGGTCCATCTCAAGATTCCACCCTACTACGTAGGTGGAACCAACCGCCTCCGCCCGCAGCAACCCACACAGCCGCTGTTTGTTGAAATTCAGGAAATAGTCAAGCACCTGGCATGAGAACCCCAAGTCGTCTGAATACGTAATACCACCCCAAAACTCGGTAACCAGCTGCGGATAAATGTGCGTATACGCAGCAATGTTTATGCAGTTCAGGTTAGAAGTGACAAGCAGTTCTGCCCCCGGAACCTTCCAATCAAGAAGGTCCTCCAAGTCATAGCAGACTTGCTTGCAGAGCGGTCGAGAGGCCATTTGCGAACGTTAACTGGAAGTTTTGTGCAACGAAGAGTTCTATAGCGCCAGATATTAGTACGTGAATAAACTAGGTGATGGTAATATATAGAGTACGTGTGGCGAGGAGTTACAACTACAACAACGAGTAGTGGGAAAAAACCATAATTGTGCACGTGGGATAGGGAAAAAACAAACAACGTGTATTTGGCAGTTGAACCGATACCCACTACTAAACTAGAAATGGGGGGGTTATGGGTGTGGAGTGCTTTAACCCACAGCTACCTTGCCTCGTCGGTTGAGGTTTCCACGAGGAGGCGCCATCATTGATTGGAGAACGTGCGCCATCAATAGCAGCCTCCAAAACGCCACACGTGATTCGAACGACGTGAAGTAGTAAAATCTGTGGTTCAACATTTATTGCTTATCAAAAGGAGACACCGTATATTAATTATGATAGAGTTATGGTGCTGTGTGCAGGTGCAGGGGTGTAAGTGGGATTATTAATTTGGTCAGAATCTCTATTTGTACCTTTTTAATATCCTCCGTTCGAAAAAATTAAGACTATTTTTGTTTTATCAATACTCCCTCCCTTCCTAATTGTGTAAAGTAATTAAAAGAGTTTTTAACTGAAGGGTAAAATTAGTAAAAAAAAAAAATATGTCCCCTATCACTTTGTAAAGTGATAGATAATTAGGAACCAAAAATGGATAAAAATAGTGACACTTAATTAGGAACGGAGGGAGTAGTTGTTTAATTTAGTTTAATTTTCTGTTTATTCCAGCTTGTTTGTTACTTATCATGTGAAATCATTTCTTTGTTTGAAACTGGATTAGTGGCTCTCCTTTGTGCAAGTGCAAAGGTGATTACCATTTAGGGTATACTAAATTAAAATACGTTAGACACCAATGGTGCAAGAAGCCATGAGCCATGTTTTTTGAGTTTAAAGGATCAAAATAGCTAAATAATTGGGGGTATAACTTGAGAAAGAACAACCAGAACTGAAAAGAAGAAGAGCATTGACCATTGAATACCATTCAATTAAACACGTCATTAAACAACTCTACAAAAAAGGGAAAATTTTACATGGAGCGGCAAGTAAAGACTACTGCCCGTAAGTCTAAACACACACACACTGCTTGACGGAATTTGCCATCCGAGAGAATTTGCGTCATTATCTCGGGACCATTCTGGAATCCAGGGAACCAGAAGTCCCGGCCGTTACCATGTGATGGGGGAAGGAGGCAACATTAAAGCGAGTGAACTGCAGAAGCTGACTAATAAGAAGATGCTACACGAGTTAGCATAAAATTGCTTGTCACCTACTGCTGCTGACCTCCTTTAGTGTTGCCTCCTCCCCCCATCAGTGGGTAATGGTCCAGACTGCTGGTTCCATGAATTCGAGAATGGTCCCGAGGTAATAACGCGAACTCTCGCGGATGGCCAATTCCGTGAAGTAGTGTGTGTGTGTTTAGACTTAGGGACAGCTTACTGATTCTGGAATTGATTTGATAGTATCATTCGGGCAAGCAGGTGCTTTCTGGATATGCTGATAACGTTCGACCACAATACGTTCTCCATAACTGGCATATGCTCAAAAAATAACATTGAGACTAGGAAGTGCTCGTCGTTTGTTCGCTCCGTGGAATACGAAGGCCTTTAATGTGGTGTATCATTTGTTACACCGACTGCACATTTCATCCCCTGGGAAGCTATTTCATATGCAGAGTAGTTATATAGGCGACGAGGTGGAAAGGATTCGTCTATTGCGAATTAATAGCATTCAAAATCGCAGTGGGTATGTGATCTCACTATCTACGGTTTCCAACCCACATTCCCTCGTTCAAAGCACCTGCAATGAATATTTTACTGTCATAATTACAGTCAATGAGCACCAAGACCACATTCAATTAACCGTCCAGATCAAATCCACATTCAAATAACCGTCCAGATCAAATCCTCTTCAAATAGACCAAGATCGTCTTCCAAGAAAGAAAAATGAAAAAGAAAAAAAACAAAAAAATAAGGCGCAGTGAACGGCAGCGTTATTATTAAATGTTCATTATGACCGTATTTTTTGCCGCGTTACGACAATATTAGCGTTACGTTCGAATTTTTTAAAATCATATATATAAATGAATCCGTAATTACTATATACTTAAATATTAACTATATATGTATATATACTTTTTAACGTACACGTAACTACACACAGGGTGTAGTGTATTATAACAATAAAGTGCTACGAAAAATAACATAAAATAACAATCCATATCTCTTTCATAGTAATTTGAGGGATTTTTAACATATTTATTTAAATATGGGGTTGGCTAAATGACCCCGTGTTTATTTGGGGTCATTTAACCCAATGTCCAAATCGACCAATCAGAATGCACCACGTGGTTTTTTTTTTTCCAAATTATTAGTTTAATCTAGGAAATTAATATCTTTATATATATTGATATTATTTTGGCAAAGTAATTATTTTCTTGATATTGATTTTAGAAAATCTCCTATAATTTAGGAATCAACCTCCCACCTACCAACCTCCCACCTACCGTTCCTAAAAAATTCTTAATTTCAAATATTTCATTTATAAATATTTTCATCCATTCGACCATTTGTATTACATCATAACACTTTTTTTTATTAATCGAAAAGAAATATCACATCTTTTAGTCTGCTAATATCACATATTTACTGCACATAACGTAAATAAATGATTACTAAATTATTATTTTTTATTACAATTTTTTCATTTATCTTCATTATAAGTTCTACCCCAATAAATTTAAAAATGCATTTCACATGACACCGGTGCAATTGGGAAGACATTGACGGCCCTGATTTCAGGTCACAGATAGACATCACATTGGTAATGCCCGAAATGCCTCTGATTTTCGTTCAATTTCGGTCCACACCTGTTCCGACGTGGTTAATCTTATGCTAGGTTATTTTGATCTTGAATTTGTACAGGAGGACATGGAAATACCTGTTGATTTTTATAGGAGGTACAGCCGTGATATTGGGGGTAGGATTGAGGTTACAGATCCGGTGGGGAGTAAGCTGGAGTTTAGGTTATTCCATGGGGCCAACAGTGTTCGGATCTGGGACTCAGTAAAGGTGCTCTCTGATAAGTACGGGTTGACAGAAAACCACTTTGCCGACTTCTATTACCGTGGAAGGAACACGTTCAATCTGAAGATTTTAGATGCCATGCTTACTGAAATCAATTATGGCGTTGGCACCTCCCAAATCAATGAGGAAGCTTGCGGGGAGGATATCGTGGATTGTGATCGTGATGGGGATGATGGTGTTGTTGCTTTCAACAAGGGTGATCGTGATGCAGCCAGACATGCGGCTCTCCAGGTGTATGAATTTGACAAACTGGTAACTAGATCAGTTGTTACTGGGACCCAAACCTTGGTGAGTTCAGATTCTTCGAAGTCACCATTATATCTGCACTGTAAAATAAAACATTTCAAAATTGAATTAATATAACACGTAGTTTATATTTTTTGCAGGCCCTTCCGAGGAGCTATGTTAAAGTTCATCTTCGGCGGCACTGGAAGCACGTCCTTTTGAAGACCCCTGAACAGAAGTGGTACGTTTGCGAGCTGAAATGGAAGAAGCGAGGAGGGGTTATAACTGACTGCCACATTGGAAAGAATTGGCCTCAATTTGTGAATGACAACAATTTAAGGGTAGGGGACCACGTTCACTTCAGGCCGGATAGCACGGCCAACAATGTTATTTATGTAACCATTAATCGCCACCAAAACAATTAGTGATACTTGTTGTTGGATGTTCCGTGACTTGGTTTTGAATATACTACGATAAAATTTCACGATATATTGTTTTTATATCATGGGAATCGCTGATTCGTAGGAACGTGTCTTTATTTTTTAATAAATGTGTATGCAATTGCACACTCCGACAACAAGACCTTCCTAGATATCGCTTCATGCCTCCACATGGGGGTCCCTCATTTCTAACTTGTCATAAGACACCGCCGATCAGGCATAACTAACCTTGTGGATTGGACTCATGCAGCCAAACACACCCTAAGGGTTACAACCAAACTCTAGTCAAACCCCCCTTGTGTGATGGACTCAGGCACGGATCTACACAGAGCTTGAGGGGGGGCAAGTGCCCCCACAAGATTTTTTATTTTTCAATAAATATACTATATGTACACTATATTTTTATAACATTCTGTAAATAACACTTCGTGCTTCATTATGTTTCTTCTTCTCTTAAGAGTTCAAAGCTCCAATAATCTTATCCAACTTCTTCATAGTATTGAAAAAAAAAAGTTGTAAAATGTATGTTTTTAAAATATGAATACTCATAGAAAATAATAATATTATATACGAATTTTTTTAAAATTTTTTTTTATATTTTTCATATAAACAATTTGTATGTATATGCTGTCCCCACGAGTTAAAATTTATGGATCCCTTCTGCGATGGACTCATACGGTCACACCTACTTTGAGGGAACTCTTCCAATGTCCCTCATGTCTAACTTGTCAGAGGACACCGCTAATCAGGCATAACTAACCTTGTGGATTGGACTCATGCAGCCTTACACACCCTAGGGGTTACAACTGAACTCTAGTCAAACCCCCGCACCGTACGGTGGGATGACACGGTGCAAACTTATTTAGGATAACATAAGGGTGGGTTGCACTCGTTCACACAATGCGACAACAAGACCTTCCTAGATATCGCTTCATGCCCCCACATGGGGGTCCCTCATGTCTAACTTGTCAGAGGACACCGCTGATCAGGCATAACTAACCTTGTGGATTGGACTCATGCAGCAAAACACACCCTAGGGGTTACAACCAAACTCTAGACAAACACCCGCACCGTACGGTGGGATGACACGGTGCAAACTTATTTAGGATAACATAAGGGTGGGTTGCACTCGTTCACACAATGCGACAACAAGACCTTCCTAGATATCGCTTCATGCCCCCACATGGGGGTCCCTCATGTCTAACTTGTCAGAGGACACCGCTGATCAGGCATAACTAACCTTGTGGATTGAACTCATGCAGCCAAATACACCCTAGGGGTTACAACCAAACTCTAGACAAACACCCGCACCGTACGGTGGGATGACACGGTGCAAACTTATTTAGGATAACATAAGGGTGGGTTGCACTCGTTCACACAATGCGACAACAAGACCTTCCTAGATATCGCTTCATGCCCCCACATGGGGGTCCCTCAAGTCTAACTTGTCAGAGGACACCGCTGATCAGGCATAACTAACCTTGTGGATTGGACTCATGCAGCCAAACACACCCTAGGGGTTACAACCAAACTCTAGTCAAACCCCCGCACAGTACGGTGGGATGGACTCATACGGTCACACCTACTTTGAATCCACTCTAGGCACACTTACATTATAAGAGGACCTAATACAGCTACGTACAATCGCTCACATAACATGAGAATTGCTTAATTCAAACTTTCGTGTAATGACTTCACAGCTAATTACGCCCATACAACAAAAAAATCTAAAAAAATTCAGCAACAATTTTTAGAAAAGATCCAAGGTTAGTGCGCTGCAATCCTCACCGTTGATACTGGCCTCCATAATTACACTATTGTTATTTTATAAAGTAGTAGACAGTCAGCACCGTTAGAAATTCTTAGTGATTTGCCGGTCGCCGTTAGATCTTCATCCTACGGCTACAGGCAAATAATGAGGTCACGATGATTAATTGAAAAGATTTGAATTCCGGCGGTTGCTTCAACTATGGTCAACCCTGTGCTTATTGGTCCTTCACAAAAATAAGAGCGTTTCTGGAACCCAGGAGGAAAGGTTCCTCCCACCGACTCGTATGGCACCGTGTTTTCCATTGTGATGATCACTCTCTCCTTCTTCAACCCACTGTGCGCAATGAATATTCAATATCCTAACTACACGTAAAATCTTGGGCGGCAGAACCCCCAGTAACTGTTTCGACGTATGGACAGTAAATGCGTTATTCAATAGGGACTCAGGGCTGCCGTTTAAAAAAAGGGAAAAAGCCGTGAGTAAGCCGTACCAAACACCCAAAGTGAGGAATCGCACATGCTGTACACAATAAAGGCTTAGATAAATTAGGTAGTGGTAGGTGCATGAGATTAATTGTGGTTGTTCATTACCCATCATTTAATAGGCCATTTTGTGTATTGAGTCACAGATTTCATTTCAACTGACGGAAAAAATGCAGAGACCTACAGCGGGTAGGTATGTGGTTTTCGTCGGCAGAGAACCGGGGTTTTACAGAACGTGGGCTGAGTGCAACCGCCAAGTGCATGGCTTCTCCGGCGCAGTATTTAGGAAGTACGGCTCGGTCGAAGAGGCGTACAGCGAATGGATGTGTTACTGGGCTCAAGAAGGTCATGATTTGCAGCCGTATCTAGTTGACGTAACTAACCGGGCGGGAAAGATGGATGAAGATCGTATCATGGAAGGAACGATGGGGTCTACTACTGAGGTGCCACCACCGGGTGAGACTCTACAGGATGCCACGGAGGGACTTCAATTGCGGACCAAATGTACAAGCCAAGGTTACAATGTATTAATATATTTTGTGCTTGGTTTTTGGGTTGGTGTTTTGATCACCTTGTATGTCATGTCCTAATAACAATTTATTTTTGGATGACTGTATAATTTTATTGACCACTGTCGAACTTAGCACTGTGCAACCGGAGCCCTCACAACCGCTTTATTTAATTAAACACGGGTTTATCTTCTTAACTGTTTTTTTTCTTGTTCTTCGTGGAGTTGGGCAATTTGGTTAGAACTGGACTACACCCCTAACTACGTAGTTCGCTGTACGAGGTTATTACAAGAAACCTAGTACTGTCACATCATACAGAACTTCCGCAAGCCCTAGGTTCCGACTAGGTGAAAAGCAGAAGCAACACTGTTCATACTTTTTACTTACTCTAGGTTTACGTGCCCTAACAACGTTTTTGTGTATGCTGTGTTTTCATGTTTTTGTTGACGCGCTGAAACCAACATCACTTGCAAGCGGGAACCTCCGGACAAACCAAAAACTCCAGCGGAGATGAACGGCGAACCGTGCAGACAAAACATAACGACGGCGACTGCAGGAGGACGAAGGTATGATTAGGCTGCTATTTTATCTCTAACAGCGGTTTTCCAAGTTGAATGATGGAAATCCTCATAGATGATTGCGTTTATACCTTGCTTACATGAGATGCTGTCCGAACCAATGCAGTGTCGAGGCCACGAGCGCCATGGAAGGGGAGGGGAATGTCACGGCTACGTTAAACGGAGTTATGAGGAAGCTGGATGAGGCATTAGAGAGATTTGGCTTCCTCGAAACACGTGTGGGACAGATACTTTCGAACCAGACTGCGATAAACGCCAAGCTGCGGGATCTGGACGAATATTTGTCCATGAACACACATTACAGATCTCCTCCACCACAAGCCGTTAGACCACCAAGAACCAAGTCACTGCGTTCGGTTAGGTCCACCCCGGTATGCGTCCACTGCTTTCTACACCTGTGCATGTTCACATTATTCCGTTATCTAATATACACATGTTTTGCCTTGATATGGTAGGGCATTATTGGTGCATTCGAAAGGGCGGACCTTCAACGAACAACAAAGAGGCTTTTCCGGACACCTCCTTCCACGGGAACTGGGTCCAGCACGCAATCAGAAGATGTGAGTCCCGGTTCATCAGTGACTGATTGTACACCGAACACTGCTGCTAGACGGAAAAACCGATGTTCAAGGATACCATTACTAAGCCCCGACACCTATATACGGCCTGCAGCTTCTCCAGTTGTACCAAGGGTATTTCATTTTTTATGCATGAAATGCTTTAATGTTGGCTTCGGTAAATAATACAGTTGCTTTCTTGCAGAGCGCTAAATCAAAGTTCCTGCCTACACCATGTATGCTATTAACAACGAGTGAGACACAAGTAGCAGCTTACGTGTACGAGGCAGGGAAAGACCCGGAGTGAGTGGTTTATTCAACTATGTTTGAGTTTATTTTTTGCCTTCGAGTGGCACGTTTTGTTTTTTTTACATACCGACCTTCTAAAATATATTTGAGCAGGGAGCCGTTGCTGCGCATGAGGGGAGGCAGCGCTGTGCGGAAAGACTTTGAATGCTTGCTTCCTGGATCGCCAATCACTGATCAGGTAGATAACCATTGCATTTCTAAATAAAAAAATTACCAACATTTCATTATAAACATTGTTTGTCTGTGGTGGAACTTGATTTATAAATGGGTATGGTTGTCACACAGATAATTACCCTGGTGGCTTTGAGGGTATCACTCTCGCAGAGTTACCAGATCCCCAGAACAGTGTGGTGCCTGCCTCTGTCCTTCGCGGTAAGCAATTCTGTTGAATATTACACCATGCATGTAAATTACATGCTTCACGAGCTAAATTACTTGCTTCACGAGCTAACTGTTTGCTTCAGGATAACTTGACACACCAAAGAAGATGCTTATACAGTTATACATGTTTATTGTGTTGTCAGGATAACGTGTACATGGGCAGGTCTGTTGGTGAACTCTCTACAATGTATTTAAGGGCATGGATGTACCCCTTCAATACCCTGGCTTACGTAAGTATGCTTATACTCTTTGTGTTAAACTCTCAAGTCCATTATTCTTTACTGATTGTTGATTAGCTTATTGGTTGACACAGATTTATGTACCCTTAAAGACCGCCAACGGGCGATGGTTTCTGATGGTCGTATCCATAGTCGACAGGGTTGTTTACCACCTTGACTCTAGCATGGAGGTGGAGGACATAGCCGTTAGAAACCAGACAATGATGACGCTGGTACACCTAACTATCTCTGTTTTTATACTGCATGACTTTCCCCAATATCTTCATACGAAATTAGCATTAACCATTATGTCCTTTACAAAGTGCGAAACCCTTGTGGAGATGATGGGGAGTTCAGATGAATACGACACTGAATTTTTCAGGGCCATTGTGGATTTCCATTCTTGGCAACTTAAGCACGCGGGGGGAGGGGTTGAACAACCTGGGACAAGGTAATACTAATTACCAACCTATGACGTTTGGTGCTTATTGTGCAAATCATGATATTTCTATCTGCTTGTAAAATTATTCAGCAACGACTCTGGAGAAGCTGTATTGGGTTGGTTGGACATGGAAGCAGGGTTCGAGCCATACAGATCAGCATTGGTAATTCCTTTTGATTTTATTTAACGTACAGATTCAATCTTCATTACAGTCCAAGCCCTTACTTAATTTATTCCTTCATGTGGTTTAGATTAATAGCGACACGGTCAGGATGAAGGCCATGGTCGATCTTCTGTGCAGTGAACAGAATGAGATGAGGAGAACAGTTGCAGACCGGGCCACGGTATTTTGGAACTCACTACATGATGCTTGATGTGAATCATTGAACTCTTTGTTGGACCATATTTCGTGTGTTTTTGTTGGGCTTTTTTGGTTGGTGATTTCGTTGTGTACCCCTATAACTTAAATCCTACGTTGTGTGCCCCCGCCTGGGCGATGCGATTACTTTTTGATGCTTTCATCGATTTCGAATCATTTAAACATGGATGGATTCTTATTGATAAACATGTGATGCTTTTTGACAATGATGATTTTCAGAAACGAATTGCAATGGTCACACCACAGTCATCACTTTTATTATACACAATTTGCTATTGAGCTAGGACATATGTCAAATTATTATTCAGTTTCTTCACGAAATCTATGAATTAAGTAGTAACAAGTCAGTTATCTAATGTTCTATGGATAAAACACGAACTTAACCTAATAAACTAATAGATGGAGGGTTATCATGTTTTCTCATGTGCAGCATAAGGTTAATTAGCACGAGCCTAATCAAACACATGTCATTTAGACATGTCATTTAGATGTGTATTGAAAACATTTGGCTACTTATATTGTGTGTACGTCTATTCCACGACTACCATTTGAGGGAAATTGGTAATGATGGTGCATCACATCAATAGTGTTTGGGATCATAGAACCAACAACAAAATCCATGAACATGAATTTAACGAAGACTTGAAGACTTGGAGTTTGTCAGAATGGGTTAAATTAACTACATTAGATTACATCTGGCCCACCTCCTTCCGCCCAACAAAATCCACTTCTGATTGGTAAAAGACTTCAGAGTTCAACGTACACAGTTTCAGGTTTGCATTCTTCCACTGCTTGTTTCCAAGAGAGAGCATGTGCGCTTGTTGTGGCCAAACCGATTGCATATCGTACAAGTTTTATATCCCCTCTGAAAATATCCAATTGGCAGAAATTGGAAGTCAAATGTCAATTAAATTCTATTGTCACGATAGCAAATTTATTGAAAAAAACATTTCTAACCTTCTTTGCTGCGCTAATTCCATGGGCAAATTGAGTGGCAGATTCATCTCCACCAAATGATTCAGCGTCACTCGCATGTACGGTTTGAGGTTGGGTTTCAACAACAGGAGATGTATGATCACGCACCGCTTCAGGCTCGTCAGCCATACGACAATCTTCATCATCAGATAATTCAATTACATCAACACGCCCCTTGCTCTGTGAGGGTTTTAATGTATGCTTCTCGCTGGGTAGCGACGCTAGAGTTCGGGACCGTCTAGTCTCAACATATAAATGTGCATCACGGCCTGAAGCGGCTGCAGTCCGCGCCATTTCAAGAGCATCTCTATCTGATTTATATATGCTAAAACGGTGTCCATCACCATCCTTTGCTGTTCTCCACCATAACACAAAATCTGTGAAGCCCATGTCTTCCACAACAACAAGGGTGTGTAAGAAAGACCACACACGTACATCGATTCCTTGTCGAACTATCCTCTGTCCACCAACATAACGAAAATATGGAAGATATCGAAACCTGCCCCCATGATGTACGACAAGCGAAAATCCCTCCATTCTGCATAACCAAATCAAAATAAAACAAAAATCAATAATAGCCTTATCAAGATTAATAATGCATGAAGCTACATTACATAACCAAATCAAAATAAAACAAACATCAATAATAACCTTATCAGGATTTATAATGCATGAAGCTGCATTACATAACCAAATCAAAATAAAACAAACATCAATAATAACCTTATCAAGATTTATAATGCATGAAGCTACATTAAGCTACCGTACATACGATTCGACCCAAGCCAACCAGCAAAACCAAACTAGAGTGCAAATTTTACCACATTAAGCCACCATATGCTGCCTTCTGTACACAACTTCTTCCACACCATTTTAACCCCCCGTAATGAGCGTTGTACTCTTAATGAACACAGGATGCACGGCCCTGTTCATAGCCCAACCCCTAACATCCCCTAACATCTGTTGCGTACAACCCACAAAACAAACCATCACGCAATTATTACAACATACGCCTTCTAGTGTTGACTTTCAGCCGGGACTAATATCACAAAACCTGTGTGAAAATATCGTCACTAATAGCACAATTTTCCAATTTCTACAACCTAACCACGAAAAGCGGGAAGTGCTTTCACAGAACTACGCAATCGAGACCTAACCCTATAGTGCATATAATAAATCAAATGCAGCAAACAAATCCCTCCGCTGGAATTCAATTGACAACATAACAAAAGCTGCGGACAAAAAATGTAACGGATTATAGCGATTATAACATGTACCTACTGGGTACACTAACAACGGTAGATTTATAACACAAAAATTCGTAAACAGACTACGATACGAACCTTCGAAAGTGAACGAAATCGGTGCTTCATGGTCGGCGTGGTCGCGCTACAGAAGGAAACGGAACGAAGCTCTCCCTCTCTGTCGCAAAAACCCTAGTTTCGTTACACAGGAGTTCAGGACAACAAGGAAGATCCAGATGAAACCCACAAGGCCGGCCCGTTTTAGCACACACCCATCAACCGCTTGATTAAATTATTAATAGGACAGGTAAGTAATTTACCTACAAGGATTAAAATATTATAAACTGAGTACAAAGGTTACATCCGGTTAGGTTGGCCACGTGTCGTGCTACAATTGGACAATATTGTCTCTTGCACGGTGCAATACATGTCGCGTATTGCACCTTATACGCGGCCCACACTCCGTCCCCAACTGAGACTTCTCATTGATGGCAACATGAAACCCAAATTTCTCCCTCCGAACAAAAAAAAAGATACATGCATATACACAGTACAACGTGCCTTATAGAAATTGCCAATACGTTTATGCTGTTATTTAAGTTACATCAAACAACGTTTCTTTACATCAATATGGCCAGAAACACATTGAGAGCCAGTCTTCTGGTTTATATTCTTTCATTTTTTGGGTTCTCATCAATCATACACTAACTAATTATTTTTTAATGAAAATCATGTTTTCAGTGAGAATTAATTTATTTGTAAACCTCAATAATTCCTGAACAATTATATTACACTTGAAAAACAATTTTATCATCAAACAAAACCCAATGCTTATAAATTCACTTGCAAATATTATTTTTAAAAACATTAACAATTTAGCATCAACTCTTTAAAATTTGATTTTATCAAAATATAGAGACCCCAAATCTCGGCGTCAACAAGATGAATAAGGGTATGTTTTATTAGTTACCTATTTACCAACCAATTCTCGCTATCCAGTTTACAATGAATGTAAAAAACACAGATTGGCGGACAGTTCAAGGAATATCTTTTAGTAACTAGAACTAGAAAAATATAGCTCCAGTTGAAGATGTAGCACTGTCTTTCATCAAAGAGCTGTTCACAGTCAAAAGTCAGTCAACTGAGAATTAAAACCAAATCATCAGATAACCTTATTAAGTAAGGAAACATTCCATTTTGATGTCTGTAACATCAAGTTGCAAAATCTCAGCTCTACAACCCAAAATTGATCCAATGCTGCAAAACCAAAGCCATAAGTAAGGCATTTACCAATATGGTAACATGTGATCAAGACAGTAGCATTATATGTAAGGCATAAAAATGAATGGAGGGAATGCATCATTTATATATTCCCAGGAGTAAGTTGCAAGTACTGATTGTCATACCTAGGATGGGTACGTCCAAGATCCCCATGAACAAATTCCTTGATGTAAGTCCCAGCCTGCAGATCATATTAAATCTTTTAATAATTAGTGATCTAGTTTATACCACTCAAAACTCAAGACGAAATGGAAGTCAATCACTTGCCCTGTTTAGTAACTATTTTCAACCAAATAAAGTACTGATATTAAAACCTTCCTGAAATATTTTCTACCAAATTCGTTGTTTGTCGATCAAAATGTTAAAAGCCTATGGTGCATGAAACTAAACCAGTCACTGAAAATTTATTTATATAAAAGGGAACATAAAATAATACCTGTGTACATAGATTCAAAAGAAAATATTGGGAACTTCCAGCAATTGTCTCCATTTCCATCCTAAGTTTTGAGAAACAGAAGGGTTGATAAAATTTCATTACAACGAATGCGGCCTTGATTGCGAGGATGGAATATAAATATCAATATATAGAAGTGTCATACCAATGGATAATCTTTTCACGCTCTAAAGGACTACGACGGTGTAGCACCCTTATTGGGGTCCTCTGCAAAACTTTCTGCACAAAAAATTAAATGTAGTGCTTTCCACAGTTATAAATTAAGACAAAAAAGCATTGATTATATGAAGAAGCCCCAGTAGAAACTGGCCCAATTATTTACATGTATGAGCCAAGGTAATATGAACCATGTTCAAGGTTTCAAGCTAGACCAAAGTAGTTGAAAATATGAAACCAAAGAGCATGGTTCAATTTCTCATTTGATAGCCAGTCTCTGCATTTTTACTAAACAATGGACTTCAATCTAATATTTGAAGTTGTTACATGGATCCTATTATTTTTATTAGCCTTTTGGACGAACACAATTTCGATACCACCTTAGTTGATTCATCAGAAAACATCAATCAAATTGACTAGGAAGTAGGAACAGCAATAGGGACATACTTTTATTATTGATCATTTTACTTTGGAAGCACATCTTAGCTTCCCTTGTGATATTCCTCTTTTTCTATAGTAAAATTTCCCATTTTTTAGACTTCTTGAGAAAAATAAAACCATAAGAGTACATACATCTAATACAGTGCAAAGGCAGATCAATATGAGCAATGCACAGAAAAGGATCCAATGGGCATGCATATGAAATGGATAAATCACAGGCTTAACGACATAAAATCACTCAGGAGACAGACACATCTTGGAGCACTGTTTAGCCTAAATCAATGATGTAGAGACGGCAAACAACATGAGTTCTCGAAGTGTATGTAAAACTTTCTTACAATATAAGTTTGATAATAGGTAATGATGTAATGTACAGCATAAAAACTCACCAAATCCTTTAGTGAAGACACGCATTGAAAATCTTCATCCTTCAGAGGACGAGAAATCCACACTAAAGCAGTGTATTGTTTCTAGACAATTTGAAGAGTGTAACATTAAGGATGATTCAGATAAAACAATGAACAGAGCAGAGCTGCAAACCACGCTCTATGAAATAAATAACCAACTAAGAAGAGAATGCAAGACCTGCTTCTCTGCTTCACCTTCACGCATAAGGTCCCAGCCATGACTACCAACGAGTTTCAGATTTTTCACTTGAACCTACATGAACATGATACTATGTATTTACTCATCATGTAGTAAATAACTGCCATAGAAACATCACCAATCCAGCTTCAACCTTACCAATTTATTCTCCATGTTATTAATCATTTTCTCTATATCTTGTACAGACACTTCAGATGGGACATGACGTGAGTTTTGCACCTCAATAAGAAATGGCCTGCCTGGACCCAACATTCGAACCTAGAAGAATAGTGATGTATCACATAAGTTCATTCACCAATGAACCTAAAAAATAAAAATAAAAACCATGAATTTTTAGTACATCAATGTCTTCTCTACCAGCAGCATGAAACTTGAAACTATCAGCTTGGCATGCTTGGAGGATGTTTCCACCTATAATTTCCTACAACGTAATTACACAATATTGTCACCTTCAACAATTAGAATAAAAAGGAAATATAAGGAGACAATAGCTATTAGCAAGAGTAAACAATACCTCAACCGATGCTTCCCCCATTCTTTCATCATCAATGATCCAGCGTGTTTGACTCACATTCCGTGAATACTGCCACGAAAGTAACAACATAGAAGTTCCACAAGTTAAGTTTAATCTTAGTCGATCATAACTTGGCAAGTCATAGACATATGCATGTACCAGAACAAACAAAGGAAAATATATTTCCATATATGAAGGATCTCGTTTAGTGACATTTAGTAAATTACAATTTACAATATATTTCAACTATATATTTCAAAGTGCAGAAAGCAAACTTGCAGTTCACATTAAGTACCTCAGTGAAACAACTCCACATAATTTCTACATCCAATATACATATCATTCATATGAACATGTAAAATTATGAGTGCCACTGTTGGATAAAAAAAAACAAAACATTTATTATGTTTTAGAACATAGCTAGGTGAAAAAAACACCAATGTTGATGCCACCAGAGAGGCTCAAAGGAGGCAAGTTCTTGACCTGTGACAATAGAATCAAGAGCTGCAGTATGCTTACTTAATTCCATTAGGAAAGAGGGGAGAACAAATCCATTACCTTCAGGTACCTTCCACCAAAATAAAAAGGTGTCCTGTAACAAGTGTAAGTAAATTGGCAAGGCTCATTTACCTACAAGGCAAGGAAATTAAGTTAGCAATAGAATCATACAAAACCATAAGAGACAATGAATCAAAAAAGTCTGTAGCTCAGAATTTTGCTTTTACTATGAAAGCAAGACAAACATCACTCCCTTTGTGGACCCATTATACAAATCTACAACGGTTTACAATACATATAAACTTGACAGAAAGCATTCTCACAACATGATCATCGTGAAAGTCAAGTAAATTAAACTCACAAGATACCTATTCATAAAAAAAAAAAGGAGAATCAAGAATTACCGTTTCTAGCAAGAATTTACAGCAGTCAGAGGATTCATTTTCTAGTGAACTGCTAAAAGGCTTTTCTCCAACTAAATTGGATTCACCTATTAAAAAGGAAAATCCAAATGGTCAGTGCAAGGAACTGTCAAATCATTGGCAGTGCCTACACTCACAATCAAAGTGTACGTTGCAGCAAAAGAAAAGTTAAAAAGGAGAAACAACAGGAGTACTGGAGAATGACATATGATAATGACATTGTCTAGCTGAAAAATCATTTATGAACACAAAAACAACAATGAAGAAAACTCCTAAGGGGAAATGAGATTAGCTGCTTTATGGTTTACACAGTAAGGAGAAGATATAAACTCTTAAGGAACAGAAATTCTGAAGTTCAATGGATGGAAGAATCTATAATCTACAAGGAATACTCCTTATAGCAGTCATTAAATGCAATTATTGATTTATTGGACAACATGTTGCGTGGCTGAAAAACTAGTTAAAATATACTTAAAACTTATTGTATAAAGGTTGAATACTGTATGCAATCAGAAAAACAAACTCAGATGATCACATTTTTCTTAATAAAAAGGCATACCTGTTTTTCTTCTCTTGCAATCCTGAGCACTATCTGAGCAGTTCTGAGCCCCTTTGGACGCTTTAGAGTGAGTGTATGTCAAGCGAATACGGAAAGAGCTCGCGCTTGATTTACATTCCTGCAAACTTAATTTCTGTAGAGGGTTATTGGAAAACAAATGGACTGATAGAGAAACGTCTTAGACTAATAAAAAAATCAAAAACAAAATTGACTGACCAGAAGATTTTCAAGAGGATGTACAAGAGAAAATTTCAGGGCATCCTTGGCAGAGATGCATCCAAGTTGGAACCAAGGTTGGGATCCATATTTGGTTTCCATGAACGACCTGAGAGAGGTGTCGTTTTGGAGGATAACAGGGGGGATGGAAACTTCAAGGGAAAAGGAGTCAAAGTGGTAGCGGTGTCGTTTGACCATGTCAGCAATGAGAAGGGCGACATGGTCGTTTTGGTTGTTGAGGAGGATTCCAGTGTCATCAGAAAATGAGAACTGGAGGATCCCTAAGCAGAGAGTGCAGAGTTGTTGTTGTTGTTGTTGTTGGTTTTGGAAGACGGAGGAAGGGAAGAAGAGAGAGGGAGAAGCGTAGAGGCGGCCTTGAACCCCCAACGACCGAAAGATGCAGCGGTTACATAACTGCTTCCATCCATTGATATCCCAAAACAACAATAACAATAACAGATTAGAATGAAGGAAAATGAATGAATGAATTTGTAGTAAAATGAGGAAAGTGATAACGAACCCCGAGGGACGATAACTCCTTGACGGCGTCGGAAGGCAAACTCTGCACCACTTTTTCTAACTCCTCCTCCGCCATTTTTTCCAATCTCTTTCCTTCTCACTTCCCACAAATACTCAAATAGCGTCACCCAACACAACACTGTACTGTCATCAAATTATTGAATTTGTTTTTTTTTTTTTCTTTTACAACTTAGAAAATCAAATTGTTGAATTTCTAATGCGCTTTTTTTTTTTTCACTTCAAAAAAAATATTCCCACCCATTACCGTTAGGTTAATAATATATTGGGTCATTGTAATTGTAGTCAAGTTGACGATATCGGTCCCTACGATTGACAGACGTATTTTGTTAGTCTCTGCTGAAGCCCGGAGCTCCAGTGAGCGCTGACGCGGCACGCTAACTGATTTTTTTTTTGTTACAGCACGCTAACTGGTTTAATGAGTCTGACATCTATTTTTTTTACTTTTTAATGCTTTGCCACGTCAGAACATAAATAAAATTATTTTTTCCCAAATTAAAATTAACAAAAATACTAATCATCATCTTCATAATCATCATCATCTGGTTCCAACACAAAAATCCTCAAAACCACTATAACACCAAAATCCTAATCATCTTCTTCATAATCCTCAAAACCTTCTTCAGACTTCACCAAAATCCTCATTGTTACCTCCATCATCTTCGGGCCTCACCACCACCACCACACCAACCTTCTTCAGCCACCACCAAAGTCATCCCCAGAGTCATCAACCTCAATCGCCACCCTCCCACCTTCCCAACCTTTCTTCTTTTGTTAAACCAAACCCTAGAAAACCCAATTACATCCTCCTACCTTCCCAACCTTTCTTCTTTGTTAGAATCAAATAATTTAATGAATTACTGTATTTTGATGAATAACAATTTCCAATTTCGTTAAGTCTTGATCTCGTTGAAGATAAAATTCCTAACTTCTCAATGTTTTCATACTCAGGAACATCTACTTACTTGAGGAAAAACTGCATGGACCTCTACAAAGCATTATCAAAAGCAAATGTTCAAGTAAAGAAAAGAGGAAGAATCCATTCGGCTACAACTTCTGTGAATCAGTCCGCCAGTTGAGAATGTTTGCCTTAAAGAATTCGTCCGACTATGGTGAACGTCTGGTCACCCAATCATTGGGTTTACCTAACTGCCCATCTCAAGGAAAGTGCGTCTGAAACTCTGACAGAATGTCTATTTGACAAACAACGCTATCTTGGAGCTCGTGAAAGAGAAAACTTGAAGGAGATCGTTTGTCCAACCAAGGCTTAGCTATCAAGCACTATTTGTCCCTTCAGAGCATTAATAGCGAAAAGGACACAATTAATACTTTATTCCTAGCAAATTCAAATTCTCTGAAATTCCTTAATTCAAGCTGCTTTTGCAGAATCAGCGGCAAGACTTTCTGATCATCGTATCTCCTCAACGGTCAAATTCAAATCTTCTGTTCAGATCATTAATGGCCACCTTAGCTGGAATGCATGAGCATTAAATGCAGAAGTTATAGCTCAAGGCATAATGCCTTGAGGAGCTAGACGATGAAAACCTTAGCCATTGAAGATGCATTAAATGCATGGCAGATTGCATTAAGTGCTGAAATAGAGTTGCAGAAGTATCCGTTACTCACAATAGAGGAGAAATTCAAATGGAACTATTTTCAAATCTTCAGCAAGCTCCCATTGATCATCCTACTGAAGATATAAATAGAAGACTTGACATCAATTTCAAATTGGCGACTTTCACGCGATCAAAGCTTTCAAAACTTGCTAAGTTCATCATCTGCGATCCCATTGCTCTGAGCCAAACACTCAGCAATATCAAGTTGTTCATTACCTGAGTTTAGTCGCCAACCAGTGTGAAGCTTTCACAGAGTGCTACTCTTATCCTCATTCACACAAACTCTTCAGAGAACCAATTTACTTACTCTCTCTGTAATTTGTTCTTCATATTTCTACCCACTCTTATCGAAGAGACTTTGTAGAAACCAATTCTTCTTGAAAAAGAACTGGGAGAAGTCCTGTCTAATACTTGTAAAGGAGAAGTCT
Source organism: Acmispon strigosus (assembly GCA_030819835.1). Lineage (NCBI taxonomy): Eukaryota > Viridiplantae > Streptophyta > Magnoliopsida > Fabales > Fabaceae > Acmispon > Acmispon strigosus. Next base: position 3,392,373 of record JAUAMA010000003.1, read on the forward strand.
TGTCTAATATTTGTAAAGGAGAAGTCCTGTTAGAATACTTGTAAAGGAGTAGTCCTCAAAATACTGGGAGAAGTCCTGAAAAATACTTGTACTATTTTGAGAAAATAGTGAAAATCTTGGTGAAGCCAAGGACTGGACGTAGCCCTGTCAATTAAGGGAGTGAACCAGGATAAATATCTTGTGTGCTTTATTTTTCAGTCTTAGATTAATTTCCGCTGCACCTTTTACCAAACGCTTTCAAACTTATAACTGCTAGTCTTCGAAAAAGAATTCAAAAATCACACACACAATTCAAACCCCCCTTTCTTGTGTGTTTTTGTTACTATCAATTGGTATTAGAGCTTAACTGCTCTGAGATATACTAACATCTTAACAGGTGTAGATCATAAAGATCCATGGACAACATCGCATACCCGACTGGAATAGCAACCAACAAGCCACCATTCTTCGATGGCTCCAACTATCCATACTGGAAAAAGCACATGCAACTCTTCATTGAATCAACTGACTGGAAACTTTGGGATGTGATAGCCAAAGGAAACTATATTCCCAGAGACAGTGAAGATAAAGCCATTCCAGCTGAAAAATGGACTGACGAACAGAGAACATAAAATCAAAGAAACGTCAAAGCTAGGCTATTCCTCATATGTGCCTTGAGCAAAAACAAACACGACAAGGTAGACAGTCTGAGCACTGCCAAGGAAGTCTGGGACACCTTAGCCATTGCCCATGAAGGAACATCAGCCGTGCAAGATACCAAGATGAGCATGTTGGCCTCTCAATATGAGACATTCATGATGGAGGATAATGAGTCAATCGACTCCATGTTCGCCAGACTTCAGACCATTCACAATGGGATGAGGAATCTGGGTAAAGGCTTCACTAACAAGGAACAAGTGATTAAAATTCTCAGAAGTCTTACTCCTAACTAGAGATTGTTTGTTACTGCTCAATGAGCTGGAAAGAATTTTGATCACTACCAGGTGGAAGATCTATTGGGGGAGCTAAAGATCCACGAGCAGGATCTCGCAAATGATGCTGCTATCATGCGTGGAAAATCGTTCACTGCTAAAGCAGTAGCCTTTAAGTCCAATGACTCCAAAGCATTGCAAGCCAACAAGTTATCTGACGAAGGTGCTACACCGTCTGATCACTCTGATGATGAACAGGCCCTATTCAATCGAAGATTCGGGAGAATGATCGGGAACAGGAAGCAGTTCAAAGGAAAACCTTCCTCTTCATCAAGAGATGGAGAAAAGATTCCGAGCAAGGGTGGAATCGTCTGCTATGAATGTAAAAAGCCCGGACATGTCAAAGCAAATTGTCCTCGTCTGGGAAATAATCCCGCTCAGAAGAACTTCTATAAGAAGAAGGCTTTCTCAAGCCAGAATGAGGAGTTAGAGGAACAATCTGACCAAGAAGAAACTGAAGGAGATAATGATGAGGCCTCATACTGTGCATTCATGGCATCTATCGACACTTCTGACATCGAGGCAGACAATGAGTCAGAAACATTGATGGTCTCTGTTGATCTATCTAACTACGTGGAAGACGACAAAGATGAGGTAACACCTGAAATCTCCACTGATGGTTATAATGAATTATTGGATTATTCACATGCATTAGCAATTAAGTATAGTATACTTAAAAAGAAGCATAATAAAATGGAAAAAGAACTGCATGCCTCAAAGGAAGTCTTAATCATGTTAACAAAGAAAAATCAAGCCCTGATGGAACAAGACTCAAACAAAGAAGTTAAGTTTTTGAAACAAAGAGTAAACAACTTGATTAAGGACCTATCCACTTTTACTCAAGGGTATGATAATTTAATAAAACTAAGTGGAAACAATAGGTCAGCATATGATCGTAGGGGTCTATGATTTGAAGAAGAAAATTGGGATATTACTACAATAAAACACACTTTATCTGCTGTTCCATATATGTACAAACCTGATATAAAACCTGCATCATCCCTATCTCAGTTAAGCAAACCTAAGACATTTATTGTCAAGGGTAAGGAGAAACAAACTCCTCATAAAATAGTATACGGGAGGAAAAGTCCACCCGAATTTGTAACTAACAAGAAAGGACCCAAGAAAGTTTGGGTACCGAAATCAATGATTGTACCACTTGCAGATGTGCTTAACAGCTCAAAGCCAAAGAGAGCTATGGTACCTGGACAGTGGATGATCACGACACATGACGGGAAAAAAGGTCTTTATTCCCAAAGATTCATGAAAAACAAAACGGAGGAACTATTACCTTCGGAGGTAACCAGAAGGGGTTCATCGTTGGTGAAGGTGACGTTGAATGAAAAGGGCAACTATATCACAAGTATACGCAGTGATCGAGGAGGAGAATTCGTAAATGAAGAATTCAAATGCTACTGTGAGGAGAACGGAATATTCCATCAAGTATCCGCCCCAATAACTCCTCAGCAAAACGAAATGGCTGAGAGAAAGAACAGGTCACTTCAAGCAATGGCCAGAACTATGCTTAGTGAAACTTCTCTACCCAAATACTTCTGGGCTGAAGCAATTCACACTGCATGTCATATTCAAAATCGAATCTTCATGCGTCCTATCTCGAAGAAGACTGCATATGAGCTATGGAAGGGAAGAAAGCCAAGCATCATCTACTTCCATCCATTCGGATGTCCATGCTTTCTACTTAACACAAAGGACGACCTTGGGAAGTTTGATGCAAAGTCGGATAAAGGAATATTCTTGGGATATTCACCCAACTCGAAATCTTTTCGGGTATATAACTCAAGAACAATGGCTGTTGAAGAATCTATTAATGTCAAGTTTGATGATAAACACACAAGTAGAAGTCAAACAACAGTGGAAGACAAATTCGACGATCTGGAAATAAATGAAGAACCTTCCTCAACTCAAGTTCAGCCATCAACGTCTGACAAAGTTACTGATTCAAGTATTTCATCCACTACTCAACCGGACGTTGACAACGTGACTCCGTCTGGTGATGTCCCCACTGATCAAATCATGACATCTAGTGGCATCTATCTACCCAAAGATTGGAGGTTCAAGCCAGATCATCCACCCACACAAATAATTGGTAGCATACATGAAAAGGTACGAACTAGATCTACATGTAATGATTATGCTAACTGTGCGCTCTTGTCTGAGATAGAACCAAAGAACATAGGTGAAGCTTTACAAGATGAAGGATGGATTCTAGCAATGCAAGAAGAGCTGAATCAATTCGAAAGAAGCAAGGTCTGGAATTTGGTGCCTAGACCTAAAGAAAAATCCATCATTGGTACAAGATGGGTATTCAGAAACAAGATGGATGAAAGTGGGAAAGTTACAAGAAATAAAGCCAGACTAGTTGCACATGGATACAATCAGCAAGAAGGTATTGACTACACAGAGACCTTCGCCCCTGTTGCAAGAATCGAAGCCATTCGCATTCTAATTTGCCTGTCAGCACTCCATAAAGCTGTATCAAATGGATGTGAAAAGTGCATTTCTAAATGGTTATATCGAAGAAGAAGTCTATGTAAAACAACCTCCAGGCTTCGAAGATCCAGCTCTACCGGACCATGTCTTCAAACTACGAAAAGCATTTACGGACTGAAGCAGGACCCACGAGCATGGTATGATCGCTTAAGCTCATTTCTGATGAGCAATGGGTTCTCACGGGGTAACATTGACAATACACTGTTGAGAAGAAAAATATCAAAGGATTTCATTTTAGTACAATTATATGTTGATGATATTATTTTTGGTGCTACTAATGAAACTCTTTGTCAAGAATTTTCCAAGTTAATGCAGAGTGAATTTGAAATGAGCATGATGGGGGAACTGAAGTTCTTTCTAGGCTTACAAATCAGGCAAGAGACCACCAGAACTTACATCCATCAGACAAAATATGTCAACGACCTTCTGAAGAAATATGGCATGGAAAAGGCCAAGGCAATGGGTACCCCAATGCATCATGGAACTGTGCTGGACAAAAGTGACGAGTCTACGCCAGTTGATTCAACGAAGTACAGGGGAATGATTGGATCATTATTGTACCTCACTTCAAGCAGACCAGACATTATGTATAGCGTCTGTGTGTGTGCAAGGTTCCAGGTAAGTCCTCAAGAATCTCACTGATAGCCAAATCGCAAGTGCACGATTGATTATCGCGTAATATAAAAGATTGTCGATCCCACAGGGATAGATGTCTAATTACTAATTTGTTTAGAGCTTAAGCAGAAAAATAAAAAGATATATTTTGCATTTTTGGTTTCTGGAATAAGAACATAAAAAGCATAAAATATAAAAGAAGAGATGATGATAAAAATAAGCATTTGGGTTGCATTGTATAACTTATAATTTATGCTAGCAAACTTCTATTTTATTTCTGAATTCTAAACAAAGATTCATGATGCTATAGCCTAGTGTAACTACAAGATAATTCCTTAAGCATTGTAGATCTTTCTTTTTAATTACTAAACCCAATTCCTTGGCACCTAGTTAACTAAAGAAGAAGATGAAGAAGATGTTCAGGCCAACATAAAGTTACGTCCTTCCTAATTCCTTAGCGAAGTATACTTAAAACCTTTTTTAAATCCTAGGTCCCTTACTACTTACCAAATGGCCTTATGTAATAAGCAATAAGCAAGAGATCTTGTGTGCACCAAGATGAATGAAGAACAAGGAAATAAAACATGAACTTTGAATATTATTCAGAAACAAATAAAAGAAAACTAAAACATAAACTAATAAGCTAACACAACCCAAAATACTTAAAGAGAATTAGCCAAGCATGGCTAAAAGAAGCATTGAATTACCCTGGACTAGGAGCTCAAATATGGCTTCCCACAATTCCTAGGAACAATGTTCTTGAGGGAGAAAGAGGAACACTTGTTGTGTTCTAAGAAAGGTGTGTTTTTCAAGTGCAAGTTGCCTCCCTATTTATAGCAAAAAATCTGGCCTCAGCAATTAAATCCCACTTCCAGGCCGAGGCCCAGCGCTTGAGCGCTGGGTTCCCAGCGCTGCAGCGCTGGGTGCTGCTTCTTCATCTTCAAGCTTTTCTTCCTTCTTCATGGTAGTGGGTTTTGAATGCCATAAAAAGCCACTACTCAGCCCTTAATCAATTCTGAAACCTTCTTCCCACTACCATCAATCCTTCAACTTAATTTCCCATGTGCTAATTTAGAGAGTGATTCTTCATATTCTTCTTTTCCACTTTGGTCCTCTCTTTGTTAGCACTTCAACTTTGGCCCTTTAACTTCTTGATTCTTCACTTTTAGTCCTCCACTCTTGAACTTTTACAAATTGGTCCTTGGTTTCCTGAAACTTTACAAATCGGTCCCTGGACAAAAATGATAACTAAACCAGCTTTTCCTAAAAATATAAAATTGCTATAAAAATTCCTAAAAATATAAAATAAAGCTAGAAAAACAAATAAAATCTAATCTATATGCAAAATGCAAAATAAATATAAAATCTATATAAAAACAATAAAAAACCTATATGTGACTAAAAAATAATAAAATAAAAAGACTAAAAACTACCTAAAAACATCATATAAAATCCACTCATCACTCACATCAGTGCTGTGGAATGAATATTCAGATATATCATTGGCACCACTAATCTTGGTCTAGTCTATGAGAGAGGTGAAGACTTCAGGTTAAGAGGATTATGTGATGCTGACTATGTCGGAGACCGTATAGAAAGAAAAAGCACAAGTGGCGGTTGCCACTTTCTAGGGAAATGTCTGATATCTTGGGCAAGCAAAAGACAAAGCACAATATCACTATCTACTGCTGAAGAAGAATACGTGGCGGAAGGTTCCTGCTGCACCCAACTCTTATGGTGAAGCATCAGTTAGAGGATTATAATATTTTTTAGCACAATATCCCCTTACTGTGTGATAACACTAGTACTATTAATATAACTAAAAACCCTGTTTTACACTCAAGAACCAAACATATTGAAATCAAGCACCATTTCATTCGTGATCATGTGGCTAAAGGAAATATTGACATCTCATATATACACACTGATGATCTATTAGCTGACATATTCACCAAACCCCTTATTGAAAATAGGTTCACCTGCCTTAGAGAACGTATTGACATGTTTCCTGCTCTATAATACACCTGCATGCACTAACATTTCTTTGCAGGTGTAGACGAACACAAAATTGTACACGTCTGCTCTAGTGATCGTCCGGCCACACTAAAAATCTTGACCAAGAATAGTTATTATTTGACCATTTTTCTTACTTAAGCATTTAATGATGAATAGTTGAGTCATTTCAAATGAATTACTTCTTAAAAACACGTTAAATATTGCTGATACATATTTATCCCTCCTCATATAACGCTTCTGCCATTTCTCTTTCCTCTCACATCAACTCTATTGTTCATCATTACATTGTCACAATCAAGAAAAACTTTTCACTTCTCATGAGAGAAAACAAAGAGGTTTCTAATATTGCTTCTGGTTGCATTCATAAACCATTCGCATTCTCCCTAAACGTATTACCTTCATCATACTTGTTCTTACATCTGTACTAACCCCTGTTGCAGAAAGAATGGCACCCAAAAGACAGAGGGTAAAGAAACAGGTAAAGATTCAAGAACCTCTCAACGAAGTCGAACAACGGATTGTTGAACTTCAAAACGAATACATCATTCAAAATCACATGGAGCAAGTATTCAGGATTGGCCCTGTGAAGATTGAAAACCTTGGCACTAGAGGGCTTGTCACTCCCCGATATCTTGATCTGAAGTTGTATCAACATGTGAAGGTTACAGGCCTAGACATGGTGTTATTTCAGGATTGGGGAAGCTTGTTCAATACGTCAGCAACTCCTGCTCTTTCTCCTATTGTAAAGGAATTCTATGACTGTGCCATCAAGGTCAACACCAACAATTTCCGAACACGATGTTTGCGGCAAATTGTAGACACTCAGTCCGGAGACGTCTCAACTGTGTTAGGCATCCCCCTTGAAGGAGTTCGTTACAACTTCTCATGGGAAGCTTCTGAAAGTGATCCTCTCACTATTTGGAAGGAAGTACCCAAGGGTCCTAAGTCACGCTGTGTTAAGAATCTCGTTGAGGAATGTCTTTCCACAGGCCATTCTTAGCAAGATTGTGTTACCCAAAGAAGGCTCTCGTGACCTGGTCAATAAGATTTCTCAATGGACTCTATTTCAGATGCAGCATCATCGGAAAATAAATCTGTCTGACCTTGACCCAGGAACTTCTCTCCAACATGGTGCTTCATTCTCGAACATTCAGCTCTGATGAGGATGTAGAAATTGTTCGTATGTCTCTCACCTTGGCTGATGGTGAACCTGCCTATGAACCTAAATGGTTTTCAGTTCTAGACATGGGGTTACTTGCTACAACCGCTTTCCGTATCATTCTGGTTACGTTAGCACCAAACCAGTGTTGCACATACTTACCTCTCTTAGGCCCTGTTGCTGAAACACCTACCATTGCAGTATTGGGTAATATCACTAACATACACTGGGTTCGAGTAAAGCTCACTGACAATTCAACCTTGCCAACCATATCACCTCAATGGAAGCATCATTGCTCTGCAGATGCTCGTGCTTGGGAAACTCCTCTTCAGTCAAGAATTTTACACTTCAAAGGATTGTTGCAAGGCGAGGCCGAGAAATTTCTAGACACTCTGTTTGAAGTTCCAAAAATTATTCATCACATCGATCTTGATGTTGACTCTGAAGAAGAACGTGTCGCCATTTCTCTTCAACATCCTACTGCCTCTTCAACTCCTGCTGTGCCTGTGAATGCAGATATACCTGAATCGGAAGTTTTGGTTGGCTCTTCACCTACTGCAACATTATTTCCGAAGCATCCAACTGCATCTTCATCTCATGCATCCACAATTGAGGAAGGTCAACTTGACTCAGCCATTCCTGATGATTTACTCCATGCTTTGAAAAGGTTTCAGCTCCATGATACAAGTACTTCTACCAATCCTTGTTTCCGTCCGGCTAAGGGTCTTGGTCAACGTTTTGCACAGATTTCAAGGCCGGCAGATGCCCCAATTAATAACAATATTAATGCATCTCATCTGTCACCAACTGCAACCACCATTTCCTTAGGCAATATTTCTTTCCATAAGGATCTAGATCTAGATCTCATGCCAGATCTTCCTATTCACTCCTTTTGCGTTCCACCTCCACCTCCTCACTGCATACAACCACCAGTCAAGATGGTCAAGCCCAACTCTTTTACTGCCTCAGCTGACCACTATTCTCCTTCCAATAGCAAGATCTCCTTCATGCCCAGATTTTCTCGCAGATCTCGATCCGCTTTGGAAATTTCATCATGAAAGCGCAAACATTCACAGTCTGCACAAAATGAACACATGCTTCCAGATGTGTATATGCAGGTTCTTGGCCTGCCGTTTTGCTTTCATGCAGGTTTATGGATTCCAACTGGTTTCCATGATCTCCATATTGTTCAGACCCTGAGTCATTGCAGTATGTTCTTCCACTCAGATTGGCACCTGACAATTTCTGGAGTTACTCATGTGGCTTACATTTCTCTCTATCTGGCTGGCCGAGTGGATCCCCTGGTACTGGATTTCAAAACCTGGAAACTGGTTCTTCTTCCAGCTTTGCCCAAGGTGATGAAGGCATATGGTTTTATTTGGCCTTGCGCCCATCCTTCACCATTGATACCTACTGTGGCACCCTCTACTCCAATTCTGCCTTCTGCTTTTTACCTTGCTGGTCCTGGTCTCTCTTTGTCTTCTGCTACACTGCCGGCACATGAAACCCTCACTTCCTCAGTGGAGACTCATGAGGAATTGTCCTCCGCCGCCGGTGCTCATTCGTCCATCACTTCTGAGCAGACTAAGATCCGTGCCTTAGTGACCATGCTCGCTCAAGAAATTCAGGAAGTGCGGACCATCACCTCTCAAGAGACTCGTGATCTCCGTCAGGAAATGAGAGCCAACACTGATGCATTACATCATGATATCACAGAGACCGTGAATACTCGCTTTGGATTGCTGCAAAACATGCTGAACCTGCTCTTCGAGCACTTGAAGACATCCTTCACTCCCTGACTCTTATTTCTCTTCGTCCTTTCCTTTGTTTGCACTTACTTTATAATAATGTTTATTCCGACCGTAATATTGATCATGCTTTATCTGCGTTACTTTGTTTCATTTTGATAATGCCAAAGGGGGAGAAGAATAACTTGAAAATGAAAGAGAAAAAGAATAGAGAGAACTAATTTAGGGGGAGAAAATTTAAGGAATCTTGGTTGAAAATATGTTAAACTCAGGGGGAGCAAAGAAAACGATAAGTTTAAAATCCTTTCAAGATTTTTTTTGAATTCTTAAAACCTTTTTCTCGAAAGAAATTGTCATTATCAAAAAGGGGAAGATTGTTAGAATCAAATAATTTAATGAATTACTGTATTTTGATGAATAACAATTTCGTTAAGTCTTGATCTCGTTGAAGATAAAATTCCTAACTTCTCAATATTTCATACTCAGGAATATCTACTTACTTGAGGAAAAACTGCATGGACCTCTACAAAGCATTATCAAAAGCAGATGTTCAAGTAAAGAAAAGAGGAAGAATCCATTCGGCTACAACTTCTGTGAATCAGTCCGCTAGTTGAGAATGTTTGCCTTAAAGAATTCGTCCGACTATGGTGAACGTCTGGTCACCCAATCATTGGGTTTACCTAACTGCCCATCTGAAGGAAAGTGCGTCTGAAACTCTGACAGAATGTCTATTTGACAAACAACGCTATCTTGGAGCTCGTGCAAGAGAAAACTCGAAGGAGATCGTTTGTCCAACAAGGCTTAGCTGTCAAGCACTATTTGTCCCTTCAGAGCATTAATGGCGAAAAGGACATAATTAATACTTTATTCCTAGCAAATTCAAATTCTCTGAAATTCCTTAATTCAAGCTGCTTTTGCGGAATCAGCGGTGAAACTTTCTGATCATCGTATCTCCTCAACGGTCGAATTCAAATCTTCTGTTCAGATCATTAATGGCCACCTTAGCTGGAATGCATGAACATTAAATGCAGAAGTTATAGCTCAAGGCAGAATGCCTTGAAGAGCCAGACGATGACAACCTCAGCCATTGAAGATGCATTAAATGCATGGCAGATTGCATTAATTGCTGAAACAGAGTTGCAGAAGTATCCGTTACTCACAATAGAGGAGAAATTCAAACGGAACTATTTTCAAATCTTCAGCAAGCTCCCATTGATCATCCTACTGAAGATATAAATAGAAGACTTGGCATCGATTTCAAATTGGCGACTTTCACACGACCGAAGCTTTCAAAACTTGCTAAGTTCATCATCTGTGATCCCATTGCTCTAAGCCAAACACTCACCAATATCAAGTTGTTAATTACCTGAGTTTAGTCGCCAACCAGTGTGAAGCTTTCAGACAGTGCTACTCTTATCCTCATTCACACAAACTCTTCAGAGAACCAATTTACTTACTCTCTCTGTAATTTGTTCTTCATATTTCTACCCACTATTATCGAAGAGACTTTGTAGAAACCAATTCTTCTTGAAAAAGAACTGGGAGAAGTCCTGTCTAATACTTGTAAAGGAGAAGTCCTGTCTAATACTTGTAAAGGAGAAGTTCTGTTAGAATACTTGTAAAGGAGTAGTCCTCAAAATACTGGGAGAAGTCCTGAAGAATACTTGTACTATTTTGAGAAAATAGTGAAAATCTTGGTGAAGTCAAGGATTGGACGTAGCCCTGTCGATTAAGGGGGTGAACCAGGATAAATATCTTGTGTGCTTTATTTTTCAGTCTTAGATTAATTTCCGCTGCACCTTTTACCAAACGCTTTCAAACTTATAACTGCTAGTCTTCGAAAAAGAATTCAAAAATCACACACACAATTCAAACCCCCTTTCTTGTGTGTTTTTGTTACTATCATTCTTCTGTTCAATCGCCACCCTCCTGCGTCCTCCGCCTCCACCCTTCCTCCTTCTGCCCCTCCTGCTTCGAATTCTTCGACCACCCTCTCTCTGCCACCTTTGTCGTCTCCGCGCACCGTTTCATCTACTACGTCAAGTGCTCCTCCCTCACCCACCTCTGCTGCCTCCCATTTCCGCCCCTACCCCTTCGTCCTTCCTCTACCCCCCCTCGTTCCCGAATCCCCTATTGACAAAAACCTCGCCTTTGTCCTCGATCTCCTTCGTCGTTGTGGGAAGGAAGAAGAAGGTGAATGGGTTGCTAAAATTCTCTTTCACAGATCTGAAAACCCCCATCGCCATTGACCTCCCAGATCTGCATGTCGTTGGGTTCTTTGTTCCTCTATGGGTTACTGTTGCTGAGTTTGGGGTTGGGGTTGGTGTTCTGGGTTGATGATGTTTTGTTCTAGGTTGGTGTTCGAGATTGGAGGTTGATTTTGCTGGGTTGATGAATCAGTGGCTGGGTTGGTGAATCGGTTGCTAGGTTGGTGAAATCGGTGGTGGCTTGGCATGCTGGGTTGTTCTAATAAGCTTGATGGGTTGTTCTTGCATCGACGACCATGATGAGAAGGAACGAGGGTGTTTCGCCGTCTTTGACTTGGGTGCGATTGATTCAGGAAGTGGCGAAGGTTGATTTGGGTGTTTCTGCTTCTTCTACTTCCTTTGTTCTGGAATTTCTGATTTGGGTCTTTGGGATGATTTAGAAAATGTGGCTGAATTGGGGGATTTGAGCAGGCTTTTGAGGGAAGGAGGTTGTGGTGGAGGATGAAGATAAAATGATGAAGATGATGAAGATGAAGATCTTGAATTCATGGTTGCACGTGATGTTGAACATGATGATGATGATGCTGGAGATTTAGATGAGAAAATCTGAAATGTTAGGATTTAGGGTTAAGTTGGATTAATTTAGAAATTAATCAATTTTATTAATTAATTTTCTAATTAGTATTTTTGTTAATTTTAATTTGGGAAAAAAATTAATTTTATTCATTTTCTGATGTGGCAAGGCATTAAAAATTAAAAAAAAATTACATGTCAGACTCATTAAACCAGTTAGCATGCCACGTCAGCGCTCACCGGAGCTCCGGGCTCCGACAGGGACTAAAAAAATACGTCTGCCAATCGTAGGGACCAATATCAAACTTTTTTCCAAAGAGGAACTCATCGTCAACTTCACTATAATTACAGGGATCCAGTATATTATTAACCCTTACCGTTACACATCCATCTTATAAAGGTATATTAATTGATAAAAAAAAGATGAGAGATTTTACAGTGTGATTGAAAAAAATTAAAAAAATTGAAAAATGAGATGAAAAAGAATAAGTGTAAATAATAAAAGAGTTTAATTTTGATGCACTGATAGTGTAAAGAGTTTTACACATGCATTCAATCATGTCTCTCTATTATTCATTTAAAATAATTTTAAATTAAAATTTAATTATAACATGGCAAATTAATGGATTATGATTGGATGCATGTGTAAAACATTTTTAGACATTAATTACAAATAAAGTAGAGTGTATCAAGTTAATTTTTTATTTGAGGTTATTTTATATTTTAGTTGATTTTGTATTTTTTTTATTAAATTAGCCTTTTTCTAATTTTGTATTTTTTTTTTTGTCTTGACCAAGGTATCCTCACAGCCGATTGCCGTGAGACTAATCCTTCGCCCCACGGTAAAAGAATAAAATATCTATCCAAATCTCAAAATTTACAAAGAGAATGAAACTATTAAAACATTCTGGGCTAGTATTTTGCATGGATGAACTTTCTCCTTAGAAATGGTTAGTGGATTGTAAGGAATGGGGACTTCTTCCCTCATATGGCCTCTCCACCCTTTTTAGGAGGGTTTTTTCAAATAGATAGTGTTGATTTAATTTACATGGAAAATGTGTGCAATGATGTCCAAAAGCAAAGCTATTATCATTCTTGAGCTAGATTAAAGCATGAAATGGTTTTCAAAAACAAATGCAAGTTTCTTGATGGAAGCATTCAAAAACCTTCCAATTTTGTTATGAGCTTCGACGCTTTCAACTGATGCAATAATATGGCGCACTCTTGGATCATGAAATTAGTCCATCAATTGAACATAGCAATCTTTGAAAGAGTGTTTTTCTCAAGGAGATTTGATACAAATTTCATAACTGCAACAAGAGATTTACACTTTTAGACACGGTAATTTCTTGGTGACTGACTATGACATTGATCTGAAAGTTCTTCGTGATGAACTAGAAAATTAATGTGCAATGTGTTTGTGATGCTTCACGGATTGAAAATCAAAGCTCTACAGAGCTATTTATCACTGGATTAAATGAAAAAATTTAAGTTGTTACATTGCAGATTCTGATTATGGGTCCACTTCCTAACATTAATCGTGTTTTTGCACTTGTTCTACAACATGAGAGACAACATGGAGGATGCAGAAGTTGTGATTGGAGCTGCTAAAGGGGAGAAAAGCTTTGAAAAAGGAAGAGGATTTATAGGAAAACCAGGAAAAGTTTGTTCATTCTGTGGCAAACTTGGACATACAGTAGATACCTGCTTTAAAAAGTATATGGTTTCCCACTAGTAAACCAATTAAAAAATTCAACATCAAATAATATAGCTGGAGTGAATGTTGAGATTTTAGATGAACCACTTGCAACATCAAAGGATAGTTATTTGAATCGGGAAACATAAGGGTCTATTGGACCTCTTACAACAAGTTAATCAAAAGGGAATTCACACATCTATAGAGAGTCAAATTTCTTCACAAAAGGAGGAATAAGGTAATCATTTCATTATGTTTTGTATTGAAACATGACAACAATCAGATTATGGATTCAGGTGCAACATATCATATTGGAAATTCCTTACATTCATTCATTTCATATAGCTAGATTAATCCCATCATTTCATTACGTTCTATTCTCACTTGTTTAATTTTTTCATGCGCTTGTGATTTCGAACTAAAACAACTTTCAAACAAATTTAGAACCTATTGCTCGATTGATTTAGCTAGAGAACGGCGTTGTATTCCAATTCCATGTGGATACGATAAAAACCCTTAGTGTACTACAATTGAGTCTTGAAAGGGATTCAAGAGTAGAAGTGGTAAAAACCTTTCAACAAATGTGTCTATAACAAAGTGAACCAAAGATTTTGAAGTGCTTGATTGAAGGTTTTCTACCATTCCATACTTCTTCTAGAACCTTGAACTCAAGTCTCTTAGTGGGATAATGATTCAGAACATAGGCACCAGTGGTTGCAGCCTCTCCCCAAAGGCTATGAGGCATATCCTTGATAGTAATAAAGCCACACAAGAAATGGGGGGTTTGAATTGTGTGTGTGATTTTTATTTTCTTTTTCGAAAAACAACAGTTATAAGTTCGAAAACGTTTGTTAAAGAGTGCAGCGGAAATTATTCTAAAACTGAACAATAAAGCACACAATATGTTTATGGGTGTTGGTTTTAAGACCACCTCAATTGGTCTTAAAACCACCCTCATTAAATGCGAAAATACATTTTTACCCTTTAAAATTTATTTTCATTCCCTACATGTCCTTCTCCTTCTTCCTCTCCCTCCACCCACCACCCCCTTCCTCATTCTTCATCTTTCATTCTCCACCACCCTCATTTTCCATCTTATCACCATCACCACTACCACCACTATTGATTTTGCTTACTCCATTCCTATCTCCATTAAACCTTAACCTCATTCACTTCCAACCTCTAACCAAGCCTCTCATCATCCCCACAAAGCAACTCTCCCTACCAAACGAAGATCTGTTTCGTTCTTCATCATCTTCTACTTCTTCCTCGCTGTTTCTCCTCCATAACGTGTTTCTTTTTCGCTACGTCTGTGTATTTCTCGCACCTTTAAGTGCGAAATTTATACAACATTCGCACCTCAAGGTGCGATCAAAATATTATATTTTAAAAAACTCAATATTTTTATTGTTTTCGCACTTAAAAGTGCGAAAATTGCTTTTATTTCGCACTTAAAAGTGCGAAAATTGTATTTTTACTTTATTTTTTAAGTTTTTCGCGAACTGAAAAAAATTGCACTTTAAAGTGCGAAAATTGCTCTTATTCCGCACTTAAAAGTGCGAAAATTGTATCCTTATATTTTTTTAAGTTTTTCACGAACTGAAAAAAAATTGCACTTTAAAGTGCGAAAATTACTCTTATTTCGCACTTAAAAGGAAATGGCCGCTTGTGAGAGGATTAGAGGGTGTTGGGGTGATTCCGTACAGGAGATGGCAGTTTGTTTGGGTTTGGGTGTTGAAGAGAATCAAAGAGGGAGAGAAGAAGATGAAACACGCAGCGCAGAGAGAGAAGGGGAGAAGATGGATGGTTAATGGATAGGGGGGTTGGGGTTGGGGTTGGTGGAGCTGGTTAATGGGTAAGGTAGTTGGGTTTTTTTTTTTAGCAAAAGGGGCATTTTAGGAATTCAGATAAATAGGGGGTGGTTTTAAGACCAAAGGGGTGGTCTTAAAACCAACCCCCTATGTTTATCCTGGTTCAACCCCTTAAACGCCAGGGCTACGTCCAGTCCTTGACTTAACCAAGATTTTCACTATTTTATCAAAATAGTACAAGTGTTCTCAGGGACTTCTCCCAGTATTCTAAGGACTACTCCTTTACAAGTATTCTAGCAGGACTTCTCCTTTACGAGTGTTGGACAAGACTCCTCCCAGTTCTTTTTCAAGAAGAATTGGTTTCTACAAAATCTCTTTGGTAAGAGTGGGTAGACAATATGAAGAACGAATTACAGAGAGAATAAATAAGTTGATTCTCTGAAGGGCTTTGTGTGAAAGAGGATAAGAGTAGCACTCTGTGAAGATCTTCACACTAGTTGGCAACTGAACTCAGATAATAAATAAGTTGAGACTGCTGAGTGCTTGGCTTAGAGAGATTGGATTGCAGATGATAAACTTAGAAAGTTTGAATGCTTTAATCGTGTAAAAGTCGCCAAGTTGAATCTGGTGACAAGTCCTCTATTTATATCTTTAGTAGGATGATCAATGGGACCTTTCCTGAAGATCTGAGATAGTTCCGTTTGAATTTCTCCTCTATTGTGAGTAACAGATACTTCTGCATCTTCTGCTTCAATAAATGCAATCTGCAATGCATTTAATGCTTCTTTAATGGCAGAGGTTGATATCGTCTGGTTCTTCAATGCATTTTGCCTTGAGCTATAGCTTCTGTAATTAATGCTCATGCATTCCAGCTAAGGGGGCCATTAATACTCTGATCAGAAGATTTGAATTTGAACGTTGAGGAGATACGATGATCAGAAAGGCTCGTCGCTGATTCCGCAAAAGCAGCTTGAATTAAGGAATGTCAGAAGATTTGAATTTGCAAGGAACAAAGAACTTAATTCTGTCCTTTTCGCCATTAATGCTCTGAAGAGACAAGTGGTGCTTGACAGCTCATCCTGGGTTGAGCAAATGATCACCTCCTGATTTTTCTTTTGCACTAGTCAACCAACCATTTTGTCTGGAATTTAGATGTTTTTTCCTTCAGATGAACCTAATGACTGAGTGACCAGACGTTTATCATATCCGGACGGACTCTCTGAGGCAGACGTTGTCAGCTGGCGGACTGATTCTCAAAGGCTGTAGCCGGACGAATTCTTCTACTACCCTTAACTTGAACATCTGCTTTTGATAATGCTTTGTAGAGGTCCATGCAGAGCTTTTTCCAAGTAGAAGGATGTTCCTGAGCATGATAAACATTGAGAAGTTAAGAATTCTATTTTCGACAAGATCAATACTTAGCGAAATTGTTATTTATCAAAATATAATACTTCATTAAATTATTTGATTCTAACAATCCTTTCCCTTCAACATACTCCTGACCATGTTCAAGATAGTTATGTTTCTTCTCTCAACAATTCCATTGTGTTGAGGTGTGTAAGGGTCAGTAACCTCATGCACAATCCCTTCTTTCTTGCAGAAATCATCAAATTCTTTGGAAGTAAATTCACCACCTCCACCAGTTCTTAGAATTTTGATAGACCTCTCAGATTTCTTCTCTACTAGGTACTTGAAAGCCTTGAAGGTGGAAAACACATCACTCTTGGCCTTAATCACATAGAGCCAAAGTTTCCTATTGTAATCATCAGCAAAAGTCACAAAATACTTGTTCCTTCCCAAGGAAGAAACCTCAAGCGGTCCACATACATCAGAAAATACTATATGCAGTAGATAATTGGCTCTAGATGGAGTGTAATTACCAAAGTAGGACCTAGGTTGTTTACTTATTAAGCAACTATGACACACCTTCTTAGGTATCTGGATGGAGGATAAACCATATACCATCTCCTTGGAATTCAATAGACTTAGGTATTTGAAGTTGAGATGACCCAATCTTAGGTGCCATAGCCATGAGTCATCACTCAAAATTTCAGAAGTAAAGCATTGAGATTCACCTGAAATGTCCTATTTTGTGCAAGAGGGGCCCTCAGAATCTTCTTCTTTGCACGATCAAACACTTCTAGATATCCGTGGTGCATGCATACGAAGAAACCCTTCTCAAGTAATTGTCCCAGGATGATCAAATTACTCTTCATACCGGGAACAAATAGCACATTAAAGATCATTGCATTTCTGTCATATTTTCTTCTGATCACAACATCCCTAGTCCCTTCTGCTGCGATCACTCTATTGTCTGCAAACCTGACCTTGCTCTTCTTATTTCATCAAAATTGACCAACCAATCTTTGTGACCTGTCATATAGTTTGAACAGGCAAAATCAATATACCAGGTTTCTTGGCTGTTAACTTCATGGGTAGTGGTCATCATCAACAATATGGGATTGTCATCAGAATTTGCATCGTTATCCTCCTTTGCCATATGTGCTTCCTCACTATGTTTCCCTTAGTGATCATTGTGAGTAGGGGTCTTGCACTCATTTGAAAAATGCCCAATTTTATTGCAATTGAAGCATTTGATTCTTTTTCTATCTATTTTCTTTCTTCCTCCTCTCCATTGATTGAACCCTCCTCTTCTTGTGGAAGACTCGAGTTGATCTTGACCATCCTTATCCTGATCTTGATATTGAATACTTTTACCAGAATAGTTTCTGAGATCCTTTCCTCTTCCTCGACCCTTATAATTTCCTCTCCGGCCATAGGAACCTCTTCTAAAGGTATGTGCTTGCAAAGCTTGATCTGTGAATTTTTCAGAAGACCTTTCAATAAGTCTTAGCTCATGAGCCTCCAGTGAACCTTGAAGCTCTTCGACCTTGAGATCCTCTAGTTTCTTTGACTCTTCGATTGTCACCACTATGTGATCGAATTTGGGTGTCAAAGTGCGCAAAATATTTTCCACGATTGTGTGGTCTGTAATCTTTTCTCCACATGATTTCATGGAATTTGTTATGCTAATGACTCGATTGAAGAACTCAGAAACCCTCTCATTGGGTTCCATTTACATCAATTCATATTGACGCCTCAGAGTTTGTAATCTCACTTTCTTCAGCTCCCTCATTACAGTTTTCCAGAATTCTCCACGCTTCTTGTGAAGTTGCAGCACCTGCAATCTTCTCAAAGTGCGCTATGTCTACGCACTGATGTAGCAGGAACATTGCCTTGCAATCTTTTTTTTTTCCTTAAACGCAACCTTCTGTACCTCCGTAGATTCCTCTGCCAATGTCGGATAGTCATCCTCCACAATTTCAATGACATCTTAATATAATTATATCACTTTCATCTAGGTGCACCACCTGCTCCAGTTCTTGTCATTAAGGATTGGGAGATTCATCGAGAAGTTGTCGTTCATCTGGCTCATTGCATATGCAATTCTTCTTCACAGAATCAACCTTGCTCTTGATACCAGTTTGTTAGAGTCAGAAACAATAGACACAAGGTGCGAGAGGAAAAGAGAATAACACGGGAGAGAAAATAATTTTAGAAAAAATTGTTATTTTTACTTATTATAAAACTGCATGCTATATATATAATACTATAACATTAGCTAAACTTAGTTAATATCCTAATAACCACAACTGTTATAGTAACATTTGAATTAATCTTCTAACCTTTAATATACAGTTTAATTCATTCTTTAAATTAGAATTCAGTTTACACAGTCATGTGTTTAGTTTTACTTTGACAATTGAGAGCAATTTATAATACATTGAATATTCTTTTGACATTATTAACCAGACAAAAAGAAAAGCTATAGCAATTGAAATATGTTAACCATTGTATTCCATTATTGTAGACCTATTAAGAGAAGAGACAACCAGTGCTCTGCCAAGTTCCAAATGCCAACTTCCTCATCGCCTTACTCAGTAACAAATAATAGTAAAATTCGGAGAATTACAATGGAATAGAATAATATTGTTTCTGTTTTAACTGGGAATTAAAGAATGTGACCTCGAGCTGGGGTCATTTATAGTTGAATTGAAATCATACATTTCCATCATACCACCATAGCTTAAATTACCAAACAATAAAATCAAAATCAGAAGCAGATAAGTTAACTGGCTTTCAATTCACATTTCTCATGCATGATGGAATGCTTTCACTGTAATGCCAAAACGTGGGATGATACAGGCAAGGCAAGCTTGGTAGCTCAAAGGGGTCGCGTGTGTCTTCCACTTGCCCTGCCACAAAGTAGTGCATTCTTTGGAATAGGGTATTCATCTCTGATTGAGGTTGATGTTGTATAGACGCGCATATAAAACTGTTGGCCAAGGTATTGTCGTGCCCAGAATTCAGACCTCAAGTTCCACATTCCCACATTGTCAAGCGCTATATATATAGCAGTCCATGACTTGGGATATACCTGGATGCAGGAATCAAGATTAATTAATTTGAATCAGTTCTAAAATCTAATTAATCAATCTTGTTAGGCCACTACACAATGTCAATGAAGTTTCTCCTAATAACTTTCATGGTGGTTATCCTCACCTGAATGGTGGAACGCGAAACTGCATCTCGAAGATTGTACTGGTTTCTGCTATCAGGTGTCCACTGTCCTCCATCCAGACTATATACATGTATAATAGTAGAAATTAATTAATGTTTCATTCAGATTGAGAGGCATATGATATGATATGATATGCATGTTTAGTGTATTGAATTTGAATGCTTACCCAACCACAAAGAAAGAGTAGCCATCAAGATGATAGCTCTGAAGGATGTCCTCGTCATTTTGGAAGACAATCTCAACAAATGTTCTGTAGTCAGTTTGCAGGACAGAAGTGTCAAGATATATGCCACCGCCGGTGGGTCTGTCGGAGATGCTTCCGACACGGTAAACACCATCGATTTTGAAGTAGTCAGCGAGCTTAAGAGGAGTGTCTGGTGAAACATAAGAGACGCTGTTAATGGCGTATCTTTGCTTGCCGTTGACTTGACCAGCGGAACTTGAAAGTATGATGGTTCTCGTTGTGTTTATGAGACCATAATGGTAGGATCCTTGCGGGTTGGGCCTAGGCCCGCTTGCTGTGAGGTTAGTCCTGATGGAGCGGGCCTGGTTCAAGGACCAGTCAACTTGGATGGTGGGTCCACCAGGTGGTGGGCCTGAAACTGGGCCTGCAGAGTTGCTATAGCGAAGAGTTCCGGTGGTAGTGAGCACCGTGGAGGTGAATCTAGTTGAAACCACAATGTAGTAGTCTTGAGCTGGTTGATCCGCTGTTACTAGAACCGAGTAAGATTGCCCAACGTGAACGTCAAGGGATGAGTAAGTAGTTTGAAGGGTGTGTGTTCCTTCCACTTCTACCAACTTTAATTTGTGGTTTGCTATGCGGAAGTTAAGTGAATGTTCCAGTCCCACATTGGATATTCTCAGCCTGTAAGTCTTTCCTGCATAGACATGACAAGTCATTATACTAACTCAACACTTCTACCATGTTTAATTTTTATGAGTCTTATTTGGGAAGGTGAACATGACAAGTAGCAACTAGCAAGTAGGTATTTTTCAATCAATAAATGAAGTAGCAAGTAAAGGTTGAATCATAAATGATTGATTTTGATACCTTGTTCCACATTGAAAGATGCTCCACCGGACCCACGGCCATTGATGAGGACTCCATCAGGGAATGGCAGCTTCTTACCGCTATCAAGTTGCGCCTTTAGATCCTGAACACACACACATGCACACTTAACAACTTTTATCCTAAATTAGTTTATTACTATAATTTAATATTTGATATTTTAAATAGTTAAAATTAATAGTTTATTTAGTCAGTTTATAATAAAAGGTAAAAACATTCAATATCATATATTAAGAAGTAAGAAATCCTTCAAAAAAGAAAGTAAGAAAGATATTTTTTGGGTTCGTTAGCGCGTCCTTAAGCAATAAGCAGATTGAAAAATTCAATAATAATAATCCTTAATAAAAAATAAAAAAAAGCACCACCGCAAAATAGGTTAGAAAATGTATACCGCTTTTGTTGAAAATCATGGTCTGAGTTCTGAAAAGTCCATTTTAAAACGGAAAAGGTGGTAATTACATAGTTTAAGAGTTCATTATTTCATATAATAGTTTGACTAAAATATCATTATATGATAGTTTTTTTTAAGTAATTAATGAGAATTATTATAAGTGAAAATACGAGGTGATGAGTGAGATATATAATATTAAATGAGTGTATAATTGAATGAAAATGTGATAAATAGTCTTAAATTTTTAAAATATCATCCTTTTAAAAAATAATAAAAAAGCTAAAATAATAACCATTTCGGAATAGAGAGAGTAATTGGGAACTCCTTTCTCTTTTGGCTCTAATGCTAATTAAGAACTTTAATTAATATATACACATTGTCCATGATTTTTTCTCTCTCATCTAATTTTTTTCGATGAATATCTCTCATTGTTTTGACAGATTTATGGTGTTAACAAAACATAACATTAGTAGTTAGTAGTTAATAATAGTGTATGTGAATGGTTATGGGGAAATTAATTGGGAATCGAGCCACTTGGACGACACGTAAC
The DNA here is from genome assembly GCA_030819835.1 of Acmispon strigosus. Taxonomy (NCBI): domain Eukaryota; kingdom Viridiplantae; phylum Streptophyta; class Magnoliopsida; order Fabales; family Fabaceae; genus Acmispon; species Acmispon strigosus. Next base: position 3,414,272 of record JAUAMA010000003.1, read on the forward strand.
GCAGAGCCAACTGTCCGAAGACAGAGAAATTAAATTACTTAGTTGTAAGGAAATTAAATGATGAGGGATTGGATTGGATTAGAATGAATAGATTAATACCGTGTGGTTGGAGGAGTACCAATCTCCAATGAGGACAGTGTAATCACCCGCAGGGTCATCGAATGGGACTGGAATTCTTGGCCTGCTGAGGATTCTAATGCCTCCAAAACCACCCGCAGCTTTGTGGAATGCAAGGGAGGGGAAGTAGTAGAAGCTCCCAATTTGATCCTTCACTTGAAGTATGTATGTGAAGTTCTTACCTGGTGGGATCGGGCATGTTGTTCCAAATACCCCATCTTCGTAAGAGTTCCTTCTCTGCTGCACCCCGTTCCTGCACCATCATCATCATCACCGAGGATCATATAAATATAAATTCTTTCATAATCACAAATACAAAACACATTTTTTACTTGGAGAGCCAGCCAAATGGAGTAATTCACATTTTCTTAATAATGGTTTTCATCTCCATATCCACTACTAACTAATATAATTTCTATTTCTAATCTAATGATTAATAAAATATAAATACTAAATTAATAATCATGAAAGTTTGCGTCCCATGATCACGTGTGGTGATTTTGCTTGGCCTTTCGGTGTGAATAAAGTTAAAAATATAAAGATTAATAAGTTGTTCACATATCAATTCCACCCCACATCACCAAGATAGGAAGAATAATTCTGTCTTCGTATTCGTATGAAGAGAAGAAAGGTAAATAAGTGATATGATTAATGATTTAATAAGAAATATAGAGATAGATAAAAGAAAAATGAAAAATTATTTATAAAAAAAAAATTAGAGTGTGAATAAATTATTAGGATCTGATTTGATTTGATTGGTGTTAAACTAATGAATTTTGAAAAAGAAAATAGAAAGTTTATAATGATAATAATAAAGCAGCGAGCGGTCCAGATCTGGATCCATGTCTGAGTGTCTGGCTGCAGAATTGGCGGGGGGTTCCAGCCACAAGGTGTGACTCAACCAACCAAACAAACAAACAAACATCCAAAATGTACTCACTCCTAAAGAGAATGCAATTAGGTAGGATACGAATATGATTAATGTGATGGATTTGGATTTGGATTTGGATTTGTGAAGAGAGAAAGAGAAACAACAATTTACCAGGAGAGGAGAAAGGGCTCGTCTAAGCTATTGAAGACATTGATGATGAGGTTGTCATTGGTAACAGAATGAATATCTGGACCTGGGAATTGTCCATTGATAAGTATTCCCTGCGAATGAATGGTTGGGTTAACTGGATCTATCGATGAAAAAATGAAGCAAATTAATTAATTATTAATTACCTGCTGGCGAACGTTAAGTGGATAAATGTCACCGTATGTTACATTCCAGTTGAAGAACCTGTAGGGATCTTCGGCCAGAGTAGTACTAGTGATAGCCAAGACTAAGAGAGTAATAATGCAGACCAGAGCGCTTCCAAATCCAATATTGTTCATGTTCATGTTCATGTGAGTGAGTGAGTGGTGAGTGTACCTAATTAATACTAATGGTTACTCGATCATCTATTGGTTGGAACTTGGAAGAGAGAGAGAGAGAGAGAGAGGAAGTTAAAAGGAAAGAGGAAGAATTGAGATGTAATGTAAGAAATGGGCTGGGGATGGATGGGATGGGAACACGTTTAAGTGCGGGATAGACAGACAGAGTGGAATGGGATCGCTATTCGCTAGCTGTAGCCGTAAAGGCTTCTTTAAATCAACACAACACAACACAGACGGAAAACTTGTACTCAATTTGAATTTACAACCAAACCACAATACTGCTTTTCTTTCTTCAATAACTGTTTTTTACATAATAATCCTTTAAAGCAAATGACATTTTTAGACTTCAGTTAATAATTTTACTTGAATAAGTATGAAAAAATAAACACTAGTTGAATCCACATATCTATTTAAAAAACGAAGGGGGTGTCGGTGGTGGAGTTCTCAAATTTGACTTGTGTGTGTTTGTCTTGTCTCCCACATGGGTTCGTTTTGATGCATTGCATTGCTTTGCTTTGTAAATACAACTGTGGGTGAGTTTTGTGTTGTGTTGATGGTTTGGTTTTGTATTTTCCTTCAAGGCAGGTAGGTCGCACATGTGACGAATTTATGCGCCATTCATTTTCAATCATTTTCTATCTCATTATTTATGGCATATGCAGATGCTTCATATTGTTTAGCTTATAATTCCCCTATTGGAGTTTCCATTTTCAACGCATGCCTTGTAAATCAGAACGTGTGGTGTGGTGTGGTCTAGTGAAGTGATGTGATGTGAATGGGCTGGACAACCAACATACGCGGTCGAAGTAATGTGAATCTGGACAATCAACTTAGTGATTATTTAATTAAAGCGATTTATGCGCCAATCATATTTAAAATAAGTAGCTACGAATTTTATATTTTATTGATTTACTTAAATATCATTGATCCACTTAAGATTAAGGTGATTTAACTCAAACGTTGCCTATGATCATTTAGACAATTAAGGTAAAATGATAAATACTTGAAAGGTAAATAAAAGCTCGAAAGTAAAGAAAAGTGAAGTAATGAAAAGAATACGGGAATTTGTAGATTGTATTGAGGTTGGTTGATTGTTTTTGTACAAATGACATATCACCTTAGTTATAGGGTGAATTCTAGCTAACTACAACGATTACAACGCATTAACCACACTCATCCACGTCTAAATATCTTACCCAGTTCTAAATCGTTGTTTGGTGCTTGCCTCTCTATCCTAGTAAGCTTGAAGGCTAGGTCTGCTATTATCGACGGGCTCCATGTTTAACAAATATCCATTTCAAATTTCCAACATACCAACACTTAGATTTGAATATTGAATAATTATTATGAGTATAAGCATTATCCTAAATTTTGGTAAGATTACTTGCTCAAAAATTCATTTCATATGTGAAGTTTATTTTTGTCGGCTTCTTCATTATCTACACTATTGCTAGCTCAAATGGCTAATGGTTGAACTTCACTCAGCTAACCCAGCTTCAACTACATTAACGATTAGTCGTTCTGTTTCATCCAATATTTTGGTGTCAACACGTTGCCTTATGCATCCTACTTTTTTAGCCGTTACGCACTAAACGCTAGGATGTAATGATGCTCGCCTATTCTTAAGGAAACTCAACGTTTCAATTCAAATATCGATTGAGTAATTATCACTTCAATCTTTAAATTTGAATTTCTTCAACAATCCTATTTGTTCATTACTCAAAGTGATACCTTTGCTTTTCTGTTATGTGATGCATCTCTTTTGCTTAAAAACCATCGCTTTCATCTTTCACATTCATCTGCCAATTTTGTGAATTCTTTACTCGTCACAGCATGCATGACAACAATGATTTACAAAATCATGACCATTGCTATAGTGATGAAGAATATTCTACTTCCTTTTCTCTTCACTTTCGTACCATGTTGATTCTTCTCCTCAGACTGTTAAGATCATGGGAAAATTCGAGAGAGGAAGTGATGGAGTAACTAAGACTTCCTCGGCTGCAGCCATCAATACTCTGACACCTTTCAATATCTCAAAGCAAGCCTTTCTCTTGGACTCGTACACTCAGAATCATGTTGAGTTCTTATTGATGCTGAAGGAATTCACCGCTCCTGGTGGCTTCCAACCCCCAATCACCTGCGACTAGTACTCGATTAAGAACTTCACTCGAAGTTTTAGAGCCTTGTCAAGTAGTCTTGGCACATGTGGCTATACCACATGGGTTGATCGAGTTGCCACGACTAGAGGTGACTATTGGAAAGAATAGGGTTCTATGACATGATCATGCTCTCCGAGCATGATATCCTTTGCGATCCAAACCTCTTGTTCAGCTTTAGAGGATCTACGGTTATCAATGAATTCATCTTCCTTTTAGGAATGATGTCGCCAACGCTTTTAGACGTGGCGATCATCCTCGGCTTGTTGGTCAACGAAGACAAGCTTCCTCCTGTGGCTGGAAATTTCCCAAGGGGAACCAGCAAATGGGAGCCAAATTCAATGGGAACAACATTTAGCATACCAATTTCTTAATTACTAATGCCAAAAGGTGAGGGCTCGTCTCTGATGTCAAACACAATGCTTTTCTGTTGTATTGGTTCTCTAACTATTTTATTTATTCCACCTTAGTGGTCATTGTTTCTCAATACTGCTACTTTGTCTCCACTGTTACTCCTGTAAATTATACACATTATCCTCCATTTTCTTGTTATTTTATATAAATGAATGTTAACATCCTTCAAACGTTGATAAATGAGAAAAGCTTAGTTATCAAAGTTGTTGGAGGCCCATTGTGGTTCCCCCATATTTGGAGAGGGTTTCTTGAAACAACAAGGGGCTAGACCAACTATTCAATCAAATGATATTGAGCATGATTCCCATCTTTTCTTGAGGAACAAGCAGGCTATTTCTTTGTAAAATTATGCTCAATTTTATATATGACAATTCCGCTAAGATCTCTTCGTTAGTTGGCGGAAGAAGCAGCTGCACAAATTGGTTTTTTAAGAAACATATCGAGAGATAACTGAATTTGGTCAGACAATATGAGGTTGGTAAACAATGATCGATTTTTTAGCAAGATACTGAATGTATCATCAAATATTCAATATAATTCCATGAGTTCTAATTTTATTGAAGTAATGAATTAAGCCAATTGAAAGGATCTTCTGATCAATTTGGGGATCATTCATATTCCATTAGGAATGGGAATTCAAGTATCACACATTGATCAATCAAAGAGAGATTAAACATATTTTCCTTAGATGGGCCTTGCTCCGGTAAAAAAAAATTAAAAAATCTACATTAGTAAAAACCTACATGTCACCATGTGACATAATCACTAAAATGGATCGCGAGACCAAAACCTCGCGTGCCAACAAATTAATAGATCCATATCAATGAAAATCTAGTTCAGGGACAAATATCAATAATTCAGGGACAAAAAACATATTTAACCCTATAAATAATTATCCATCCTTAAATTTCTTGCCAATGAACTGGAGTTCATTTAAAGATCAAAGAAGATTCAGATTGTTTAGAAAGAAAAAAAAGAGAAGACTCAGATTTACAAATTAGAGTAGTGCAAAAGAGTAGTGATGTGTAATCTACCATAATTAGTATTTTATCTAGTTACTAGTACTTCATTCCAACCTAGTTTTGAGTCCAACTTGCGACTAGTGTTCTGAGTTTTTTATATACTCAATACTTGTGGTCTTTTTTCCTAGAGCAGAGGGTGGGGGAGTTGGGTTGGAAGGGTTTGAACTCCGTACCTGAAACTTTTGTTCCTAAGCTTTTACACTTAAGCTACTGATAGGGGGTGCGATAAAAAGTTTAAAAAAAAAAAAAAAAACCTAGTAGGGGGGCCTCAATGTGCGATCCGAGGATATTAGTGTTCCTGCATTGAACGAATTTTGTTGTTGTGTATTTACTTGCGTGTGACATAGAGAACCCATAAGAACACTTGGTTCCCAAAGCGCATTTTCTAATAGGACCAGTAGCATGTTTGATTTCTCAGAAAAACATTATAGAATCACTTGAGACTAAAAGTTACAAATTTTAGGTTCTGAATAAACATGTATTAGATTCTCTGCATATCATGAAACCAAAAATCCACTATGCTCAACAAATACTTCTTTGGGTCTACTTTGGTGGAACAGCAAATGTACTGGGTCCATTTCTGTCATGCATGTACAATATACCACAAATTGATCACCACAGGCTTTTGCTTTATGCAAAAACTGTCAAACGCATCGAATCGGTTCCTTTTCATTGGTTGGCTTTATATGCCATCCTAGATCCAACTAATACGCCAACCTGCTTAAAACAGACTTTTTGTTTTCATTTTTTCTTTAAAAGATAGTGACTTCAAAATCGTCCTAGTTGGTTGATGGAGACTTCACCAGACAGTCAAACAGACGCCGAAACATACAGCATATTCTATTACCAAAACTCCTCTAGCAAATAAGTTATCACTCTATACCAGGTTCATAATGTGTATGTGGACTCACATGTACGCGTAAAAAAGATTCAGCTTGTAAGTTGTACTGAACAAAAAGCACTGGCTAAACGACAGACGAAAATCACAAGCAGAACAATGAATTGGTAGCAACAAGCCAACAAACATCCTCAAAGAGAATCGACTCAATAGTCTAATTTTAATTATGTGGCAGAACAGAGAGATCGCGAACCTGACGAGACTTGAAATTCTTTATTGAACTCTAGGGGATCCAAATCCTTGGTTGATGATAGCAACAAAGTCACTATCATTTGTCTCCCGCTTCCTTGAAAACAAAGAAAATGGCAGTCGCAATGCAGTAAGATTCAGTCATTCAGATCTCTGAATAATGAAAGCGCAAGATGAACAAGGTTACTCGATCAAACCATTCACATGTCCGAATTGAGCCCAAAAGATTATATAAGTATGACGGTTGAGGTCATCAAATGCCTGAATGTTACACTTGAAATAACTGTAAGGCATGTGGTGTATATTGACTTTTCACGCAAGAGCTGGAAGTCCGTCAAAATGATCCGGATCAAATAATTATATTTGAGGGTACAACACGCCCAATCATTTTCTAGAAGGACTTTCAGGAAGGTTAAGAGCTGTGACTCTAAACAGAAGCATTAAAGCAGAAAATAAATATGCACATAAACTTGAATTAGGACTTGTCCGACTCAGAATGTCCCTCGAGCAGCTGATTTACATCATATCGCAGCATGTCCACATATTCCTGCACAAGAAATTTAATTTTTTATCAGATTGCGCACAATCATCTCATCAAAGCAAAAGCTCAAAAAAAGCGGTCTGCGCATCAACATATCAAGGCAGTACAACAAGCAGCTAAGAGCACACAACCGACATTTCACATAATGAATACTTACACTGACTAGGCTCTCATTGCTGCATAACTCATCCAGAAGATCATTAGAAGCACTTCCACTGCCAGAAAGCCCGACAGCATTTTCAGCTACAGCACGGAAAACATCTGTAGGTGGATTAAGGTGACCAATCCTCTCTGCCACTGATTGAAGGTCAAGCTGGAAAAGATAGATTTCAGTTTACAGAAATAAATGGATAATATTGCTTAGGTATTTTCAAATAAAAAAAACAGGTGGAAGTGGGAGATTTGAGCCCGCAAGTGTTTGCTCTAAGGAGCAGTTTCATCTTCACAAAAATCTATTCAAGCCGAGACGTGTGAAATACACCAAAGAGGACTTCATCAATGAGAAAAATCTATAAATTCCAGCTTCCAGTAAACATATAGGAACTGAAGAGGACTTCATCTAGAGCCAAAATAAATGGCCAAAACAAAATTATGTGTTCTAACAGCTCATAAAAACAAATAATTGTATACACACCTGTATACTTCGATTATCAGAACCTTCATCTCTGTTGGGTGCACCGGGGTTTGGCTCTGTAGCAGAGAATAATGAGGGAGGATTACCCCCACCAAAGGCTCGAGATACAATAGGCATAATCTGTTGGAACATACTTGACAAGTCAATACCACCACCCTGCCCTCTCTCCATTCCAGCAAACATATTTCTGCCCATATCCTGACTGCCAACCTGTTGGACAATCTGATTGACAGTATTCATCATCTGTGGGCTCTGCGTGAACTGCTGCAACGTATTCCTCAATCCATCAGGTGAGTCAACTCCTGTTTGCTGTGAAACTCCTTCAAACAAACCATTCAAAGCAGGGCTATGTAAAAGCTGAGACATTAAACCTGCCACATCAACCTGGCTACTACTGGAGGGCACAGACTGGTGGGGTGTCCTATTAGTATTTCTCAAATTCACAGCAGATCCATGACTAGCGAGAGTTTGCAACAAATGTTGACCATCTGTTCTGGTCTGCTGACTTTGATTGATGGAAGAACCAGAAGATCCATCATCAGCACCTTTACCTAAAGGAGATTGAGGTCTTGTTCTCCTCTGTTTGGCACACAAATTTAATAAGGACGAGTCAAGAATATAGTCAGGAAATATGATAAAGCAGAACATTTAAATCAAGTCCATAAAAGCTCTGCTTCAGCACAAATGTGTCAACTTTACAATTCTATTACAGTTTATGTTACAGTTAACATAACACGCTCTATGAAGTTCAATATTCGTTAAGTATTCCATTTTCTTTACAGCATCTAGCTGCCTCCAAATGACTTGTTTTTCATTATTTTATCCTTTGAAATACATGTTCCCATATCACAAATAAATCAATGTTTCCCATTCTCCAACCCCAGGAGTAAAAAGTTCAGAAAAAATGTAAATGATTCCAAAAAAAATATAGGCATGCCCCACACAAAATAACTTTAGTGAAGGGAATGGAAAGGGGACACATTCACTCATCATGTGGATGGTGCCAGGACAGGGACACTTAATCTTCATAGGATGCGGAGCATGGTAAATAAATTTGTCCCAATCATGTCAAATAGAAACCTCATTTTTAAAAAAAAATAAAAAATCCCCAAATTGAATTGCACTCTTGGAAGTGCAACAAAATTAGCTTCAACAGAACATGTTCAAAATTTCTACATCATACTAGCTTCCAAATTATGAAAGCATACTAAAAAAATTCAATGTTAAGCTGAAGAATAGAACGCCTTCCCATGGAATGAGATTCATAGCTACAGTTCATACAGACACATCAAAGCACAAGCAGAACATCTAAGAAGTTATCTGACCAACCATTGTATTAAAAGTTTAAAACAACCACACTCTAAATACTTCAGTTTCTAATTAGTACAGAGTAAAAATATTTTATTCACTCACCAAGATACAAGCCTAGACACAATATCTGAATCCAAAGGCTACGTCACTTGTGCTACTTTTTAATTTGGTTATTTTATATAAATACATACAGGAAAGTATAATGCGTTCTTGCAGATAAAATAGAGTTAGATGGAGGGAACTGCTGCAGCAAGTATTACAGAATGTAACGTAAAAAAAAGGAAAATAAATAAATTCAAAGGGAGGAAGAAGACTGATCCAGCAACCTTTCAAACACTGCAAATATCATGCCACGTCAATTGGAAATTTCAGGCTTCTTATTCACAAAAGATTACCAATAAGCTTACCTTACGCTCCAAACCACCCACACCCAATCCTAGTGGAGCAGCTTTGGCAGGTTCGGTTCCATCTTTTCTTTCGACTACTGATGGAGCATCCTGTACTTTTTCTGATATTACTATTGTTTCTCCACTAGAACAACTTGGTAAATCTTGATTGGAAGAGCTTGAAACAAATTTGTCAACCAAAACATCTCTCTCTTCATTACTATAGGTATGGATTGCCTCGGTTTGGGGCTGGTTGTGATTGAATAACAGTTAGTCAGTTAAAATCAATCCTTGTAGCAGACGGATATATCATAAGGTATGGGCAAAAGTCTTACCTGCTCCATTCCACTTTCAGAAGTGCCACCAACTGAGGATGCACTGGCAGCCCCACAGCCATTCTCCGTGGTATCTTGCTGTTCGTCTCCCAGTGCAGGTCTTGATTCAGGCCCAGAAGACAAGTCCCTATTACTTGATTCCATTTGTCCTGATTCAATGCAAAATAATTTTGAAACTAAATGATACTGTATAGAGACTCAAACATAAAATGAATTAATAAATTGGTAACCACCTGACAGAACTGTGTTATTTCCTTGCATATTACCAACAGAGTTCCGAAGGCGAGAATGGATTTCAGCTAAAACAGATGAAAAAGGAGCTGAATCATGTGGTGGCTGTGACGCAGGAACACCAGATCCAATTTGCGTGCTACCAGCACCTCCAACACCAGGAGGGTGTGATGGGAGGGTTACTGATACAGCATTACGAACAGGTAATACCCGTGTTGAACCTGACTCACCAGAGCCAGGCTCATTACGGTGTTCACTTCTTGTCCCTTCCCCATTATTTGGCCTAGAACCAATTGCTGAAACTATTGGCGCAAGAGAGGTACCTGGTAAGGAACAAAATAAATAAAAGCTGTATAGTTCATAGGTACAAGCACAGTTAGATTTATTTACCAGCATGTATGTGAATGTTCACGTTCCTAGGAGCACTTCCAATACCAATTGTACCTAAAGTTGCAGGAGTTGAAGATGGAACAGGACCACCAAAGAGGGAACTTGTCTGTAGAGGAAATGGCTGAAAAATAGCATAATATCAGCAGAATCAGAAACGATCAATATAAAACCCATCGACCAAACCACACAGATAAAGACATGGTTCATTAAAGTGATCATCAAATATGCTGCAAACATCAATGGTGGACTTGCTTGATTTGAGCATTCAGCACACACTATTACTCATGCCCAGTGAAATGACCAAGATTGCACAACACAAATTAGGTATTAGATTTCAGATTGTTGAAAATTTTGAAACCAACAATGTCGGAAACATAGTAGTCAATCGCGCGCTATAGCGGCGTAGCGGCCTCCTGCCGCTATGGGGATGAAATTGCGTCGCAGATTGAGATCACGGCAGGAGCGGTGCGTTTCGCGGCCAAAATTGCGGAAAATCTCACCAGGTCGTGGCGCTAGAGCAAGCAGATAACTGGAACTTGCAGAAAAACCCAAATTGCCCTCAAAATTTTAAAATTAGGTTAAACTTTGAGGGTACTTTTGGGATTTCGCTGAAGAATAAGTGAATCGCGCGTTTCGTCTTTTTTGTTTTACATTTAGACTTGTGTTTCATCTTTCAGTCATCTCTGCAATTGAGTCGACCAGCACCGTGCGACCTCCTTCAGCCACCATCGACCAGCACCCATGGCCACGGCGCGACCCCTGACGAGCACCGTCCTTCCAGCGAAGGCTGTGCGGTGACTTTTGGGCTATCTCCAGCAACCACCGCCCCTGTTTCCCTTAGGCATCTGCTCTGTAACACTCCAATTCTAGGTCAGGGGTCACATTAGTAACCGAACGAACCTAGGATCCAATAACCAAACAATCAACCAGTAATAATTAGGATCAAAAGAGAGATTCAACCACAACCACAAATAAGACTTGACCCTTCTAAAACCGAGTTACCCTTACCGTCATACGTAGTATTGCATAGGCTTCGTGTCCAACCTTGCCTGTCTTGCTCGATCATGGAGAAGAGGAAAAAACAGCACTTGCACTTCTAGGGCTTGAAGGAGAATCGGCTACGGTGTATAAGGAAGTGCTGAAAATGTGTGGTAAAACTCTAGGGAGAGAAGAAAAGAGATGGAAAGATAGAATCAGGACAAGCTTTAAGCCATGGTTTAGACCCTAACCCTTCATGAATATAAGACCAAAGGAGTGCACAAGAACACTACAAGAAATTGCTCACCATGCACTCTTGAAAGGAAGGAAAAGAAAGAACACTTGGTCTCCAAGGAGAAGAAAAGGACACAGCCAACAGAGAGAAAAACACCCTCAAATAATTTTCACGATGCCTAAGAGTTGTTATTTATATTAGATGAAAAACCTCAAGATAAGGAGCTTCTTGATTCCCACTTAAAACAACAAAACAACTCCCTTTAGATATATATAGATATATATATGTGTGTGTGTGTGTGTAAAACACGCCTAACCTATCTATAAACAGCAGTTTTTTTTTTTATTGATATAACCACTAAAAATAACCAATATCTATATCTCTTTATTTCAGATTTTTAACCAATTACGAACTTTCTTATATCTTAAACAAACCAATCTTGAATTATTGAAGATATAATTACCTTAAAACATTATATCTAAAACTTTCAAACTCAAACTCTTTAATCTGATGACAAGATAAAATAGGATAACAACCAATTAAACAAAAACAAAAAACGCATATATACGGCCACTGCCGTTTCCCGCATATCTATTATTATTTTATTTTTTCCTTTTAATAACTAACTAATATTAGTTACGGTTGTTTATATATATCTAGATTTCTTTTCTTTGGACAACTAATATATGTTTCAATTATTTTGATCTCAAGGCACTCACACTAGTAGATATATTTTCTAGAACAACTTCCAAACCACACCACAATAAGTCAAAAGCCAACAAAGACTAAGCCATATTATTATATAATTCAGGTACCCAAAAATAATTTAAAAGATTGAGGGTCTTACATGCTCTGTTTTTTATCTTACTATTCCTCCATTTTTCTTTTCTTTCTTTTCCTCTTTAATTTTCTATTCTCAATCATCTTATTTCATTACCCTTCGGTTCTCTCCTCTTCCAACATGGCATCCTCCTCCTCTCTTCTCTATCATTTCATCATGTTATGAATTTTAAGCTATATTTATCATTTTTTAGTAATTATATGTATATACTATTAAACTATTAATTATATAAAATTATATATGAAAAATCAGGATAGCGGCCATCCCGCTATCCCACTTTTGGGACCGGCCGCTACGTGCCACTATCCGGGATCGACTACTATGGTCAGAAAGACACAAGAAAAAGTCTGACTCCATTGTTAGATTACAATATTTATGATAGAACCCAAAATGATTCATGGGCCCAAAAGAATGTTCAAGCTGATCCAGGTTTACATAGGCCTAGAATATGGCCTGTGTACACTAGGAGAAACAGAATTGAAAAGGCTAACAGAGCATGATGAGGTGGCAGAGAGAGAGTGAGAAAGAAAAGGTTGAGTGATAGTTAGTTACGGGATTTATGGGTGTGTGAGGTGTGTGTCCTTATAGGCACAGCCTAGCATGAGAGTGAGTATGAGTGGAGAATATTGCAGTTTTGCAGAATGGAGAATGCTAATTCTCTATAGGAGCATAGCTCTGGACAGTAGCCTCCTACTGTATTTTCCCTTTCTCAGTATCAATAATATACATCGTTTACCTCTTTTTCCCTTATTTTCTGTGTTGGCCTGTAACCAACTGGTCCGACCTGCCGGATTCTGCGAGGAAGAAACCAGTGCTAGGAGGTGTGACAATTCTGACGAATGCCACTGAAGAAGATGGAAGCCAAAGTAGCTGCTCTGGAAAATGAAGTTGCTAACCTACGTGCAACACTCAACACAATGCAATTGAAGGCTGAGAGTAACCAGGAACAACTATTGGCGATGCTGAGCCAGAGTTTGCAATTGAAACAGACTGATGGAGACAAGGAGACAGGCAGTAGCGGAAACAAGAATCGGAATGGTGGGGAAAGAGGAGATTCCGGCGGACCGACGTTTGGCTCAGGATGGTTGAAGCTGAATGGAGAACTGTTGGACGAGTTTCGTCAATCAGTGAAGAAGGTCGAACTGCCGATGTTCACTGGTGAAGACCCTGCTGGATGGATTGCTAGAGCAGAGGTCTATTTTCATGTCATGGAAACCAGTCCTGAGGTACGAGTGAACTTAGCCCATCTTTGTATGGAGGGATCTACAATTCATTTCTTCAATTCCCTGCTGCATCTGGATTCTGGTTTGACTTGGGAGAAACTCACCCAAGAGTTGCTTGAGCGTTATGGAAGCACTAGTGAGGGAGATGTCTTTGAACAATTGTCTTCACTCCAGCAGAATGGTTCAGTGGACACTTACGTTCTGGAATTTGAACGTTTAATAGCCCAGATCCCAAAATTACCAGATGAACAATATTTTGGGTATTTCATCCATGGGTTACGCGATGATATTCGTGCGAGAGTGAGGAGTATGCGTGCAATGGGGCCGTTGCCACGTTCACGTCTCATTACATTGGCGAAGGCGGTGGAGAACGAGTTGCAGGGTCGCAATCGAGTTGCCACTGGGTCGAAAGGTATGGGTCCCCGATTCGGGTATGGATCGGGTCAATACAATAAGTCGACCAGCCCCACTCTGAATGGGCCAGTTTCTGTGGGTCGTGAACAGGGTCAAGGCTGGGTAATGATCCAAAACAACGATGAAAAACAGGGGCGGCTACCAGCGACAGAAAAATCACGTGCAACACGGAAGGATCGTGGAATCCGCCATCTTCCATACCAGGAACTCTTGGAAAGAAGGCAGAAAGGATTATGCTATAAGTGTGGGGGGAAATTTCACCCCCTTCACCAATGTCCGGATAAACAGTTGAGAATAATGGTGTTAGAAGAATCTGAGGAAGAAGGTGAAGCGCATGCTTTGATTTCAACGGAGATGGAAGAAGAGGACCTGGAAATTGATGGTGAATGCACTGTATTGAGCCTGCAGACAGGTACTGTTCAACCCCAGACAATGAAATTGGAAGGTGCAATTAAGGGAGTACCCATTGTGATTTTAGTTGACAGTGGGGCAACACACAACTTCATTTCTAAGAGGTTGGTTCAAGCCATGGGATGGGAAGTGGAATTCACTAAGGAAATGAGAATTCGTTCGGGAGATGGTCATAAGGTTGTAGCCAAAGGAGAATGTAAGCAGGTGGAAATTGAATTAGAGGGAATTAAATTATTTGTGGATACCTTGCTGTTTGATTTAGAAGGCATTGATGTGGTTTTGGGCATGTCGTGGCTGGCTACCTTAGGAGAAATGGTGGTGGATTGGGGAAAGCAAACTATGAGGTTCCAACACAACAAGGAGTGGGTCATGGTACAGGGACAGAGCAGAAAACATACTGCACAAATAGCTTTACAAAGCTTTGTGGGAAACACATGTAAGTGGGTTGAGGAATGGTTTTTTGCCTCTGAATTGGTGCCCCAGAACAGAGATTCACAGACCACAGAGATGACGAGTTTGACTCCAATTCAGAAACAGCAGCTTGACTATTTATTGGAGCAGTTTGCAGAAATTTTTACAACGCCCACTGGACTACCACCAAGGCGACAAATAGAACACAGAATCACCCTGTTGGAAGGACAAGGTCCGGTAAACGTTCGACCCTATCGCTATTCCCATCATCACAAAGATGAAATAGAAAAACAGACCAAAGAATTACTGCAAGCAGGGTTAGTACGCCACAGTCAGAGTGCTTTTTCTAGCCCTGTTATTCTGGTGAAGAAGAAGGATGGATCGTGGCGAATGTGTGTGGATTATAGGGCTTTGAATAAAGCAACCGTGCCGGATAAGTTTCCAATTCCCGTGATTGATGAGTTGCTTGATGAGTTGCACGGAGCTATGTATTTTTCCAAGCTTGACCTCAAATCCGGGTATCACCAAGTGTTGGTGCGAGGTGAAGATGTCCACAAGACGGCGTTCCGCACACATGAGGGGCACTATGAGTATTTGGTAATGCCTTTTGGCCTGATGAATGCTCCGTCTACGTTTCAGTCCCTAATGAATGAGGTGTTTCGAGCCATGCTTAGAAGATTTGTGTTGGTTTTCTTCGATGATATACTGGTATACAGCCACGATTGGCCATCCCATCTTCAGCATCTTTCCACAGTGTTGAGGATCTTACGTGACCAGAAGTTGGTTGTCAACAGGAAGAAGTGCGCTTTCGCTCAGTGTTCAATAGAGTATTTGGGTCATGTGGTTTCCCAACAAGGGGTGACTATGGATCCTGCCAAGATTGCTAGTATCATCAATTGGCCAACTCCCAAAAATGTGAAAGGTGTGCGAGGCTTTCTGGGACTTACCGGATATTACCGGAAATTTGTCAAGGACTACGGGAGGATAGCACGTCCCCTTACGAAGCTGACCAAGAAAGATGGATTCACCTGGAATCCTAGAACTCAGCTAGCATTTGACACTTTGAAGACAAAGATGACAACAGCCCCAGTTCTTGCACTACCTGATTTTTCACAACCTTTCATCATTGAAAGTGATGCTTCGGGCTGTGGAGTAGGGGCAATTCTTATGCAGAATTCTAGACCTGTGGCTTTTTTCAGCAAAGCCTTGAGTGACAGAAATCAGACAAAGTCAGCATATGAAAAGGAATTGATGGCAATTGTTTTGGCTGTGCAGCACTAGCGTCCTTATTTATTGGGTAGGCAATTTATTGTATATACTGATCAAAAGAGTCTACGGCAGCTATTGCATCAGCGAATTTCCACCATGGACCAACAAAATTGGGCTGCCAAGCTTTTGGGGTACCAGTTTGACATTGTTTATAAACCAGGGGCCACGAACGGAGGGGCAGATGCTTTGTCCAGAATGTACGAGACAGGGGAGTTGCATTCTTTAATTTCTTACCCTGTGTGGATTGACGGAGGGCAGTTAATTGAGGAGGTTCATCAAGATGAGGCTTTGGCTACTATCATTGCAGCACTCAAAGCAAATACCACAAGTAAACCTGGTTTCTCATATAGAGAAGGGGTTTTATACTATGAAGGGCGCTTAGTAATTTCAGCTCAGTCCATGTGGATCCCAAAGCTGCTTCACGAATTCCATGCCACCCCTCAAGGAGGGCATTCGGGTTTTTACCGTACCTACAGGAAGTTGGCTGCCAACATCTATTGGATAGGGATGAAACGAGTTGTTCAAGAATACGTCAGGAGTTGTGATGTTTGTCAGAGGCAGAAGTACTTGGCAACTACTCCCGGTGGATTATTACAGCCTCTACCTATTCCAGAAAAAATTTGGGATGACTTATCCATGGATTTTATCAATGGACTGCCAAAGGTGAAGGGAATTGACTCGGTGTTTGTGGTCGTTGACCGCCTATCCAAGTATGCTCATTTTATTCCCCTCAAGCATCCGTACACAGCTAGAGTGGTAGCAGAACACTTTGCCAAGGAAGTGGTCCGTTTACATGGAACACCGAAGTCTATTGTAAGTGACCGCGATCCTATCTTTGTGAGCAACTTTTGGAAGGAGTTGTTCATGTTGCAGGGAACTCACCTTACCATGAGTACAGCTTATCATCCCGAAACGGATGGACAAACAGAGGTCGTTAACCGTTGCTTAGAGACGTACTTACGGTGTTTTATTGCTGACCAGCCACGGACATGGATCCAGTGGTTGCACTGGGCGGAGTATTGGTATAATACTACCTTTCATGAGTCCATTGGGGTCACCCCATTTGAGATCGTTTATGGGCGCAAACCCCCAACTTTACTTCGATTTGCTGTCGGAGAAACCAAGGTAGAGGCTGTTCAGCAGGAGTTGTTGGATCGGGATGAAGCCTTACGACAATTAAAAGGCCACTTACTCAGAGCACAAGTTAGGATGAAGGCTCAAGCTGATAAGAAGCGACATGACCAAAAATTTGAAGTGGGGGATTGGGTTTTTGTGAAATTACGTCCACATAGACAGCAATCCGTAGCTCATCGAATCAATCCTAAATTGTCTGCTAGATTTTATGGACCTTTCCAAGTGTTGGAATGCATTGGTTCAGTTGCTTACAAGCTTCAACTACCTGACAGCTCACGCATTCATCCAGTGTTTCATGTGTCCTTACTGAAGAAAGCAGTGGGAACTTGCCAGGTTGAGAAAGACCTTCCTGAGAGTCTGTCTGGTGAAATTGTTGAGACAGCAGAACCAGAATTGGTGTTAGCTAGCAGAACAGAGTCTCGGCAGGGCGACGAGGTGAAGCAGTGTTTGATCAAGTGGCAAGGCAAATCAGAAGATGAAGCAACATGGGAAGATGAACTCACAATTCTCAATCAATTTCCAGCTTTTAACCTTGAGGACAAGGTTGTATCTCAAGAAGGTGGAATTGATAGAACCCAAAATGATTCATGGGCCCAAAAGAATGTTCAAGCTGATCCAGGTTTACATAGGCCTAGAATATGGCCTGTGTACACTAGGAGAAACAGAATTGAAAAGGCTAACAGAGCATGATGAGGTGGCAGAGAGAGAGTGAGAAAGAAAAGGTTGAGTGATAGTTAGTTACGGGATTTTTGGGTGTGTGAGGTGTGTGTCCTTATAGGCACAGCCTAGCATGAGAGTGGGTATGAGTGGAGAATATTGCAGTTTTGCAGAATGGAGAATGCTAATTCTCTATAGGAGCATAGCTCTGGACAGTAGCCTCCTACTGTATTTTCCCTTTCTCAGTATCAATAATATACATCGTTTACCTCTTTTTCCCTTATTTTCTGTGTTGGCCTGTATCAATTTACCAATCTGATCTTGTTCTCAACCACACGGTTGTTTGAGAAGAGATGATCCAAGTCCATAGGTTTTCTTTTTGTACCAAAGAACAGAGAGCAGGTGAGAGCCGAGAGAAAGAGCTAAGTAAGCAAGGATTTAGGTTGAATCCCAGATTCTTTAGACTGGAGAGGAAGAACAGAGCTGATATGGGGAAAAGAATGGACTCCCAAAAGAAGAAGAAAAAACACAATCACAATATCTCATGCATCTTGGGAATAAAAGCAAAAAAAATTAACGAAACACATCAACAAAATAAAAATATATTAATTTATATATTCAAATTCAAAGACTAATTTTTTTTAGTGTTGATATGATGAATCCTAGTTGGCTTTATTTAATACATTCTGTGGTTCATATCTAAGTAACCACTTATTTCAGCTCCCCAATGATACAGGTTACATAATTTGACCTCCAAAGAAAGTTGACATCAACTTAGCCTCTCAAACATAGAAAGTGACATCAAAAGCGTCCTTCTACTGCGAATTAATGGGGCTTCTAATTGAGCAATTAAACTGATTTAATTTCTATGACTAAATTGAACTCACTTTCAATGATGACGGACTAAACTGGTGCCAACTTTCTTTGGATGACCAAAGAGATGTCACATATATCTTTGTGGGACTAAAACAAGTGTTTACTCACCATAATTATATGTGTAGATACTAGATACCCTTTCAAAAGCAACTTACGATGCTCAATAGAGAACTTAACTAACTAAACCAAGTCCTCTCTGCCTTCTCTCACAAAAAAACTGGGAAGCATAGCTTCATTGTTGATTTTTCTTCAATTTCCTTGCCTCTAATCTAGCCACTTTTGAAGACATCTTTCCCCTAATTTTCCTCTTTTTTTCTTACAAAAGTTCATTTTTCATCTAAAATGTTATCTGATTTCTCCTTCCTTCCAGTATTTAGCATACACAGTAACTTGCTATATACCAAATATAAACAAATATAATCGGATTTATAACAATCCTCAGTCATTCTTTTAATCCATTCTTACACATACTATGTATTGAATATTAGTTTATATTGTCTGAAGCCATGAAAATCTTAAGCATACAGTGTAATATGTTAAGAGTACATCTGAATATCAGATTTTTTTTACTCAAGCTCCTGTTGGAGTTTTCAGAGAATAGGAGAGAGAGAGAGAGAGAGAGTTCTGAAAATAGGGGAAATTGTGTTATTGAATATCTGAATGTTACAAGGATGACACTGACTAACTAATCTTAACTGACTTAACTTGTCAACTAAGTAACCTTGACTTAGTGACTAACTTTGACTTAGTATTTGAATTACATACTCAACAGTTCCACAATGAACATTTTTGGTGAACAGCATAACTAGGACGCGGTTCTGAAATTAAAGTGGTTATCAGCTGTGTTTCTTTCAATCTTCAAATTCAACGCATTACCAACAATCTATTTGCAGTTAAACCAAGCTATTCATGTATAAGTCTCAAATTTCAGTTTTGAAATATCAAACCATACATAGTTTATTGCATGTTAATCAACTTGAATACTTGATTGCAACATCAGCTAATGTGAAAAGTTCAAAATAAATGACAAACCTGCACCATTATAGGATTTGGCCCTGATGGAGAAATATAAACTGCTGGTCCAGCATTAACAGCAGATTCTGCCTGAAATTGGAATATGATCATGAACAATACACAATAAAGTAAGCCAGATCCACTTAAGAAAAGAATCAAAACATACAGAAGACCGTCCCATACGCAGTGTCAACATTGTTCGGCCAAGTTCAAGTAGAAGTGCACCCAAATGCTGCATAGCAAGCCCTATCTGCACTGACTCTGACTGTATTTGACCCCTTATACCCAGGTCGGTAGAAACTCCCTCTCGCTCTAAGCGTCCTGCAATATGCTAGAGTTGCAAAATTACAGGTAAAACGTAATCAGATGAGAACGAATGAATATAGTTAGTTAGTTCATACTACCAAATCCTGCAATAAAAAATATACTTCATTATGATAACAAAAAAAATTAGCTGAACAGAGGTACTTCTAAATCACACTCAAAATGCCAAGTTATTATGACCATGTAATACTTCCTCCAATCAGAAATATACAGAGTGAAACAATCAAGCATTTGAGATAGTACTGGTTAAGAGGGAAGCAAATTTATTTTGTCCATTGACCAAAATAAGGACTATTTTAGGATTATCCTCTGCAAGTTCAATCAATTCCTTTTTTAAAGTAAATCTATAACACATAAGTCTTCTTGCCAGTAAAATGTATACTCTAGACAACAAATATCCTACAATTGCAAATGGAGGAGAAAAGCAGAATATTTTTAAATGGGATGTGTAGATTACAGATAGTGCAGCAACAGCTTGACTACTAAGCAACTGTTCTGCACGATGCAATACAGTGCTTAATGCTTCAAGTGTTGGCAATCCTTGTGTATTGGAAGGCAATTCCACTCTTTGATCTCCAGGGTTGGTCACAGAAAGATTTGGCTGATAACCTACACAAGCAAATATAAGTATTTCAACGTCTGTTCAATTTAAAATAAAAGGGCAACAATTTCAATATCATCACCATTTTGTGATAGTGTCTGTTGCATGCGATTTATAAACTCAGACAGCGTGCTCAATGAATCAGGAATCGGCTGAAATGAAGGGAAAATGTTATAATAAAAAACAAAAGGCATTAAAATTAATGAATAATAAATTAAGAGGGTATGCATTATGTTCCTACTGCATTGAGAGAAGGAAGGGGTATGGCTCCTGCAGCCATAGGAATCTGAACAACTTGAGGCATAGAATGGAATGCCTGACCAGGAAATGTCTGTCCAGACGGTGCCTGATTTCCTGGTAGGTTTTGACTTGCAGCATGCACTCCTTCAGTTTCATTCCCCGGTGGAGCCTGACCAGATAGATTCAGCCCCAGTTTAGATACACGACAACCTACTTCAAAGGACATATATTGCAGGATACATGTAACAGAACATTTATCAATTTGAGAGGACAAGTGTTCTGCACTAAATCTATTTCCCAAAATAAACTGATAACAGCACATAAGAGGATTTAACCATGGCATGATAGTAGCAAAAGGAAAAATAAAAATCTACCATTGTACCAAAAATATGGAAAGTAAAGATTCTAAAATTAGATGAAGAATTATTCGTATGATACTTGAGATTTGGCACTGTTGGAATAGTCGGTGAAAATTATATATTGTGCACTAAGAAACACAAGCCTCCTGAAATAGATAATACAACTTCTGAAGGCTTGCTTCATAAGCTATCTAAGCAGATGAAATTGAAAGGAAAAGTAGAGGAACCTAACCAATTAACATGCACTGTTGAAAGGAGAATCTCAAAATAACAGATAAAAACAAAGAAAAAAATGGCTGTGAAATCCATTCAGTGTAATTCATTTGTAAGAAAATTATAAGAGAATGATAGACAATATAGCAATACAGGGCCATCCTTTCACGCAAAAAGTGATACTCACTGAAGAAGTCTGTGTAGCATTAGAAACATTAACTGTGCTCTGGCCACCATTTGCAATAGTATTCAAAACTGTCCCAATAACCTGAAAACATGATACAACCAACATATAATGTTTCTTAAGCAATACCAAAGCAAACCATTGCAACCACCTATCAAAAAACATATTAGGGCAGAAAACAAGGATATGAACTACTCAAAATAGATGAAAGTAACAAAGTAACGAACCCGAGTTAGGTCTTGAACAATGCCTTCACCTTGCTCCCCCACGTTAAAAGTCCCAAGAACAACACTGTGTGAAATTTGCCCAACACGGTTACGAGGAACCCCTGAGCCTGTATCATTTCCTTCCAAATAATAAAATTTATAATCAGCATTTAGTACAGGACAACAGAAACGTGACCTACAAAAATTATTAAAACCTGTCATGAGAAAAAGAAAAGGACCATGAGTTACACCTCGGTTACCATTTGTGCCAGTTGGCTCAGCAGATCTCGTACCAGACGCCTGTGACTGATTAGGTTGTCTTTCAACTAAATGCAACGTATGCCCATTCTCAACATCTTTAAAGGTTAAGGATTATGTTCTAAAATAAATAGATAAGCACCACAGTTTGATTTCAAACAATAACCCATTTCATCAAATATGAAAAGTTTTACTTCAAGCCACAGAATTTCGCTCTGCCATGATGCAATCCAAGTTTTTTAAAAGCGAGAGTATTAAGTATTCAATACAGAGAAGATACTGAATGAAAATAATGCAATTTGCTTGAAAGATAACCAAATCACCTTAACTAAGAAACGTCCAGATCATGGATCTAATTAAAAGAAAATCAACAATTTGAAAGGATACGATACTCAGAAAGAACATGCTCATCCTTTAACACTTTTCCTCTAAAAATCAGCCGTTGCTGATTAACTGGAAGACCAATTTCATTAGCAATTTTCTCTTTGAACGCCGAAACGGGCATCTGAAACAATTTTGGAGTTATATTCTAACTTAGAGATAGTACCAGAAGAAAGGACTTGAAAAACACAAGAATGAGAGCAATGGAGATTATAGCTAACATTCTTGTCCACTTGAAAACTGAAGATGCGGGAGTCTAGAGTCTTGATGTTAAGCTGAACAGTTGAGTCTGAAGACTCTGCTGAAGCATTGCCACTACTGGAGCCCTCATTGGAGCATTGATCCGCCATGCTGTTGGTTCAGCTACAAAGTCTTGGACCAAGGAAGGAATACAGCAGAACTAACCGCAACAATATGATACCAAAGTAACTGCAACACAATGCAGATGTAGAATCCAGAGATATTTCATCCAAGCATTAGAAGATGACCTAACAAGAACTTCCCAACCATATGTATATATGCACACCGTGCTTGTATGACCAGTGATATATATCTTGATTTTCAGACATCAATTACAAAATCCAGTAAATTACTGAGTATTACAAAATTTATTATATATCTGAGTATTACAAGCACTATTAAAAAGCTATCAGATATCAAAACTGATTGAAAATATGAATAATAATAACAATGAATAACAAAAACAGCGATTCGAGATGACAGGGAAAAACATGTATTGAGTAGTGAGAGCAAGGAAAGGAGAGAGAATTGGAAGGAGAAAAGGGATCTGCGTATGGAAGATTCTAGACATGAAGAAACTCACCGGAGATGGAGGCGATGATCTTTCCGGAAACAAGAGAAGAGAAGAGAAGAGATTGAGACTCTTCCTTCCTGGTTTACAAATAAATAAATCCCTTGAATTAAAATATAACCTAAATAATAAATAATAATAATAATAAATACAATACAATACCTATGTGCTCTCTCGATTCAGCTCATTTCCATTTTACCTTTTCATTTTTTCTTGTCAGCGAAGCGATTACACAACACAGAAGATGCAACAAGTCGCCTCTGGGTCTTCAGGGGGACTGGGCTGCCTACACTTCGGCCCATTCAATTGACCCCACCAATCTTAATGTATAAAATATCAGATTCGACCCAAAAAAAATATATCAAAAAAAATTTGACAAATTATTTAGCATAAAATATATCTTTATTTTAATTAAAATTATTATTCCCCTTATGTGGCATGATGTGTGTAACACCTCTACATAGCTCTCAGTGAGCGGTGTTACCAAAGTAGTTTAAGTCGTGTGTGGTTACATCATCAAGTGTGGTGCGAGAAGTAAAGTTATATTACAGACCGACTAACCGAAAAAGAGGAAAATACATCAAGGCTATGAAATCCTAGAACTAGACTCCATAAGACTGATATACTCTCTTGTGAACTCCACGCAGGGAGCCCACATAAAAAGCCATGTACCAAGACCCTACCCTTCCCTTAACTATATACAGCCCTACTTACCAAAAAGAACACCTACCCTGAGCCCAAACTGCCTAAGCCTCCTCCTCCTGCTCCTCGGGGTCCTCCTCGGGCTCGCCGTCAGATCCCTCGAGCCATCTAGCACCACCCCCGCCTGGGGCCTCTCCATCAGAGTCAGTGAGGTCGATCATGGGCACGTCTACATCGATGACGGTGGTGGAGACTGTCGTCACGACCTCGTACAATAGAGGTACGATCCGGAAGGGTTCCATCGGGATGGGGGTGTAGTCTGAGGTTAAAGGAGTAGAAGTCTTCGCCTTCACCTCGAGGGATGGAGGGCGTGGAGAAGCAGCAGCAACGGGGGGTGCTAGGATAGCGGTTGTCCCAGACGCCGAGGCGCCAGAACCGTCGAAGAGAAAAGTGGGGGGTAAGGGAAAGTCGTAAGTGAAGCGGTAGATCTGTCGTCCCTGCGATGTGCCGAAATGGTCTGTCTTGTCGTCAGCCACCCGACCTGTGTACCGGGCTCGCTATGTCAGCATGTCTACTGACCATGACGTCGGGTCGTCTCGATCAATGAAGTGTAGGGTCGCCTCCCCTAGTGGAGGTAGGCCTATGAACGGGTCCACCGATGGTCTGCCTGGCATGGTCTGTTGGAGCGCCCGCGATCCAACCAAAAACGCAAGGAAGAAGGGTCACTTACAAAAAATAATAGCAAGGTCTAATAAGCAATCAAGCAATATCAAACAAGTATCAATCAGCAGGTACAGGACTACAGTTATAAGACTCGGGCGGTCGAAGACCCTAGGACTCCTATATGCACGCACAACCCTTGTTGTACAAATTTTTTTTATTCGGATGTAGCACCGAATCCCGCAGGCAGGTGGGACACTCAACCGAACTCCACACGAACTAGAAAGTAAGGCGGTCAGTCGGAAGTTGCCTCTTACACAAGAACATTATGTATAATGCCCCGATAGGGTGCATCTCTAGTCTGTGACTCTGTAAAGCCCGAACCATGACGACTTCAAAGAATGCTTGACACGACATGAAGACAATAACTCAAATTTAAGGCTTAGCCGTCCGAAGACGTGGCCTAACATAGCTTCATAATTAACAATAATCATGTAGAGCATACATACATATCTAAAACAGATATAAATCATGTCGAAGGGAAATCATGCTTTCAATTATCAATATAGCAAGAAACGTCCAATAAGTCAAGCCACAAATTCAAATCAAATTCAGCGATGTCACACATCAAACAATTCTAATCCAGCATATCAGATGTCTTTAGATACTTGCATTAATATTCCAATCAATACAATTTTAAACCAGGTCGTTCTCAGAACGTCGTCAACTATAATTTCAGAACGCATAGTGCATACATTCACATAATTATATACTTATGCTTAGTAGCTAATGAAACGAAGTGCCTTTACCGAACGAGTGATCGATCTGGGCAGCCACGTAAGCTCTGCTCGTCCTGGTCAGCTTGAAGTCTCGTAACCCTTCAAGAAACATAACCTAGCTTAGAACTTGAAACTCAAACCTAAGGTCTTGGTACTGGTCTAATCAAGGTTCCTATTACTTAGGCAATGGTCCTACTTCTTAGGGAGATCTCTGGAAGTCAAAAACATTTTCGCAACTTTGACGATCGATAAAAGAACTTTGAAAGTACTAAGTTACAATTTTCAAAACTTCCCAAAACTTCAAACCTTTTAAAGAGTAACAATGCTAGATGGTTACAAAAAAATTTGAAGGCCTTAAACAAGATTTTGAAAGCAAAAACACACACAACTTACCAAATTTTCAATTCTGTCCAAATGTTCTAAAACCCTAAAAACTTCAAATTTTCACCAAACACTACACTAAATTTCTCAAGACAATTTCCCAATTCAAGACATAATTTCTATTTCCATTTCTAATAGATTTTTCCAAGTTCTTTCTTAGCTCAACAAAAATCTAATCAAGCTATATTTTTTTCCAAAATCCAATTTACCCAAAAGCTTAATTTTCAACCTTTTAATTCCAGGTTCCCTAAACCCTCTAGAAATCAAATTCTCAAAGTCTTAAACACACAATTTTCTCTAGGCCCTTGCACACTAATTAGGGAAAAACCTTTCCTCAATACCCAAAATCATTTACAAGCATTTAAACACACCCAAAAGCTAGTTGGAAAACCAATTCTCCTTTGTCCCAAAACCAAAAACAATTCGGCCAAACACCCATAATTATCAAGATGAATTTTTCTTTCAAAACTAACTTGTACACATTAAAGGTGACAAGGAATCTATTGTGAAACTAAATTTCAAAGTTTGAAAATCACTTATTTCAAATAATCAATTCTCCAAAACTTAACTTCCAAGAAAACTAATTAGGGATATCCATAGAACAATGTCATGGGAACAACTTTCCTAAAGGCGACCCTAGAAAAAGCTCAACTTCAAAATTCTATAGGGACCAAAACTCAACCAATCAAAATTTTAATCGGTTCAAATTGAAGTTCAAGGCCATGGGGACAACATTAATGAAGGGAGTTCATGGTTCTAGCAACTACTAAAAATCAAAACTCAACATATTGAAATTTTGAATTAGTAGAAGTGTAGATCTAGAGGAGGTGAGTGACTTACCTCAAAGAATCAAGTGGAGAAAATGAGTGGAAGGGGTTGCAAGAAGAGGAAGAGGATTCGACCAAGCTTCAACAATGGAGAAGATGAATAGTGTTTCTCTCAATCTTCCTTTTCTCTCTCTAATTTCCTTCTAAAACTAACTTAATGTAACTTAGTAAGAAAAAAAACTACTTAACCCCTTAAATAAGGGTGG
Organism: Acmispon strigosus; assembly: GCA_030819835.1. Taxonomy (NCBI): domain Eukaryota; kingdom Viridiplantae; phylum Streptophyta; class Magnoliopsida; order Fabales; family Fabaceae; genus Acmispon; species Acmispon strigosus. The sequence goes on from JAUAMA010000003.1 coordinate 3,440,853, forward strand.
TGGGCTGCGGCTATAGGGTGAAAAGGGGGGGGTAAGTTTTTAACTTTTTACTTAATTTTAGGGGCTAAAGTAGGAAAGGTAAAAGGTTAAGGTAAAAAAAACTTTTTACTATTTGAGGACCAAATTGTAAAGTTTCAAAATGCAGGGACTAAACTCTAAGTTTAGAAAGTTCTAATAAATATCTAGGTTTCTTTATTAATATATTCCAAATTTATGACGCGTCAGTGCGTCGCAACACTGGTCGTCATTTGGTTCTGGTCATTGGTGCGTCTTCCCAAGTTACTAAGAGTATCTAATATTGGACATTCTTGGGCTCTGGGCCCCGTGCTCGTGCAACTCAGGCCCGGGTCGTTTTCCTCGAAGTTTGTGCCGTATCGGCCCGAAAACACTATTCACAAAAAATTTTATCGCATAGTTGGACCCGTCACATCAAACAGAGTCGTTTGGTGAATTCTAAATTTTTGATCCGGGGTCCCGAAGTCGTCCGTTTTGCTTGCAGGATTTTCGCTTGAAAGTCTCGCTAGCGAGAAATGTTATTCCCGGGCTCCGGAAGGAAACCATGTCAATATTATAGTTGTTCTTAACAAAATTCTTCACTGAGCGTCGTGGTGATAGTGAGAACGTCTTATTCTCGTCTGAACTCAAGGTCGGGTTCAGGTTGGTTTACTACCAAGTGTTGTAAGTAGTACTGCATCGGTGATTCGATCGACAATATCACTTGCGGATGCTCCCGAGCGGATCCAAACAGTACATGGGATAATTAAATAATTGTTTAATTACCGGGTGAAATTCAGGGTCTTACAATGTGATTGGTTGTCAATGTAAAACTATTTTACATCGACAATGCATGTTCATTAAACTCTAAAAGAATATCATTCTTATATAGTATTGTAAAAAATGGATGAGTACGGTCGGTTGGATAAAAAACCTGACCCATGACCGATCCCATTGTGATTTCATATTACTTAAGTAGATGAATCGATGTCACATCATTAACTCGTTCTATGCTCAGTCAAACTCAGAGCAGAGTGGGTCAATCCTAGTCAAACATGGATCAATCTTAGTTTGTGGTTATTAAATTTCAAGTGGTTTGTGATTGTAAAATGCGAGTCATGCATATTTTGTAGGTTTCTGAAATGGGACTCAATATTCCAATAACTTTTTGTGGGGAAAATGAATATGTGGATATTAAGGAGGATGTTGATGTTGATGTTGATGATCAAGACGACCAAGCTCTTGAACCTAGTAGGAAAAAAGCTAAAACATTTAGATCAAATTGTTGGAAACTTTTCACCAAATTATGACCAACAGAAGATGGAATTGTAGGGTAAAATGTAAGTCCCTGAGAATACTCTAGAGGAGTCTTGTGGGAATACTTAGGAGAAGTCCTTCGAATACTCTGGAGAAGTCCTGTGTCTAATACTTGTACTGTTCTGGTTTGAATAGTGAAAATCTTGGTGAAGCCAAGGACTGGACGTAGCCCTATCGTTCTAGGGGTGAACCAGGATAAACTTTGTGTGTGTTGTTTTTATTACTTGCATTGCTTTTGTGTTTATTGCCTGTATCGTCTGCTGCATGCATCGTCCGACGTTTTCTGCTTGTATCGTCTACACGTTCACAGCACTTACATTAGAACTTAGTTTATTTCCGCTGCTAAAACTCTGTTAACCTATCGTCCGCATAGGTGTGTTTTTATTCTAAGTTCTATCGTCTTCTAAAACCATTTATAAACTAATAATTGTTTTTGGAAGTCAAGTTTTAATTAAGACACAATTCAACCCCCCTTCTTCTGTTGTTTGTCGTTTCCTTTTTCTATCAACATTGTGGTATCAAAGCTTTGGTTTAGATTCGCTAGAGCTTGGGGGTAGGTTTTCTATTCTAGGTTGTGTGACTTGATTGATTGCTTGTTTGTTTGTTTGTTTGTTTGTTTGTGTGTTGACTTCCATGAGAGAAGTCAAATACCCTAAGATGTTTTGTATTGGAGACTAATTGTTCTCTAAAGGGACAGGATGCCTCTGAGACCAGACCCAGAACGCGTCATGCATGACAACATGAATCGTATGGCTCAAGCCATGACCAACCTAACCAACTTGGTGACGAACCAAGCCGCTATTACCGCCGCTCAGGAAGAAGCTAATTCAACGCATCGCTGCAGAAGCTGCTTTGAATGCTCAAAGGGCAGCTGCTGAAAATGAACGTTTAGGGTATGAGGTATGAACTGAAGAGGGCTATCCAATCGCTAAGGATTCAACATTTCCAAGTGTTGGTAGATAAGACCAAGGGCATCGAGGCCATGTGTAACGAGGACAGCCGAAAGGACAACCGGAAAGGCGGTGGAGGACCAAGCAAGGGAAACAATAAGGGTAAACACTTTCAGAAGAAGCCTTACCAGCGACCGCAAGAAAAGGGGCAAGGCTTTGGACAGTTTCGAACTAACGGAGGAATACCTGACAATCAGGGGAATCAACCCTCACTGGAAGATGTGACCTGCTTCAAATGTAACTAGAAGGGGAACTTTGCTAACACCTGCCCTGATACTTCTGCCAAATGCTGGAACTGCAACTGGACAAGGCATATCGCAAGGGACTGCCAATTGCCAAAAGTGGAACCATCTTTGAATGTTGCAGGAGGAAATGATGCGAGGGGGACACGTCCGACTATCCGAGGAAGGGTATACACCATGAACGCTAAGGAAGCTGCTAATGTTGAGGAGCCAGCCCAAGAGTAGCATAACGTCGTTGGTGACCTCGCTACCATCAAGTTATAACAAATTTAACATATTAATGGCATGGGACATAACCCAGGTTGGCATGGGCATGAAGGATGGAATATGGATTCCCTGCAACAAATTTTCCCTAAATCTCTTTGCTGCAACATTATTGACCGTTGGATTCATCCAAAGGTCTAGAAATGTCAAGCATTAAAAAGAAAGCTTTAGTCAAGAAATATACTCAAGTGATACCACTGTCGAGGAAGCATTTCGGGAAGCTAGAAAACTCCTAAAAACCGCCCAAATGAAGCTCTAAATCCGGCGGGCATGTTTGTTCCTGCAGCCTAAACCACTATTATTATAAATTCCCCTGTTTTCATTCTTTAGCAGTGTTCGAGTTCACTCCAATTTTCCCAGATCAAGTATGAATCCACACAAATTGAACCAAGTCAATCTCCACAAATAGGTCAAATGAATCTGCACAAATTTGGGGTGAGACAGTGGTGATGACTGGCGTCAGATCCATGATCGGCAGTTGAACAGTGCGGCGGGGAAGGAGAAGAACAATCTGGTTGCTGCAGTGGTTCTTCTTCACTTTAATGCTTTCGGTGGATGTGTGTCCTTATATTTTGTTTTAATTAAAATGCATTTTAAATGTTTGACACATCTGGACCATTGGATGAATCCAATGGCCAAAAATACTGCAGTAGAGAGACTGAGGGGAAAATTGGTATAGAGGATCCAGATTCTGAAGGATGGAGTTAGGATTCGTTTTAAAGAGAAGAATGAGTATAAAAATAACAATAATATAATTAAAAAAGAAAAAGGAAAAGGAAAAAGCAAAATGGTGAGTAGGCCACCACTCCTCAAAATTAGAGAGTGATTGAGAGTGAAATCTGCTATGCAATGCCATGGGGCTGAATACAGTGGCTTATTGCGTACAACACAACACTCTGCAGCTTCAAATCAATGGCCCCCCACGGGAAAGAAAACATCTAAAATTTGCCAACTCATGATCCACTCCACATATATGAGGTCAACATTCATCATTCAGGGCACACCATCATCACTTATATTTCTTGCGGACCCCATGCCAATTATATTCCTTAGCTGGCCAAAACGATCGAGAATGTCATCCGAAGAAGGATCTCTTATTGGCAGCGGAACAATTACTTAATTTATTAGTACTAGAAATTGTCATATTTCCCTTTCCCTTGGATCGAGCTAATCAATTGAAAATTCAGAAACAAGGATTCCATTCATTTGCTTTTGAAGAAAGAAAGGAAATATAGACAGTACACTCCATATATATACATACACACATGAAGTGCATGTCTAGCTAGCTAGCAAGCAACACCAACAACAATACAATAAGGCCATACATGATAAAAATCAAACAAACAAACAAACTAAAGCAAGCAAGCCGAATGAATCCTCCTTACAAAACAAAATAAAACAGAGACTGATCTTCAATGAGCAGCACTAGCGGTTTCCTTTTCTTTGTTGTCTTCAGTTGGCTTTGAGTGATAACCAGGAAGTTTTTCCTTGATCTTGTCAAGAAGACCCTTCTTATTCTCCTTGGCATCTCCTTCAGCAACAGTTTCAGCAGCTTCATGCCCTGACGATGATTGGGGTACCTGATCACCCTCATGATCTGTCGTCTTCTTGTGCTGACCTGGCAGTTTCTCCTTAATCTTGTCAAGGAAACCTTTCTTTTCCTCCGTCGACTCAGCCTCAGTGTGTGTTACTGTTACTTCTGGATGATGAACCACCTCCACTTTCTCAACGGGAATCGCGGTGTCCTCCACGACGTCACCTCCGATCTTTTCCTGAATCTTCTCCTTCAAACCTTTCTTTTCCTTTTTCTTCTTCTTCTTCTTTTCTCCATCTTCTCCAATCTCCTCCTCATCACTCGACTGTAAATTACACGATTAACTCATCGATCAGTACTTCAAGTGGTTTAGATTAGATTCATTAAGAGATCGATCGAAATAAATAAATAAATGAAATACTAGCTAGCTAGCTTACAGAGCTGGAGCTACTGTTGGATCGGTGTAGTTTGTCCAAGAGGCTGTGCTTGTTCTTCTCCTCCTCTTCGTTCACCTTGACCTTGTCAAACTCAGTGACGATCACCACCTCCTCCTCATGAGGTTTTTTGTGATCTTCTTCCTTTTTCTTCCCCAGAAAATCGAAAACCCCACGGTCTTTGCTCTCCACCTCATGATCAGTGGTGGGGGTGTCCACGACCACGTTCTTGTTCTCCTCTGCCATGAAATTGATGATCACTCACAAACGTAACACAAAGCAAATTAAAACTAGGAGAAGAATAAGATGGAAGGATATATGCTAGCTGGGATGACAATTAACGTATCTATGATATGAATGAGTGAGAGAGATGATGATGAAAGATGGCTTGCAAAGATAGGAGGGAGAGCCATTTATTTATATTGGCATGACATGAGGCGGATCTAACGTGATTAATTATTAATTAAGCTAAGAAAAACGTATCCAATCAACATTATGACTAGTGTGTGTAAGTGTAACCGACAAAATGTGAGAGAGAACAGGAATCTGTACATAGATATAGGATGGATTCATTCATTCAAAAACTTGAAAACACAAAAGTAAAGTGGGAGAGTACATACATTTGCAACGCTAGCGTGTAATGTGGGTCCATCAATGTCGGTCTTGATCTGATGAATTTGTAAGGTCGGTGGTCTCTGGGGTACGTGGCAGGTGCAGAGTGGCCAAGGTGGGCATTTCTAGACCTTTGTCCGTTGCTGCACGATATTCCTCACTCTCCTCCTTCACTATTATATCTCTCTCACATTTCCAAGACAACCCCTCTTCTTTTATGGATAAATTTTTTTACGAATTTTTTTTCACATCTCATTAAGTGTAAATAAATAGAGTGGAGAAAAAAAAGAGATAAAAAGAAAATAGAAAGAAAGTAATATATGGTATGTGATAGAATTGAAAGATTAGAGAGATAAACAAAAAATGAGGTGTAAATGAAGTAGAAAATGATAGAAGTGTGAAGAATCATAACTAATTTCTAACACTTGTTTAACCTAATATGAAGAGATAAAAAATAAAAAAATATCTCGGGTGATATAATAGTAAAAGAAAAAGAAAAACTAAAGAAAAATTAGTGAAATTAGAATAGAAGAAAATTGTGTTCACCAAATGAATTTTAGGACAATCAAGCAAGAATTAGAACAATTCAAGCTCAGACCTAAAATATAACTGCATTCTTGTTCATCCTCTCACTCTTTTATGCTTAGTACTCCCTCTGTTTCAAAATAACCGCATAGGAAAAGAATAATCACGCATATTAAGAAAAGTAATTAATATTTGAACAAGCAAAGCTTGTCTGATCACCACCGCAAGCGGTGTTTGATGACACATGGGGGTGGTAGAGAGGGCGTTGCACTTCTTCTGAGCGTCGTGGTTCTACTGAAAGGTGGTAGTCGGCCGGCATCTTCGTGCCCGAGAGGGGTTCCTGCAAAGACACTACGATGCCAAAGTGAGAGGCTGAAATGGAAGGAAGAAACCGGGTGAGTGGGATGAGAAGTGTGTACCTTATGAGCTTATTGAACCCTTCTTATATAGAGGTTGGACGACGACACGTCCCTCGAGGATTAGTGATGATGACCTCGTACCTGTCTTCTCCTGGACCGTTGGATCCTCTGCAGTGCTCAGAGGATCAGACGGCGGAGGGTTCCTAGGGAAGGTGCCGCAAGTCCTGGAGCGTTGCGCCTATAAGGGTAGACCAGTGAGGGGATATGTGATTTGACGTTTAGGGGCGTTCGGCGGCCGGGTGCATGTCCGAGGGCCCTCGTCCTATCGTCATAGGGCCGAAGGGTGAGTACATTCCCTTGGCCGGTCAAGGTGTGTCGGGTGACGTCTCCCCTTGGTTGTATGCCCGATCGGATGCAGTGAGAGTAACTCCTAGAACAGTAGCCCCCTAGCCCGGGTGTAAGACCCTCAAGTTTTGAGTATTTATACTTTGGTCCTTGGAGAATTTATAATTAGATTTTGGTCCTTTAAGTTTGGACATTTGTGGTTTAGCCCTTGGACTAGTCAAGGCTGGATTGGAATTCCGCATTTAAGAGATTTTAAGGAGGTTTTGGAATTCAAGTTTTAAATGGGAACATGATGGTTCGAGTTAGAGGATTAAAAGAATATTAGTGTAAGAGTTTTAACAAGAAGAGTTGTGGTTTAGTGGTTAAGACTTAGGTAATTGATTGGTAAAGCTTGTGTTCGAATCCTAGTGAGGTATGTTTTAATTTTAATCAGATTTTTGATGGTTAAAGGCTGAATTTCGAATTTGAATTGAGACATGAGATTAATGAGCAATAAATGAGTTTAAATGGAGTTTAATAGGAGTTATAATCAGATTTAAATTTGAAATTTAAACATGGGGGTTAATGGGGATTATTATTCTGAGTTAAGAGGAGAGTTATGGCAGAGGATTTTGTTTTGCTACTGCTGTCCATTTTTTGTTACACGCTTGGCTCCTTCTTCCTGCTGTCTTCTCCTTTTGTTTTGTTGCTGCGTTTTCGTATTGGGAAGGAGTAAGACCGCGTGCAATCCTCTTAGTCTCTGAGGTTCCTTGCACTCCTGAATGTTTGGGATTTGTACCTTGACCAATTCTCTCGATAAGGTTAGTATCCACTCTCATCCTTCGGTTCGAAACCTAGTAATCCTCTTTGTGCAAATGGTTTTGTAGAAACTAGAGACCTTTGGATTTTGGTGTAGGAAATGATTCTAATCAGTCTTAAAATGAGTTTTGAGTATGGAAGAAGATGGTTTTCGAAAATTAGAGTTTGGAATTGATTTTGGGGTGAAAAACACATTTTCAGGGTTTCTGGCAGGGAGCCAACGCATGAGCGCTGGACTCCTAACGCCTGCGCGTTGAGGTTCTGCCTAGTTCGTGTTGCCAGACAGGAACCCAACGCTTGAGCGTTGGAAGCCAACGCTTGGGCACTAGGCCCCTGACAGCAAGTTGTTGTTTTGCTTATTTTGGATTTAAATTTTGTGGAGTTGTTTTCTGGTCTTTTCCTTGATTGTTGATGATTGTACACACATGTTATCATGATAGGTTGGAGACAAGACCAAGCAAAGGATTAAAAGGTAAGGGTAACTCTGGGTCTAGATAGAGTTAGTTGTGCCTGAAATATGACTTTGATGTTGGAAACCATTCTGTTTGTTGTGATGCAATTATTGGTTTTGTGATACATGTTTGGATTTGAGAATTGATGTTAAGACATGATAATGTTGATGATGTTGATGAAGTTGATTAAGTTGTATTGGAAATTGTTCATTCGTGATGATGTTGAACATGTTGGCATGGCATATGCATTATTTTGAGGCTGATGGCGATGAGATGGGTTTTAGTCCCATATGATCGTGCCTGAGAGCGATGAGATGGGTTTTAGTCCCATGGGATCGTGGTTAAGGGTGATGAGATGGGTTTTAGTCCCATATGATCATGCTATAACTTGTAGATGCACTTGAGGATTCATAAGCATGATTGTGTTGTTGTTCATGAGGAAATGAATATATTTTTGAAGATGTTGTTGTATTTTGGAAATATTGTTGTTGACACTTATTTTATTCCCTCTTCAACATGTTGATTGGTATTTGTTGTTTGTTCTCGAGTTAACCCTTTCTGTTTGTGTTTGGGCGCTTAACGCCAGAAAATAGACAGGGTGTTGATCGTCGTCTCTTGAAGAAGCTTTACGGAATTAGAGTGCGCAGCGGAATCGTGGAAGAAATTTGAAGAAGACGATTGATGCCTTAAGATTTTCCGCTATTTTAGTTTATTTTATTTTTGGGCTCGCTGTTGAGCAATTTTCTTTGTTGTAATAATTTCCTCGTTTTGCTTTCGCGCAGTAATTATTATTTTATGGGGAAAATTATTACTTATATTATTTTTAAGTAATTAAGAGAGACGAAAACCTTTTAAGAAAAATGAGTTGTTTTCTGAGAGGTTTTAATTTATGCGATTTTACCATGTAACCCTCAACCCAAAATTGGGGTGTTACACCGGGCACTTGGTTACAAGTGCCTAAGGGTAATGTTGTGATAGTAGTCTGTCGGCGCGAGGGGGTTTTCGCAGTGTAACCCCTCCCAGGTGGGACTGAGAGGGTTACCCCCAAAACAGTAGCCCCCGGCCCGGGCACATGGTTACAAGTGCCTAGAGGTAATGTAGGGGGTCCTGGCTAGTTCCATATCGTCTTTTGGTTCTCCTTATAGAAGGGTGTGTCCGAGAGGGAGTGTCCTGGAACAGTAGCCCCCCAGCTCTAACACTCAGATGAGTGTCGAGAGGTAAGCCTTTAGGTTGTGCCCAATGTGTCAGTCGTTCTCCCGGTGAAGAGTGAGTTTATCAGATTTCTTGGTTTCGGTGATCGGTTGAGGGTGTCTCGGGGAACATCTCTCGATCAACCTAGTCTCGTGATTCGTGCCAGCGTCATGATTGCCCGTTTGAATCCTAGTGACTATTGAATAGGAAAAGGTGTTGGTTGGTGACCGACGAGACACAACGGGGTTAGTGGGACGCGTGGCAGTGCCCGATTGGTCGTGTCGTTTCGTTTCTCATGCGGCGCCTTTATGACAGAGTTAAAGCAGGGTGCCTTTTGGGAGCACCCCTCTGACCCCTATAAATAGGGGTCTTGCTTCTTCCTCTTTCATTCTAAAACTTTAAACCTTGCCAAAACTCTGCTCCTTTATTACTGTCACTTTCTCCTTCTGTTCCAGGTCTTTCGGACGCTATTAGTAGCTTTCCATACCGCTCCGCCACTTAAACAGGTAAACCCCCCTCCCCCTTACTGCAATTTTTCCTCCTTTCTGGGCTCTTTGGCCGGAACCAAGGGTGGTCCCGACGAGGTTTATGCATGCGGCGCTCGCGGCGCAGTGCCATAGCTGCGGAGTGGGCCTGCGTGCCTCACCAGTTCCCTTCCATTCTTGCCGGTGGAAAAGGTTTTGATGCGGTGTCCTTGCTTCTACAAATTTTTAGGTAAACAATGGGGAAGAAGAGGCCTCAACCAGAGTTGGGTGGTCCCTCTCAGTGAGAGCAAAAGAAGGAGAAGGTGGCCAATAAATACTTGCCCGTGGAGCTGTCGAAGAAGCAGCAAGCAATCAAGGATTAATTTCGACCCCCTGCCTCCACATTTGATGCAATACAACTGGGTCTGCCGAGAGGTGTTGCAGACCCCATTGCATTGGGCTAGTGACGAAGACCCTCTCCATATCCGGAGGAGTGGGCCCATATACGAGCACAATGTTAGTCTGGGGTATGAAATATACTCCTCGACTAAGCAGGATCAGATATGCTATAAACCCGAGATAGGGGTTTATATGCATATCTATACTATGCGAAAGCTGAAGGCCTGGTTCCCTTTGACGGAGTTCCAGATGGATGTCCTCCACCATCTGAAGGCGGCCCATTCTCAGATCCACCTAGGTGGATGGGCTTTTGTGAAGGGCTTTGAGGCGGCCTGCCGCTTCTTCTGGCGCTGAGAGACTTCCCCTACGCTCTTCTTTCATCTGTACGAGCCACTACACACGAGATCCTTTGGAGGCTTTGGGCTCGTGAGCATCAAGAGTTGAGGAGACGGTGGTGGTGTTCTCCACCTGCTTGCCGATTCATACAAGGACCTCAAGGAATTGTATTTCCTTTTTGCCCAGGCCCCGAAGACAGAGAGCCTTTTTGGCATTTCTACAACGAGGAGGGTTGTAGGTTTGCTAAGTTTCCCTTAGCGTGGACGAGGCGTCCCTTTAACCGGGGCCCGACCTAGTATGAAGTAGATGACGAAGAGTCATTGTCGACCGAGGATCGCGTTCTTCTGGCGTTGCTCTGGACGACTGTGGTTACGTTTGAGGGGGACGAGAAGCTCACTTGTTTGCTGAGGTGTTACGACCTCATAACCATGGGGGTCATAGAATTCTGGAAGGAATTACTAGAGTCTCTCGGTGAGCATCTAGTCGGTGTCTTTTCTTGTATATATTTTACATTCTTTGTCGCTAATCCACTTGTCTTTAACTTGTAGGAAAAATGGAGGGTATGGATGCTGACCTCATCGCCTGTTTGGAGATCGTGGACTCAGGTCTCGACCCTGTGCAGACAGTGCCAAAGGTCCCTACTCTTGCTGGGCCTCTCGTCTTTCCCAAGGGGACTCAACGGCATCCGAGGGGGTGGAGCTAAGCATCAAGCGTTGATTGAGAAGGAAGTCGCAAATCCTGACACCCCATAGCTCGGGATAGTCAGTGTTAGTGCTGATAACACAAGTGGAGCATGGAACAAGCCGGTCCCGACCGAGAAGGTCGTTCCGCTGAATTCTGATGTTGCTGATGTCAGTCAGGGCAGGGAACCGACTGGGAAGCGGAGCAAGGGGCATTCGACCCCCAAGCGTCATCGGCTGATTAAGAAGTCTGAGAAGGCAGAGAAAGGAAAACACATTGTCGTCGAGGGGGTCAAGAACCGGGTCGTTACTCCCACTGCTTCCCCCCATGCTGTGAAGAAGAACCCTCCTTCCTATGGTAAGAAGGATGGGGACAAGGCATTAACCCGTGGTGGGAAGCCTCTGTTCAAGCTCAAGAGCCCCATTGTTGGAGGAAAACCGAGTACGTACTTGGGTGGAGGATCCGCTGGTTCAAGGTACAAGTCGGTCGAGGGGAGTGTTAGGTCCCCCACTTTGATTTGGAATGAGTCAGCTTCGTGTTGGCCCGTGACCTTGAACAAAATTGATCTAGTGTTGCACTCACCCGAGGATCAGGAGTATCTGCGATCGTCGAGAGAGGCTCGAGTGGGTGAGATCCGATTATAGCTGCTCCAGGCCTACACTCTGTTGTGCCATCTGGGCTCAGACTCTGCGGGTGTCAAATCCAAGTGGGTTGTTGAGATGGAGTTTCTCGTGGCTCAACAAGAGGCCAAGCTGGAGGACTCAAAAGACATCGTGATTAGGCTCACTAAGGCCAATGAAGAGCTCAGACGGTGGGTCTTGGAGGCTGACGAGGTGGCTAAGAATGCTCAGTCCCACCATTCCAAGTAGGAGGTGGAGACCAAGAAGGTTATGGATGGGACGACAGCTCTCTAGTTTAATCTGGTCTGAGCCCAAGAAAGCCTCGTTGAGGCTGAATAGGAGAATAACAAGTTGAAAGAAGCCGCAGAAGCGATAAAACCTGAGAACGCCATGCTGAAGGGAGTAGCCAAAGAGGTGGAGGGTCTACATTGGGAGAGTCAAGAGCTGAAGGCCTCCCTTGCCAAGCGGGAGAGCTTGGAGACCGAGGTTGCTCAGCTAAAGAGCTCAGCTGAGTTACAGAAGAAGGTTGCTGAGGATGCTCTCTCGGCTGCCTTGCTAGAGCAGAAGAAGGAGCTCAACGCAAGGACCGGGAGGGGATATACGAAGTCCTTCCAAAATGCGGTCGAGCAACTGAAGTTGGTCAACCCCGAGCTGAAGACCGAGAACACCAGTTACCACTACATGGTGTTTGAGGGGAAGATTGGCTATCTCAAGGGTCAGGATTTCATCTTGGTTTTCCCTCCTCAGGAGAAGGCCCCCCTTCCTAACTTGTAAATTTTTTGATTAAGTTATTGATGTAGTGTTAGAGATAATTATCGTCTGCTGTTGCAGATGCGCAGAATCGAACACAACATAGTCTGAGATCATATGCCATATTGACTGAAAATGGAAAGCATTGTCTGGTCCTATATTGTCTGATAAGGACCATCTTCATGTTGAAGAAATGGATTGTCTGCCAAGATATATCGTCTGGCCAGTACTATGCCAGCTGTAAACCAGTTATCTAGTAGTACTAGCAATCCCAGAATATCCAGGATCTTATCTTATATTTATCATTTTTTATGCTTCCCAATATAATAGTTGACCCTGAACTATCTGTCGTTCCCTTTTTCTTCAAGAACACCTTCGTTCTTAACATGTATCCTTCAAGCATTAAGAGTAGTAGCTTTCGGGTGTAAGTTGTAGTGGCCTTCGGGCACGAGTTGTAGCCTTCGGGAATTTCTTAATATTAATGAAGTCTGCCTTACCTTTATGAATTTATTCTTCCATTTCCCGCTTCCTTGGTAATTGGTTTTGTATTATTTGAATAAGTGTCGAATGCCTGAGTGCTCGTTGTTCGTTGGTCGGCTTAGGGTTCTAAGAACATTAATATTTATATAGAATCTACTTTTATTTGTGTACAAATTATGAGGTGAAAAACTCACACTGGAGTGAATACTTTACACGAATGTACTTTCATATTTAGAAGGAGTACGTATGTATAAAAATATTACAATATGATACTGTAATATCCCGTGTATATCACAGGTCTCACACTAATGAATAGTAGCATGTTAGTTTTCATTCCATCAATGCCTACTAGAAATGAACATTTGGCATGAAAATATTTTCATGCTTAAAATAATGTAAAAGTAGATTTTATGTATTTACAACACTTTTATATAAAATTGTAATAATTTTAAGAACGAATATATAAAAAAGTATGATAATGTGAAAAAATAAGAATATATCAGTTTATAAAATATGATTAAAAACTTCCACGGGGAATGAACGTCTTACATGTAAATATTTTCAACTTTGAAATACTATAAAATTTTATTTTAATATATTTACATTTCTTTCATGTAATTTTTAAATAATTTTATGTACCCAAAAAAAATTTAAATAATATTACGAGTATAATTTAGAAGTATAATAATACGATAGTTAAAATATGTAGTGCAAAAATGGAAGTTAATATTTACATATAGTCATATTTTATTAATATTCAAATTATATGGTAAAAATCTCACACGAGCAATGAACATTTGGTATGAAAATACTTTCATGTTAAAATTATATAATTAATATATTTTAATGTAATTATAGTTCTTTTCATATAACTTTTTAATAATTTTAGGAATGAATATATATAAAGAATTGTTGTATAAAAGTGTACATAATTATTGTAGTAATAAAATTATCGAACCACAGGGATAGTGTGTCTTATCAACTTGGGCTTGAAATTTTTATACCAATTCTGCAAGTGTACATAATTGTTGTAGTAATAAAATTATCGAAACACAGGGATAGTGTGTCTTATCAACTTGGGCTTGAATTCCAGAGTCTAGAATGCAAAGCAAGAAGAATAAAAATTGGGTTTTTGATTGGTGGCAAGCAATGTTGTGACAAAGAGCAAGAAAACAATTTGTAGTTTCTTTAGTTTAAAGCAGCAACTGGGATTCTTAGCTTCACCTAGTCTGTTTACAATTCAGAGGAAAACAACTTCATATGAATCTTAGAATCCTTTCTATGGTGGTAAAGTATAACCTTATTAATTCCTTACACAAGCAAATCATTCGATTTAAAAAAACTAAACTAATTCCTTAGTACCTAGTCAGTTTAATCAAAGAATTATAGCATGCAATTTCAAGCCAACACAACCGAATCCTACCCTTATTCCTAAGGTGCAGAATAAGCAATCAATCTATTCCCAAATCCCTTACCCAAACCAAACTTCCGTTTTGCGAAGATAAACTTAAAACTTGTGTTAACTCAAGCTGAATTATAACCAGAGAAAAGAGACATAGAGAAGGAAACGCATGTGCGTGGCCTTAATGGGCGCACAGGCGTGGCTTGCTCGTGTGTAAGACCCTCAAGTTTTGAGTAATTATACTTTGGTCCTTGGAGATTTTATAATTAGGTTTTGGTCCTTTAAGTTTGGTTATTTGCATTTTAGTCCTATGACTAGTCAAGGCTGAATTGGAATTCCGCATTTAAGAGCTTTTAAGGAGGTTTTGGAATTCAAATATGAAATGGGGACATGTTGGTTCGACTTAGAGGATTATAAGAATATTGTGTTAAGAGTTTTAACAAGAAGAATTGCGGTTTAGTGGTTAAGACTTAAGCATTTGATTGGGAAGGCTTGTGTTTGAATCCTAGTGAGGTAGGTTTTGATTTTAATCATATTTTTGATGACTTTAAACCTAAATTCGAAATGTGGGATGAAAACAAGAGTTAATGAGGAGTTACAAACAGAATTTGAATGGTAATAAGTGGTGTTAAGAGAGTTTAATGCTTGCCGGGAGTTACAAATGGCTAATAAGGGGGTGTAAAGTGAGTTTATGACTTGGTCTATGGTTTAATGAGGAGTGAAGGGGTCTTAAATCAGATTAAAGGGGAGGGCTGGTCGTGCTCCTCTCCCCTCTCCACCCTACTTCTTTTCTTTTTCCCAAATTGCTATCATTCCCTTGCTTCTTCACCCAAAGAATTTCCCAAAAAGACTTAGAACTCTAGTGCTGTTTTTCTTGAAGATTTGCTGAACCTTGGTGCCATTGGGGGTCGATTCTCTTCTTCTATTGTGGTCCTCACTCTTGATTCTCAATCCTCTCTCAAGTGTCCAAGTGATAGCCTAATCGGTAAGAGATTAACTTCTCCAAATTCTGAGTTTCTCGGTGTTCAACTCCTGTCTTCTTTCTAGAGTTAATTGATTGTTGTTCCAACCTTTGATTTTCATAAATCTTGAGTCCATTTCATTCTGGAAGAGGCTAGGGTCGTGCTACACACAAGCTTGATCAACTCTCTCAAACAAGGTTGGTATTCTCCCCATTCTTTCGGTTCAAACCTAGTTGTCTTCCTTGAACAAATGACTTTTAAGAAATTAGGAAACTTTGGATTTTTGGGGAAGAAATTTGTTTATTAGGTCTTGATATGGATTGTAATCATGGAAGAATTTTAATTTTGAAAGGAATTGGTTAAAAATGGAGTTTCGGGTGAAAAACATGGTTTTTAGGGTTTCTAGCAGGGAGCCAACGCATGAGCTATGGACTCCTAACGCCTGGGCGTTGAGGTTCTGCCCAGTTCGTGTTTCCAGACAGGGACCCAACACTTGAGCGTTGGAAGCCAACGCTTGGGCGCTAGGCCCCTGACAGCAAGTTGCTATTTTGCTTGTTTTGGATTTAAATCTTGTGGAGTTGGTTTCTGGTCTTTTCCTTGATTGTTGATGATTGTACACACATGTTATCATGATAGGTTGGAGGACAAGATCAAGCAAAGGATTAAAAGGTAAGGGTAACTCGGTCTTAGTGTATTGAGTCATGCATGCCTTATATTGAATTGCTTGTGTTTGATATATGTTCTTGCCTTGAATGATGTGATTGGACTAAAATACCTTATTTGATCTTGTTTATAACATGATTGTTACTCGATGATATGTTTATGTTCATATTGGAGATGTTATTCTGGTTCTTGCCATGATTGTTGAGATAAATGTGTGAACTGTGGGTTCATGAGGATGAATGTCATGGCATGTGCATCTTAGGATTGACGACAGTGGGGTGGTGGTTTAACCACGTGACTGTTGAGAGCGGTGGGGTGGTGGTTTAACCACGTGACTGTTGAGAGCGATGGGGTGGTGGTGTAACCACGTGACCGTTAAGGGCCAATGGGGTGGTGGTGTAACCACGTGATCGTGCCTGAGGACAATGGGGTGGCGGTTTAACCACGTGATTGTCCGGTTCCTTTGGAACGATGTTTTTGGCCATAGTGAGCATATAGACTTGAGGAAACTAACAAGCATGAACTATGTTTATGATTGATAACATGTTTATACTGCTGAGATGTCACTGTTATGGGTTATAATTGAATATGTTTTTATTTATGTTCTGTTGCAGTTATTTGTGCTATTCTGATTTTATACATGCTGTACACTGCTACTCTTGTTGTTGATTGTTCTTGGAGTTAAGTCTTTCTGTTTGTTATTTGTTGTTTGGGCGCTTAACGTCAGAGACAAACAGGACGAGGAGTTTCATCTCTTAAAGAGCATTATGGAATCAGAATGCGCGGCGGAAGCTTTGGGGAAATCTGAAGAAGATTATTAATGCTTGGAGGAGTTCAGTTGTTTATTTTTGAGTCCATTTAACGTTGTTGTATTATTGTTCGTTTCTGCTTCCGCGTAGTTATTAATATTGTATGGGATTATTATTATGATAAATAATAATTATTGAGCGTCGAAAATTCTTTTTAAAAATTGAGTTACTTGGAGAGAGATTTATTAATTTCTGTTTATTATTATGTGACCTGTAAACACCCCAATTTTGCCCTAGTTTTTGTTAATTTAGTAGTATTTTAGCTAAAAATCCAAAAAAAGTAAAAATCATGAAAAAAGCATAAAAATGGTGAAAATCCATAAAAATGGTAAAAATCTAGAAAAATACCAAAAAATACAAAAAGACTTAAACCAATGAGTTTAGATTTTAGTTAAATTTTAATTATTTGTGTTAGTTAATTTTGAGAGGGACAAGAATAAAAAAGAAGAAGAGCCCAAAATGTTTAAAGAATCAGCTTCTGAAAAAAAAAAGAAAAAAAAAGAAGAAATTGATCCAAGGCCCAGCTGAAAAGAAAAGAAAATAATAAATAAAAAAAGAGAGAAAATGGGCCGGTCGGCCCAGCGTAGAGATTGAGAGGCAGAGGGACTCAGTATGAAAACCCTAATTGGATCGTGGGCTAAAATGTAAAAAGAAGAAAACTTCAGGGACTTAAGTGGAAATTCGTGAAACCCTAGCAGCAAGGACAGGACGCGTGTCATGATGCAAGAGGAGGAAGTGGACGCTGGGGGCACTCTGGTAATTTGCCACCCCCGAAACCCTAATTTTCTTCAGCTATTTAAGCCCTCATTTCTCGGTTTCTGGGCATCCAGTTTTTTACTATTCACTTGCTCACCAAAGAAGTAAAACCCTAGCAGACCACTCTCTTCCTTTTCTCTCAACAAAAACCCTCGTTCTTCTCTCATTACCCAGCGCCGCCACCCTCTTTCTCCCTCAACCCCGATCGCCTCTCTTCTACCTCACCAGCCGCCGCACCTCCACTCCTTCCTCTCCCTCCCAAGCCGCCGCTCCTTCTCATCTTTTTTTTTTCTCACAGCCGCCGCACCCCTGATTCTGCTTACTACCGTTCAGAGCGTCACCACCACCGGTCCATTCCAGAGTCCGGCGCCGTGCCATCACCGCGCGCTCCCTCCCCCTGTTCTGGGCTTTCACCGTCGCCTCCTTTCTTCTCTGGTTCGAAGCTGTCCGCCGCCGTGCCACACCGTTTCGCACTCTGCCGTCGCCGTTTCCTCCAAATCCTGAACCGTTGCTGTTGAGAGCTTCCCCTGTGTTTTTTCCTCTTCCTGGGTTGGTTATTTTCGTTCCTATTATGCTATCTATGTTTGTTTTGCTGGAATCGTAATTTTGGTACTGTAATCTTGAGCTTGAACCATGTCGAATTTTCTAGCTTTGTGAATGGTTGCTGGTCCTGTGAATGCTTGTTGATTCTGCGAATGTGTGTTTGTTTGTCCTTTGATGAATTCTCAAGTTTCCTTTCTTGAAGCTGGTTTATCTGAAATGTTAAAGCTTACTTCCTTTTAATCAATTCTGTGATGTAGAGTTTCTTCCTTGCTAAACTTAACCTGCAACCAGAATTTCAGAGAGTTAAAAGTTTGGCTAAAATTCCTTGCTCTCCTTAATCTGGTGATGACCAAGCTGATTTCAATTTTTTTTTTCTTAACATGTTCTGTTTTGATTAAGCAATGGTGTTAAAGTTTCTTTTTAGTATGATTATTTTGTGAATGTTTGGGTTCGGGTGCTTTCATTACTGTGATTATCTTATGCTTCCTTTGATTTTCCGATGCTCATGACGTGGACTGGTTGCTCGATCTTTTTGCTTCTGTGTATTGGTTCAAGCAGAACCAGCTCCTGCTTCTTTTATTGCCTTGTTGATTTGGTGGGCTCAGCACCTTTTTATTATTATCATGAATAAGTTCTTGTTGGTGACATTGTGAGTAAAAATGGTTCTTTGATGGGTTCTAAGTGCTACATTAATATCTAGCTTGATAAAAATGAGTTCTTTGATACCAATGGAATCCGGTTACTTTTTGTTTGCTGCTGCTATTGGAAATTTGTGAGAGTGAAAAAGAAACTTGTCTGTTTAACCGATGATGATGGTATCAAATATGTGGCTCTCCCGCTAAGTATATTTTTTATAGGGAACTCGTCTCACGCAACGCGCAACAACGTTGTTAAGAACGCCCATAGGGCGTCTCTCTCAAGTGTTGTTCGCGCGTAAGGGTTTTTGAGTCTTAACATTGTTTAAGTCCCTGAACCCCGTGCATGAGTGGATGAATTTCATATCTTTTTTAAAATAGAAATAAAATATACAAACGAAGACTTTATGCTAATCTCTTTCATTTTTGGCGAACATTAATTAAATACATCTTTTGCGACGTGCGGCAACGTTGTTAAGAACATCTACAGGGTGTCTCTCTCAAGTGTTGTTCGCGCGTAAGGGTTTTTGAGTCTTAACATCGTTTAAGTCCCTGAACCCCGTGCATAAGTGGATCGAACTTAAAACCCTAAGACATTAAGAACTACGTAGCCTTGATTTCTCGCTTTAGAGATACGTAGGACCGGGAATCGAACCCGCCAGGCACCTCAATAAAAAATCACTTTTCATAATTAAACAAATTCAAGACATTAAAGAACTACGTAAGCCTTGACGCCTCTTCGGAGGGTACGTAGGACGGGTTAAGTCTCGACAGGTGCTTAAAATTAAAAATAAAATTTGTTTTCTAAACTTTTCTTTTTTTAACAATAAAACCAGTAATTCCTTTTTCTTCCTTTAAACGGGGTGATTCAATATTCTAAATAATCAAAACATGCACAAAACAATTAAAAGTTACCGTCTTAAGACGGATGCATTAGGGGTGCTGTGGGGTTCGTTCTCCACCCTTCCCTATGCATAAATAGACTCCCGGACCCAACTTTGGTTCGTAGGCTTAAAATTGCTCAAAAATGGGTTTTTCCAATGTTTTCCCAAAACAAATAAATATTGGTGGCGACTCTGTTTGTATGTCTTAAATTTTTAGGCACGGTCGTTACATGACCCTCAACCCAAAATTGGGGCGTTACATCGTGCAGCAGGTTGATCAGGCAGAATGGCCATGCATGTGCGTGGCCTTTAGGGGTGCACATGCGTGGCTTCCCTGTAGAATTTTCTACCTTCTCTTGTTGTTAGCTCAGATTTCATGATTCCTTCCTCTTTAAACCTTCTTAACTGCCCTTCATTCCCTTTTAAAGCTCACTTAGACCTGCAACAACTCATTAGCAACCATCAAGGCAAAAGATGAAACAACTATTTCAATTAAATCCATCATTATTGCCCATTAACTCACATAAAAACTCCTTCCAACCCATAAGCAGACTTAAAAACTTCTCATAATTTGATATTCAATCTTTTAAAGATTTCAGCACTTCATGACCAGGGTTTTAAATAAAAAAACTCAAGGACTAAAACTAAAAGGACTCAATAAAAATAAGAAAAAAAAAACACTAACAAAGACAAAAAATACAAAAAGACTCAATCAATACCTATATGCAGAAAAAAAAAAAAAACAAAGTAAAGTTAAAATCACCAAAAACACTACATGAGGCAAAGAAAAATAAAGAAGTAAAAACAAAAAAAAACTAGAATATCCCCGAGTCATCAATTTTAGGATTTAATATATATAATAGTATAATAATTTTATAGTCAAAAAGTGTTATGGGAGTATTAAAGAATATGAATATTTATATATAGTCTACTTTTATTTATGTCAAATTATGTGTTTAAAATTGCTCACGGAAGTGAACATTTTACATTAAAGTACTTTCATATTTAATCTAATAGAAAAATATATTTTAATATAACTTCAAAACTTATTTATATATAATTGTAATTCTAAGATTAAATAAATATAATTGTCTATAAGTTTGATAGTGAAAATTTGTTATGCGAGTATTAAAGAACATTAGTATATACATATATAGATATAGGCTACTTTTATTTATGTCAATTTACTTGGTAATAGTCACACCTGTAAATATTTTACATAAAATTACTTTCATATATACAACAATTAAGAAAATGTTAGTCGTACATCTTGTGCATGGCACAGGTTTCACACCTACAGTTGTCTCAGTTCAGATATACACTTCTTTTTTATTTTCTATTCAAATTATTTGTATTGAGTTGTGTTTGCTGATATTTAATTAGATATGAAACTTTAAGAAGTACCAAATGTATTACAAATTAATATCCCGTGCATCGCACGGGTCACAAACTAGTAAATTTATTATTTTGAGAGAATTTATATGATATGATACAGTCTCATTGAATCTCAAATTATTTTCCAAGAGTTATATGAACTCTCTTCATCTTTTATTTAATATTATATATTTCATGGAGAACCAAAGTGTGAAGGAAAAATCCTAGGTGGACAAAAACTAAAAATTTCCAACAAACATCACTATTCATCTTTCACATCACCATTATTCCTCTGTAGTTTTTCATTCCCAACTCTTGATTCTGATTTCCCTTATATTATGGAGATGAAAATCATGCACCATGATTATGTCTCAAGACCTCTAAGTGGTGTAAGTTCACATTGAGAGATAATTTGATCATCTCATAATCATGCCTATATATAGAGATTTGAGGTTCCAGAACTATATCCATAACCTCCATTTCGTGCTTTTGAGCTTCAAAAACTCTCTCAGGTAGAGAGAGAAGCTCTGGCTTCTCCTTACCTTCAACCCTCATCTTCATCATCAACCTCGACCTTGTTCTCTCTCAAATCTCAACCAAACCTGATAATTCTTGTTCCTTTATGTTTATGGACTCTTGCATGCGTGATCTGGGTAGAAGAATTGAAGAAAAACACGATATAAATGAAGGAGAAAAAGAAACCCAGAATGCAGCGTGAACTCTGGCAACTATTGTGTTAAGTTCAAACGAGTTTAGAATGTTTATTATATTTTGAGTGATAACAATTTTATTTCCTAAACTATGTGTATTATGTTTTTCAGGAAATATCCCTATTGTCTATACGAAATGAAAAGTATCATATGCTCTTATTGTCAAATATTTAGAAGAACTATCGTTAAAAGAAGAAGTATAGTTCTGTGAAGAACTATCATTCAAAGAAGAAGGACCGTTTAAGGAGAAGTAAAAGACTACAGCGTCAAAGTTACATCTAAAGTATCGTCTAAGCAAAAGTGAAGTATCGTCTGTTGTATTGTCAAGCATATGGAAAGTACTGTTTGATCAAAAGTGATGTGTCGTCTAATGAAGAGTATCGTCTAATGAAGAGCATCGTCTAACGAAGAGCAAGAGACACTTCGAGTATGGTCTAACTCTACAGTCTGCGAAGCCATAACGTCAAAGAGCAAACAATACAATACAACATTGGAATAGATCAAATCTCTTATAAAAAAGGAAAGGAATTAATTTATGAATGAATTAAATGCAAAGGAGTGAATCAAGCATTACATTACTCGACGACCAACTCTGCTTGAAAAACAACATAAATGCTATCAATGCAAAGGATAAGATCACGCCACAAATTACTCAATGGTCAACAGAATCAACAAAGTCAAATTTATTCAATGCTTATAGCCGTTGCTAAATGGTCAGGAATTCAATGATTACATCAAGTCAATGAAAAACATCTTCAGCAAATAAAAAATGAACTGAAGGTATAAAAGGGAAGACCTGGAGATTTGAAGAAATACGAAAAAACATAAGTCAAGTGAAGAGAAATGAAGTGCAAAAGAAAAATAACGAAAAACATAGCATAGAACAGAACTAGAGTTGAACTACACAAAGCTCAGAAATTTAAATCGAATTACAGTGTCAAATCACAATAAGTGAAATCGTTCAAGTGTGAGAAACCTCAAAGAGTCAAACACTCTCAATTCTTTCACACCATACAGAGAACCCATCGTCTATCATCTCTGTCTGCCAAACCTCGAGTATATTGTTTAATGTCAAACCATCTACTAAATACTGAGAGTTTGCCGAGCCTGAAATAACTTTCTACCATCACTCTTTTGAGAAGATATTCATTGTAGAAGAAACCCTTGTAAAAGGAGAAGTCCTTTGAATACTTTTTGGGAGAAGTCCCTGAGAATACTTGTTGGGAGAAGTCCCTGATAATACTTGTTTGGAGAAGTCCCTGAGAATACTCTGGAGAAGTCCTGTGGGAATACTTGTTGGGATAAGTCCATGAGAATACTTTGGAGAAGTCCTGTGTCGAATACTTGTACTTTCAGGTTGAATAGTGAAAATCTTGGTTAAGCCAAGGACTGGACGTAGCCGTATTCTTTAAGGGGGTGAACCAGGATAAATCTTGTGTGTGCTGTCTTTACTACTTGCGTCGTTTACAATTACACAAATTTATTTCTGCTACATCAAACCTGATTATCCTATCTTTTACCAAAATCTTTTGAAAACTAATAAGTGGTTTTGAAAGTCAAGTTTTTATACGCACACAATTCAACCCCCCTTCTCGTGTTGTCCTTGTTTTATCACATTGTGCCCTGTAAACGACGTTTTCTCTCAAACGGTGAAGCTTTTGGGCCTGCAATCACCACGACTGAGTTCCTGGTGAAGAGGAGAAGAGGACCCTGAGCTTCATTCCGATCGCCGCCGTGACCGTCGCTGTCAACCACCGTCTTCTCTGATGAGGTTGGTCGGAAAAAAAGGCATGTATAAGCTTGGAAGGGATGGAACTTATCATCACCTCTCGGGTTCATCATAACCTCCACGAAGGAGATGAGCCCTGACCTAGAGAGGATCTTAATGTCTCTCTCTAGTGATCTCTGACCTTGGATTGTTGTTAAAATTGGGTCTTTGTGTAGAGATTCTAAGGGATTAAGCTTAAAAATTGATTAGGAGAGAAACTGTAATTTAGAGCTAACTTGAATTGAAAATTAATTAGGGTTAGGAAGATGAAGATGAAGTAAACCGAGGCTAGAAGGGAAATAAATGATGAGGAAAAATAGATTTTGAAGTTTAATTTTGGAAAAATTGAAAATAAGTGATTTTGAAAAAGTGCTTTTATGGAAAAATGTCTTTTGCAGGAATTTAGTAAAAACCAAACAGGGAAGGAGAAAATAATGAAATAATCAAAATTTAAAAAGAGGTTTATTAATTAAATTAGTTTGGAGATTAAAAATAATTATACTTGCTCTGATGCAGAGAACGCTCAGTGAGAGAAGGACCCCGGTTTGACTGTTGAACCATCCGGTAAGCGGGGTTACAGGCTATTAGAACATAAGAGGATATATATTGAAACTTTCCAGATTGATAGTGGGTTGATTGTTTGAATTGATTGCTTGTCTATATGATTGTTTGCTTGTTGGGTTACAATGATGATTTGTTGATTGGTGATTGCGTATACAATTATGTTACATATATGATGTTGTTATTGCTCCGAGATTGATTTCTCTTAATAAAGCATGACTTGATAAAATGAAATGGATTGTTGTTGTTAACCCTGCCTCTGTGATATGCTTGAGTGAGAAATGAACATGTATCTTCATTGAAGTTGACAATGCTTCTGATGTTGAATGTGAAATGGATTCTGAATAATATTGAGTGATGCATTTATGATGGAGGTAAAAACTCATCTTGGGGTTCAAATGAGCTGTGATGGAGAAAAAGCACTTGGTCTAAGAGCTTTTTAATGGCATTAGGTGAATTAAGTCGAGGAATGATTAGTCAGCGGTTGACCAAGTTAAAGTGTGATTAAAGGAAACTATTTTGCATTTAGGTTAACTGAACTAGGGTTACTAGATAATGGAAACTAGAATAATTGCATAAAGACTTCTGCATATTTACGTGCACTGATGATATGATAGTCAATCACTAACTTGGTCTCGAATTACGAGGGCAGGATTTATGGTCAACCTTTGAGTGATGACTTTCCCACCGAGTGGACGGTGAAGTGTGAAGATGCCTCCCCAAGTAACTTTAACCGGAGTAGGTTTAACCTGGGGATTTGAGAAACAAAAGGCCTTGTGTGGTCTAGCAGAGTGTATAAGGGGGATATGTTTTAATTTTTTGTACTGTTTGACATGCATCATATGCACTGTGAAGGGGAAATAAAGGGGTAGGATCGCGCGATAGGGGGAACCCGGTGTGGATGTCCGAGATACTTGAGGCGGCACTTCAGAGATGAAGTGACCTGGGGACGATCTATTTGTACGACTCAACACTAGGCCGTTGATTTGGGATCCCTTGTATTCCGGTTAGTGGAGTGGGAAGGCCATGAGAGGCTGCACCGTCTTGGCTGAAAGCCAATATGGTAATCATTTGCTCGATAAAGAGAGTGGGCTAGAGTTGGTACCTATGTTCCTGAGCGTCGTTCTGAATTGAGTTTGGCTGAGTTTAGGTAATGGGCCCAACATTCATGAGTTTGTGAATGGAGTGCCTGACTTACTGTCTCTGATTGGGGAAGTCAGGACACGAGTAAGGTGGCATTCATTACATATGCACGTGATTGAAACAATGGTCTTTTGCATTGAATTCAATGATTGAGAAAATGAAATATACACGTGATATACTTTTGCAATATTGTGATAAATAGCTTGACCGGATCTCTGTCCCGATTCCTTATATATCCATTTATGCTTTACTGGTTACGCTTCTCACCCTTGCATTCTATTTAACTTGTGGAAGAATAACAGGGGACAACCTCCCATTGAGATGATTCTAGCAAACTTTATTGTGCCTCTGGGTTGGGAGGTTGACTCTGTGACAGGCCTATGTATATACGTAGGAATGTCCGTGTTTTGGTACCGGCAACCGGGTATTATGGTTTCAACTTATCCTGTAGCTATGCCTATATATTCTTCCTTCTATTTTCCACCTAGTTACTTAGTTCCACATCTAGGTCCTGACATTGCACCACCAACCCCCTAGCAGAGATGCCAGCACCAGATCCAGCTCCCGAGCTTGATAATGCTCCAGTAGCACCAGCTCCTATTAGGAATGGACCCCGCATGATGACGACTTTCAGGAAGAGAGTTCCCACACCTCGGAGGACGGAAGGTGATGCTAGAGTTTACAGGGAAAAGTTCCACAGGCAAAGTCATCCAGCATAGTGAGGGTTCCTATTAATATAGAGGGCACACCTAGTGTAAGACCCTCAAGTTTTGAGTATTTATGTTTTGGCCCTTGGATATTTTATAATTAGGTTTTGGTCCTCTAAGCTTGGATAATTGTGTTTTAGTCATTGGACTAGTCAAAACTGAATTGGAATTCACTAATTAAGAGCTTTCAATGATGTTTTGAATTCAGATTTCTATTGGGGACATGATGGTTTGGCTTTGAGGATTATAAGAATATTTTTGTGAGAGTTTTAACAAGAGGAGTTGTGGCTTAGTTGTTAAGGCTTAAGCATTTGTTTGGCATGTCTTGTATTCGAATCTTAGTTACAAATGGCTAATAAGGGGGTGTAAAGTGAGTTTATGGCTTGGTCTATGAGTAAATGAGTAATAAAGAGGGTGAATTATGAATAAGAAGGAGGCTTAGGTCGTGCTCCCTCTCCCTTCCCCTTGCAACTATTTTTCCTTGAAGCATAGTGGTTGTTTCCTTGTTCTTCCTTCAAGCGAAATTGCTAGAGAAACATAGAACGCTAGAGCTGAATCCTTTGGAGTGTTGCTGGATTTTGATGTTGCTTGGAGTCAACTCTCTTTTCCTCTTGTGGTGTTCTACCTCTTTTTCCCTAATCCTTTCTCAAGAACCCTTGATGTTAGCTTTATAGATAAGTGATTGATCCTTTCTAAATTCTGAGTTTTGGTGATCAACCTCTCGTTCTTTCTAGGGTGTAACTAGTCTTGTTTCTACCTTTGTTTTCCACCAAGCTCGAGGTTCCTTGCACTCTTGGAGGTCTAGGGTCATGCCATATACATTCTAGATCAATTTTCTTAATAAGGTCGGAGGACAAGTGTGAAGAAGGTCTCGTCCTTGGACTCGGCTGAGGTTTTGATGAAGACGAACACATCACAAAAAGAAGAAAGACTTCAGAAAGGAAAAGGAAGACTTCAAGAAGACTTCAAGAAAAAAAGGAACAAAAAGAAGAAAGACTTCAAGAAGACTTTAGAAAAGAAAGGAAGACTTCAAGAAGACTTCAGAAAAGAAAGACTTCAAGAACCGGCTCAGAACGTCAAGATCTATCATCAAGGTTCTTGTTTTAAGTAAGTCTTGTCAACTTAGTGTGGTATGCTTTATTAAGGTTAAATTGCACTTGAAGGCTCATAAAAGATCAACTAATTGAGTACGATATGTTCTCACAAGTTAAACTTGGTAGGGACACTCAATTAGGGCTTAAGATGGTTAAAACTGAGTTCGGACTATCTGTAATCGATTACAGGTTGTGTGTAATCGATTACAGGAAGGCAGTAATCGATTACCACTTTAGTGTAATCGATTACACAGTTTGAATTTTGAATTCAAACTGCAACGGCTAGTGTAATGGATTACCAGGCTTCTATAATCGATTACCAGGTCGACAGATGTGTTGTTTCATGAACCATTGTGTCTCAAACCTTTTGGGAAGGGTTGTGTTGGTTCATGGACGACCTCTAGTGCCTATATAAAGTCCATAGACTCTCTGAAACATTAATGACTTGGTCCATAACTTTCGTATTCATTAAAGTCATCATTCTGAGTTTATGTTCTCTCATTTTCATAAGAACACACATGCTATTCATCTTTTGAGAAACTCAGAATAATAGAGCCTTCATTGTAATTGCCTGGAGCATACAAACTAAGATCAATCCATCTTGTCTAAAGGATTGAATCAACCATTGTAAAGGCATCTTCTTCTTCATCTCTTGAATCGGTTTGATTCATTCACCGTGGTTTTCGGTGGTTGTAAAAAGGTCCATTGAGTGTTCGATGGTTGTGGAAAAGTTTCTTTGAATCGGGTTTGATTCAAAGTCCGCCGTAGGGTTCGGCGTTTGTGGAAAAGGTCCTTTGAATCGAGTTTGATTCAAAGTCCGCCGTAGGGTTCGATGATAGTGAAAAAGGTCCTTTGAATTGGGTTTGATTCAAAGTCCACCGTAGGGTTCGGCGTCATCAGTTGGTGGTTTGCCATCTGAGGTTTGATAAGAGTTCTTAAGGTTCTTGGTGTAAGTACTTGTAAGAAATCTTGATCATAGTGGAAAAATCCTCAAGGGGTTTCTTGAGGGACTGGACGTAGCCTTCGGTGGATAGAAGGTGAACCAGGATAATATCTTGTGTGTGATTTGCTCTTCCCTTCATCTTTTACTTTCAAGCAATCCTTAATTCCGCTGCAATCACAACTATCATTTTGTGATCATCATTATCTTGAAAGTAATATTTTCGATAAGGCGAAAATCGTGCAACTCTGATTCACCCCCCTCTCAGGTTGCTATCAGGCTAACAACAAGTTCATGCAAATGAAGATGAGGTTTGGGCGCTTAATGCCAGAGATAACCCTTTCTGTTTGTGTTTGGGCGCTTAATGCCAGAGATAGACAGGGCGATGATTTCTTTATCCCTTGAAGAGCATTATGGAATCAGATGAAGGTGCGAGAAATACACAAGAAAGGGGGGGTTTGAATTGTGTGATTTATTTTAAATTTCTTTTATCATGTATTACAGATAATTTATTCATCATCTTTCATCTAAATTTGACATGGATCATTTATGTAAGAGATCATGAAATTCATTTTATAAGTTATGAACAATGTTTATTTATTTTCCACGAATGTTTGCAAGTTACAAACATAAGAATAAGCATGCAGCGGAAATGCAATTAGATGAAAATAAAACACATGATTTTATCCTGGTTCACCCCCAAAACCGACAGGGCTACGTCCAGTCCTTGGCTTCACCAAGATTTTCACTATTTCAACAAATAGTACAAGTATTATCAGGGACTTCTCCCAAAAAGTATTCTAAGGACTTCTCCTATCAAGTATTGGAAGGACTTCTCCTGTCAAGTATTATTATGACTCCTCCTTACAAGTATTATACAGGACTTTTCCTGACTCCTTTTTCAAGGGTTGGCTTCTCTACAAGGTTCTCTTCTTAATAAGAGTGGGCAGAGGAAATTAAGCTCAATTTACAGAGAGGATAGGAATTTGAGATCTCTGTTTGGAAGGATGTGTGAGTTGGGAAAGATAAGAGTAACACTCTATGAATTTTCCTCACACAAACTTATATACTCAGGCAGGGATAGACTTGAGGCATCCTGAGTATGAACCAAGGTTGCTTGGTTCCTGGGACAGACTTAGTTGGCATATGGAAGTTTAAGTCTAAGTTGCCCGAGTACTTCGGAGAAAGGATCTTCTATTTATATCTTCAGTTGCTTCTTCTTCTTCTTGAGAAAGAGAGAAAAACTGTCCGAAGTGCCTCTTCTCTTCTGAGCTGTGTGTAACGGCTAGTTCTGCATCTTTCAACATACGTAAGTCACGATCAGAGGTTTCTCTGCGAGCATAAGATATGATCTGGAGATCATCACTTCATCTGGGTTGATGTCGTCTGGCTCCATGTTGAGCGGGTATCCTTGAGCTGGTTTCTTTGTATATAACGTGTAAAAGTTCAGCGGAGAGGACTGCTTTGACTCTTTTACCCCAGTGCTTGACAGCTAATACTCATCACGTGCCTTGGTCAGAATTTTGAATTTCGACCGTTGAGAGTGTACGATGCACAGAGATTCTTGCCGTTGATTCCGCGATGTCAGCTTGATTTTAGGGAAAGTAGAATGTTAGAGGGGCCAAGGGATATTGTATTAATTGTGTCCCTTTCTACTTTCTGCCGCAGCCAGTATGTTAATAAATGTGTAGACGAGGTAGGAGTCTTTTAATCCACGAAGTAATTGCTCCAGATGAGAAGCATAGATTCTTTTATACTTCGATAATCCTGATGTCCTCGAAAACCGCATTCCTTGATCTGTGTGCCTTTGGCTCAATTGTTACTTTGAGTGGACGGATTCTTTCTTTTAGCTTGGCAGACGTAGTCTCTATTCCATGCTTGAAGTTCTGCTGCAAAGTAATTTTGGATTGGCGGACAAACTTTTTCTTCATTCAGTCTGTCTTAATTGTTAGGATCTTCTTGTCTTGTAGATGACTGAATTTCTTCCTTTGATCTGATTGAAGTTCTTTCATCTGATAAGGTTGATTCACAACTTCCTTTTGTGATGCTAGAGAACCTTTTATACCGGAAGAATTTCTTCATGAGTTAACCTGCCCTTTTATATCTGACTGGAATAGTCATCTTGAGTGGCAGACTGTCTTGTTTTCTTGAGATATGCTTTGACTTGAGCGAATAGACACTGATGAGGATTTCTCATATGTTGGTTGCTGTTGCCGCTTTAGCTTTTATAGTTCGCCAGACTGTCTCATGCAAGAGTGCTTTTCTACGTCTATTTTTGACATAGTCTTCCTTATGATGACCGGACGAACTTCCTCTGATGAGCTGGTATTCTTGATAATGCTTTGTAGTTTACTTATTCCCATTGGAAATGATTGTTCCTGTACATGAGAGTTTTCACCGTATTAGGAAATCTATTTTAACACAGTATTGACCCTTAAAGAAATTGTTGATTATCAAAATATAATTATTCATTTAATTATTTGAATCTAACAATCTCCCCCTTTTTGATAATGACAATTTCTTTGGAAAATATTCGATTAACGATGTACATAAAGCATTTTGTTATGATAGTTTTTCTTCAGAGTGTTGCATTATGTTAGAAGAACATGATCGCTCTTTTGTAGGTGATTTTATTTATATAGGAGGTAGCCGATTTTACTTAGCTTTGCTCCCCCTAAATTGAGTACTCCCGGTAAATGTTTGCCTAAGTAAACTTATCTTTGCTCCCCCTAAATTTTTTGCTACTTAAACTTAATTTTTTATTTATATAGGAGCATTTACCTAAATTCTTATATAGGAGCATTTTCCTAAATTCTAAATTTCTTCTTTTCCTAAGTTTTCTCCCCCTTTGGCATTATCAAAAAGATTGGATACTGAATAAATGGAACTGATAAGATAGAGGTAAGGGATAGAATAACCAGTGCGGAATAAAAGATATATAAGCATAAAGGTCAAGTAAGGTCAAGTAGAATAGTGTGCATAAAATAAATGAGCAGATAGAGTAGTAGAGAGAAGAAATAATCAATCAGCTTTCTTCTGCCGAGACTCATTGTCTTTGCGGAGCAGTTCTTCAAAAAGTTTGAGATGAGCCTCCAACTTAGCGGTGAGGTTTTGTTCCATCGCATCAGCTCGTTTGAGGATAGTACTTTCCATCTTCTCAGTTGCTTTGGAGTTGTTTGAGAGAGATTGCGCAACTTCTTCAGATAGCTCCTTAATAGCAGTTTTAGCATCAAAGGATTCTTCAGAGGATGGTACCTCATGTGACTCATTTTCCCTGGGGATTTCTTCAGTTGAGTAAGGATGATCACTTGAAGAAGCATTGGTGGGATGAACCACTGTAGTTTCCATTTCCAGGGTCTCATTTAGGGGTTCAGCAATAGGGATTTCCTTGGAGGATGGTGAGAGAGCATCATCTTGATTCTCCTTAGAGTCTGATGAGATGACAACTACCTCTTCTGAATCAGTTAAAACATGGATTTGATGATCAACTGATTTTTGCTGTGAGAAGTTAGTATTTGAGGACAACTCATGGGAAGATTTGTCAGCGATAAAGATAAGCGACCATGATCCAAATTTGAGAGTGATGCGTGCAGCACCATGAATCAATTTGGGTGAAATGATGCTTGTATGAACATGTCTGTAGGCAGACAGTTCCCAGTTGTGATGGAAGATGTCATACCTTGATCGCGGAGCAAACATGAGTACTAACCCGTCAATGGCAGGAGGAGTCCAGATCCTTGCTTGAAGGCAGAAATTGAAACCCAATGTTTCCATAAGAAATTGTGGAGCATGTGAAGCATTCACCATGGAAATCATTCTGGGCACAATTGACGAGATAGGTGCAGTGCTGCGACAAGAACGTCTGGGCACGTGTACTGGAAATCTCTTCATTCTGTATTCTCTCGTTTGAACTGTTTGAATGCTGTTTTTCTGAACTTCTTCAGATATAGTTCCTCCTTGGTGAGTCATGGGTTGTTTAGCAGAAACATCATCCCCACACACGAATTTGGTTGCACCATCTTTCTCAGCTTCCCCTGGGACATTTTTCTTTCTCTTTCTCTGGTTGCTAGCCTTAACTGCGCGAGACTTCACTCTTCCTTTTGCCACACACACTTCCTCAGATGCTCTATCTTGATTCTTAGTGTCCTGTGTTTCCATAGCAGCTTCTGGTTGGGACACAGGAACGTCAAGATGCACATTGTCAATATTGCTGGGTTCCTTGGCGACCTCATCATTTTTGTGTTCATTTAGTGAGGGAGAAGGATCTTTCACTTCTGAAGCATCTGGTTTCAGCTTTGATGACTTGGATGATGGCGAGGTTACTTGCACTTGTTCTTCAGCTTCTTTCCGGACGGTTTTAATCTCAAGTCGCTTCCTCTTCAATTTTGAGGGACGAACATAGTCAGGATCTATAATGCATCTATACATTATTATTCTTGGCCCCATGTTCTTTCCCCATCCCTTTGCATCCTTCTCACAGTTGGGCATCCACTGTGGTGTTGCATTGGGTAAAGGAGAACTTTCTTTCAGAATCACTCTTATCCAGTGCCGATCTTCAACATTGCACAACACTGCTACTGGAGACGGAGTTGTCACTGGACCAATCATGGGGAGATACATGCAAGATTCCCTGAGACTGAGTGTGACCAGAACTGTTCTGAAGGTAGTTGCTGCTAGTAAACCCATGTCTGGGACAATGAACCATTTGGGTTCGAGAGCTGGTTCGTTTGGACCAAGGGTCAAGGCTTTTCTGATTACCTCCATATGACCTTCGGAGTCAAATATCTTCCGGTGAAGAGTACGTCTGTTGTCGAGCTCCTTGATCATCCGCCTCCTTATCTCCGGCCATTCGTTTTTGTTCATCCCTATCCATTGAGCAAGGCATCTGTATCCACAGTTGCCATCATCATCAACATCCACAATATTTTCCACAAACTCATGGAACTCAGTAGGAATGTGTGGAAGATATTTAGATATGTTTGAGGGTTGCTGAGGGACGTTTGACTCAGACTGCGAGCATGCTTTTCGGACGTTCTTGATCAGGGAAGCTATCGGACGATTATCTTCATCGTCATGTGGTGAAGAGATTTGATCTGTGAGTGGTTCAGGTTTTGAGGGAGGAACAATTTCAATTGTTTTTCCTGAGCCAGTGATTTGAAACCGCTTGAGTGGAGGATGACCATTACTATTAGCATCCTCTTCTGATTCTTCATCTTCTTCTTCTTCTTCAACACTATTTTCTTTCGGTTGAGGTCTGCTTGCTTGCAACAGCAGTTCTACAGGCACATTGGTAGTCTCAATCTTTAGCCCCATTCTTCTGAGGTCATCGAACTTCATTGGAGATGAGTGAATGTAATCACGAGCAATGAACTCATTTTCCTCCTTTGTTTTGTCTATGAGATGCTTCCTCATTAACTCAGATATGAGAGCTCCATATGGCAATTTTAACTCTTTGCCTTCCAGAGTCGATAACATGTGGTTGAAGATGAGATATGAGAGATTGATCTTCTCCTTATGCATCATATGGTAGAGCGCCCATTGTGACAACTTGTCTACCCTATTGCAGTTCCCTTCTCTGGGGAGAACTATCTTGCAAAGGACAATATAGGGGAATTTGCATTCCACTATTAAGTTGTTGACGTTGGTTCCATGGATTTCTGGATTTTGTTTCCAGATGCAGTTGGGATTGGGAGCAGACATCTCCCAAGTAGATTTGAATTTCACTCCTTCATTTACTTCGCAGTCCAGAATTACTGCAATATCTCCAGGCGTAATAGTTGTGATCGATCGCATGCATCTTGTCTTGATTACGGAAGTTCTGCTTTTGACTGCGCAATCGTAGAACTCCTTAATGACCGGTTCAATGGTAGGGAAAGAAGATACTCTCATGAGATTTGCCCATTCTTGAGCGAGAACCCAATCCAGCCCTGCTATCTTAGCGTAACTGTAGAGATTCAAATTAAGGTACTTTGGCGGGACCAGTTCCTTTTCACCAAGATTCATCGTCTTCAGTTTGCCAATGAACGATTCTTGCTCCTTTCGATTTAAGGCGATGTTCCTCATTCTTCGTTCAATGATGTTTTGCTCAGTGGGAGTGAGTTCAGAAGCAGCATTGATCAGTTTCTTTGAAGCCATTGTAATGATCTGCAAACAAGGGTTAGCAAGAGAGAGAGAGAGAGAGAGCAATAGATAGCTTGAAGGTGATGAGAGTTTGAAGTAAGTTTGTGAGTAGTGAGTGTGTTACTTCTTCCTTCAAATTCCTTTTTGTTGATTTTTCTTTGAATACGAACGGTGTATACTTGGTTGAGAGGAGGAAATGATTAGTTCTCTATTGATGCGATAGAACGATTAGCATGCGCATTAAATGAAGATCTTTAAATGTGCAGTCATAGCAGTTGAGAGATTTAATGCGTGCTTGAGAAGTTTTAACATTCAGAACGACACAGTTGTTTTACCAGTAGCCCAAGTGTGGGCGAGTGACTGATCGTGTCTGATCAGTTGTTCACAGACGCTCTCTCTTGATGGTTCCTTAGATAGTTGCCAGACGGTGACTTCCATTTACTCGATCTTTGGGATGCAATCTTTGGTTAAGTGGAGTTTTGGTCTCTTCATCAAGAAGGTACCTGACGTCATTCTTCTAGTTGATCATGTAACATGTGTATCTATCTTCAAGCCTGCAAGATTCACTTCATAGTTCCTTTGCCGAGGAATCTTATTAATATTTCCTGATTATTACAATTTAGCTACAGGCAATAAGATGTATATTATATTTCAACGAACACACATATGTATATATTAGAAAAGCTTTCTCTGAAGGACAAGTTGTAGAGATACACAGATTTATCAACATTTATCCTTATGCAAAAGGTGTTTTGTTTTTCCAACTAGAGAACTTGTCAGAACATTTATGCTTGTCAGATAAGTTCGATAGTATTTACCAAGGCCTTTCCTGATAAATTGTTAAGACTAATATTCAATAACATACTAGATACATGTAGTGATAGTGTGAAGGGACATATGCTATAGAAATGATTTGAACAAATAATTTTGATTAACATCTGTCAATCAAACAATTTAATTTTGAATTTATATGACTATAATGAGTAGATAATTATCTAGGAGTTTGTGTTTGTAAATGATGACAGTAATGATTCAAGCACATCCTGATAGGCTTATTTAAATAAGATGACAGTGATTGTATTAAGATATCCTTTGTGAATCTCTTAATTATTAGACCAGTGTGAGAAGTAGTGAATAATCTATTATGAATTTAGAGTTACCTCCTTTTCTATTTCTGAGAATAGAACTTGATCATTCCTCATATAGCTCAAGGAGTTTGTCAGTAATGTATTGCTGAAAAAAAATGAGCTGATGTGTTCACTTGGATTACTAGCTTCCTTTGCTGAGAGGATATGAGATCTTTCCTTGGGACAATTTCTTTGAGATGTTCTTCTTGCATTAGCATTTGGATCATGGTTGCTGTAGTTCAAGGAGAACATATGCTTTCACAGATCTTTGAACTCTGCATCTGCGAAGATGTTAGCACTTTTCAGAGTGTTAGGCTCTGATACCAATTGAAGGTGCGAGAAATACACAAGAAAGGGGGGGTTTGAATTGTGTGATTTATTTTAAATGTCTTTTATCATGTATTACAGATAATTTATTCATCATCTTTCATCTAAATTTGACATGGATCATTTATGTAAGAGATCATGAAATTCATTTTATAAGTTATGAACAATGTTTATTTATTTTCCACGAATGTTTGCAAGTTACAAACATTAGAATAAGCATGCAGCGGAAATGCAATTAGATGAAAATAAAACACATGATTTTATCCTGGTTCACCCCCAAAACCGACAGGGCTACGTCCAGTCCTTGGCTTCACCAAGATTTTCACTATTTCAACAAATAGTACAAGTATTATCAGGGACTTCCCCCAACAAGTATTCTAAGGACTTCTCCTATCAAGTATTGGAAGGACTTCTCCTTGCAAGTATTATTAGGACTCCTCCTTACAAGTATTATACAGGACTTCTCCTGACTCCTTTTTCAAAGGTTGGCTTCTCTACAAGGTTCTCTTCTTAATAAGAGTGGGCAGAAGAAATTAAGCTCAATTTACAGAGAGGATAGGAATTTGAGATCTCTGTTTGGAAGGGTGTGTGAGTTGGGAAAGATAAGAGTAACACTCTATGAATTTTCCTCACACAAACTTATATACTCAGGCAGGGATAGACTTGAGGCATCCTGAGTATGAACCAAGGTTGCTTGGTTCCTGGGACAGACTTAGTTGGCATATGGAAGTTTAAGTCTAAGTTGCCCGAGTACTTCGGAGAAAGGATCTTCTATTTATATCTTCAGTTGCTTCTTCTTCTTCTTGAGAAAGAGAGAAAAATTGTCCGAAGTGCCTCTTCTCTTCTGAGCTGTGTGTAACGGCTAGTTCTGCATCTTTCAACATACGTAAGTCACGATCAGAGGTTTCTCTGCGAGCATAAGATATGATCTGGAGATCATCACTTCATCTGGGTTGATGTCGTCTGGCTCCATGTTGAGCGGGTATCCTTGAGCTGGTTTCTTTGTATATAACGTGTAAAAGTTCAGCGGAGAGGACTGCTTTGACTCTTTTACCCCAGTGCTTGACAGCTAATACTCATCACGTGCCTTGGTCAGAATTTTGAATTTCGACCGTTGAGAGTGTACGATGCACAGAGATTCTTGCCGTTGATTCCGCGATGTCAGCTTGATTTTAGGGAAAGTAGAATGTTAGAGGGGCCAAGGGATATTGTATTAATTGTGTCCCTTTCTACTTTCTGCCGCAGCCAGTATGTTAATAAATGTGTAGACGAGGTAGGAGTCTTTTAATCCACGAAGTAATTGCTCCAGATGAGAAGCATAGATTCTTTAATACTTCGATAATCCTGATGTCCTCGAAAACCGCATTCCTTGATCTGTGTGCCTTTGGCTCAATTGTTACTTTGAGTGGACGGATTCTTTCTTTTAGCTTGGCAGACGTAGTCTCTATTCCATGCTTGAAGTTCTGCTGCAAAGTAATTTTGGATTGGCGGACGAACTTTTTCTTCATTCAGTCTGTCTTAACTGTTAGGATCTTCTTGTCTTGTAGATGACTGAATTTCTTCCTTTGATCTGATTGAAGTTCTTTCATCTGATAAGGTTGATTCACAACTTCCTTTTGTGATGCTAGAGAACCTTTTATACCAGAAGAATTTCTTCATGAGTTAACCTGCCCTTTTATATCTGACTGGAATAGTCATCTTGAGTGGCAAACTGTCTTGTTTTCTTGAGATATGCTTTGACTTGAGCGAATAGACACTGATGAGGATTTCTCATATGTTGGTTGCTGTTGCCGCTTTAGCTTTTATAGTTCGCCAGACTGTCTCATGCAAGAGTGCTTTTCTACGTCTATTTTTGACATAGTCTTCCTTATGATGACCGGACGAACTTCCTCTGATGAGCTGGTATTCTTGATAATGCTTTGTAGTTTACTTATTCCCATTGGAAATGATTGTTCCTGTACATGAGAGTTTTCACTGTATTAGGAAATCTATTTTAACACAGTATTGACCCTTAAAGAAATTGTTGATTATCAAAATATAATTATTCATTTAATTATTTGAATCTAACATCAGAGTGCGCATTGGAAGCATGGAAGATTCAGAAGAAGATGAACAATGTAAAGAACTTCCGCTGTTTTATTTTATTTTTGGGCTCGCTGTTGAGCATTTACCTTTGTAGTAATATTTCCTTGTTTTTGCTTCCGCATAATAATAATTATCTATGGGGAAATATTACTTATATTATTAATAAGAACTTGTGAGTGACGAAATCTCTTTTTGAAAATTGGGTTGTTTTTCTGAGAGGTTTTAATTTCCGCATTATTACTATGTGACCCTCAACCCAAAATTGGGGTGTTACACCTAGTGCGGAGGATGAGGACACGTGGGCTCATGAGGTAAAGGAGAATGGTGGTGACACTGTTTGATAGACCGTGACGTGGATATGAATTCTAGTTACTTTTTGGTACTGTTGACATTAGTGGATGACTGATGACTGTATGTGTTGGATATGCCTGTTAGTCTTGGTTAGCTGAGGAGAGAGCGATTAAAGTGACATCAAATTTCTTCCTATCTAATTCTTATTAATTAGAGATTAAAGCTCTCAATTTTAGTCAACATGAATAATTTGTTACCCCTATGTCTAGTGAGTATAGACCCTTATTCTGTTTCTTTTTAGTTCCCTTAAATTTACCAACCTTTCGGTATGTCTAAGCGAAGCATAATATCGGTGTGCACTCCGAATTCAATTATAAAAGAAAATGAACACGTAGAAGAAAATAAACTACTCATATATCAAATAAAGAGCATCAAACCATGTTCATAACTAAATCCATCTCCCCCAATACAAGGAAGATTAGTTACACATACTAATCATGAAATCAAAATAGGAGTTTGATGAGCAAAGCATAAATCAACAAGAAACCTGAAAGGAGACTTGAAAACCCAAAGCTCTACCTCAATATCTCTCCCAAAACAAGTTCCAATAGACAAAAATGTCCAAAATAGGTCAAAATATGAGATTAAATAGCACCTGACAGAAAACTCGCGTAATTGCACGAAAATGCACTGTACTTGAGTGGTTTTTCGCGCAAGAAATTCTAGCAGTGGGACAACTCGCGCAAGTGCGCAAAATTACACTAAACTTGCACAAATTTTCGCGCAAGAAATTCTAGCAATGAAAATTTGGTGCTATAGCGGAGGTTTGGTGCGTTGGGAAAGACAATAGGTGCGCATTTATCATTTTTCCTTGATTTTTCCCTTTTCATGTAATCTTCTCCTAAAACAAGACATAAAATAATAGTAAGAGATATTAGAAAGATATAAACTGAAAATCAACTAATCTCTTATCAAAATAAAAACATTAAACCCTAACAAAATCTAACAAATTATCATAAAAACAATAAAAACTGAGTAAATGTAATTAAAATAACAAAATGCATGAATTATAATAAAAATATCCTAAAATTACCAAAATAACCTAAATAATATATAAAATTATATGAAAAATATATAGAAAAATAACCTTAAATCCAGGGTTATCACAAAGATTAGAGTGAAGTGAAAAAAAATAGAGTTGTGAAAGTAAGTAGGTGATTAAGAAGTAAAAAAAAGGTGATAAATAAGTGTAGTGTTATTGAATGAATTAAGTGGAGGAGTGAAGAGTTAATTAGAGAGCGAGTAGTGTTAGCATGTTGAATTTTATGTGGGGATTCAGGCGGAGGAGCCAGGGGGTCCCCACATGCCATTCCATCGGAGTATGGTTCTATGCACGTTTATTTGTCTAACGATTTATTATGAAAATAGTTTTTAAGAATCTTTAAAAAATATAAGTTTAAAAATTAAATTATCTTTTTAGCAAAATATGAGTTAAATATCATCTTTGTAACTAGTATATCAAGGCGGGTCCAAGTTAAAGCTCGGATTCGGGGTAATACCAAACTCGTCCTCATCCCAGTTCGAGTTGTGTTTTTCAAAAAATACAGTCAACGAGGGGTTTCCCCATCAAAATAGGGTTCGGGTTGGAAATACCTGCGGGCTCGAGCTTAATTGGCCTGCCTATATGGGATGGTGAAGTTAGATGTGGGAGTGGTGCTTTTAGTTTTGCGATGTTCTGGATGACGGTTTGCTTATATGCTTGTGGGCTCCTTTGATGAGTCTATCTATTCAATGGATCACTCTGTTTTAAGAAAAAAGGGAAATAATTATATTTTTGTTCAGACATCTCTCTCATTAAATGTTACAAATCAAAATATAGGGATTTGGATCCTTTTAATTGAAAAAAAAATTGAGAGTCTCAAGTTGAATCATCTAATAATTAATTTAGTTTTCTCTCACTTATTTGGTTATTAAATACACATAAATCAATTGTTAGATGATCCAACTTGAAAAAGTTTTTTTTCCAAATGAGAGAATCCACCCCCAAAATATACACATATTTCTCCTTATCTATTGGAGTCAATGTTTAAACTTTGAGCAGTGTTATAGTGCACGAGATATTGAGCACGATAAAATGCACACTTCACATTTATATAGTGTTTCCAGTGTTTTAAGGCTCGGTTCGACTCGGCTGGTTCGACCGGTTGAATCGGGACTCGGTCACCTGACCGAGCCAAGTCAGCCATTGGATCGGCCGTGCTTTAGAACCGGTAAAAATCAGTTGACTCGGCCGAGTCAATGGTTAAACCGGTGACTCGGTCCGTTTTGGTCGAATTGGTCGAGTCACCAGTTTTTTTTCAAGCAGCTTAAACGACGTCATTTTGGGGGGAAGGAAATCAGAAAGAGCAGAAAAAAGGCTGCCGTTGTCTCCTTGCCGCACGCTGCCGCCGTCATCGCCGCTTCGACCAGTCCGTCGTTGTCTCGCTTCCCACTATCGTCGTCGCCACTGGCACTCTCCATATCATTCAAATTCTTCGCGTCTTTATGCCTTTCTACCCACTGCCATAGACTCATGTTGCTACTGCTTGGATCGATGGTGGTGCTTGGGGGTTTGGTGTGGAGAATCGGTGGTTGAGAAAGGGAAGGAGACGGTGGTGGTGGGGTGAGGCTATAGAAGTGGCGTGGCGGTGAGAAGAAGTAGAGCGGTATGGCGGCTGTTGTTTTGGGAGAGGGAGAACAACGATGAAGAGGGGGTTTAGGTCGAGAGGTCGAAGGAGAATAAGAGGTTGGACGAAGCAAGGAGTGGCCCAGAGAAGAGAGGTGGAGTAGGGGGCGGCGTTGTGGAGGAGAAGGGAATTAGGATTTTTCAGAGAGAGAAAGGGAGAGGGAAGAGAGTGGGGTGGCTGCTAGTTATGGCTGAGTGAATGTGGAGGCTGAGTGTTAGGATTAGGGTTTTTTTGGGGTGAGATGACAGTTTTGCCCCTAGGGTTCCTGCTGTAGCTTTTTTTATTTGTTTTTTCGTTTTGGGAAAGCTTAGCCCATTTTATTTTTTTGTGTGGGAGGAATATGAAGATTATTTTTTAAGAGAACAAACACAATTAATCTAATTTTTTTTATATATTTTTTTACTCTAATTAACTTACTATTTTTTTGGTTTTTTTAATAAAATGATGTAAGTATAGATAGAAACCTGAGAGGGGGGGGTGAATCAGGTTTGCACAATTTTCGCCTTAACAAAACTTGTTACTTCCAAGATAATGATAATCATAATAGATGATTGTGAATGCAGCTAAATCAAACGTTGCTTGAAAGTAAATGATAAGAGTTAGGAGAATTCACACACAGGTTTTATCCTATTTCACCTTCAAACCACCGAAGGCTACGTCCAGTCCCTCAAGAAACCCTTGAAGATTTTCCACTATTGATAAAAACTTCTTACAAGTTCTTGCACCAAGAACTTTAAGAATTTCTATCAAAAACCTGAAAGCAAACCACTTTCAGAGTGCCAACCTTCACCGAACCCTACGGTGAACTTTCACTCAACCAGAATGAAGATGAAGAAGATTTCTATACAGCTGAATCAATCTCTAACATTAGAATGGGTTGAATATAGAAGTTATGCTTTAGGCACTTATCATATGAAGGCTCTTTCTTATTCTGAGTTCTTCAACAGTTGAACTGCATAAGTGTTCTTATTGAAAATGAAGAATTAGAAACTCAAAATTTTGGCTCTAATGAATATGAAAGTTGTATATCAATGGTGTTTCAATGTATATCAATGTGTGTTTCGTTTCTGAGCCTAAATGGACTATTTATAGGCACTAGGGATCGTCCATGAACCAATACAAGGCTTCCCAAACGTTTTGAGACACAATGGTTCATGGAACAATACAACTGTCGAGTAGGTAATCGATTACAGTACTTAGGTAATCGATTACGCTTTTTGACTGTTGCTGTTTGAATTTCAAATTCAAACATGTAATCGATTACAAGCAGGCTGTAATCAATTACTTTCCTCTGTGTAATCGATTACCTTAAGGTTGTAATCGATTACACTCAAGCCCATTTTCTAGATAATGAAACTTTAGGTCCTAATTGAGTTTTTCTATCACTTTTAACTTATGAAAAAGATTAATACTCAATTACTTTTAATTGTCTTTGAGTCTTCATACTTAGGCTTCGTTTGGCCCAGCTTTTTTCTGACTTAAAAGCTACTTTTAAGTAAAAGTTAAAAATAAGAGCTTTTAAAAAGAAGAAGAAGTTGTTTGTCAGTTTTCAGTTTTTTATAACTTAAAAAGCTACTTTTAAGTTAAAAGTTGTTTGATAAAACTGTTTTAAAAAAGTTTCATATATGGCGGCGGGGGGCGATGGCGGTGGCGGCGGCGTGGTGGCGGTGATGGCGGCGATGGCGTGGGGGGCGGCAGCGGTGGCGGTGGCGGTGCGGTGCGGCCGCGGCGGTGGCGTGAGGGGGAGACGGCAGCGGCGGTGGCAGTGGTGTGGTGGCGGCGGTGCGGCGGCGGCAGCGGTGGCGTGGGGGGGCGGTGGCGTGAGGGGGCGGCAGCGGTGCAGTGGTGGTGGTGATGTGGGGGGCGGCGGTGCGATGGCGGTGGTGGCGGTGGCGGTGCGATGGCGTGGTGGTGCGGTGGCGGCGGTGGCGTGAGGGGGCGGCGGTGCGGTGGCAGCGGTGCGGTGGTGGCGGTGGCGGTAGTGGCGTGAGGGGCGGCGGCGGCGGCGGTGGTGGTGGTGGTGGCGGTGGCGGGGGGTGGCGGTGGCTGTGGGGCAGCGGCGGTGGGGTGGTGGTGGTGGTCATAATAATAATAAGTTACTTTTAAGTAAAAAGCTCCTATCTCTAGCTTTTTCTAAAAAGTTACTTATTTCTATTTTATGTTATAAAAATAAGTTACTTAAAAGCTACTGAACTTTTTCAACAAATGTGTTTGGCCCTGCTTTAGCTTAAAAGTCATAAAAAAGCCGGGCCAAACACTACCTTAAAGAAACCTTCGAAGCATAACTTACCTAAAACATAAGACTTAGTCAAGGCTAGAACCCTTGAATGTTGCTTGA
This sequence comes from Acmispon strigosus, assembly GCA_030819835.1. Classification (NCBI taxonomy): domain Eukaryota; kingdom Viridiplantae; phylum Streptophyta; class Magnoliopsida; order Fabales; family Fabaceae; genus Acmispon; species Acmispon strigosus. Next base: position 3,483,565 of record JAUAMA010000003.1, read on the forward strand.
GGTATGTTGAACTGGTTCTTCTAAGTCTTCTTTTCTTCTTTTTGTACACGAGTTTATCGTCATCAAAACTTCAGCCAGGGTCAGGCGCAAGACCTTCTTCATAATCTCCCCCTTTTTGATGATGGAAAACACATGTATTTGTCTTTGAAGATCATCATTATTGTGTTTATGTCGGAACTCCCCCTATCGGATGCAACTCCCCCTTTTTGTTCCACTTGTAGCATTTCCTGTAAATGATCTTTAAAAGCACAAGACCTTTCTCCCCCTTTTGACGTCATCAAAAAGAAGAAAAGGCCTAATTTATTTCATACAGGCTAACAAGTAGTATAAACATTGAAACTATAGGGAGTGGGGGTAAACAAGTCATAATGTGAAAATTAAACACCACAATTAATTAAAACATAGTTATAAGAGTTTAAGTACTTAATAGAAGCAAACAAGCACACGACATAGTACTTAAGTTGAAGCTTATACAACCCAATTCAAAAACTATTATAGTAGATAAAGTCTTATGAAATTGTATATCAGCAAAGTCCTCAAACATTTCGGACAGATCAAGTTCTTTGAGTTTTTCGATTTCTTGGCGCAGAAAGGCGTTCACAGACTCTATCCGTCCTTCTGAAGAATGAATCGAGAACGAATAATATCTTCTAAATGACTCAGTCTTTGTGTGAGTTGAAGGGTATCCATGCGTTCAAGAATGATTCGAGTTTCTTGAGAGCAGTTCAAAGCAATCGCATAGAATGGAGAAGGAGATAGTCCAGCAGACACGGCCTTTGTTTGTATGTCCACTCGATAACGATGATTAACATAGGAATCATGGATTATCTCTCGCCTTGGAGGATTTGCAGAAGAGGTAACATTGGAAGGGCGAGAATCAAAGGCCATGATAGGAAGTTTGAAGAGAGAATGTGTCAAGATATTTAGGCAAGGAGTCTGAAGATGAAAGGAACTTGAACATGTAAGAGGATTATGATATGAACAAGGAAATTGGTTTATATTGACAGAGCATATAATCGATTATAGTGGTTAAGTAATCGATTACTTGACGGTTTTTGTGAAATTTTGAATTTCAAAAATATAGGAGGGAAAGGAATTTAGGTCAAATAAATAATTTCTTCGAACATGTAATCGATTACAGTAAGTTGTGTAATCGATTACTGGAGTTTAAATTTGAATATAAATTCAAATTTCGAAAAGGTAATCAATTACATAATATGGTAATCGATTATCAAAAATCTCTGGAAATATTGTTGGGCCAAAATATTGTTGCTAATCGATTACAGATATGAAGGAATCGATTACTCTAATTCTCTGTTTACGAACCTGGGCCAAATTTTCTTGTGTAATCGATTACCAGAATGGTGTAATCGATTACTGCATTTGATAAACTACTTTTTGAGCTTATTTTCAGAGAATCTATCGTGTAAACACATAATCAAACATCAAGTTCATCTAATATACCTAATTCTCTCCTAATTTTAAAATAGGAATCTTTAGAAAGAGGTTTAGTGAAAATATTGTTAGAATCAAATAATTTAATGAATTACTATATTTTGATGAATAACAATTTCGCTAAGTATTGATCTCGTCAAAGATAGAATTCCTAACTTCTCAATATTTTTCATGCTCAGGAACACTTATTTACTTAGATAAAAGAGTAAGGCGATCCTAAGCTTTAAAATATGTTTCTTGTGCTTTTGATGTGTTTTTCACATGTTTCAGGACCCAAAAGATGCAAAGAATTGAAGAAAATCTGAAGAAACCAGAACTCTGGGCGCTAAGCGCCGCCACAAGGCGCTAAGCGCCCAGCAACGTGGGCAGCAGAGGACTCTGGGTGCTAAGCGCCCCTACTTAGCCGCTAAGCGGCCAGTACACATGGCCCAGGGCGCTAAGCGCCAGTTGAGGGCGCTAAGCGCCCCTGCGGCGCCCAGACCTATAAAAACGTGATTTTTGGCATGTTTTGGGTATTCTTTCAACCCTAGCCACCTCTGAACAAACCCTGGACGTGAGAGAGAGCTCGAGATTGAGAAGAAGAAGAGGAGTTCCATCAACGGACGCTCGGAACCTCGCCGTAGTCGTGGGTTGCATCCCGCGACGTCGTCGTCATCCTAGTTTCTTTTGATTCTCCTTGTAAGCTAGCTAGTTTCCATCCTATGGATAACTAAGCTCTCTCTTAGTTGGATTTTGGCGTAGTACTTCATCTTGAAGGGATTTTGATTGTTTCTTTGTTTACTTTCTATCTTTAATTTCAATTGAACAGTTTTGCTATTATTGCTTATGTTAGTTTGATCACCTATCATTTGATTTGAGATTAATCTTGTATGTGGAAGCTACTCTATTAATCTGACATAAACTGTTTAATCTAGGGGAAGCTAATTTTCTAGGAATAGCATTAGATCACCTAGTTCCTTAACGCCTGCATGTTTACAGTTTGCTTTGATTAATTACCTGTGGAAGCGACAATTAGGAAAGTAACTGAATCAGCTTCTCATACTAGGAATAGGTGAGTTAGTTAAGATCTGGTGGGAGTGAATTAAAGGTTTTAAGTGATTGTAATCAAGAACAAGACAAATCCTGAATAACGAAGTGCGAAACCATAATCCAACTGCTTTCTTAATCTGTTAAACTATCCAACCTTTGCTTTTTAATTTCATGCTTTTCAACACAAGTTTTTCTAAACAAACACCATCTATTTTCTTTCTGCTTAACTTCTTGACTAAAGAACGACACTCATACTCATTTGCTCTCTGTGGATCGATAATACCCGTACTATACTGCAATTGAATCTTAAAAGAGGTTTGAACGCAGCTCAAGTATAGGTTTTTATTAAAAGACGTAAAAACCCTTTTAACACAACCATGAATTCCTCAAGTCGTATTTTCTTACATAAAGGTCTGGATCTAGATCTTATGCCAGCACTTCTGGCTCACTCCTTTCATGTTCCACCTCCATCCACTCACTACATGCATAAACATATCAAAATGGTCAAGACAAATTCCTTCACTGCCTCAGCGAGACACTATTCTCCTTCTCACAGCCGGATCTACTTCATGCCCAGATTTCCTCGCAGATCTCGATCCGCTTTGGGAAAACGCAAACATCCAAAACTGCACAAAATGAACACATGCTTCCAGATGTGTATATGCAGGTTCTTGGTTTGCCTTTTTGCTTCAATGCAGGTTTGTGGATCCTCACTGGATGCCATGATCTTCAGCTTGTTCAGTCTCTGAATCATTGCAGCATGTTCTTCCACTTCGATTGGCAGCTGACCGTCTCTGGCGTCACTCATGTGGCCTACATACCTCTTCATGTGGCTGGGCGAGTAGATCCCTTGGTAATGGACTTCAAGACCTCGAAATTGGTCCTCTTTCCAGTCCTGACCACGGTGATGAAGACCTATGGTTTCGTTTGGCCCTGCACTCATCCTTCTCCACTGATACCTACTGTGGCACCCTTCACTCCAATTGTGTCATCGGCCCTTGCCACACCGCCGGTCCATGATACTTCCACTTCCAAGAAGTTTCCTTCTGATACCAATGCTCATTCATCCGTACCTTCTGAGCTGACCGCGATTCTTGCATTAGTTACTATGCTCGCTCAAGAGATTCAAGAAGTTCGTGCTATCACCTCTCAAGAGAGGAGTGATCTTCGTCACGATGTGCATGCCCGTCTTGATACCATGCATCACAACATCACAACTGTAACACCCGGAATTTTCCCCAATAATTAAATAATTATTTAATTATTCCAAGGTACTGTTTGGATCCACTTGGCGACATCGACAAGCGATATCGTCGGCCGAAGTATTGATGAAGTATTCTTTGCGACACTTGGTAGGAAACCAAGCTAGACCTGACTTTGAGTTCGGACGAGAATTAGACGTTTTCACTATCATCACGACGATCAGTGGAAAATTTCGTGAAGAATGACTCTAATATTGATATGGTTTCCTCCCGGAGCCCGGGAAGGATTTTTCGCGCTAACGGGACTTTTAGCCGAAACTTCAACAGGTGAAACGGATGACTTCGGGACCCCGGATCGAGAATCTAAAAAGCTCCAAACGATTTCGTTTGGCGTTTTGAGACCAATTTTGTGCAGAAGATTTTTGTGAATAGTAACTCGGGGAATGGTGTTTTCGGGCAACGTGGCGCAGACTTCGAGAAAGATCGACCCGGCCCCGAATTGTGCGGGCCCGGTACCCCGAAACCAATAAATGACCCCGGGGCAGATATTCTCAGTGACACAGAGGTACTCACTGATGACCAGAACCTGATGATGACTGGTGACTTGACGCACTGACGCACTGTCGCGTCATGGATTAGGAATATAATAATAAAATATTCAAGATATTTTCCTAATCTTCTTTAATCCTAGTTTGGTCCTTACCCCTTCAAAGTTTATGGTTTAGTCCTTGCCCTTTGAAAGTTTACACTTTGGTCCTCAAAAAGTAAAAAGAGATTTTTACTTTAACCTTTTAATCTTCACACTTTGGTCCCTAGGGTTAATTAAAGATTAAAATATGGCCCCTCTTAAGGCCCAAAACCGTGGCCCTCCCTCCTTATTAAGGGTTCCATGTAGTTTTTTTTTCTCATTAAGCCATTAAGTGAGAAATTTGAAAGAAAACTAGAGAGAGAAAGTGATAGCTTAACTATTCATCATCTTCTTCCTTTCTTCTCCTCCATGGCCGAACCTCCCTCCTCTCATGGCAGCCCCTTCCTCTCTTCTCCTCTACTTGGTGCTTTGAGGTAAAATACTCCTCTCATCCCGATCTACATTTTTACCGATCCGGATTTTTGATAGGTTGAGTTTGGATTTTTATGAAGTTGTTAGAACACTAAACCCCCTTTGTTAATGTTGTTCCCACTATCATAAGCTTCAATTTGAACCGATTAGATTTTTGATTGGTTGAGTTTTTGTCCCTAGAGAATTTTCAAGTTGAGCTTTTGCTAAGGTTGCCTTTAGGAAAGTTGTTCCCATTAAATTGATCCATGGATTTGTCCAATTAGTTTTTTTGGAAGCTAGGTTTTTGGAAAATTGATTATGTGAATAAGTGATTTTCAAACTTTAAAATTTAGTTTCACCATAGATTTCATGTAACCTTTGATGTGTACAAGTTAGTTTTGAAAGAAAAATTGATTTTGGAATTTATGAATGTTGGCCGAATTCTGGGAAGTATTGAAACAAGGGAGAAAATTGATTTTGAACTAGCTTTGAGTGTTTTTAAATGCTTGAAAATGGTTTCGGGTTTGTAGGAAAGGTTTTTCCCTAATTAGTGCATAAGGGCCTAGAGAAAATTGTGTGTTTAAAGCCCTAGAAAATTGATTTCTAGAAGTTTTGGTAAACTTGAAATTTGAAGGTTAAAATTGAGCTTTTGGGTAAATTGGATTTTGGAACTCATAGCTTAATTAGGGTTTTTGCTAAGTGAAGAAAACTTAGGATTTGGAAAATTTGCTTTTGGAATGGAATTTTGTGTTTTTGACACTTAGAAGATTTTTGAACTCAAGACTTGAAAATTTGTTTAGAAAACTTGAAATAGAAGTTATGTTTTGGGCTTGTGAAATTGTCTTGAGTAGTTTAATGACTTGCTTGGTAAAAATGGAAGGTTTTTGTGAATTTAAAGTTTTTGGACAGAATTGAGGACTTAAGGTTTTGTGTGTGTTTTTGGATTCAAAATCTTGTTTAAGGCTTTAAAATTGATTTGTAAGCATCTAGCCTTGATGCTCTTTAAAGGTTCTGAGTTTTGGAAAGATTTGAAAATGTTAACTTAGAGTTTTCCGCGTTCCTTCGACGGACGTCAAAGTTGTTTGAAAACGTTTTCGACTTCCAAAGAATTTCCTAAGAGTTAGGACCATTGTCCAAGGAATAGAAAACCATGTAGGACCAGTAGCAAGGACCTCAGGATCGTGTTTCGGATTCTAAGCTAGGCTATGTTTCTTGAAGGTTTACGAGACTTCGGACCGGCCAGGACGATCGGAGCTTACGTAATTACCCGGATCGAACGGTTTTCGGTAAGGGCACTTCGTTACATTAGCTGTTAAGCATATGTATATGTTTATACTATTATGCTGTATGTCAGTCGACGACGTTCTAAGAACGACCCGACTTATATTGCTTGAATTTGATTGAAGTCTCTGAAGGCATCTGATATGCTGGATTAGGATTGATTGATGTTTGCTTGTATGTGCGTCTTGAATGGATTGAAGTTCTTGTCTTACTTTTAATTGTAAGCATGCTCTCTTTTCCGCACATATTGATTGAACTACCGTCTCCCTTGATCTTGCTTGTTGCAATATTGCTATGCCTTATCACCAATTTTCATTGCGTGCGCTAGCCGGGGAATTAGTATAAGCTACCATGGGAATGGGGTTCCTTTCAAAATAAGTATGCAGACTTGTTTTTGAAAAGTAAAGGCTTAACAGTTTCGAAAAGAATAAGAGAAACTTTCTTTAGAAACTCGATGAACATTTTGGAACATGCTTTCAAGAAAACCTAAAGTTAAACCGTGAGCTTTCGAAACGAATCCGTCCTACCTTTCTTAAAGGAAAATTCATAATGTACTAAAGGAATACATCAACCCCTTTTATGAACTTAAGGACGATTCCACTTCTTTTCTACAAGTTTTATCTTGCAAAGAAAACTAAGTCACTTCTTGGAAAAAGAACTATAAGGACTTCCTCACGAGGAATCATAAGACATGTTTTCCGAAAGCCTCTAAAGACCTTTACGAAAATATTTCGAGAGATGTTTTCTCAAGAAAATTGGGTAGCTTATTCGGTAATGCCTCGTTGGTGGCGGCGGGCGTCTTTACGCTTCGGCAGCTACCGATGAGAGATCACTGAACCAGGAGGGTTCGGGCGATCACAACCCCTCGAAGTAGACGGGCTCTCCGAATGGATGACGCCGCCTTCGATAAAGGGACTCAGATTCGTAAAAACAACGTTTCCGCTAGGTGGGGATTTGGAGTGAGGAACTCGCTCATGTTATTATTGTTTCCTGCTCATGAATTTTTGTATGCAGGGATGTTCCTCAAGGCGACGCTGTCGTCATCCCCCAGCTGTTTGGAATAGCAAGGCTATCCATCCAGCATACTGTGGGGAAGCTATGTGCCGTGCTATGTGCCGTGCTATGTGCCGTGCTATGTGCCGTGCTTTGTGCCGTGCTATGTGCCGTGCTTTGTGCCGTTCTATGTGCCGTGCTATGTGCCGTGCTATGTGCCGTGCTTTGTGCCGTGCTATGTGCCGAATAAGATTGGGATAACAAGTTTATTCCCAATCAGCTATGTGCTGACTCTTTGCAGCAACCCGAATGTTCGGGCCATATTACACCTCAACTGCATCATAATTTTCCTGGATGATTGTAATATGATTGCTATGTGTGTTCTATGCTGCTTATTGAGTGCATTTTTGGTTGATAATCTAACTGTGTTGTGATTGACATGTGATTGTAAATTTTCCTGCATGGCCCTTATGTTTATTAATTTTGCTACTGCGTCCTCTCGATATAGATATCTGTCTGTTAGTATTATATGAATTGCTCATATGTATTGTTTGTTTAGGAAGTTGACCCTTGCTTGTCTGTTGTGTGTGCTTGCTGGCGATCCGTCGCCAGTCAGACAGCTTAGCTAGAAGTCGCAGGAGGATGCCGATTTCAAGAGAGATCAAGATGGAAGATGGATGCTTAGTTGCAGGACGACTCCTCCCAGGCGTTTGATTGTTTATGTATGCTTATGTAGTAGAGTAGGGAGTCTTAGTTTATTTCCTACTACTGGCAGCAAGGTCTTTTGAACTTAAAGTAATTTGATTTGTAAATTATTTCTAAGCTGCTGGCCAGTCACTTTATGCCACATGTGTGGCTATTTATGAACCAGGGTATTTATATTACTAATGCATCTCTTCATGGCATACTTCAAAAAGGAAAATGATTTAAAAAAAAAATATACCCTCCTTTTTCTACATTTTGAAAAGCTCTCGCATATTTATTTACTGTTTATTTGCTACAGTAACGCCCTGAAAATCGGGGTGTTACAACAACAACCTTGGACACCCGCTTTGACCGGCTGCAGGACACGTTGAAACTGTTCTTCGAGCAATTGAAGACATCCTTCTCTCCCTGACTCTTACTTTTCTTGTCCTTTATCTTGTTTCAATTTACTCTATTCTAATAGTTATCTCTTTCGTCCGCTTACTCTTGTCTTATCTGCATTACTCTGTTTCGTTTTGATAATGCCAAAGGGGGTGATGAGTGGATTTTATATGATGTTTTTAGGGTCTTTTTAGTCTTTTTATTTTATTATTTTTGAGTCTCATGTAGGTTTTTTATTGTTTTTATGTAGATTTTATATTTATTTTGCATTTTGCATGTAGATTAGATTTTTTGTATTTTTCTATCTTTATTTTATATTTTTAGGAATTTTTCTAGTTATTTTATATTTTTAGGAAAAGCTGGTTTAGTTATCATTTTTGTCCAGGGACCAATGTGTAAAGTTTCAGGAAGTCAGGGACCAAATTGTAAAAGTTCAAGAGTGGAGGACTTGAAGTGAAGATTGAGAGAATATGAGGGCTTGAATTGAAGTGCTAACCAAGGGAGGACCAAAGTGAAAAAGAAGAATATGAAGAATCACTCTCCAATTTAGCACATGGAAAAAATGCTTAAAGGAATTGATGTTAGTGGAGGAAGGGTTTCAGAATTGATCAAGGCTGGTTAGTGGCTTTTTATGGCCATCAAAACCCACTACCATGAATGAAGAAGGAAGGAAAAGCTTGAAGATGAAGAAGCAGCGTCCCAGCGCTCAAGCGTTGGGATCCCAGCGCTCCAGCGCTGGGGTTCTGACTAGATGATGAGTCAGATGTTGACCCAGCGCCCAAGCGTTGGAAAGCCAGCGCTCAAGCGCTGGGCCTCGGTCTGGAAGTGGGATTTTAATGCCTTCTAGCGCCCAAGCGTTGGGAATTCTAGCGCTGAAGCGTTGGAGGCTGGATTTTTACTATAAATAGGACCTTTCTCTTCACTTGTAAGACACACCTTCATAGAATACAACAAGTATTCTCTCTTTCTCCCTCAAAGATCATTGTTCCTAGGACTTGTGGGAAGCCATACTTGAGCTCCTATCCAGGGTAATTCAATGATTCTTTTAGCCATGCTTGGCTAATTCTTCTTTTAAGTTTTTGGGTTGTTTTAATTTATAATTCATGTTCTAGTTTTCTTTTACATTTCTGAATAATATTTTCTATTCATGTTTTATTTCTTTGTTCTTCATTAATCTTTATGCGCAAAAGATTTCATGCTTTCTACTTATTCATAAGGCCATTTGGTAAGTAGTAAGGGAAATAGGAAATAAAAAAGGTTATAAGTATACATTTCTTAAGGCTATAAGGATGGACGTAGCTTTGTGTTGGCCCGAATTCTCTCTTCATCTTCTTCTCTAATTAACTAATAACCAAGGCTATGGAGTTAGTAATTAGGTAAGAAAGTTCTACATTTCTTAAGGCTATTAGGATGTAGAAATTTAGGCTATAGCACCATGAATATGAATTTAAAGTTCAGAAACTTAGTAGGAGTTTTCTAGCATGTTTTATAAATTATGTAAATCAACCCAAGAGCTTAAATTCTCTCATCTTATTTGCTTTATTATTTTTATGCTATTACTCTCTTCTTGTCATAAACCAAACATCAACCATATCATTTTATTTCCTTTGCACAAGTACTAAATTATATAAATATAAGAACACCTATCCCTTGGGTTCGATAATCTTTTATATTACGCGATAGTTTAATCGTACACTTGCGATTTTCCTTATCAGGGGGAGAAGAATAACTGAGAATGACAAAGAAGAGCACAAATTCAGGGGGAGCAAATTTTAAGAATTCTTAAACTCAGGGGGAGGAAGTTTAAAAATTTATTACTCTCAAAAACTTTTTCTCGAAAAGAAATTGTCATTACCAAAAACGGGGAGATTGTTAGAATCAAATAATTTAATGAATTACTATATTTTGATGAATAACAATTTCGCTAAGTATTGATCTCGTTAAAGATAGAATTCCTAACTTCTCAATATTTTTCATGCTCAGGAACACTTATTTACTTGGAAAAGCACTGCATGGACCTCTACAAAGAATTATCAAAAGCAGATGTTCAAGTAAAGGATAGTAGAAGAATCCGTCCGGCTACAGCTCTTGAGAATCAGTCCGTCAGCTGACAACGTTTGCCTCAGAGAGTCCGTTCGGCTATGGTAAACATCTGGTCGCTCAATCATTGGGTTCATCTGAAGAAATGTGCATCTAATCTCAGACAGAATGTTTGGTTGACTAAACAACACTTGAAGACTCGTGCAAAAGAAAACTCAGGAGGTGATCATTTGTCCAAATCAGGATGAGTTGTCAAGCACCATTTGTCTCTTCATAGCATTAATGGAGAAAAGGACAAAATTAAGTTCTTTATTCCTTGCAAATTCAAATCTTCTGACATACCTTAATTCAAGCTACTTTTGCGGAATCAGCGGCGAGCCTTTCTGATAATCGTATCTCCTCAATGTTCAAATTCAAATCTTCTGATCAGAACATTAATGGCTCCCTTAGCTGGAATGCATGAGCATTAATTACAGAAGTTATAGCTCAAGGAAAAATGCATTGAAGAACCAGACGATATCAACCTCCGCCATTGAAGACGCATTAAATGCATGGCAGATTGCATTAATTGCAAAAGCAAAAGATGCAGAAGTATTTGTTACTCACAATAAAGGAGAAATTCAAACAGAACTATCTTCAGATCTTCAGCAAAGCTCCCATTGATCATTCTACTGAAGATATAAATAGAGGACTTGGTATCAGATTCAATTTGGCGACTTTTACACGATCAAAGCATTCAAACTTTCTAAGTTCATCATCTGCGATCCAATCTCTCTAAGTCAAACACTCAGCAATCTCAACTTATTTATTATCTGAGTCCAGTTGCCAACTAGTGTGGAGTTCTTCACAGAGTGCTACTCTTATCCTCTTTCACACAAATCCCTTTAGAGAACCAACTTGTTTATTCTCTCTGTAACTCGTTCTTCATATTGTCTACCCACTCTTACCAAAGAGATTTTGTAGAAACCAATTCTTCTTGAAAAAGAACTGGGAGGAGTCCTGTCCAACACTCGTAAAGGAGAAGTCCTGTTAGAATACTTGTAAAGGAGTAGTCCTCAGAATATTGGGAGAAGTCCCTGAGAACAGTTGTACTATTTTGATAAAATAGTGAAAATCTTGGTTAAGTCAAGGACTGGACGTAGCCCTGTCGATTAAGGGGGTGAACCAGGATAAACATCTTGTGTGCTTTATTATTCAATCTTAGAATAATTTCCGCTGCACCCTTTAACAAATTTTTTCGAACTTATAACTGTTGCTTTTCGAAAAAGAAGTTAAAAATCACACACACAATTCAAACCCCCCCCTTTCTTGTGTGGTTTCATTACTATCAAATATCAGCTAGTTGGTTATGTGTGTCTACAAAAGAAGTTTCTATATCTTTTCTCATAACATGATCTCGAAGAAAATGATGTCTTATATCAATATGCTTCGTTCTTGAGTGCATGATGGGGTTTTTGGTAAGGTTAATAGCACTAGTATTGTCACACTTGATAGGAATGTAGCCCAGCTCTAAGCCATAATCTTTAAGTTGTTGTTTAAGCCATAACATTTGTGCACAACAACTTCCTGCAGCTATATATTCTGCTTCTGCAGTACTTAGAGAAACACATGCTTGTTTCTTACAACACCAAGAAACAAGAGCATTTCCTAGTAAGTGACAAGTACCACTTGTGCTCTTTCTCTCAGTTTTGCATCCAACAAAATCTGAGTCGGAATATCCAATTAAATCACAGACACCCTCTTTGGGATACCACAGACCTACATTTGAAGTTCCTTTCAAGTATTTGAAAATCCTTTTAACAGAACTTAAATGAGATTCCTTGGGAGATGCTTGATATCTAGCACATAGACATACACTAAACATAATATCAGGTCTACTTACTGTTAAGTAAAGAAGAGATCCAATCATACCTCTGTATTTGGTAATATCCACTAGAATGCCGGATTCATCTTGATCTAGATAAGTATTTGACCCCATCGGTGTAGCTATGGCTTTCCAATCATCCAAATCATATTTCTTTAGGAGTTCTTTGCAGAATTTGGATTGATTTATGAATATTCCATCTTTAGATTGCTTGATTTGCAATCCTAAGAAGAAGTTTAGTTTCCCCATCATGGACATTTCAAACTCTTCTTGCATCATGTTTGAGAATTCCTTGCATAATGTTTCATTAGTGGAACCAAAAATAATATCATCAACGTAAATTTGAACTAACAAAGTACTACATTTGGTCTTCTTGATGAATAGAGTCGTATCATCTTTACCTTTTTGAAATCCTTTCTCACAAAGGAATGTACTTAGCCTGTCATACCATGCTCGTGGAGCTTGCTTTAGACCGTAAAGAGCTTTCTTTAACTTAAAGACATGTGAAGGATATTTAGGATCTTCAAATCTTGGTGGTTGCTTCACATATACTTCTTCTTGAATGTATCCATTTAAGAAAGCACTTTTGACATCCATTTGATATAATGGAAAGTTTAATGAGCAAGCATATGCCAACAGAAGTCTTATAGCTTCCAAACGAGCAACTGGTGCATAGGTTTCGTCGAAGTCTATTCCTTCTTCTTGATTGTATCCTTGGGCTACCAGCCTTGCTTTATTTTTGACTATTATACCGTTTTCATCCAATTTGTTCCTAAACACCCACTTTGTTCCAATGATATGTTTATCAATGGGCTTAGGAACCAATTCCATACTTGGTTTCTTTCAAATTGTTTAACTCTTCTTGCATTGCTATTATCCAGTACTCATCTTCTAAAGCATCGTTTACCTTAGAAGGTTCTATTTGGGATACAAAGGCCATGTTCAAGACTGAATCATTTAAACGTAGTATTGTTGATACTCCTTTTGATATGTCACCTATGATGTTGTCAATAGGGTGATCTCTGTATGTTCTCCATTCTTTTGGAAAATCATAAGTGGCATCTTCAACTTGTTCAACCGGTTCTAAATTTTGCTCCATTTGCTTTTGATGATCATCCTTGATTATGTTTTCTTCCTCATCTTAATCAGGAAAACAACTTTATCCTCATTTGAAGAGTTAGACTCATCAAAAGAGACATGAATGGATTCTTCAACAACTAGAGTTTTCTTGTTGAAGATTCTATATGCTTTGCTTGTTAAAGAATAACCAAGGAATATACTGTTAGTATAGATAGCAACCTGAGAGGGGGGTGAATCAGAGTTGCCCCGATTTTTGCCTTATCGAAATTATTACTTTCAAGATAATGATGATCACGAAACAATAGTTGTGATTGCAGCGGAATTGAGGATTGCTTGAAAGTAAAAGATGAAGGATGAGAAGAACACACAAGGGATTTTATCCTGGTTCACCTTCAATCCCAGAAGGCTACGTCCAGTCCTCTGATCACACAGAGATTTTCCACTATACCAGAAAGCAAACCACTTTCTGAAGAACCACTCCACTGAATCACACAGTGAAGATTTACAATGATCAAGATTCCTTACAAGTTCTTACACCAAGAACCCTAAGAACTCTTGTCAAACCTCAGATGGCAAACCACCAAATGATGACGTTGAAACCTACGTCGGACTTTGAATCAAACCCAATTCAAAGAACCTTTTTCACTATCACCGAACCTACGGTGGACTTTGAATCAAACCCGATTCAAAGAGCCTTTTTCACAACCATCGAACACCACGATGAATGAATCAAACCGATTCAAGAGATGAAGAAGAAGATGCCTTTACAATGGCTGATTCAATCCTTTAGACAAGACGGATTGATCTTAGTTTGTATGCTCCAGGCAATTACAATGAAGGCTTCTTAATAATTCTGAGTTCTCAAAGATTGAACAGCATAAGTGTTCTTTGACATTTAGAGAACAAGAACTCAGAATGATGACTCTAATGAATGTGAAAGTTGTGGCACAAGTCATACTTGTTTCTGAGTATTCATGGACTATTTATAGGCACTAGTGATTGTTCATGAACCATTGCAATGCTTCTCAAAAGACTTGGGATGAATTGGTTCATGAAACAACACATCCAATGCACTAAAGGTTGTTAATGAACCATTGCAATGTTTTCCAAATGACTTGGGACATATTGGTTCGTGAAACAACATATATTAGGCACTAGAGGTTGCCTATGAACCATTACAATGCTTCCCAAACGTTGTGAGACACATTGGTTCATTAAAAAGCACTTTTGTCGTGCTGGTAATCGATTACAGCAGTTAGTGTAATCGATTACACTAGTCGTTGAAGTTTGAATTCAAATTTCAAACTGTGTAATCGATTACACACAACCTGTAATCGATTACAGATAGTCCAAAACTCAGTTTTAACCATCTTAAACCCTAATTGAGTGTTCCTACCAAGTCTTACTTGTGAGAACATATTATACTCAATTAGTTGATCTTTAATAAGCCTTCAAATGCAATTAAACCTTAATAAAGCATAGCACACTAAGTTGACAAGACTTACTTAAAACTAGAACCTTCATGTTTGATCTTGACGTTCTGAGCCGGTTCTTGAAGTCTTTCTTCTCTGAAGTCTTCTTGAAGTCTTTCTTCTTTTTGTTCCTTTCTTTCTTGAAGTCTTCTTGAAGTCTTCCTTTTCTTTCCTGAAGTCTTTCTTCTTTTTGTGATGTGTTTGTCTTCATCAAAACCTCAGCCGAGTCCAAGGACGAGACCTGATTTACATATACCTTCATCAGATTTTTCATCAAAATTACCAAGGTTTTCCTTACCGTTATTCAAGACAAAGCATTTTGATCCAAAAGTATGCAAATGAGCAATATTAGGTTTTCTACCTTTGTACAACTCATAGGGAGTCTTCTTCAGTATGGGCCTTATTGAGTACTCTGTTGGATACATAGCATGCAATGCTTACTGCATCAGCCCAAAAGTATTTAGGGAGATTGGACTCACTTAGCATAGTCCTTGCTAGTTCTTCTAATGACCTGTTCTTCCTTTCTACAACACCATTTTGTTGTGGTGTTCTTGGAGCAGAGAAGTTATGTGAAATTCCACTTTCATCACATAATTCTTGGAATAGGTGATTCTGAAACTCTCCACCATGGTCACTTTTTATTGAGGAAATCTTCAAAGATTTTTTCGTTTTGAACAAGCTTTGCATACCTCTTAAAGGCATTGAAGGCTTCATTCTTATGTGATAAGAATATAGTCCAAGTATATCTTGAGTAATCATCAACAATTACAAGAGCATAATAATTACCTACAAAACTTATGGTCCTTGATGGTCCAAATAAATCCATGTGAAGTAGTTGGAGTGGTCTTGTAGTTGTAACTATATTCTTGAGTTTGAATGGTATCTTAGTTTGTTTACCTTTCTGACATGCATCACATAGCTTGTCCTTTTTGAATTTTATCCTTGGAAGGCCAATAACAAGATCATGTTTGATTAGTTTATTCAAATGATCCATGTGGATGTGTGTCAGTCTTCTATGGCAAAGCCATGAATCATTGTTGTTCTTGGCTAAAAATAAGCATTTAACACTTGATGGAATTTCATCCAATAATATCATGAAGACTTTATTGACTTTGTACCCTGAGAACTTAATTTCTCGAGTTTTCACATCTTTCACCACACAGATATCATTTACAAAACCAACTTTCAAACCTTTGTCACATAATTGACTAATACTTAGCAGGTTATGCTTCAAACCATCAACATAGAGAACTTTATCAATGATAGTTTGAGGGGGCGTACCTATCCTTCCAATGCCAAGTATTTTTCCTTTCTCATTATTACCATATGTGACAAAACCCTTTTCTCTGGGCATAAGATATGAGAACTTTGTTTTGTCTCCTATCATATGTGATGTGCAGCCACTGTCAAGATACCATAAGTTGCTTGCTGCTTTCATACACACCTACGAAACAGATTTTAAACTGGGGTGTTAGGTACCCAATGTGCTTTGGGTCCTTCATTGTTAGTGACTTTCTTAACCCACATATATTTTTTATTAGGTACTCCTACATTCTTGTAATAGCACCTATTTGGGGTATGTCCTATTTTATTACAATAAGTACATGAGTATTTATTGTAACCTAATGTATGCCTAGAAGTATGATAGTTCTTTATGGAATATCTTTATTTATAGTTCTTCCTATTGTTTATATTTTTAGAAGTACTTAGATTCAGATGTTCAGAAGATTCTTCGCCTTTGTTTGGTTTGACAAAAGTAGTTTTCTTAACTTCTTTTGTTTTCAACTGAGATGTATATCCTAGTCCAACTTTATTGCTTGAGTGTCTTTGTACACTTAGGATATCATCTAGCTTTTGTTTTCCTATATTGAAGTTATGAGCTCTTTGTTGAAGATTATCTATTTTCTCTTCTAGTGAATTACACTTAGTGCATTCATGTGGGATGTCTAATTTAGATTTTACAATATCTAGTTCATTTTGTAAGGTTTTACACTTATTTTCGAATGAAGAGATAATGACATTTTGCTTACTACTTACTTTAGAAAAACTTTTACATAACTTAAACACATTTTCTATGGCAAATTCTAAATCATTAAATGAAATACCATTGTTACTAACCTCAACATCTTCATCATCTGAATCATGCGAAGCCATTAAAGCAACATGTGCTACTTCCTTTTCAGAGTCGGATGAAGAACTCACTTCATTTTCATCCCATGCAATGTAGGCTCTTCGAGAAGTTGATCTTTCTTTTCAAACTTATCTTTCAATCCATGTTTCTTCTTTTGAAGATTTGGACACTCCAATTTGATATGTCCAGGTTTCCCACACTCAAAGCATGTAAATTTCTGAGAAGAGGAAGGTTCACTATTCTTTTGGAAAGTTCTATTATTGTTAAATTTCATACCTTTCCTTTTGAATAGTTTTCGAAGATTCTTCACCAGAAGATTCATATTTTCATTGATGTCCTCTTCAGAGTCTGCATCATATTCTTCTTTGATGCTCTCCTTTCCTTTTAGAGAAATGGATCGATACTTCTTTTCACGTTGTTCTAGACGATTCAACTCCAATTCATGTTCTTGGAGTTTTCCAAAGAGTGTTGCAAGAGTCATATTTGATAAACTTTTCTTTTCGAAAATCGCCATTACCTTTGGTTGCCATGCTCTTGTGAGTGATCTTAGTACTTTCATGTTTAGGTCACTCCTGGAAAATTCTTTACCAAGTGCAATCAAATTGCTAGTCAAATGAGTAAAACGTTTTTGCATATCTAATACCTTTTCACCAGGGAGCATTCTGAACATCTCATATTCTTGTGACAAGGTATTGATTTTTGATCTTTTGACTTCATCTGTTCCTTCATGGGTTACCATTAAAGTATCCCATATTTCTTTTGAAGTTCTGCACGTTGATACTCTGAAGAATTCGTCCATGCCAAAAGCAGATGTAAGAATGTTCATGCCTTTTAGGTCATATTGAACTTTCTTCTTTTCTTCTTCACTCCATGTATTTTCTGGTTTTGGTTTGTGTTATCACCCACTTCATTCATTGGTATAAACGGACCTTCTTCAATGACTTTCCATATCTCCACATCTGATGACCTTATGAAGATTTTCATCTTGATTTTCCAGAAGTCATAGTGGTCTCCATTGAAGTATGGTGGCTTGTTTATGTTGAATCTCTCACTAGTGCTAGGTCTAGAGGAGGATGCCATCTTCCCGGATCGTAGGAGAAAATTACCTAAACTTACACTCTGATACCAATTGTAAGTATAGATAGCAACCTGAGAGGGGGGGTGAATCAGGCTTGCACAATTTTCGCCTTAACAAAACTTGTTACTTTTAAGATAATGATAATCACAATAGATGATTGTGAATGCAGCGAAATCAAACGTTCCTTGAAAGTAAAAGATAAGAGTTAGGAGAATTCACACACATGTTTTATCCTGGTTCACCTTCAAACCACTGAAGGCTACGTCCAGTTCCTCAAGAAACCCTTGAAGATTTTTCCACTATTGATAAAAAATTCTTACAAGTGCTTACAACAAGAACTTTAAGAATTTATATCAACAACCTAAAAGCAAACCACTTTCAGAGTACCAACCTTCACCGAACCCTACGGTGAACTTTCACTCAACCAGAATGAAGATGAAGAAGATTTCTATACAGCTGAATCAATCCTCTAACATAAGAATGGATTGAATATAGAAGTTATGCTTTAGGCACTTATCATATGAAGGCTCTTTCTTATTCTGAGTTCTTCAACAGTTGAACAGCATAAGTGTTCTTATTGAAAATGAAGAATTAGAAACTCAGAATTTTGGCACTAATGAATATGAAAGTTGTATATCAATGGTGTTTCAATGTATATCAATGTGTGTTTCGTTTCTGAGCCTAAATGGACTATTTATAGGAACTAGGGATCGTCCATGAACCAATACAAGGCTTCCCAAACGTTTTGAGACACAATGGTTCATGAAACAATACAACTGTCGAGCAGGTAATCGATTACAGTACTTAGGTAATCGATTACGTTTTTTGACCGTTGGTGTTTGAATTTCAAATTCAAACATGTAGTCGATTACAAGGAGGTTGTAATCGATTTCTTGCCTCTGTGTAATCGATTACCTTAAGGTTGTAATTGATTACACTCAAGCCCATTTTCTAGATAATGAAACTTTAGGTCCTAATTGAGTTTTTCTATCACTTTTAACTTATGAAAAAGATTAATACTCAATTACTTTTAATTGTCTTTGAGCCTTCATACTTAAAGAAACCTTAGAAGCATAACTTACCTAAAACATAAGACTTAGTCAAGGCTAGAACCCTTGAATGTTGCTTGAGGTATGTTGCACTTGTTCTTCTAAGTCTTCTTTTCTTCTTTTTGTACACGAGTTTGTTGTATCAAAACTTCAGCCAGGGTCAGGGGCAAGACCTTCTTCACAAATGAAAGACAACAAGAAAAAGAAATTATAATAAACTTGAATGTTGTGTTGTGTTGTGTTTGTGAATTGTTAGCTTATGCACCTATGGTTGTTTAACATTTTGACTATGTTTGACACTTATTTTGTGCGCTTTTATTGTGATCAAAGTGTAGAACCTATGCTTTTTTATGACATTTACAACTTATTGATGATATTTTGCTGTAGTAAATTTTTTATGTTGGTTGTTTAATTTGTATTTTAATGTATGAAGTTATTAATTAATGTTAGATGGTATTATTATTATTATTATTTTTTAATATATACTGAATCAACCACCAAGTCAAGCAATCCGTTCAATGACTCTTTGGTCCGACCAGTAACTCGTTGACTCAGTGCCTCGACCGAGTCGAGTCTTTAAAACACTGAGTGTTTCCTTCTTTTAAAAGATCTAAATCACGCATTTAATAAATAATTATACAAACCTTTTTTTGGATGAACAGATCATGCATGGTGTGCACCAAAAGTCTACGTGCCGCGTATCATTATTGTTAAACTTTTGTAACTTTTTTGGCAGTCTCTCAAATCAGACCGACACAGTTTTAAAACAGATTCAAATTGAACTAATAAAATAATGGCAGATGTTATTCAATATTGTAACACTAACATTTTACTAAATTATCTTTTAAATCTCAATTAATTTACATTATTTTACTTCATTCTAAAAATATAACAAATTACAACTTAACCAACTAACATATTAAATTACACTTTTAATCTTCCTGAATCCCAAAAAGTAAATGTTAACACAAATATCAACATTTAACTTCATCACCATAGTTCCATTCAAAAAAAAAAAAACTTTATCACCATAAAAAAAATTCAACTGCATCCATTTTCAAATGAAAAATGTGTGTTCGTCCTCAACATCATCCTGAACGTGTCTGGTGAAGATTAGTAATGTAATTTATTAAATGCTTGTGAGTCAAATTATAACTTATTATTGTTTTAAAATAAAGTATGATAATGTAGATTAATCATAATTAAAATTTAATTTAGTAAAATGTTAGTGTTAAAAGATTGAATAACACGTTCATAATTTTATTAGTTGAATTTAGGACTGTTTTGAAATTGTCTCAAATAAGACATTAGCTAAGAGGTCACCTTAAAATAAATGGGCATGGCAAATTCATTGTCTAAACAACAGATATCTACTTTTGTTCAGATAACAATTTCTCATAAATTGTTGGCTGATATTAAAGCTGTAGTGCATAGCCTCCAACTTTTGTTGACGCTTAATAATCGAACGACATTAAAAGCGCTAAATACCTTATGTGAGTATCGTTTAATTGGTATATATAGGGTTGTCCACCATATAGATATAGCTAATCGTAATTAACTAATTGACACATAGTATATTTGCTGCAACATATAAAATTTTGGAGATAAAATCATAACATATAGGGCATACAACATAATAGACTTCTAAATTCATACATTGCTGCACCACTAATCATGATACGACTGAGTAACACAACACTTTTTTTTGTCTTAAGAAAGAAGACAATACATGACTTGCGAATAACATAACACTAAGTCAAATATAAGTACATAAAACTTAAAATATATATGCTAGATGACATAAAAAAGGGCAATTACACACGACATCCAACCATCTAATGTCATATAATCAAAATCAGTTATATTCTCTTTTATTTTAAATATATTAAATGCTCATTTTCTGATATGGCGACCAATCATTAGATACATGTGTAAAGAAATTTTACACTGATAGTACATACACATTAAATCCATTTTATTTTTATAATGAAAATAGAAACAAAGTAAATAATATGCAGCGCAAATCATTCTTTAAAAATAAGATGTTCTAGATGGGATTTAAGAATGCTATCTGTGAGTTAAACGGCACGAAGCTTGTTTCTCTATATGAGAGCTAAGAATATTGGTGTGTGAGTCAAACATTTAAGAAATTGTTTCCTCTAATTGAAGCTAATCAAAACTGCAATTGTTCAGTGCTCATGCAGGTGAGATTTCAGTGATCCGCGAGATGTTGAAGACGGATGAGGTAGTTCGTTTAAATCAGGGCCATGGGCAATGGAGATTGGAGAAGGACATAGTCACATAGCTAATGAGGGACTCTATTTTGGTGTTGTTAGCTCTGCTCTTTCATTTGCTTGTTTAATATCTTTCTAATGTACCAATAGTTAAGTAATACAGAACTATGTTAATTTCTCATAAAAAAGACAATAGGCATTTTTATTATCTGTAAGAGTATTAGGGAGCCGGAGCACTCTGCTCTTCACGAGTTTACTATTGAACAAGGAACAGATGAAAAGTTTATTAACATCAAATAAACAAGCCATAATATCACAGCAAGTAACTAGTTAAGAATCATCGATGAAAACTCCAACTGTTCACAGTTTAGACGTTGCAAGCTGGATTAGATCCTTCCTAAGAATTTTGCCAGATGCATTTTTTGGTATGGAAGATATGAAGGCCACTTTCCGAATTCTTTTGTACGGAGCCACCTGTATATGAACCGTAACAAATGTTAAAAAGCAGCATTAAGTATTCTTTTCTTTTTGTATGTACGTATTTGAGTTCAAAATTAGACTCTAATGACACGACTTATTCGAGACTAACCTGTTCTGCAACAAAATCCATAACTTGTTTTTCTGATATGCTACTTTCAGCTTTCCTAACCACATATGCCATTGGATACTGCCCAGCCTCCTTATCAGGATACCTGATACGCAAATTGAAATTAAAGGCCTCACTCAGGAGAGGAATCAGAGAAATAATATATATTGTTTTGTTTGTAGATGAAAAACTTACGGTATGACAGCAGCATCTAAAATAGCTGGATGAGTAAGCAACAAAGCCTCTAGTTCGGCTGGAGGTACCTGCAGCACCAAGAAATAAAAACATTTGTAAATTGTAATTGTATCCCAATTCCAGATGTTTTAGAATTGACATTTGACAATGTGGGTTACCGCACCTGATATCCCTTGTATTTGATTAGCTCTTTCAAACGATCAACAATAAATAAAAATCCATCACTGTCGATGTAGCAAATATCCCCTGTTCTTAACCATCCCTGTGAATTAAGGGTTGATGTGGTTGCTTCCTCGTTACTGAAATAACCTGCAATAATTAATATATAACTAACTACGTTTCACATACATAAATTACAATTTCATCCGTCCGTACATATTTTAATAAAGCACGTACCCCTCCTATTCAGAAGAGAGGAGAGAGGAAAAGATTCCCCATCCGCCCTTTTTAGATCTGATTTTTCACTTACCTAAAATTATTCAAACACCTACATACCTAACTAACTATAAAACATATATTCTCATGACTCATTCTAATGTACTAGTATTATTAAGTCCTCATTCATGTAAACCATGCTAAATATAATAAAAAACAAACATTAACTAATTCTGATTAAAAAACAATATCCCCTCCCCTGTGACGTGTTGAATGAATGCACAGCACAAGACAAGACAAACCTTTCATGATGGTCGGTCCCCGGAGCCAGAGCTCACCGGTCTGGTTAACCCGCAGCGCTCGACCGGTTTCATGGTCGACAACCATAGCCTCGACGGCAGGGGACAACAGCCCCGCCGTGCCGTACCTCCGGCTCTCGTCCAAGGAATCTGTCGAAGCCCCCACTCCGGAGGATTCCGTCAAGCCGTAACCCTGAAGGATGGTGACGTTCGGGTATTTCTCAACAAACCCTTCCGTCACCTCCTTGCTCAGCGGCGCCCCACCTGAGAGCACCGTGTGTAGTGACCTCAAGTCATACTTCCCCTTAATCGCATCGGCGTTGTTGATCATCGCCATCAGAATGGGCGGCACCAGCGGTAGGTACGTCGCGCGGAACTTCTCAATCGAGGAAAGCATGTCGTGCATTTCAAATTTGGACAGAACGACGATGGTTGATCCCGAAGCGAGTAGCCCCGTCGCAAACACGGCGAGGCCGTATATGTGGAACATGGGCACCGTGCAGATGAAGGTTTGCTCTTCTTCCTTGGCGAACCGGCCAAGGACGATTTCGACCATCGCAATCAGGTTCCGGTGCGAGGAGATCACGCCTTTGCTGGGTCCCGTCGTGCCGGAGGAGTAAAGCAGCGTGGCCGTGTCGTCCTGGTTGACCCGGTCCCTGATCTGACTCGCCCCGGGTTCCTTTTTCATCATCTGGTCCAGCGTTGGAACAGGGGATGGTGAATCGGAATCGGAATCGGAATCCATGAGAACGATTGGGAGGGTGGGTGATGCGGCGGTGATTTTAGGGAGCAAGGGAGGGATGGTGAAGGCGAGGACGGGGTTGGAATCGGCGATCTGCTTGGCGATTTCGCGGGGGGTGTTGAGGGGGTTGGTGGTGGTGATGATGGCGCCGAGGGACATTACGGCGAGGCAGACGACGGGGAAGTAGATGGAGTTGGGGGAGAGGAGTAGGACGACGTTGCCCTTACGGATGCCCATGTCGGAGAGAGACGAGGCGACGGAGTCCACGGCGGTCCAGAGCTGTTGGTAGGTGAAGTGGCGGCCGGTGGCGGCGTCGATGAAGGCGGTCTTGCCATGGTGGGCGCGGGAGGAGATGAAGGTGGTGACGTCTAAGGAGTGGTTTGGAGGGAGGGGAAGGGGCTTCCGCTTGCTGTAGAAGATTGAATTGGAGCTGCAGAAACCACTTCTCAAGTCTATGCTCTGCTCCATGGTTCACTTGATTGATTGATTGATTGAACTCTCTCTTCTCTTTTCTGCTGCTTTGTAACTTTACCAATTACTTTCAAGAAATCATCAATGTTTACCACGTTTTGCAAATTATGATTAAAGTTTCCTAGAGCGAGTGAGTGGGTGTTCGTATTTTGACTATAGTCTATAACTGGGACTGGTCCAATGAGACGGTCCTCTCGCATCACAATTTACCACGTGTGCCGTGGTCGGTGGAGACTTCACTTGCATGTTTCGATAGGATTTATAAATTCTCATTTCATTCTCTAATATTTTAATTGGTTTTTGAGAGAAACATAGGTAAGAACATTGGATAGAAATAAGGGTTAAATATGTTTTTTTGTCCCTTTATTTTGAACGACATTTGGTTTTAGTCCTTCGCCGGCGTAAAGGTGGATTTTATGCCTCAAACTTTCATTTTTGTTTGGTTTTCGTCCCTGTCGGAGTCATTCGTTGACCGCCGTGCCTACGTGTCACGGCGGGTCCTACGTGACATAGGCCACGTCATTTAATGAGTACACGTGGCTTTTTTTTACATTTATTAATTAAAAAACTTAAAAACAAAAAAAAGGAAAAAGGGGAAATCAGAGGGTGATGCTGTGTTTCTTCTTCTTCTTCCTTCTTCATCTTCTTCCCCAAACCACTGCATCTTCTTCCTCCTCCTCCTCCTCCTCCTCCTCCTTCTTCTTCCCCAAACCACCACCACCCTACATCACTCAAACCTTTCCTTCTTCCTCCTTCCTTACACCGGCCAAACCACCAATTTCTGTACCCAGATTCGAGCCATTTTTAGTTGCATTACTTTAATATCATATTTAGTTGCATTACTTCACAAATCACAAACCCAGAAAAACTCAATTGCAAACCCAGGAAAACCTTCACAAACCCAGAAAAATCCAGCAAATCCCAGCTTCACCTCTATCTTCATCTCCTCTAACTTCTGCAACCATGACCTATCCAACACCTCCAAAGAGCCACCCAAGACACAAAACTGAGCTACTGCTCCAAGCTCTGACCGGAACCACAATACAGATCCAATCTCAAAGCCATCACCAGACAACCAATAACCATAGATTCCAAAAAAAAAAACTCAAAGCCAGTCTCTCTTCTCGGGAAAATAACCCCAAATAGAGAAGGAGTGAACGAGATGAAGTAGAAAGCCAGAACAAACATAGATAAAGATGAAGAACAAACCCAGATTACGAAGACGAACCCATAAAGACATGCAACCAAATGAACATATCAAAGCACTAACGAACCAAGACCAACCCAAATCGAGCTAGATCGAGATCAAACGAAGCGAGATAGAACCATCCCCACCATTGACGAACCAAAACGCCCCAAATTGAGACAAAATGAACCCAGTTTGCAACTTTGGTCTTAGAAGAGAAGGCAACAACAACAAGAAGAGCAAAGGACGGTGAACGACGGCGGCGACAAAGGACCATCGGATCCTCTTCTCCTCGTGGCGATGATCATCGTCATGCAACCCGTTTTCTCAGAAGCCAAAAGGATTGGGCGGAAAGCAACCATGAAGGCAGCGACGGCGGTGGTTGACGGCGGCCGATCGTCAAATTTCTTTAGGGGTTTTGATGCGAACGTTGTGGGGATTCCATTGGTGGTGATCGTTTCTCCATTGGTCCACTGGTTCGGCCGGAAATGGAGGGAGAATGAGACAGCGTCGTGTCAGAGGACAGAGGGAGGAGGACGACGACGCAGTTCGCTCATGGTGAAGGGGGACAGTGGCGACGAGGGAAGGAGACCATGGTGGTGGCCGGTTCAGTGACGGCGGCGCCTCAAGTGGTGGTGACGTCTTTTGGGAAGGAAGGAAGGAAGAAGAAGAAGAAGAAAAGTCGAGGGAGAGGAAGAAGAAGGAATACTGGTTCTGTTTTTTTTAAACTTAAATGAAAAATAAATAAAAAAATCCACGTGTGTTTCAGTAATTGACGTGGCAATGCCACGTGGGCAAAACGGAGCTCCGGCGTTGACCACGCCGGCGGCAGGGACGAAAACCAAACAAAAATGAAAGTATGAGGCCTAAAATCCACCTTTATGCCGGCGAGGGACTAAAACCAAATCTCGCTCAAAGTACAGGGACCAAAAACATATTTAACCCTATAATAAAGTGACTTTTCTCTCTCTCTTTATTTGATTGAATGAGAAAGAAAATACAAAAATTACTATTATTTCAAAAGACATATTGTTGTTTACATGTTCAAGAGGGTAAGGTGGTGGTTGTGTTTCAAACACATAAGTATAAAGAGCAAGTGCAATCTATCGTAAAAATAGTAATTAAAGGAAAAGTTTTAGTTATCAAATCTGTTTCATTATTTAGGCAATCTAAGATTGGATTTTCAATCATGTAAGAAACAATAAAGAAAACAATTAAAATGGATTAAGAGATCATAGACGTTGCACATGTAATTCAATCATATCCCCTGAATTTATATATTCTACCTAAGGTCTCTATCTGAGCCAATTATACTTCTTAAAATGTTAACTGTCATACAAGCATGATTTCTTGAATAGAGATAAAGTTCGGAGAAGCTATCTAGGTGATGTTACATTGTCCACTATACTAGACGAGTTGAAAGCATAGCTAGTCTTAAAGCCTTCTCTAGGAGAGAACTATTTCTAACTACCGACACTTGATTTCTTCTCATTCCAGTTAAATTAATCTCTTGAACTACCACTTATTATACAGTTAATTATGTCGTAATATATTAAACATATAGAAGAAGCACCAAGCATATAGAAACGGAATAATATACATATATAAAAACGGAGATCAGATCATCTCCTACATAGAAACCTCAAGAGATGATGTTTAGATACTCGTGTCTCAAGATGAAAACATGATAATCCTAGTAACTAACATCATACAAAGTGTGGAGAAGAAAACTAATCATACAATGGATCTGCTCAAGCACTCCAATAATCCTCAACTCTCAATCTTCATTCCAGACCTACGTCTCTATCTCTATGTACTGTGACCTACCTGTATTTTATCTTCCCCTTATGTGTCACCTTGTTCTCCCTAAAATATAATGTAATTAGGGTTAAACACATGTTTTGGTCGCAACCTGCACGATTGTGCTCCTAAAAAATAATCAAGCACATGCATGGTGCAAGCACTCTACATGGTTGTGCTCCTCAAAATAATTAAGCATGGTCGTGCTTCACAAGCTCCACGATTGCGCCTCACTTTTTGCTTCATGTTATGTATTTTTCTTCTCTTTTTTATTTTTTTTCCATATGTGGCTTGCCTGTGGCAACCCGACTCATCTCCTTCCCGCATACATCACTATTACTATTATCACTAGTACTAGGTTATTCTCATATTAGAGTTGCAGCAACTTAAAAATTTCCCTACAACTAATTGTTAGATTCAAACAATTAAATGAATAATTAGGTTTTGATAATCAACAATTTCTTTAAGGTTCAATATCGTTTTTAACTGGATTTCCTAACACAGTGAAAACTCTCATGTACAGGAATAACTATCTCCAAAAGGACTGAGTAAACTTCAAAGCATCATCAAGAATGTTAGTCTATCAGAGGAGTTCGTCCAGTCACCATGAAGAAGACTATGTCAAAAACATACGGAGGAAAGTACTCTTGCATAAGACAGTCCGGTGAATCATGAAAGCTAAAGCGGCAACAACATCCAACATCTGATAACACCTCATCAGAGTCTGCTCGCTCAAAGTCAAAGCCTATCTTAAGAAGACAAAACAGTCTGCCACTTAAGAAGACTGCTCCAGTCAAAATTGAAAGGGCAGGTTAATCTATGAAGAAACCCTTTCAGCCTCAAAGGTTCTCTAGCATCACAAAAGGAAGTTGTGAATCAACTCTATCAGATGAAAGAGCTTCAATGAGATCAAAAGAAGAGAATCAGTCATCTACAAAGACAAGAAGATCCTAATAGATAAGAAAGACTGAATGAAGAAAAGTTCGTCCGCCAATATCAACTACTTTGCAGCGAAACTTCAAGCATTGAATGGAGACTACGTCTGCCAAGCTACAAGGAAGAATCCGTCCGCTCAAGTACCAATTGTGCCAAAGGTACAGAGATCAAGAAATGTGGTTTTCGAGGACATCAGGATTATCGAAGTATTAAAGAACTCAGTTTCCTCATCTGGAATAATTACTTCGTGGATCAAAAGACTCCTACCTCGTCTACACATTTATTAACATACTGGCTGCGGCAAAAAGTAGAAATGGACACAATTAATACAATATTCCTTGGTCCCACTGATATTCTACTTTCCCTCAAATCAAGCTGACATTGCGGAATCAACGGCAAGAATCTCTGAGCATCGTACACTCTCAACGGTCGAAATTCAAATATCTGACCAAGGCACGTGATAAGTATTAGCTGGCAAGCACTGGGGCAAAATGGTCAAAGCAAGCTTCACTGCTATTCCTCTACACATTAAATACTGAAGGCATAGCTCAAAGCTACTTGCTCAGCATGGAGCCAGACGACATCAACCCAGATGAACTGGTGATCTCCAGATCATATCTTACGCTTGCAGAGAAATCTCAGATATTGACTTACGCCTGCTGAAAGATGCAGAACTAGCCGTTATGAGCAGCTCAGAGAGGAAGAGGCACTTCAGACAGTTTTTCTCTCTTTCTCAAGAAGAAGAAGCAACTGAAGATATAAATAGAAGATCCTGCCTCCGAAGTGTTTGGGCAACTTAGACTTAAACTTCCATATGTCAACTAAGTCTGTCCCAAGAGCCAAGGAACCTTGGTTCATACTCAGGATGCCTCAAGCCTATTCCTGCCTGAGTATATGAGCTTGTGTGAGAAAAATTCATAGAGTTTTACTCTTATCTTTCCCAACTCACACACCCTCTTAAACAGAGAACCCAAACTCCTATCCTCTCTGTAAATTGAGCTTAATTTCCTCTGCCCACTCTTATTAAGAAGAGAACCATGTAGAGAAGCCAACCCTTGAAAAAGGTGTCAGGAGAAGTCCTGTAGAATACTTGTAAGGAGAAGTCCTGACAATACTTGTAAGGAGAAGTCCTTCTAATACTTGATAGGAGAAGTCCTTAGAATACTTGTTAGGAGAAGTCCTTAGAATACTTGTTGGGAGAAGTCCCTGATAATACTTGTACTATTTGGTTAAATAGTGAAAATCTTGGTGAAGCCAAGGACTGGACGTAGCCCTGTCGATTATGGGGGTGAACTAGGATAAAAACCATGTGTGCTTTATTTTCATGTTACATTGCTTTTCCGCTGCATGCTTATTCATATGTTTGTAACTAGCAAACAATCTTGAAAAACAAGTAATCATCCTTCAGAATCTATTAAATGAATTTCATGCATTCTCACATATTTCCAAGAGTGACCTATGTTAAATATAGATGAAAGATGATAGATGAATAACATATAACTCTTGAGAAAAGAAATCGAAAAATGGGTCACACAATTCAAACCCCCCCTTTTTTGTGTGTTTCTTGCACCTTCACTAATCAAGAACCAAACTTTGATTCACAGGAAAAGATAAACAACAACTTAATTATACGTATGCATCAATTAACGTTCATTGCATCCCAGACAAGATTCAAACGTTGTATAATAAACACCACACAAAAGGAAAGAGAATAAACCGGATCCCACAAGTCGACCACAACGAGCTGATTAAAGGTTCACAATCTTTATTTATATTACAAGCTATTAAAAGTAATCTAATAGCCACACAAACAACATATTAACATCTATAGGCTACCTTCTCCTTTCAATAGCTAATCAGCTCGCCCATCTTCTTGTTCCGGTCCCTCAACATTCCATCTTCATGTCATCATTGTCTGCTACTCATAAGCAGAGAAGAAACAAGAAACAACATATAGCAGAGGGGTGAGAAACATTCAACTCCATCCCACCAGGGAATGACTCAACATAAATGAGCTAATCATAACAAAGAAATCATAAACATTCCATCAACAACAATAATAGTGCTCAAACATAGACTCTCATGGATTTTCTCATGGAGCCAAAGCAAATCTTGTCTACAGGACCAAGTTAAATTTCTCAAAATTATCCTTGCTCACGGGCCAAGGAAGCTCAAGGTGCACCTCCTTGTTCAGGGAGACAAGGTAAATCATTTTGGTCTCTTCTTGCTCACGGAACTAAGGAAAATTAAATACACATCACTTTGCTCTTGGCTTTAAGAAAACTCAAATACATTCCTCCTCACTCACGAAGCCAAGGGAACTCCGTGAGCGCATGTCAACTAGCGGATCCTCTGACATCGCCCACATAAAACATCATCGAAATAATTAATAACATCCAGTATACGTCGTGGAGGAACAGTAATGCAGATAGTCCCTTAGTGATAACGAGTATCCACGGTCAAACCATAACGGTCTCGTCGAGTAGTCCTAATCCATCCAGTATAAGTAACAGTACGGTAGATACGGCTGAAACTCCAAACATCGCCACATCTCGCTCAAGTAACTGGATCTCATCGTGCCTCGGGTACGGTACCTGGTGAAACGGGTACTCCTCAATCTGGCGATAAGCGCCCACACAACAATCATTCAAACAAGGGTCAGCTCAAACAAACAAGGCCCCATAAATAATCATGTGCATATGTATCAAGGTAATTAAATCATCCAGCATTTAATTAGTCAACCAATATTTCATAAATAAATTATGAAGGTCCAATTATGAAAACGTCCCTAGGGTTAGTCTAGGATGCCACTAAAACTAAATGATCGCGATAAGGTTTTACGTCAACACTGGAAAAACAGAACAACTATGACACCTCCAGAAAACGAGGGTAAACTCCGCTTGCACGGTATGCCACTTAAACAGGAACCACCGGATGACGAATACTGGGCGAACCAAAATCACAGGAACCACTGGATGTCGAATACCGGGCGAACCAAAATCACAGGAACCACCGGATGAAGAATACCAGGCGAACCAAAAAATACAGGAACAACGATAAGGAAACAGCCATGCGCCCACGGAACCACTAACAAAGAAATAGTCGTGCGAACCCAAAACCATGCATATGAGTTAGTCGAAATATCATTAACCAAACCGCCCAACATTAAGGGCAAAACAGAAATCTCAAGTTAATAATCAAAATCATTATTAACAGGCATATATATTTATTCCGAAATTAAGACAAATACATAGGCATGAGAATATCGATTAAATAAGCATATAAAACATATAATCACATAAGCATATATTCCACATCATATTCACAATCACATACAGACAACACTAAGACCGAGTGCCCTTAGTCAACATACAAGCAACATATACCAAACATATGATATAAACAACATTCACATGAATTCAAAATAAATCACAAGCATCACATAGCATCCCACACATGCAGACTTTTCTAGAACTGAGTGCCCTTACTCAAACGCACATATAGCTCGTCAACATCATATAATCATATAATCATAAACACATATCATACCGCACATGAAGACAATGCTAAGAGCGAGTGCCCTTACCTTGGCCTATTCCAAGTGTATAACCAATCCAAAACAGGGTCCTCCGAATGAGAGGAAAATCCTTCAAATAATAAATATAACTTACACGTATTAATTCTACGTGAAACTCATGCATGCATGCGCATGCAAACCCTAATATGCCTTTGCTGGAGGAGGATGTTCGAGGAAGGCAAGAAAAAGAACATGAACTCATTGATTAATTTTGTTTTACCAAACTCAATTTTCAATAAGGAGTGCAACCGCAACATTCAATCAGGAAAAAAGAGTTAGAGTGACAAAATAAATCACAACATGCCTTTGGTAATATCAGCCATAATTGCAAATACTGAAATTAAAAGGAAGTCGGTAGATTTTGGAAGCTCGGCAGATATTATATTTCTTGGTTGTTTCAAGGGTTTGGAGTTTGATCAACGAGACTTAGTGCCAGTAAGGTCCTACTTAGTAAGTTGTACCGACGATCGTTTAATTCCCCTGGGATACGTTGAAGCAAGGATGACTATAGGAAAAGGAAGGCTAAGAAAAACCAGTAACATACGCTAATTGGTGGTAGATTGTTTATCTTCAACGAGGGTGTTCACCAGATGATCATTTATTCCTATTGGGGGTCCTAAAATGAATGTTAGAAGAAGTAGAATTTTCCATTTCCAGTATATATGCAAAAGTTCGCAGAATTGGAAATCTAGCTCTATCAACCAGCTAGCTGATAGATGGTTCTATCAGGATTCGGGAGTGGTGAGGACACTCCACACCGGTTATTATTGCATTGAAGACTAAAGCAAGATTACCGCCTCAGTCTGACCTTAAGGGTTCCTTCAAACAGCGGAATTAAGATAACTCGGGCTGTCAAAAATTAAATCAAAACTACTCATATCAATGTCATGGTGGTACTGGAAATGCTCATGAAGAAGATTCCAATCAGTGGGATAACAGTGAAACCATCAATATCCTGCATGATGAGTTTGATATGAAATTCATGACTGTTTGAAAAAAACTGAATGTATGTTTTCCACCTTAGTTACATCACGTATGACAAGCAGATCACTCATCTCAAAACTGGACGCTCTTATTGTTTACTCCATGAGTTGTGAGAAGTTCACAAACTTCAAACACTTGTATACTATAAAAACCAATTGTCTGAGCATCATCAAATATTTGCTTAGTGGAGCGTGCTCCACTAGTTCAATTTGGTTAGCAGCATTCTGAGATGGGATTTTAATCTCTATCAAATGATTTAGCTGTTGAGCAAGGACATCCATGATCACCTTTTTCAGCTCAGGAAACATAGTTGTCATTGTTGATCCGAACAAGTACCGTAAACGAACATTTTAATTAGCCTTTTTCCTATCAATTTCTCTTAGTATTGTCATGAAAGTCTGATTGCAATCCTCAACCCTATCTTCTAACTACATTTTTTACCATAATTAATGTTTATCCTTCTCATTTAATTGCCATTAACGTGCCCACCTGACCTTACTGAGTGGATATTTCATGGTCAAGTGTACCGTGGGCACAATAACATCGATTATATTCAAAGATGAACATCACACGACAATGTTGTATGGAGAAGAACAAATGGCGTTCGCACTATCATGGGTGCATGCCAGAAAACGAAAATGAAAACGAAAACATGCCAATAATGAAAAGCACAGTAATTTTTTTTTGGGGGGGGGGGGGTTGGTTGGTTGTTTGCAACCAAAACATAATTGAAAAGAGATTTAGAATCAATAAAATAAAGTGTCAATCATTAGGAATTAATCATTCAAATGCAGTAGACTTTGCTTGGTCACAAAATATTTATTGTAAGTTGTTATGAGGGTCTTTCGGTTAAACCACAACCACAATTGTGTTGGAAACTTGTGATTCTTTTACTAGACAATCGTCTAGGATTTGATCTATTCAAATTAGAAAGTGACGATCGCCTCTTCAAAGTACAAGAACAATTTTCTTCTCAGAATCTCCAAAACTAACAACTAATTAATGTTCCTCTCTTAACGAAATTCACAATTGTTTCATTCGTTTAATCAATTCAAGAATCCCTCACAGATTTCAACTATTTTAAGTAAACATTTAAGAAAGAATATGCATTTAAATTCAGTCAATCGGCACGGTCTTGAAAACATATTCAGAACTAAGAGCGGAGCAACTTAAATCAACTCAATTAATAATATGAAAT
Organism: Acmispon strigosus; assembly: GCA_030819835.1. Taxonomy (NCBI): domain Eukaryota; kingdom Viridiplantae; phylum Streptophyta; class Magnoliopsida; order Fabales; family Fabaceae; genus Acmispon; species Acmispon strigosus. Next base: position 3,516,947 of record JAUAMA010000003.1, read on the forward strand.
ATAATAAAAATGACAAGACCTAAAGTGTGCATACAAATTAAGATTAAAACAGAGAGCAAGGAGGCAAAAGTCATAATTGGGATAAACTAGGAATACAATGACAAAAGTTATGACCTAATTTTTCCAACTAGCATTTATAGTGCTAACTAATTTCTAGTTTGGGAATTTTCTAATTTAGCTTCAGTGCCACATGTTCCCAGACCCAATAGGAGGAAGTAGTCTTTGACTGCACTCAATTCTGACTTAAAATTACAAAGTTATGGTCTACCATTTTGAAGTGATGTGCAGTAACGTCCATAATCACCTGACCCGCATTAGAGCCTGGAAATGGTCGAATTTGGAAAAATGTTCTTTAGGAAAGTTGTGGCCATGGATGTTAGTTTGCGGAGCTTCAAACCTCATCCAATTCGAACTTCTGTAACTCGGTATATAATCATTTAAGTGTACATTTTGACCATGCCAATGTTCGCGCAATGAACCCTAAGAGGCCGAAATAGAACCAAAGCGATTCACACCAGCTCACACCAGCCCTAGAGTACAAAAGTGAGCATATCTCATTCTATTATTTAATTCTCGTTTATACTATCAGGGACTAATTAGATCAATAAAAGAAAATAAATTCCTCCCTCCCTCATAGCCTTGATCCTAGCCTTTATCTAGTACTATTCTTACTACGATATGGTCAACATTCATCGGATCGACAATATTTTCAAGATGAGAGTTAGTCTTCTATGACCCAATCGACTAGCGCGCCCAAACCAACCTCTAAGTTGGTCGGGCTAATACTTTATATAAGTTTGCTTCATATAACGTTAGCAAGCCTAATGAGCTTAGAACCATTACTTGTTGTTAAAAATTACTCTTATTGTAACTAGTTATAATATACAAGTCACTTTTTTCTTGGTCAAATGAGAGTCATAATTATTTCGCATATTTAGAGTTGCAATTTGTCTCGGTGGTCAGTGTTATTTGAATTCTTAAACCTGAGATTGAGATCCTTAAGCCGTTGTTGGTTTGCTAATGACGATTATTACAAATTTTTCTGAAAGTAATTTATGAAAAACTCTCCACATTGCGTTTTTAATTGCTATTTCCATTTGTACAGATGTGCAAAATTCGTCATTTCTATTATATTAGTAGTCGTGTAGCACATACGAAATCATAAAAGCGAAAAGTCTTAGTTCAACCATTTACCAACAACCCCTTTCCCCACAAAAAAAAAATGCCAACCATATATTTTTTTTTACCTACCTACTTTAATAATTTAAAATTGATGAAACTAAAACAGTTAACCAATAAATCTTGAACTTCTTTTTCCGTAATGGTGTGTTTGGTTCAAAGATTTCAATTGACAGGGAGGGGAGGGAAGAGAAAAGGAAAAAAAGAGATTCAAATCTTATCATGTTTTGTTAAGAGGAGAAGAGGAAAAGTAACTTATTTCTCATTTGTTTTGGGTTACATAAGGAAATAAACTCATTTCTCGTTTGCTACAAGATGGGAGGAGGGAAATATTAAAATAACTCTCTCCGTTTTACAATAAGTGTCCAGAAAGAGAAGAAACATGCATATTAAGAAATGCAATTAATAATGTTAACTTTTTAAAACATTTTATTTATTTTACTATTTTAACCTTTAAATTGTATTTTTCATCTCTATTCATTCATTGTTCTTGTAGGGATATTATATGAAAAGATATCAATTAATGCTACTTTAAAATTTTATGTGGACAATTATTAAGAAACAAATTATTTTTCTTTAAATTGACAATTATTTTGAAACGGGAGGAGTATTAACTTTTATTGCTCTTCCTTCTTTTGGGAAACTAAAAATAAAGAAGGACATTTTCATTCAACGAAATATTTTCCCTCTAATTCGTCTTTTTTTTAGTAATATTAAAAAAAAGTTTAGAATAATGTGACTCAAAAAAATAGTAAAATATGGTTCTTTTTGCCATGTTGGCACTAACATGGAAGAGTTGTGGGTGTCGCAGGTTGGTACGCGACTCCTGGGGGAATGTTGGATTGGGGAAAACAGGGGAATGCTGGATGGGGAAACCTGGTGGCAAAGGGGGGAACACGAGGCCCACTGAATTTGAGGCTGTCAAGGAGTCGCATGGCAGGTCGCGACTCCCACGACAACAAGTCGCAAGGCAGAGCGCGACTCGTGCAAACGTGGTGCACGTGGATAGAGTCGTGGGGTGGGGTGCAACTCCCATCCATTGGCTTTTCTGGCGGTTCCTCCCCCTTATAAAAGGATCGCCGGAACCTGCTACCACTCTCCTCAAACTCCTCAAGCTCTCATTCCCACTCTCCTCAAGCTCATTCACCTTCATTATCTCCTCACTTTCCCACTCAAGAATTCTCATATTTCTCTCAATTCTCCCAAGTTCAAGCTCAAGTACTTTCACTCTCCTCAAGCTCACTTACTTTCTTTAAGATAAAGTCCTTAAGCCTTCTCCTAATTCTACATTTCAAGTCCTCATAAATTTTTGAAATATTACGTTTATATTATTGTTTATCATTTAGAAATATTAGAATTTTTTAAATATCATTGTTTATTAAATAGTTAACGTCATCTTCTGAATGGTTAACATCAGGATCTACATTGTCAATGTCACAGTTATCATTATCGTCCACCAAATTAATTGTGTTTCTGAAATTCAAAGACTTTTGATCAGCAACGCTTCCTCAACGTGTCTAACCCTTTCATCCGGCAACGTCTGTTGCGTATCTATTGGATAGTTAACACTGGTATTGACGAACCTCCGACCTCAGCAATATCAATGTACAACTCTAGCATTCTCATCAAAGATTGTTGACTAAAAGCATCCATCATGAGACTGACATCTTCTGTATCACATATTTGAAGACTTCTAAAAAAATGGGGTTACTTGAAGCCAAAAATCAGTAACGCTCAAAATAACCTAATTACTTCTGAGTTGTATCTTCTCATGAATTCTCCTCTTCAAACGTTGGAAAGAAATGTCTCATTTCAGATAAATGGTCTTTATCTCACCTTCAAACATAACACATTGGTCGCCATGGTAAGCCCTACCATTGTAGTAGACAAAGACAATTTGTTGATCTATCGCAGAGGTTGTAGAGTTTCAAATGCTAATGGAAGGGGGTGGAAATTGTGTTAAGGACCAGGATATGATTTCTGCAATGGAGAAATTGTGTATGCGTATTTATATTGTTGGAATTCGCAGCCTGTGCTGCGACTTCAGCTTGTTTTTTCACCTATCAGCAAACAAGTCACAGGAAATTCTAGGACTCGTAATCAGTGTTGGAGTCGCAAAAAGGGCTCCGACTCCTGCACTGGAAGTCGCATAAACCCCTGCAACTCCCTCCCTGGGAGCCACATAAAGGTATGCAATTCCCACTCAACTGTCAAAGTCATGTCTCATGTGACCAAAACAACCATATTCTGCTAAAACTTTTTTGGGACACATTACTCAAATTTTTATTTTTAGTATTATTAAAAAAACAAAACAACCATATTCTGCTAAAACATTTTTGGGACACATTGCTCAAATTTTTATTTTTAGTATTATTAAAAAAACAAAAGCCGCTGATTCCCCACTTTTAAATGAGACACAAAATTAAGTTAGAAGAAATTTTAGCCCTTTCCATTCTCCTACCCTCATATAAATTGAATCAAATAAGCTAAATCCTCAAACCAAACACTATGTTAAGCAAAACATATGACGTTTACAGATAACATTGTTCAGATAATTTATCAGTATCAAACCAAAAGCGTTTCAGAGGAAGTATCCATATAATTCCAAGTAACATATGCAGAAGTTCCAGGGATTGGTGGCATCAGTAGTGGGTTCCGTGAGAACAACCCGAAAATACCTAAAGGGAAGCAGTGCGTTGGGGCCATTTATGGGCCAAGATGCGAACTGACCAGGTTTGCACACTGTCCAATCATTTTCATGGACTCTCAAGTTCTTCCAACTCTTTCCGTCGAGTGAGCCCTGAAAATTCCACATAACATGATTAGTTAACTTTGAATTTCGTTTTTATTGTTTGTGGTGGTGGTCACAAATGAATGAGCTTGTATTGTATTTTGTACTTGTGGTGATCTGCTTTATTGCTTGCAAGAGTTTTTTTTTTTTTTTTTTTTTTTTTAATCTTTGATAGGTGTATCCGTTTGAGAAACTGTGGCTATCCTTAACAAATGACCTTGTGTCATCAATCTTACCGAATCTAGCTTGTCTACTCTCAGTGATGTTTGATTACCTTAATTTAAAAAAAAAAAAATTGGCAAAAGAAAAACCTTTCTTTTGAGACCACCCTCCCTCGTCCTAACAAAAAAAATAAAAAATTACCTGTATATGTAAATATGTAATAATTTAGGGTACATTATTATTTTATCATCTTCAATTGAACCTAATCACCACTGTCTCTAGTCATAGATAAGAAGACAGAAACCATGAGTAACGATTCTGTACCTGAATACTCCAACATCTCGGAAAGGCCTTGGAACCGTCCTGCCTCAGGGTATAGTAGTTGCACATAAGCTGCACAAATGATTTTCCTTTTTCAATCAGATTCTACTAAGTAATGATGTTTTTTTTTTTGAAAATTAAAGGATTGTATTATCCACAAAAGCCTTGAGAGAACAGAACACTCAAGGAAGGAACGCTATCGAAGATCCCGCCAACAAAACACGGCAAACAACAAATTGCTCTATAAAGAGAAAACCCCCAAAAAGAAGAAACACCCCCCAACAAGGGCTTGAACAAAACCCAACACTAGGCTAACAAGAGCAACACCAAAAGGTACAAGAGAGATAAACTAAGTAATGATGTTCTCACAGGTGAACTTCCACAAATCCACTTGCTCAAAAGTGGGTGACAAATAGCACCCAAACAAACGATTGGCCAACATAAACAATCAGCAGCATATTATGTACCTGATGATCTTGGCCAAGATCAACCATCCACCAGGTTGAGTTATGTCCATTTTCCAATCGGGGCCCAGCAAAACATGTTCCCTGTGATAGCCAAATGAAGTTTAGGTATCATGCAACCCAAGAAATTAATAGTTCAGTAAGAAATTAGAGTAAATAAACTTAGGATACCTGGTAGGTTCTTGAGACCAAAACTTTAGGATCAGTGTATCTTGAGTGGGGACTGCTGGCTGTAATCGTAATTTTCTTTGGCTGCCACACAATTTTTAGAAGAGAATGTATAAACAGTTCCTTGACCAGACCTTAGCATAAAATTTACTTAAGGGATGAGGAGAAAATAATGCGGATGATCTACCTCTGCCAAAAGAGGATTAACCCACTGGTGTTCGCCATAGGATGTGCCTGCAAAGTACAGAACTCCATTGTTGTCCCCGTCACGAATGTACTGGAGCTCCCTGTAACTAGACCGTCTATGCTGGAATCTAACACTAAAAGGAAAGGCCATGTAAGTTAACTCTTGTAAGACATGTGATGATGTGTGTATATTATATTTTCTTCTTGTGTGTTTGTTCAAAATATGGTGGACATAGAAAACATTAAAAAGCAAACCAACAATGGGAGACGCAGATAATAAAAAGATTAACTTCAAAACATGATCTGAAAACCGAAAGCACAAAGAAAACCTTAAAAGGCAAACAATCAATTCAAGATATACTCTAGTAACCAAGTAATCAGATTCAGAATAGAACTCCTAAGTTATTTAGAATATACCCTATGCAGCCAAACCATTGCATTATGATATTTAATCAATCCATTTCATATGATATATTTCAATACTTCTAATATTCCTTTCGCATATCCATTATCACTATTCCAGACCCCACCAGCATGTCACTGTTAATATCCCCAAGTACTAATACCCTCCACAATAGGAACATTCAATACATAAATTGTGATCTAATTGCGTCCTATCTACCTGTGCTTCAACTTCTACCCAAGAAAGTATATAATCAAATACAAGTAGCGTCTGCACCATAATATTTCTCTTACCAGGCAGTACCCTAAAACAGTTAAGCAGAGGCACAAAACAAGGACAGAAGAAAAGGAAAGATAGTGTGTGGCTTGGTCGAGAGAATTTTTGAGTCATCAAATAGATCAAGTAATCAAATTCTTGTATGGATCTTGAAATAAATTCCCTCCATACACCCAAAAGGGGATCATGCCCATAAATTTGTTGAATAAGAATTAGATAAAACAGAAATAATGAATCAGAATTGAGAATACAGTAAAAATTTAGGTTTGCATAATATTTTCACAATGAAAAAAGTTATTGCTATCCACTACAGAGCCTACAATCTAAAATTTGAAAAATTACTCAATTCAGTCAATGGAAATGCAAAGCATGACTCAATGTCCCAACGAAGAATCTGAGAAGACAAACTAAGATGACGAACTTACTTTTCTTCATTTTCTGGCCTTCCTGGCCCATGTTCAACAAATTCGATAGCCTCATTGACCTGTAACAAATACAATAACAGAAAAGTTACTCAAAGACAACATTTACAAAATCACATTATATACTGCCTGAATTAATTGGAATAAGAAGAAAAGAACAACTAGGAGTAAGACAACAAACTTACAAGATTTTGGATGACAGGAATATGGCAGACAATGTTGCTATTCTGCAACTGCACAGAGATTACAATGGTATAGTTAGAATAAGCAAATTCTAATATCATATTCCTGTAAACAACCCATAAATGTCTTAATGCAGAGCATACAAACCTTATCAAGCAAGGAATATTGCAAAAGTGGAAATCGCACATATGGCAACAAGTCATAAACTAACTGAAGCCTCCCGACAAAAAGAAGTTCTGGTGTTGAATTCATTATTAACTGATCCACCACTTCCCATCCAAACAATTCTTTTGCATTCATGCCAAACAAAAGGATTGCATTAAGAACTTTCTCTTCAGATGTTACTGTCAGATCAGGATGCTGCAAAATTTTATAAAGATTTGAGAAATTATCAGTCAATTGATCTAATATTAGTATATTACAGTGACCTACTACGATATTGATAGACAATTTGGTGATGTATAGCAGACTATATCGAAAATAATATCCTGGGGATTAAGTTTTGGCTTTTTGTCATTTAGAAATTTGGAGTTCCTGTGGAATATCCATAGGAGTATGATAGGAACTGTAATATACATTGCACATGCATGAACTCACTAAAATAGTTTTGTAGTTCAATGGAATATCCATAGGAGTATGATAGGAACTGAATTCAGTGGAATTTATAGAGAAAAACTCAGAACAGAGCTTTGATTACAAGAAGGAAAACTTCTCTACCCAGTGGCAATAGCCAACCCACAACTACCCAAATGATTATTTGCATTTCGCACTACCCTCTCTTTCCATAATATTCATATCATCCCCACTGATTCTAGCACCCGAGCTTACAGATTTTGCTGCCAGGTGTCCAGTTTGTTAGGATTTGGCATAACAGAGTCCTCCCCACTATCCCCCAAATCATTTCCCAGCCTACCTTTATTCCTGTTCCCCCTCCTATGGTAGACCTTGATTGGAGGCCCGTGATGAGGCCCATTAGAGTATAACTTCAATTCTTTGTTCTGCATGCACTCCTACTCATAAGATTTTTCTGCTTTACATGCCACATGGGTATGCAGACCTCTTTAGAAGAGCTTATTTGTTATTCAGTTATACTTCTATGATTTACCATCAAATTCAACAAAATGATGAACTTGAAGAGAGACGCACCTTAATGATATCGATGAAAGTTGTTTCATCTAACATAACAAAGTCAGTACTTGCACTCATACAATAGTCAAAGTTCATGGCAATTCTCCTCTGCAGTGTTTCTTTAATAAGTCTACATGATGGGATTGAAGAAACCACTTGGAGGAGTGGACATAGCGAGTCCTGCAACAAAGTTCAACAGTTAGCTTCAGAGGCTGCGGCTTTATTAGTAGCCAAAATTGTCTGCTTCATCCTCCATTAAATTTGTGCATAATAGAAAAACTCTGCTGTATGACCTTCACCCAATAGAAGAACTTCATCCCTGCATATAATATGTAGACGAGAAGTATCAATATCTTAGAATCGATTACTGTAAAATGGATCTCTTCTTTTGTTTTCATATGTCCGAAACTGCAAGTCTCTTCTCTGATCAGTTAATTCAAGTGGCATCCACAGGATAAATGATTCTAACTTCAATAGTACGTACTGATACTGTTGTGAATTAAGTTTACCAAACTACCTCTGAGAGGCATTCTAAAAGCATTTTGCAGCATTCTTGGTGGAGAAAAGTCACCCCAAATCTATCAGCCAATAAAAGGAGCTGGAGCAATAAAGAACCAGAATCTATAATTTTCTCATTCAATTGCCCATCATATAAAAAGTCAAGCATAGCGTTGAAAGCTTCGGGTGCCACATCCCGTAAAGTAACTTCAGAGGACATGCTTTCACTCATTCCATTTGTGAACATCTGGTAAAATAACAAGTTCTTTAATTGATAGCTCGCGTGGACAGTATACAGAAATACATAAACACCACACTAAACATACTATTACCAAACATAGCACGAATATTATTTGCATAAAGAGAAAGTTAAATTATTAACGTGGTTAAATTTGTAGTATTTCCTTAGGCCTTAATGTAAAGTCATAAGCAAATTATATAGTACATATTTCAGACCCTGCTCATTGTAGAAGAAATACTTTGGGCAGACTCAGAAATATCCTTTCAAGGTTTTGTTAGATATACAGTCCATCACTTTTGAACTGAACCCTCACATAATTCTGCTCATCAAAATTGATACATCCTCTATATAAGTAAAAGCTAAACGCATAGGTGCATAAATCTTGCAATTACTAATCTTCAAAAAACTACCCTTCATGACAGCCTAGTATTTAAAGGATTGTGAAATTGGCTCACCTTAGCAAAGGGGATACTCCATAAGCTGAGAACAATTTTATGTGCTTGTGCAACAAGCCCATAACTCTCAATGTAGATGTTTACATCACTGTACTGGCCCGTTACTTTCAATTGCTTCAGTCTCTGAATGCTAATTGGGAGTGAGGGCAAAGTTGAACAATGAGGTCTGATACATGGATATGTTAACTCCACATCCTTGCCCCTGTCAGACGACTTGTTATCTAGCTTAAACCGTTCCATAATCTCTTCACATTGCTTCACCAGTGGCATCACTTCAAACTGGTGACTTAAAGCCCTCAGAGAACCAAGTTGTTCCGGTGGAATCTACAGGATACAAAGACCCAACTACCTTAAGATCATAAATTTATACACTAGTTTAACAGGCAGAGTGCAGCAAATTAAATAAAAATCTCACAAGAAAAATAATTGATAATCAGGTAGGTAAAGTGACAAACAAGTGGTATGCATAGCATAGGGAAGACCTCAATCTGGCGGTTTAACATTAATAATAGCAAATTTATAAACAATACAATACTAAGAAGGAAAGAGTTGTACCTGGGTCCAGCCAGCGTAGATGTAGTGGAGCAGAGCATGGAGAAGAGGATAAGATACGTAGGGTAGTGTGATGACAAAGGATGAGGAAGAAGAAGAGAAGTTTCCAGATGCAGATAAAATTGCCTTGTGAGCAGGAACAGGTCTTTGCTCTTTACCAACGATGAATAAAATGTCAGACAAGTCCCAAGTCTCGAGGAAATTTTTGAGGCCCCATTTGTCATAATCCACCTGTTTGTCCTCCTCCGCATGGTGCTGCTGCTTCCAGTTCCAGAGGGGCACATGAGTTTGTGCTAAGGAAAGGACACTAACGTTTCGATACCTAACATGTTTATCCCAGCTACTGAGGCCAATATACTGAACATTAGAAATTGGATGAGAATCCAACCACTGGAAAACAAGATCCTGAAAAGGGTATTTGCCCTTGCCGACGCTAATCAAGCCATCGTAGATGCTGATCCAATAACTCTGAAACGAGGTGGAGCAGCAGAGTCCAACCCCTGCGGCGTCAACAACGGTTTTACCATTGACCTCGATTTTGAGACGTCGATTCCGGTGACTCCCCAATATGATCGTGTAGTGAGGACTGCTGTCTCTCTTGTAGTGGTAGCCCTGGCTTCCCACATTCTCCCGGAAGACCAGCGTCACATCGTTGCACGCGAATGCTTCGAAAGCCACGCAACCCCTTCCAGCTTCCCGGAACTTCAAATCCTCTCGCCACGCGCACTCGAATGGCGGCACCGTGAGCAGCTTCTCCACCATCTCTAATCGTTACAAGACCAATCAATAATCAATGAAGATGAATGTTTAGTTAATTAATCAATATATACTATAGTATAGCACTTAGCAGTGTAATGTAATAGTGAAGGGGAATTGAATTGAATATCTGAAACGTCACCATCATCTACCCTAAAAAAACAAACAAGTTGGATAGATAGATGAAGCAGAGAGTATGAAATTAATGAGTGAATTAGTGGATCTGTATTCTGTATGTATCCTATTCCTACGCCACATCCTTATCCAGCACAAGGATGAAATATCTATGCTGACTAAGATCCTCGTAAGGGAAATGAAATGAACAAAAATGATTGATTTCTTAATTGTCATGTTGCGCGTATCTTCGCTTGATTGGACATGTGTGGGACCCTAATCCCTCCCTTCAGCCCCAGTCTCAGCCTCAGGATAAAAATTCAAACCCATCTATTAATTTGTAAAACAGAAAACTAACTAAATAATGATGTTACCTTATCGCGGATCGGAATAAATCAGCGTTCCTTTGAATTGAAGCCACCGTCACGTTATCCCTGTCTTCACCCGCAAGTTGCCGCCTCTGCCTTGCTGCTACCCATAAATCCTTTTTTTTTCTTCCTTTTATCATATCATATAAAACTAGGGCGGCCTCCCATAACTACCTACCACCTCGAAAATTGTTGCACTTATAATTGCTTATATATATCTTATGTGATATTTTATATATAAGCAATTATGTGTTTGGAAATGCTTTTAAGTATTGCACTCAAATTTACAAGTTGTCAAAAAAATTTAAACAAATTCTTAAACTCTAAAGTATTTTTAAAGGGTTATCTAAGTTTTTGTCCATGTGTAGGTAAAGTTTGGAAATGATCTCTAATCGAAATAAAGTTTGGCTTAGTCCTTAATTTTTTCGAAACTACCCAATTGTAGTCCCTACTGAATGTGGTGTTACGATAACCTTGCCACATTGCCTCGCCGGATTGACGTGGTATTGCCACGTGTTTAATAAACCTTAGGTGGATTTTTTATTTGAATTTTTTTCACTTTTGTAATTAATAAAAAATTAAAACTACTAATTAAAAAATCAAAATTACCAAAAAAAAATATGGGAGTTGGGTTTGAGGCCATCCCATTAGACCTGCTACCACCCTATTTTTTACTTAATTTCAAATATACTCCTAACATTAAAAAAACATAAAACACTATCTTAACTTTACTTTTTTTTTCATTCAAATAAAAACTTTACTTTTTTTCTTCTCCTCACACCATCCCTTTCTTCTTCCTTCTCCTTCTCGCCGCAGCAACCGTTTCTTCTTCCTTCGTCATCCTCGCAACCGTTTCTTCTTCCTTCGTCATCCTCGCAAATGTTCTGGTTCCTTCGTCATAATCGACGACCCATCTCCAAGGAATACTCGAGGTAAATGTATTTCTTCATCCAATCGTCTCTCTAGTATGTTGTTTTGTTGTTGTGGGTTAAATGCATGTCGATTTGAGTTTTGGATCTGGTAATAAATCGCATCTTTAAGTGCGGAAAGTGGATTTGCTGGGTTGTTCCTCGTCGTCATTGTAAGTGCAACCTGAACTGCCATGGCCGCACCTACAAGTGCGACCCTCCTTTTTTTTTGGGTTATTATACAATGCTTGTTTTAGCATACAGTAATTGCATTAATGTCCTTCTAGTATGATTTCTACAATTTGCTTAAAGCAATTTTTGAATTTTATGGGATGAATGGTGAGTATTTAAAAGCTCTTTTCTATTTATCTCCAAAGATTGTCAATGTTTGGAGACTGTTTATAGTTCAGAATTTATATCTCCTACTCAGGTTCCACTCTATTCCCTTCTACATTCTGCAATTAAATAAAGTTATTGAACTCTAAAGATATTGGCCTCAGCTTCGCATAAAGTTTTCAACTATTGAAACTGGGGAAATGGATTCTTCTTTATTTGTAACTGCTATGTCAATTACCATATTAAGTGGGAAAAGAGTATCATTTCTTATCTCCTACATTTTCACAACTAACTTTTATAAATTTTGTGATTAGAATGGATATATTTTTTATATTGTTAATTATATTGTTGTAAATAAAATTAATATACCTTTTTATTCTATACAGAAATGGCAAGGACTCGATATACTAGTGTCCCTGCTATACCTGAAGAATCACAGAATATTGAAGACATCCGATGTAGAGGACACGCATCGCATCGCAGGCGGCGTGGAAAAGCCCTGATGCTGCCTGAGTCTTCTTATAATGAGGACCTGTATGAGGAACAAGAGCAGTGGTGTAAGTGAAGATAGCAACCTAGGAGGAGGGTGAATTAGGTTCTCTCAATTTTAGCCTTATTAAAACAGGATTACTTTCAGTATAATCAGAATCACAATTGTTGATTGTGAATGCAACGAAATAAAGACTTGTTGAAAGTAAGAGATGAATGTTGAGAGAATTGCACACAGATTTTATCCTGGTTCACCTTCAATCCACCGAAGGCTACGTCCAGTCCCTCAAGAACCCTTAAGGATTTATCCACTATGATCAAGTAATCTTACAGATGCTTGCGCCAAGGCCCCTAAGAATACTTATCAATCTTCATGAAAGCACACCACTTTCGATTGATCAAGCGTTCTTACCAATACTTGCGCCGAGAACCCTAAGAAGACCTATCAATCCTCAGAAAGAAAACCACCTTCTGATGACACCGAATACTATGGTGGACTTTAAATCACACCGATTCAAAGGACCTTTTTCCACTACCACCAAACACTATGGTGAATGAATCAAACCGATTCAAGATGAAGAAGTTTTTGCTATGGCTGAACAATCCTTCTATCTAATTGAATTAGTCTTAGTTTGTATGCTCCAGGAAACTTACAATGAAGGCTCAATTATTATGAGTTTCTTAAAAGTTGAACAACATAAGTTTCTTATGAAAGTGAAAGAGCAATTACTCAGAATAATGTTTCTAATGAATATGAAAGTTGTTGCCCAAGTTGTTCTAAGTTGTTCTCTCGTTTTTTTAGCATCGATGGACTATTTATAGGCACTAGAGGTCGTCCATGAACCATCACAAGGCTTCCCAAACGTTTTGAGACACATTGGTTCATGAAACAACATATCTGTCGACTTGGTAATCGATTACAACATTCTGGTAATCAATTACGCTATTTACCCGTTGCAGTTTGAATTTCAAATTCAAACATGTAACCGATTACGTGGATGTGGTAATCGATTACTATTTTCTGGTAATCGATTACTCTCATTCTGTAATCGATTATTCTCAGTCAAGAACTCAGTTTATGAAAGTTTAAACCCTAATTGAGTGTTTCTACTAAGTTTTACTTGTGAGAACATATTATACTCAATTAGTTATTATTTATGAGCCTTCATATGCAATGCAACCTTAATAAAGCATAGCACACTAAGTAACAAGACTTAAGCTTAGAACTTGAACCTTAATAGTTGATCTTGCAATTTGAGCTGGTTTCTTTAAGTCTTCTTTTCTTCTCTTTTCTTCTTTTTGTGATGTGTGTTGTCTTCATCAAAACCTCAGCCAGAGTCCAAGGACGAGACCATCTTCACAATCTCCCCCTTTTTGATGATGGCAAACACATATCTTGACAATTGAAGATCGTTTTGTTATAGTCATGTTAAGACTCCCCCTATCATGTGCAACTCCCCCTTTTTGTTCCACTTGTAGCATTTCCTGTAAATTGTAAATCAAGTCTCGTCCTTGGACTCGACTGAGGTTTTGATGAAGACAAACACATCACAAAAAGAAGAAAGACTTCAGAAGAGAAAAGGAAGACTTCAAGAAGACTTCAAGAAAGAATGGAACAAAAAGAAGAAATACTTCAAGAAGACTTCAAGAAGACTTAAGAGAAGAAAGACTTCAAGAACCAGGCTCAGAACGTCAAGATCAAAACATGAAGGTTCTAGTTTTAAGTAAGTCCTGTCAACTTAGTGTGCTATGCTTTATTAAGGTTCAATTTCATTAGAAGGCTCATGAAAGATCAACTAATTGAGTACAATATGTTCTCACAAGTTAAACTTGGTAGGAACACTCAATTAGGGTTTAAGATGGTTAAAACTGAGTTCTGGACTGTCTGTAATCGATTACAGATGTGTGTAATCGATTACAGGATGTGTGTAATCGATTACCACAAGTGTGTAATCGATTACCAAGTTTGAAATTCAAATTCAAACTTCAACGGCATGGTGTAATCGATTACACTAACTGTGGTAATCGATTACCAGGTCGACAGATGTATTATTTCATGAACCATTGTGTCTCAAACCGGTTGGGAAAGGTTGTGTTGGTTCATGGACGACCTCTAGTGCCTATATAAAGTCCTTAGACACTCAGAAACAAAGATGACTTGGTCCATAACTTTCATATTCATTAAAGTCATCATTCTGAGTTTCGGTTCTCTCATTTTCATAAGAACACTCATGATGTTCAACATTTGAGAAACTCAGAATGGAAGAGCCTTCATTGTAATTGCCTGGAGCATACAAACTAAGATCAATCCATCATGTCAAAAGGATTGAATCATGCATAGAAAAGGCATCTTCTTCTTCTTCTATTCGAATCATGTTGATTCATTCACCATAGTTTTTGGTGGTTGTAAAAAGGCCCTTTGAATCAGGTTTGATTCAAAGTCCACCGTGGTAATACGGTGTCATCAGAAAGTGGTTTGCTTTCTGAGGCATGATGGGTCCTCTTAGGGTCCTTGGCACAAGTATTGCTAAGAAGACTTGATCAACCAGAAGTGGGTTGCTTCAGGAAGATTGATAAGATATCTTAGGGTCCTTGGTGCAAGTATCCGTAAGAGTACTTGATCATGGGAAATCTTCACTGTGGAATTCAGTGGAGTGGTTCTTCAGAAAGTGGTAATCTTTCTGAGGGATCCTAACTTCACCGTGGTATTCGGTGAAGGGTTGTTGATTGAAGGTGGTTTAGCTTTCAAGGTCTGAGGGTGGTTTGCCTTCAGGAACTGAAAGTGGTTTGCTTTCAGGGGCTGTTGAAAGTGGTTTGCTTTCACAGGATATTGGTAGAAATTCTTGGGGTCCTTGGGTTAGGAACTTGTAAGTAATTTTTATCAATAGTGGAAAAATCCTCAAGGGGTTTCTTTGAGGGACTGGACGTAGCCTCCGGTGGATTGAAGGTGAACCAGGATAAAACTCTCTGTGTAATTTCCTTCATCCTTCATCTTTTACTTTCAAGCAATTACAATATTCCGCTGCAACAACGTTCTTACGTTACAACTCTAATTGCGCTGAAAGTCGTTTGGTACTATTACGCGAAAATCGGGGCAACTCTGATTCACCCCCCCTCTCAGGTTGCTATCTGTACTAACATAAATGATCTTAAACAGCACAGGACCTTTCTCCCCCTTTTGACGTCATCAAAAAGAAGAAAAGGCCAAATATATACCATACATGCTAACAAGTAGTATAACATTTTCAACCATAGGGAGTGGGGCAAAGCAAATCGAAAATTGAAAATTCAAACATAACATAGTAATTAAACATAGTTATAACAATTCAAGCATTATTCAAACAAATAAGTAAAGAAATTGTTCAACTACGCTATTACAGACCTTTAATAAATACTGTCATAGTAATGAAAGTCATAAAACAAATCTAAAGATCATCAGAACCATCAAATAAGTCGGATAGGTGAAGGGGAGAGCGGGTCATCTAATCTACACGCATGCTTAGGTTGTCCATGTTAGCACGTAAGGTGGTGTACATAGACTCCATTATGCCTTCCATTCGATCAAAGCGCTCAGTCATGAACTGCTGCATGTCATTCCTCATGTTATCTATATGTGCAAGAATCATCCGAGTTGAAGCATCACCATCAGCAAAGGATGATGGAATACTGTCGGAAGTGGGAGGAAAGAAGGCAGCAGGGGTAGGGGCCGGAGGAACATCAGAACTCAAATCAGATTTGTGTCTGAAAGTCCCATCAATATCCCTAAAAATCCTCATCTTGTTCAGGATATCCATGTCAATGCGTTGAGCTTTGACATCCACAACTGAAGCATATTCCCCGTTAGTAGAAACTCCATAGTTCTTCAGAATGAGGGATATCACAGGAGCGAATGGAAGTGGACTGTTCTTATCCCGGTGCTGAAACATGTGTCTCATTACCAGATACGCCCAATTGATGGATTTACAGTTCTTCAAACCATACAGAATCTATAACTCCAAATCACTGATTTGTGCATGGTTAGAGCTTTGTGGTAAAATGACATAACTAAGCAGATAATGAAGCAGACAGTTTTCTACAGAGAGATATCCAACAGCCAAAATATCTCTAGTACGATTGGCCTCAACCCGTTGCTTCTTGGACTGAATTTGCTCCTCAGAAAACCGACAAAGAGACAAGTAAAAAGATTTATTGTCATAGTCTTCCCAGGGGCACATCAGTTCTGTACCCCAGTTTGGCTCCTACACTTGGGATTGATAAGCAGGTTCCCAAGTCCTCCAAGGTCATAGCAATGTCAATTCCCTTGATGGAAGTGCACAGTTTGCTACCCTTCTTGACCAAATTACAATAGAAGACCTTAAAAAGTTCTGGATAATACGTACCAGTAATAAAAACAAATTCTTCTAGGCCTTGATGGTCAAGGAGTGTTGGGAAAGTCAGTCCTGCTTCAAGAAAGGATTCCATGACACCATACTTGGGGGTCAGAATAGGCCGCTGAAGGAATTGAGTGAGGAAGCGCTTCTTCTGTTCCTCAGTAACAAGAAGATGAGATAAACCCAAAGCGTTCATGGAGGGGTTCTTGGAACGGTGAAGTCAACGTGAGGAGGAAGCCATGGTAGTCAAAACTGAAAGGATGAAGTTTTAGGGTTTGGTTCGATTGAATTGGGGGTTTTGAAATCAGAGAGAATCAACAACAATTTACCGGTTGATTAGAAGGAGAAGGAGTTCATGATCAAAACCCACAAGGAATTTTTGAAAATGAACAAGAAACGAAGAAGTTGTAGTGATTCTTGTGGCTGGGCGTCGAACTCAAAAGGAAGAGGATGAAGGCTTGTGTAATCGATTAAGAGAAGTAGTCTTCTATATATATTGGTCAAAGATGTAATCGATTACAGTAAGTTAGGTAATCGATTACAGGAAGTTAAATTTGAACTTGGATTCAAATTTTTGAGTAGGTAATCGATTACAGATTGTGGTAATCGATTACCTAAATTCTCTGGAAAATTCTATGAGCCAAATTTTTATTGGTAATCGATTATAGACTTGAGTAATCAATTACTCAAACTTTCTAGAAAAATTCGTGGGCCAATTAATCTATGGTAATTGATTACAGGATGCGGGTAATCGATAAATCTCTGGAAAAATTATTAGGCCAAATTTTCCCTTGTAATCGATTACATACTAGTAGTAATCGATTACTTCACTATGAAAATTCAATTTTGGGTAAATCTCAGAGAATTTCAATGAAGAAGTAAGGTATTTACAATCAATATAAATATATATATATATATATATATATATATATATGTCACATAATCAAACATTATTAATAGTGATTTGAGTATGCGTACCTTATGATTCCAAAATCAAGAAGCTTTTATAGGTAGCATATCCTTTACCTTTTGGACATAAGATATGAAACTTTCTGGTATGTCCCTTGTCATATGCAATGAGCAGCCATTATATCATGTGGCTTTCATTCATACCTACAAAACAAACTTAAGGGGATATGTTTGGTACCCAATGTGCTTTGGGTCCTCTGGGGTTAGTTTAAACAAACCAAAGCATATAAAAGTTCAAGCCAATACCATCATGAGCATAAGAACCAAAGTCCTCCAAAGTCACCTCATTCCGCTGGATACGATCATCAAGATCATCAATGGAATCAATAAAGTCAAATTCAGTGGATGAATTTCGTCGCTTTCTCATTTCCGATGCAGTTTCAGCTTCCTCTCCATTAGCTCGATCATTACCATAAAGTATCACCATCTTCTCATAGTTTGGAAATGGGGTATTCCTACAATGTGCTGCTCTAGGTTTTGACTGAAAAAAGTTTAAGTTTCACAAAAGTTAGACAATAGCTCAATAATGACATATTAGTACATAAAAATTAAAGCGTGTTACCTGAATTAGAGCATCCCAAACTTCTGGCTCAACTTCCCATAAATGAGTAGACGAGTTCCAAGCAAACCCACTCATACCATTCTTAAAAATATCATAAAATTCAGCGAACTTGTTTTTCATTGTTTTCCAGCGATTTTTGACTTTATCTTTGTCAATTTTCATCCCAAACAATGCACTCAACTCAATCACGATGTGGTCATATGCTTTGCTAGTGAAGTTGCCATTAACTTTATAACCTCTTTCAAATTCATGCATGAAACAATTGACAAGAGCATCATCCATGGCTCTTGTCCAAATCAAATTGCCACTAACACCGTCAGTTACGGATTGCTTTTTGGGTGCCATACTGTAATATTTATCAATCGACATACTCATAACATTAATATTAATAAACAATAAAATATCAATTATTAGCATAAGAATTCAACATACTAATAATAATAGTCAATAAAATGTGCTCCATTTCAAGAAAGTTAACATTACAATAAACTCAACAAATGTCAACTAAGAATTCAACAAACATCTAGGTAAAATAAAGAAATAACACAAATGTTTCAGCTCAAAACATCACTTTGATAATCTACCCACATTTGGTTGGCTAAATTGTTTCTTATAAGCTCTCCTTGTGCAGTCTCCTCACTATCACTTCTTGTGGCTTGATAATTATCATGAGAATCATTTTGATTAGCAAGCTCAGCATCTACTTCAGCTATAAGGTCTTCATCTGGGTCTATGCTCATTAAGTAATTATGAAGAATGCAACATGCAATGATGATTAGTTTTTGAGCTCTAATGCCATAAGTAGGCTCTGCCGAACTGGATAAAATTCCAAATCTTTTTTTCAATACACCGAAGGCTCTTTCAATTGCATTGTGTAATGATGAATGTCTTAGATCAAACAATTCTCTTGGATTTTGTGGTGGATTTCTTGCTGAGTATTCTTTCAAGTGATACCGTACTCCTCTGTAAGGTGTAATAAGTCCACTTGTCAACATGAAGCCAGCATCAACAAGGTAATACTTGCCTATAAACAAGATGAGTAATCAATATGAAAGTTTAAAAATTAAATATGTCATAATTTTAACGTATTATTTCTTAATTACCTTGAGGAATTTTAAGCTTATCTTCTCGTCTTAATGCGTTCTTTATAATTCTTGAGTCAGAGGCTGTGCCTTCCCATCCAGGGAGCACATAGGTGAACCTTAAATCAAATGTGCATGCTGCTAGCACATTTTGGGTCGGGTACTCTTTTCTACCACGAAACCGAGGAGCATCTCTAGGAGATACTTTGACACGTATGTGTGTGCCGTCTATGGCGCCAACACAATCCTGACACGATACATTTATATCAATATAATCCAAGTTTATTGTTCAAATATTTGAATCAATAGTATTTAATGATGAAATTTTACCTTAAAATATGGGTAGAATCTACTACTACCATAAATTTCTTGAGTGACTGTTGAACCATCGGGCTGCACAAGAAATTTTTCTTCCAATTCGAGGACGGCTCTTAACACTTTATGGAGAT
The DNA here is from genome assembly GCA_030819835.1 of Acmispon strigosus. NCBI lineage: Eukaryota > Viridiplantae > Streptophyta > Magnoliopsida > Fabales > Fabaceae > Acmispon > Acmispon strigosus. Next base: position 3,536,779 of record JAUAMA010000003.1, read on the forward strand.
GACGACTAATCGTCTCACCAGATCGACGAAACCAAAAATTTACTTCACGATTCTTAGCATTGTGTGTTAATATATAAATTGATTTAGCAACTTGTTCTTCTACACTTGACCACCGTGTGGGTTGTAAGCCACACTCTCTTTCTAACATACCACACAAGGTTAAGAAGGTTTGAGGACCCATTCTTAATATATTTCTACTGGTTTCACTATTACTGATTCTACCCATTATTTCTTCACGCACCCTTTCTCTCTCGGAGCTCATACTGTAACTAATTTTTCTTTTACGAGACATCCGTATGGCAACATAATAAGCAACAAGGCATACGAGATGAGCTACAGCTTTTCGGCGCATATCAACCCATCTAGTGACAGTTACATTCCAAGCTTCAACATCCATCTAACATGGTAAAATATTTATAAGTCCATTTATGTCCATATATGCAATGAAATAAATAGCTTGATGAATGAATCAAATCACTGTGCAGTTGGGTCAGAACAAACCCAAAACCAGCACAAGCAATATGAATCAAATCAGAATAAACCCAAAACCAGAAGCTATTTATTGATTATTTCAGCTTTTCTGATTTGATTCATATTTTAAACTTTCATACTTGCAATATGGACAGAACAAACCCAAAACCAGCACAAGCAATACACTTGAAGCTATTTATTTCAAATCAAATCAATATGAGTCAAATCAGAACAAACCCAAAACCAGCACAAGCAAATCAAATACCTTGAAAAAAAAAAGTTCGAACCGAGAAATTAAAACTAAACTTGTAGAAATCTAAAGTTAAAACCAAGAAAGGTAACTATTGCAGAGGTGATTTGAAAAAATAACTATTGCAGAGGTGATTTTGCAAGTAAATAATCTCCTTTTCTTCTTGTTTACATTGATTCGTGATATAAGATAGCTATCCTATTCCCAAATTTGCAGAACACATGCAATTTCATCATCAGAAACCCACACAAAGAATTAGCAACATAGATTGAATTCACATAACCTCACTCTGTGTGAATTCAATCAGGGCATTTCAATTGGGGTATTTCACAAAACAATGGAAAACAAACTCAGCAACACTTAAAACATCTATCAATCAATTGGGTATTTCACATAGCAAAAAGAAAAAAATTGAAAGGAGGAGAGAAGTACGAAGTACGAACGAAGAGGAGGAGAGAAGATGGAAACCTGGGATAGGCAGCGGACGGGCGGCGGACGGGCGGACGGGCGGCGTACGACAGTGGTGGCAGTGGCGGTCAGAAGGGGGCAACAGCAGCAGAACGAAATAGGAACGAAGAGGAATGGGAAAGAAACAGAACCAATTTAGGTATGTTTTGTTCAATTTGGGAATTACCAATTTTGTGTAGGGAGATTTTTGTCACAAAATTATTTTCCCTCCCAATCCCCCCACAATTGGAGGGAATAAAAAATTGAGTGAGGAGGGGTTTTGATCCCCTCCATTCCCCTCCCTTCCCCTTCAAAATTCTGAACCAAACACAATTCACTTTTTAAAACCCCTCCCCTCCCCTCCCCTCCCCTCCATTCCCCTTGAACCAAACAATTCCTTAACCGGCCTTGACCTAGTCATGGGCGCGTTCTCCGCACATCAAGGAGAGAGTCTAACCGCCCCTGATAGATGTATGGGCGCTCGCCCTGTCCACAAGCCCACAAGACACTAGCTTGAGGTACGAAAGAGAAGTGTCTTTATTTTGTCTCCGAAGGATGCCTTTGAAGATTTGATGAATTGTAGATACCAGCCCACAAGCCCACAAGACACGAACTTGAAATCTGAGAGTGAAGTGTCTTCGACTTGCCGCCAATAACTTGCTTCTGACACGCTCTGAATGCTCGCCATTCGACCAAACCAACGCTTCCTTTGGGCGGTCATCCCTATAAAGGATGCCTCATTAAAACCTTCCCAGGCAAAACCCAGTGGGACAAAAACCTGGCGAAGGAAAAAGAGTACATCTTTATAAGGAAATGAGTCGCCTTAGGCTTGGGCGCGGTGAATGATGTAAGTGCCTTCTTTGGTGAAAAGAGCCCGCCACCGAAAAGCACTTTGAGAAAGAAAAGTGGCTCGCCCCTCAACATCTGGCTCCAGCCTTAGGAAATGACGCCTCATCTCGTTCCCTTTTCCTGAACCTGTTCTTACGTCACCTACAAAAGTAACACGCCATCATCTTAAAATAACTTAGCAACTTAAATTAATTACCTTGATATTTGCCTCGCCGGGTATTCCAATCGCCCCGCTCGCGCGTCATCATTTCAACCCTTAACCTTCACTTGTCCTATCAAGAGTGCCAACTTTGTGACTGTTGGCCATCCCCCACCTAGGGTTTCACGCCACGCGCGCCGGCACTGCCTTAATAACAATCATTTCTCTTGAAAACATAACTCCCTAGGGCGACGTGGCTCAATGATGGGACTTAACTACACCTCGGGATCTGTGTTTTCCATTAATTTCCCACTCGCGGACTCCAACCGTTATGCCCTTTCTTCTTCCTCACTTCATCTATAAAACCCCCTTTCACCGGAAACCATTCTTCTTTCCTAGCATTTCTTCAGACCGCGTGCGAATTCAGACCCTAAGTCCTCTTTCAGCCCCTGCTTCTCGTTTCCACCGTGCCGGAGTTGTGCGAACGTGCGAACCTTGCTTGCAAAACTCACTTCTCCTCAGCCATTAGTACGTTTTCTGCTTCCTTTGTCCTTTTTCTTGATTTAATTGTTATTTTCACAATATGAACCCTGAAACGGTTGGCCCTTCATCTTCTGGTAGCGAAAACCACCAAAACCCAGAACAACCACCCCTTTTTACTACTCCCGGTGACCAATCCGGCACCGGAACCTCCCACGTGCCCGCCAAAAAGGCGCCTCTATCCCCTAAAACCAAACTCCTTATTTATGAAGACTCGCTTTCTAGGCCCGTCCAAGCAGGTCTCGTCTCGACCAAGGTCACCTCCATACCCCCTTCCTTCACTGACGCCCAAACCCTAAAGAACTTCATCACTCACCTTGGCGGAATCTGCAGCGATAACTATGACACAGACCTTATAACCCGCCCTTGCTCCATAACCGACCGCGTCTGTGACGCCCGGGCGACCGCCCGTTCCCCTCATTTTTTCTTCGCCTATTTTTATATGTTTGAAGATTTTGGCATCCGCCTTCCCTTCTCGCCCTTTATCTGTGCTGTGCTTGACGCTCTGCAAGTCGCCCCGTCTCAACTAACTCCAAATTCTTAGGATTTGAAATTCTTTGTAAAGCTTTAGCAATTACCCCTAAGTATGAATATTTTTTCTACTTCTATAAATGTGTCCCGCCCAACAAAAAAGGATTAGCAGTAGCACCCACTAGCTTTTGGGTAGTTTTAGCCGCCAAGCCCTCGAAAGCCAGATTCAAGGCTTGGAAGAGCAACACGCACGATCAATGGAAGTCGCGATTCTTTAAAGCCGTTGACAGCCCTGGTATTCCCCATCTTCTTCGCCATGACGACGTTGGTGTCATGCGGTTTCCACCCTACTGGACTGAGTCGCCCAAATATACACTCAGTGTGGAGGATGGGCACCTTACATGGGAGGATTGGGCGATCATTAAGTACCTGGGGAGTGCCTCCCAAATCGAACTTGGCGAGCTGCTTCATGCAGAGGGTGAAGGCACCGCCGAGGACCACTTGCGTGAGTTTATCTCAATATACAACAACTTGGTGCACCGCCATACTTCAACTTTAACACTTCCGCTCTTTTTTTTTTTACAGTGACAAGACATCAACTCTCCAGAGTTGACCTTTCCCGCCTAGCAAAGGAAGCCAAAAGGAAAGCAGCGGAAGATTCAACTGTTCCTGCGGCGACGCCTACTGCCAACGCGGCCACGCCGACGCGCCATGCCTTCTCGCAGGCCGCTCCATCTTCAAGAGCGGGTGGCACGAGTCAGAGTCCGGCTGAGGGCATGCCAACCTCCGAAGCGGCCGTACGGAAATCTGCTCCTGTCCAAACCGCTCCACCGCCTAAGCGCCGCAAATTCAAGCGCAGTGAGAAGGCAAAAGGAGTGATTGTTGAAGGGCCCGCCACAGAAGCGGGCGGGGAAGCTGCTGCCGCGGAAGGTCAAGCGGAAAATGTAGTGGAGGACGCTGAAGAATTTGAAGACTTTGCCTATTTCGAAGACATGCTGTGCTTCGACAAGTATTTGGCGCACCCAATTAGCACAAATTCGCGCGGGGTGGGCGACAGGATTATGCGCAGCCACATTGCATCCATCAGTTGGAGTTACACACTGGTGAGAAGGTACGAAGAAGCAAAAGAGGCGCTCGCCCAGCGCACCAAGCAAGCCCAATCTTTAGCCTCGAAGGTCACCAAATTATCGGCGACCATTGAACAGCAAAAGAAAGATTTGGAGGACGCCAATGTCTGCCCCAACCTCGCCCGTGAAATGGCTTCTGAACTGGAAATCCTGAGAGCTGAAAAAGCTGGCTGGCAGAAACAAGCGGCGGATGCCGAGGCGCGCCATCAGGAGGCCCTAACCGCTGAAAAGGATACTCGAGATGCTGAGTTTTTGGCAATGAGGCAAGATTTAGAAGCCATGTTCCGGAACAAGAACAGGGTTCTTGAAGAGTCAGTTGCAAAGGCCCAAGCTGGTGCTGAGCAAATGAAACTGGACACCAGCAAGACTGTTGCCAAAGCTGAGGAAAAGGTAAAGGTCGCCAATGAGAAAGCCGCCTCAATCTCTGCGGACTTGGCCGCCTTGAAAGAAGACTTCGAAGCAGAAAGTCTGAAGCAATACACCATTGGCTTTAATATTGCTAAGGCCCAAGTGCGATTCCTTCTTCCCGAAGCTGACCTCTCAGCAATGGGAAAGTGGAAAAACGTCACGGCCAACGGGATTGAAGGCGAGGACTCTGAGGATGAAGCCGCGGACGGACCCGCCGATGGCAAGCAGCTTTGAGCATCAATGGCGAGCATGGCCTTTTATTTTCTCCTTACTTTTTGTAATGCTGATCACTCTTGTTTCTTTTGTAATGCTGACCTCCGACGGTCCACCCTTTGTACTTTCCTGCAAACCGCAATGAAATATTGTCTTTTGTCTCACCTATTGCATTTCCTCTTTTTATCATTAAACACAATAAACGCTCAAAACATTGATAAATAACTTTCTTAAGTCGTCAGTACAAACTTGCCAAACAAACTTATTTCTCATAAATCTCATCGACTTCAAGAGTATGTTAAAATCAACACTTGTGACTATATGTAAACACTTTAGAATATATGGGGCGAACACTGACCCTTGCTAATTTTGTAGGTCGCCTTATGGGCATTATTCTGAAAGAAATAACTTTGGAGTCGCCTCTAGACCATTTTAAAATAAAAACTTTGGATAGAAATGAGGTTTGATGGTGTCTCTAGGCCATTATCTTGAAAGAAATAATGTTTAAGGGCGCCTCTAGGCCACTATTTTGAATGAATTTTGAGGGCGCGTCTAAGCCACTGTTTTGAAAGAAGTAACTTTTGAAATCGCCAATGGGGCATTGTTTTGAAAGAAATAATTTTGAGGGCACCTCTATAAGCCATTGTTTTCAAAGGAATAAAGTTTGAGGGCGCTTCTAGGCCATGGTAAAAGTGATACTGTAGGCCGCCATGGACCTTTGTTGCACGCATGGTTTCCGCTCGCGTAACGAGTCGTACTCGCATGGCTCTTCTAACGAGGCTTGGGGGTGCTCGGTCTTACGCAGCTAGGGCAGCCAGAGGCTAGAAATTTTATGAGTCACGTGATGACCTGCACGCCCTGTGTTTGTGCTAGTTGTCTGTTATGAGGCTTTGGCCCGCTCAAGGCGGGGCTTTCGCTCGACCTTATTCCGGTGAGACTTTGGCTTGATTTAATTCGATCAAGACTTTTGCTCGCTTGGCGAGGCTTCTGCTCAGTGAGACTTTTGCTCAGATCCCAGTGGCCGCTGGGGTTGCCCGAGGCTTGGCTCAATAGACGTGCTCGATCTTCTTCGATCAAGGCTGGGCTTTCTTTGCCGTATCGCACAAGGGTCGCGCCCCACCGTTCCAAGAGAGCCACCGTTCACGCACCGCGTCTTCCCGCCTGGAAAACGGGACAGTGCGCTAGGCTAGAGAGTGAAATTTCCCCCTTGGCATCTTGGAAGCGGCGAAGAGATTTATTTTGTCACTACTGGACTGTGAAGAAGGTCTTGCTCCTGACCCTGGCTGTGGTTTTGATGACGACAAACTCATCGACAAAAAGAAGAAAAGAAGACTTCGAAGAAACAGCGCTACAAAGTTCATCAATAGTCTAGAAGTCTTAGTTTAGGTGAGTTATGCTTCTAAAGGTCTATTAAAGCATAAAGGCTCTTAAAACACCTAAACTAATCAAGCTAAGTGTTTTCATAACTTAAAAGAAGTAGAAAACCTTAAGCCGATCTCAAAGGATCAAGTTTCTGGAAGATGGACTTCAGTGTAATCGATTTCAGGATTCTGGTAATCGATTACACCTAGGCAAGTAATCGATTACTTGTTGTTTGTAATCGATTACATGTTTGAATTTCAAATTCAAACTGAAACGGCTATTAATGTAATCGATTACACTAAGTGATGTAATCGATTACCAGAACGAAAATTTACATCTTTTCATGAACCATTGTGTCCCAAACCTTTTGGAAAGGGTTGTGATGGTTCAAGGACGTTTCCCTTGCCTATATAAAGTTCATTTGAGTCCAGAACACAATAACACATGAGAATACAACATTAGGCCAAAGCTTTGTCAAAATTAGTTCATCTTTTAGAACTTAAACCTTCAAGAGCCTAAATTCTGAGTTCATGATCTTCATGTTTATCAGAACACTTTAGTTGTTCATATCTTGAGGAACTCATAATTATATTATGCTTAAAAGCCTTAAAGCATAATTTCTCATGATCAATCCACTTCTATGTTAAAGGATTGATACAGCCAATTGTAAACTCTTCTTCATCTCTTTCTGTAAGATTGAGTTTTCACCGTGGTATTCGGTGAAGGGTTGTTGTCACTGAAAGTGGTATACTTTCAGGGTATCGATTGAAGGTGGTTTAGCCTTCAAGGTCTGAGGGTGGTTTGCCTTCAGGAACTGAAAGCGGTTTGCTTTCAGGGGCTGTTGAAAGTGGTTTGCTTTCACAGGATATTGGTAGAAATTCTTGGGGTCCTTGGGTTAGGAACTTGTAAGAAATTTTTATCAATAGTGGAAAAATCCTCAAGGGGTTTTCTTGAGGGACTGGACGTAGCCTTCGGTGGATTGAAGGTGAACCAGGATAAAACTCTGTGTGTTATTTCCTGCTTCCTTCATCTTTTACTTTCAATAAATACTCAATTCCGCTGCAATCACAACAATCGTTTCGTGATTATCATCATCTTGAAAGTAACATTTTCAATAAGGCGAAAATCGGGGCAACACTGATTCACCCCCCCCCTCTCAGGTTGCTATCTGAACTAACAATTGGTATCAGAGCGGAAGTTTAGGTAAGTTATTCCTAAGATCCGGGAAAAGATGGCATCCTCTTCCAATCATGGAACCAGTGAAGGACACAACATAAACAGGCCACCATTCTTCAATGGAGAACACTATGACTTCTGGAAAATCAAGATGAAGATATTCATAAAGTCATTAGACGCAGGAATCTGGAAAGCCATTGAAGAAGGTCCCTTTGTGCCTGTAGCAGAAGTAGAAGGAACTTCACAAGTAAAACCAGAAAGTACTTGGAGTGAAGAAGAAAAGAAGAAGGTTCAATATGATCTCAAAGGAATGAACATTCTTACATCTGCCCTTGGGATGGATGAATTTTTCAGAGTATCAACGTGCACTACATCGAAAGAAATATGGGATACGTTGATGGTGACTCATGAAGGGACAAATGAAGTCAAGAGATCAAAGATCAATACTCTATCTCAAGAATATGAAATGTTCAGAATGCTTCTAGGAGAAAAGGTATTAGATATGCAAAAACGATTCACGCATTTAATTAATCATTTGATTGCTCTTGGTAGACAATTTTCAAACAGTGACTTGAACATGAAAGTTCTAAGATCACTTACAAGAGTATGGCAACCAAAAGTAACTGCCATCTCGGAGAAGAAGAGTTTATCAAAAATGACTCTTGCAACTCTTTTTGGAAAACTCCAAGAACACGAGTTGGAATTGGATCGTTTGGAAGAGAATGAACAACATGAGAAGAAGTATCGATCCATTTCCCTAAAAGCAAAAGAAAGCATCAAAGAAGATTATGATGCCGATTCTGAAGAAGAAGACAATGGGAATGTGAATCTTCTAGTAAAGAATTTTGGAAAGTTTCTTAAGAGAAAAGGTGTCAAATTCAACAACAACAAATCTTTCCAAAAGAACAATGAGTCATCTTCCTCTCAAAAGATCACATGTTTCGAATGTGGAAAGCCTGGACACTTCAAGTCAGAATGTCCAAATCTTCAGAAGAAGAAACATGGTCTAAGAGAAAAATTCGAAAAGAAGGATCAACCCACACGAAGAGCATATTTGGCTTGGGATGATAATGAAGTAAGTTCATCATCAGACTCTGATAAAGAAGAAGCACAAGTTGCTTTGATGCCCTCACATGATTCAGATGTTGAAGATTCCCAGGTTAGTAACAATTCTATATCTTTTCATGATTTAAAGTTTACTATGGAAAATATGTTTAAATTATGTCAAGAATTTTCTAAGGTTAGCACTAAGCAAAATGATTTGATTTCATCCTTAGAAAGTAAGTGTTGAACGCTACAAGAAGAACTAGACGTAGTAAAATCTAAGTTAGATATTACACATAAATGCACTAAGTGTAGTTCTTTAGAAGAAAATATAGAAAACCTTCAACAAAGAGTCCATAACTTCAATCAAGGAAAACAGAAGTTAGATGATATTCTAAGTGTGCAAAGGCAATCAAACAATAAGTCTGGTCTAGGATATGCTTCTCACCCAAATACAAAAGAGATTAAGAAAACTGTGTTTGTAAAACCAAACCATGTATTAGGATCTTCTAGCAACATTAAGACCAATCCTTTTAGGAGTATGAACAATAGAAAGAACAATCATAACAGACCTCCTAAGAAGATCCATTCCTCCCCTAGACAAACAACAAGTTACAATCATTATTCTTGCACCAATTGTAACAAAATAGGACATAACCCTAGTAGATGTTACTACAAACATGTAGGATTACCAAATAGGGAGTACATTTGGGTTAGAAAGGATGTTAACTTAGAAGGACCCAAAACTTGTTGGGTTCCTAATACCCATGTCTGAACTTTGTCATGTAGGTGTGTATGAAAGCAGCAAAGGATTTATGGTATCTTGATAGTGGCTGCTCATCACACATGACAGGAGACAAAACTAAGTTTTCTTTTCTTATACCTAGGGAAAAAGGTTTTGTCACATATGGTAACAATCAAAAGGGAAAGATACTCGGTATTGGAAGAATAGGCACACCCCCTCAAACAGTCATCGATAAAGTTCTTTACGTTGATGGTTTGATGCATAATCTTCTGAGTATTAGTCAAATATGTGACAAAGGTTTGAAAGTTGGTTTCATTGATGATATATGTGTAGTAAAAGATGTGAAAACTAAAGAAATTAAGTTTTCTGGATATAAAGTAAATAAAGTCTTCATGATCTCCTTAGATGAAATTCCACAAAACGTAAGATGCCTTTTGGCCAAGAACAATAGTGATTCATGGCTATGGCATAGAAGGCTTGCTCATATTCTCATAGATCATTTAAACAAACTAGTCAAGCATGATCTAGTTGTTGGGTTTCCAAAGATAAGATTCGAAAAAGACAAGCTTTGTGATGCATGTCAAAAAGGGAAGCAAACCAGAATGTCTTTCAAACCAAAGAACATAGTTTCGACTTCAAGGCCCCTTCAATTGCTACATATCGATTTGTTCGGACCTTCAAGAAAAAAAAGCCTCGGAGGTAATTTCTATGCACTTGTTATTGTTGATGATTTCTCTAGATTTACATGGACGTTATTCTTGCCTCATAAGAATGAAGCCTTCAATGCATTCAAGAGATATGCAAGGCTAGTTCAAAATGAGAAGTCTTTAAAGATCTCTTCTATTAGAAGTGATCATGGTGGAGAATTTCAGAATCAACAATTTCAAGAACTATGTGATGAAAATGGAATATCACATAATTTCTCTACTCCGAGAACACCACAACAAAATGGTGTTGTAGAAAGGAAGAACAGATTACTTGAAGAATTAGCAAGAACCATGCTAAGTGAATCAAGCCTTCCTAAATATTTATGGGCTGATGCTGTAAGTACTGCTTGCTATGTTTCCAATAGAGTTCTTATTAGACCTATACTGAAGAAAACCCCCTATGAACTCTACAAAGGAAGGAAACCAAATATCTCTCATCTACATGTTTTTGGATCAAAATGCTTTGTTTTGAATAATGGAAAGGAAAACCTTGGTAAGTTTGATGAAAAATCCGATGAAGGTATATTCCTTGGTTATTCTCTAACAAGCAAAGCATATAGAATCTTTAACAAGAAAACTCTATCTGTGGAAGAATCCATACATGTCTCTTTTGATGAATCTAAATCTTCAATAGAAGATAAAGTCAATCTTCCAGATAATGAAGGAGAAGATATCATTGTCAATGAAGATTCTCAAAAGGATAGAGATCAAAATCCAATACAAGAAGAGCACATTGAAGATAATACTTATCAACTTCCAAAAGAATGGAGAACCCATAGGGATCATCCAGTTGATAATATTATTGGTGATATTTCTAGAGGCGTCTCTACAAGGCTACGCTTAAATGATTCAGTTTTGAATATGGCCTTTGTCTCTCAAATAGAACCATCAAAAGTAAATGATGCTCTGGAGGATGAGTATTGGATTGTAGCAATGCAGGAAGAACTAAATTTGAAAGGAATCAAGTTTGGGAACTTGTTCCAAAGCCTAGTGATAAGCATGTTATAGGAACAAAGTGGGTATTTAGAAATAAGTTAGATGAAAATGGTATCATAGTTAGGAACAAAGCAAGGTTGGTTGCTCAAGGTTATAATCAAGAAGAAGGTATAGATTTTGATGAAACCTATGCACCAGTAGCAAGGTTGGAAGCTATAAGACTTCTGTTGGCGTATGCTTGCTCTTTAAATTTCCAATTATATCAAATGGACGTCAAAAGTGCTTTCCTGAATGGATATATTCAAGAAGAAGTCTATGTGAAGCAACCTCCAGGATTTGAAGATCCAAAGTTCCCTTCACATGTCTTCAGATTAAAGAAGGCACTCTATGGTCTTAAGCAAGCCCCTCGTGCATGGTATGATAGATTAAGCACATTCCTTTGTGATAAAGGATTCCAAAAGGGTAAGGCTGACACAACCTTGTTCATCAAAAGGACCAAAGGTAATACTTTATTAGTTCAAATTTATGTTGATGATATTATCTTTGGTGCAACTGACGAATCTCTTTGTAAGGATTTCTCTAACATGATGCAAGAAGAATTTGAGATGTCTATGATGGGACAATTAAATTTCTTTCTTGGATTGCAAATCAAGCAATCACGTGATGGAATATTCATCAATCAATCAAAGTTTTGCAAGGAATTATTAAAGAAATATGATTTGGATGATTGCAAAGCCATAGCCACACCAATGGGGTCTAATACATATCTAGATCAAGATGTATCAGGTGTTCCAGTAGACATTACTAAATATAGAGGTATGATCGGATCTCTTCTATACTTAACTGCAAGTAGACCTGATATTATGTTTAGTGTGTGTCTATGTGGTAGATATCAAGCATCTCCTAGGGAATCACATTTGAGTTCCGTTAAACGGATTTTCAAATACTTGAGAGGAACTACAAATGTTGGTTTGAGGTATCCCAAAGGAAGTGTTTGTGACTTGATTGGATATTCTGATTCTGATTATGCTGGTTGTAAAACTGAAAGAAAAAGTACTAGTGGTACTTGTCACTTGTTAGGAAATGCCCTTGTATCTTGGTCTTGCAAGAAACAAGCATGTGTTGCTCTAAGTACTGCTGAAGCAGAATATATTGCTGTAGGAAGTTGTTGTGCACAAACTCTATGGCTCAAACAACAACTCAAAGATTATGGCTTAGAGCTGGGCTGCATTCCAATAAAATGTGACAACACAAGTGCCATAAATCTCACTAAAAATCCTATCATGCATTCTCGAACTAAGCATATTGATATAAGACATCATTTCCATCGAGATCATGTTATGAGGAAAGATATTGAGATTTCATTTGTGGATACTCATAATCAGTTAGCAGATATCTTTACTAAGCCTCTTCCTAAAGATTCATTCTTTAAGATTAGAAGAGAGTTAGGCATATTAGATGAACATGACATTTAAAGTAACATGATTTGTTTCATAATCAGTGTGATAATATATATTTTTTCATGCATTTAGCTTGGTTATGTGCTTCAATATGTATTTAAAAATGTGTTACATAGGATTCTTGAGCCTAGAACTCATAAAAATGTCTCAGTAATCGATTACCATAGGTCCTGTAATCGATTACCCTTGATCTCAGTCCTCGTGCCTGTTAGAAATCTATAAGCAATCGATTATCCCAACTGCTGTAATCATTACCTACTCAAAATTTGAATAATTTCAAATTTAAACTTCCAGTAATCGATTACCCTAACTGTTGTAATCGATTACCTGCTCGAAAAACTGCCAGAATTTCAAATTTCCCTCCATCTTTTGAAATTCAAACTCAAATCAACTGCTCTGTAATCGATTACCTAAACTGCTGTAATCGATTACATGCTCGAGTTATTTAAATCAGCTTTAGATGATGATCCATCTCTATCACTCTAAACTTTGGTTTAAAGCCTTCTCTGAAGTCCTGCTTATTCTTCTCCACACTATCCTCCTACACCTAATCATGGACTCTTATCATTCTCATTCTACTCGCCCAATGAACCTCACAGGACTTCTTACATCAACAAACCAAAGAAATCGGTTTGTCTCAAGGTTCATAAATCAACTTATTCGTAAGCCTATGTACGGTGATCTGGACTCATTTGTAGAAGCTGGTCACAACTTTCCGGCATATCTCAGACATCAAGACCTTGAGGAATTTATCTCTATCTGCAATCCCTTTTACCCAGAACTAGTTAAAGTCTTCTATTGCAACCTAGAGACTTTGCGCGATGGATTTCAAAGCTCTCTTAAGGGGATTCTTATTCGTCCTTCCTTTTCAACCTTTGGTCGTTGTCTTGGACTCCCCTCAACTGGTGCCTTTTTAGGTCCCAACCTGCACTACCCCTGGTCTGACTACAATCATGACTCCTTTTATCAATCACTTTGTAGATTCCAGTCATCCGACCTTCAAAGAATCCATCCGCCTCATACGACCTCTTGTCCCTATAATACCGACGTTCTCACAACAAATAATCATCTGCTTCACTACTTCATCAATCAAGTGATTTTGCCTGAAGAAACTCTTCTCGCTCATGTTAGCGAATTAGAGTTACAAATTATGTATGGAATACTCAATTGCCATCAAATTAACTGGGCATTCTTGGTCATGAATCACATGCTGCGATGTCGTGACCATGCGGAATCCTTCCCCTATGCTTCGGTCATCTCTTGCATCCTTATTTACTCCGGAGTCCCTATTGCCAAACTGTACGATGAGCGGTCTTCTCATCTCAAAAGGGTTGATACCTCCATTCTTCCCTCACTCCGGATCACTAATGACTTTGGCATATTCACTCTTCCTTATCTTATTCATGATGCTGGTCGTGATCCTCCACTCTCACAAACCATGATGGATGAAGACGTGTCCGATGACTCTTAGTTTTCTAGGCTAGTTTTCCATTCCCTGTTGAAGTTTGTAATCTTACTTTATATAACTTTCTTTTTGTTGTTGCTTGTACTTTCCTTGTTTTCTATATGATGTTTGGATGATTGTGCTTTATTCATGTTTTACATCTTTACCCCCATACCCCTATGCTTTATTTCGTATTCTATACTTGTATGGTTGTATGCCTGTATATTTTTTGGCCTTTTCTTCTTTTTGATGAAGTCAAAAGGGGGAGAAAGGTTTGGTGCTCTTAAAGATCATATGCAGGATTTCAACAAGTCCATTAGAAAGGGGGAGAAATACTAGATTACATCAATCAGGGGGAGTTCTTCAACAACATTGCAAATATGATCTTCAAGTATCAAGAATGTGTTTGCCATCATCAAAAAGGGGGAGATTGTGAAGAAGGTCTTGCTCCTGACCCTGGCTGTGGTTTTGATGACGACAAACTCATCGACAAAAAGAAGAAAAGAAGACTTCGAAGAAACAGCGCTACAAAGTTCATCAATAGTCTAGAAGTCTTAGTTTAGGTGAGTTATGCTTCTAAAGGTATATTAAAGCATAAAGGCTCTTAAAACACCTAAACTAATAAAGCTAAGTGTTTTCATAACTTAAAAGAAGTAGAAAACCTTAAGCCGATCTCAAAGGATCAAGTTTCTGGAAGATGGACTTCAGTGTAATCGATTTCAGGATTCTGGTAATCGATTACACCTAGGCAAGTAATCGATTACTTGTTGTTTGTAATCGATTACATGTTTGAATTTCAAATTCAAACTGAAACGGCTATTAGTGTAATCGATTACACTAAGTGATGTAATCGATTACCAGAACAAAAAGTTACATCTTTTCATGAACCATTGTGTCCCAAACCTTTTGGAAAGGGTTGTGATGGTTCAAGGACGTTTCCCTTGCCTATATAAAGTCCATTTGAGTCCAGAACACAATAACACATGAGAATACAACATTAGGCCAAAGCTTTGTCAAAATTAGTTCATCTTTTAGAACTTAAACCTTCAAGAGCCTAAATTCTGAGTTCATGATCTTCATGTTTATAAGAACACTTTAGTTGTTCATATCTTGAGGAACTCAGAATTATATTATGCTTAAAAGCCTTAAAGCATAATTTCTCATGATCAATCCACTTCTATGTTAAAGGATTGATACAGCCAATTGTAAACTCTTCTTCATCTCTTTCTGTAAGATTGAGTTTTCACCGTGGTATTCGGTGAAGGGTTGTTGTCACTGAAAGTGGTATACTTTCAGGGTATCGATTGAAGGTGGTTT
Source organism: Acmispon strigosus (assembly GCA_030819835.1). Taxonomy (NCBI): domain Eukaryota; kingdom Viridiplantae; phylum Streptophyta; class Magnoliopsida; order Fabales; family Fabaceae; genus Acmispon; species Acmispon strigosus. The sequence continues at coordinate 3,551,885 of JAUAMA010000003.1, forward strand.
AGCCTTCAAGGTCTGAGGGTGGTTTGCCTTCAGGAACTGAAAGCGGTTTGCTTTCAGGGGCTGTTGAAAGTGGTTTGCTTTCACAGGATATTGGTAGAAATTCTTGGGGTCCTTGGGTTAGGAACTTGTAAGAAATTTTTATCAATAGTGGAAAAATCCTCAAGGGGTTTTCTTGAGGGACTGGACGTAGCTTTCGGTGGATTGAAGGTGAACCAGGATAAAACTCTGTGTGTTATTTCCTGCTTCCTTCATCTTTTACTTTCAAGCAATACTCAATTCCGCTGCAATCACAACAATTGTTTCGTGATTATCATCATCTTGAAAGTAACATTTTCAATAAGGCGAAAATCGGGGCAACACTGATTCACCCCCCCCTCTCAGGTTGCTATCTGAACTAACATGGACCACGTAACCGGTAAATGGAATTTAGATCCTCTATGGACCTTGGGATTTAGACCGCCACTGGGCCTTGGAATTTAGACCGCTACTGGGCCTTGAGATTTAGACCATTTTATGGCCTTGGGATTTAGACCGCCACTGGGCCTCGGATGTCTTAACGTGCTTATTCGGGCGATCCCATATTTGTGCCAATTTGCATTGTATTGACATATGGGTCGACCGAATTTTGTTACAAGGGTCGCCTCGTCAGACCTTACCCTCAAGAGTCCTTAAGACTATTAGGGAAGTCCTTCGCGCCCTTGCTTTGTACCTGCAAAAAGAAAGTTTGGGTTTTTGGCTGGGCCATCTTTAGGCCCAATTTATTGATCTTTTCCTACACTGAATATGCTACCTTTATTGAATGGAATAAAATCACCAGAATAAAATAACTGTCACTTCAGAGCTTGGCCGCCAACACAAGGGCGCCAACAAAATACATAATTCCTGGTTAGTTCAGAGCTTGGCCGCCAACACAAGGGCGCCAACAAAATACATAATTAACTGTAGTAATGCCTCAGGTGAGTGGCGTTCCAAGACCTCGGAATTCTTTTGCCAAACAAATCTGCCAAATGATACGCTCCATTGCCCAAGGCTTCTGTAATCTTGAAAGGACCTTCCCAATTAGGTGTCAGCTTGTTAACATCTGTGGTACCTGTTCGCCTGCGAAGTACTAGATCGCCAACACGCATCATTCGTGGAACAACCCGTGAATCATATTTCCTGGATATGCGTTGCTTCATGGCTTCTCCTCTGAGGCGAGCCTCTTCTCTTATTTCTGGGGCCAGGTCTAGACTGACCAACAAATTACTTTGATTATGCTTTGGGTCGGTTGCTACCGCCCGCCATGCTTTGTTCTTTATTTCAACTGGCAACATGGCGTCTGTGCCATAAGTTAGCTTGAAGCGCGTTTCGCCCGTGGTCGACTGAGGAGTGGTGTTGTATGACCAGAGAACTATAGGCAATTCTTCCAACCAGCGCCCCTTTGCTTCATCAAGACGCCTCTTCAAACCTACCAGAATTACTTTATTGGCGGCCTCTGCTTGACCATTCGTCTGGGGATGTTCGACCGAAGTGAATCAATTTTGAATTCCCCATTCCTCACAGAAATCCTTAGTCGCCTGACTCGAGAATTGAGTTCCATTATCGGAGATAATTTCTTGTGGCACGCCGAACTTGCAAATAAGTCTTTGAAAATAAAAATTCTTAATTTTTTCGGAAGTTATGGTGGCGAGCGGTTCTGCCTCTATCCACTTAGTGAAATAATCCACAGCCACTAGGATGTATTTAAACTGGGACCTTGCAGGTGGAAATGGCCCAACTAAATCAACTCCCCAAAGGGCAAACGACCATGGGGAAGATATAGTCGCCATCAACTCAGGGGGCGCCCTATGCAAATCTGCAAAAATCTGACATTTGTCACACTTTTTCACGTAGAGCTGACAATCCTTCCTTAATGTTGGCCAGTAGAACCCAGCTCTCAAAATTTTCGCACCCAACGATCTGCCCCCTATGTGGCTGGCGCATGTTCCCTCATGAACTTCTTTCATCACGTCTTGAGCCTGATCCTCAGTAACACACTTCAACAAAGGCACCGAGAAGCCTCGCCTATACAATTCACCTTGTATCATTGTGAAATAACAAGCTGCCCGCCTTCTCTCGGGCGTGCCTGTGGTCGCCCCCTCCAAAGACTCTGTCAATGCTTCAATGATCGGCGACATCCAAGAATTCCCTTTAACCACCACACATACCTGCTCTACCCTGTCAATGCTTGGAGCGTGCATTACCTCATGGATGACGGATCTATAATTTCCAGGTCGCCTTGTACTGGCAAGTTTGGTGAGCAAGTCAGCCCGCTGATTCTGTTCTCGAGGAACATAGCTAATTCCCACAGTTTGGATCTCCTTCATCAACTCCTGAGCCCGACTCAAATACCTTTCTAATAACGGGTCCTTAACCTGATAGACACCATTTATTTGATTGGTCACCAAGAGAGAATCACTTCAGATTTCCAGGGTTTCTATTTCCAACTCCTTTGCAAGACTCAATCCTGCCAATAGCGCCTCATACTCAACCTGATTATTGCTAGCTTTAAACTCAAACCTGAGAGACTGTTCAATCTGCACTTCTTTTGGGCCCGTCAATATGATGCCCGCACCACTGCCACGTGAGTTGGACGAGCCATCGATATGCAGGACCCATACCTTAGAGCCCGGTTCTTCTCCCGCCATTGTTAACTCAGCTACAAACTCCTCCAGCCTCTGTGGCGAGACCTTACCCCTCGCCTCATAGATTAAACCGTATTCCGACAACTCGACGGACCATCCGACCAGTCGCCCGGAGATATCAGGCTTCTGCAACACCTGCCTCAATGGTAAATCAGTTTTGACCTTCACCTGAAAACTTTGAAAATAAGGTCGTAAACGACGAGCTGTGACTAGAACCGCCAAGGCCGCCTTCTCAATCCCTTGATACCTCTTTTCAGCTCCCTGCAAAGTGTGACTCACAAAATATATTATGCGTACCTCGCCCGCGACCTCTTGCGTAATGACTGATCCCGATGCGCGATCAGTGATGGCAAAGTAAAGCAATAAGGGCTCACCCACAATTGGCTTCTGCAAAACTGGCGGTTTAGACAAAAACTGTTTCAATCACTGAAACGCCTCTTCACATTCTGACGTCCATTCGAATTTCGTGCTCTTCTTTAAACATTTGAAGAATGGGGTCGCCTTCTCCCCAGCATGTGGTAGAAAATGGGCCAGAGAAGCTACCTTTCCAGCTAGACACTGGACCTCTTTAACCGAAGATAGGCTAGCCATCTCTAGGATCGCCCTGCACTTGTCTGGGTTAATCTCAATGCCTCTGACCGTTACCATGAATCCCAAGAATTTGCCCCCCAGAATCCCAAAGGAACATTTATCTGGGTTCAGGCGCATGTTGTAATGCCGGACTCGCCCAAAGGCCTCGCCCAAATCAGCCAAGTGATCATCCACCTTAACTGACGTAACAATCATGTCGTCTACATAAACCTGCATATTTCGTCCCACTTGATCCTCAAACACCTTATCCATCAATCGCTGATAGGTCGCCCCAGCGTTCTTGGGCCCAAAAGGCATTGTCTGGTAGCAATAGTTAACCTTTGGGGTCATGAACGCTGTCTTCTCCTCATCCTGGGGGTGCATTCGTATTTGGTTATAGCCTGAAAAGGCGTCCATGAGGCTAAGCACTTCATTCCCGAAAGCCCCATCAACCAGTTTGTCAATGTTAGGCAAAGGGTACGCATCCTTTGGGCACGCCTTGTTCAAATCTGTGTAATCAGTACACATACGCCATTTTCCATTTGCTTTTTTGACTAACACCACATTCGCCAGCCATGTAGGGTATTTGACCTCCCTAATGAAGTTTGCTTCCTTTAGCTTTGCTGTCTCCACCTCAATCACCTTCGTTCGTTCGTCACCCATCTTCCTTCGTGTTTGGGCGACTGGTTTAACATCTTCCTTAATCGCCAACTTGTGACAAATCACGTTTGGACTAATGCCCGGAACATCCTTGAGCGTCCAAGCAAATAAGTCTAGATTTTCTTCCAGTAGGCGAGTCAAGCGGTCTTCCTGAACAGGTGTCAATTGTGTTCCTACCTTCAGCATTCGTTGCCCTACCTTCACTGTTTTTGTTTCTTCGATGGGACAAGGGCGAGACTCTGGTGCCTCCATTCTGGGATCCAGCGTGCTTTCCTCACTAATCTCATAGCATCGATGCCCAACCTTGGCGTTCTGCGTCCCGTAATCTGCAACACTCTCCCTGTAGCATTCTCGTGCTCTAATTTGATCGACCGCCAGCGTTCCGACGCGCCCGTTGGCTAGCGGATATTTCACCTTTAAATGCTTTGTAGAAATAACTGCACATATCTGATTTAAAGTGTCACGCCCAATTAAAACATTATAAGACGACTTACATGCAAGAACAATGTATTTGACGGTGACCGCCTTAGCAAATCCTTCTGAGCCAAAGACTGTTTTTAACTCCACACATCCTCTGGGCACCACATGCTCGCCAGTGAACCCAATTAACGACCCAGTGTAAGGTGACAGCGCCCCCTCCTTGAGACCCATCTTCTCAAATGCGTCACCATATATTATGTCTGCTGAACTTCCTTGATCCAAAAGCACCCGCCTCACATCATAATTGTTAATTCACAACTGCACCACAACGGGGTCGCCCTTATGTGGTAGTACCCCTTTAAAATCCTCGCTGGTAAAGACAATGTTGGGGTGTTGGAACCCAAATTTTTCCTCTTAGACAGAATGCATTGTTGCATGTGCCTGGCGTACATACCTCTTGCGACTTGCACTAGATTCATCATTGAAGCCCCCGGAAATGCAATTGACAGTTCCCGCCGGGTCTCCCATTGGTGGTGCCTCTCCGTCTGCATCGCCATAATCATCACGCCTGGAAGCTTGTCCCGATCGTCCCGCACCTGGGGCGGGTGTTGTCTTGACATACTGGCCTAGATGACCCGCCTTTATCAATCGCTCAACCTCCCGTTGTAAGGTAACACAGTCGTCCGTGTCATGGCCCAGAACGCCATGATACTCACACCATCTCCGAGTGTCCACATTTGGTGGGGGACGTTTGGGAGGATAAGGGCGAGCGATCAAATTAGTCTCTCTATTTTCTGTCAATATCCCGTGCCCTTGGAAAACCCCGTTGAGCAAACACCTCTGCCTGCTTGCCTCTCCCCTCAGGCCTTCTTGGTGGCGCGTCCAGCATATCCCGTGCTCTCTTCTGTTCATCATCCTCTTCCTCTAATATGAAGTCATGAACACGGGCCCTGAGGTCCGCCATGTCTCTTGGCGGGCGCCTGCTGAGCTTGTTGTTCAGTGCGCTCGCCCGCAAACCTTGCTTAAAGGCATTCACGCATGTCTCTTGGGGCGGGTCCTCAATCCGCACCAGCATGGCGTTGAATCTCGCCATATATTGTTTGAGAGTTTCTGACGCGCCCTGACGGATGTTGAATAATGCACCTGTCGTTACCCTCTGATTCCTGCTTGCTGCAAAATGTGATAAGAACTTACATGAGAACTCTGTGAAGTTGTTTATGGAATGTGATGGCAATTTGGAAAACCACGCCAAAGTTGTTCCCTTCAATGTTGAAGGAAATAATCTGCACCGGACCGCATCGGGCGCCTGACTAATCACCATTTTGGTCATAAAGGACTGTAAGTGCTCCTTAGGATCCGACTCGCCAGAATACGTATCCAACACAAGATGCTTCACGGCGTCCGGGATTGGGACCGCCTGGATGGCGGGTGAGAAGGGCTGAAAGTCCACCACATTTTCAGCCTCTCTAAGACTCTCCATACCAGGATCCTTCTGTTGACGAAAATATTCCAGTTGGGCCTGCAGATGCTGGTTCTGCTGCTGAACAAAATCCAGGGCGCCGCATACCCTATTCAATTCAGCCACCGAGATGTTGAAAGGAACCTGGTTGGAAGCACCACCACCCGGTGCGTCCGCCTGCGGCGATCCTGGGTTTGGAGTAGGGGTTGGCGGAGGTGTGGGAGGCGGCTCAGGCTGACGGCCCGCCGTTCGTCCTCCCCTACCGCGGCCTCGCCCTCGACGACCAGCGCCAGACATAGCTAGGGTCAGAGTGCGTAGGGTTTAGTTTACCTTCCCCACAGACGGCGCCAAAAATGTTCTGGGAAAATAACACTATAGGAAATAGATGAGTAATCTTATTGATTAGTAAAATTGTGAACCTCTTTACATTGGTCTCCCTCGGCTATTTATAGGGAGCAGAGCCATTAATGATAATTAACTAACATCAAGCCTATGGGCTGCTAAGATTTGGCCCAACCTATTACAAAGTCCAAGCCCTACGCCTGTTTACAAGTTTGCCCCTACCGCCTTAACCGGCCTTGACCTAGTCATGGGCGCGTTCTCCGCACATCAAGGAGAGAGTCTAACCGCCCCTGATAGATGTATGGGCGCTCGCCCTGTCTAGGTCATGGACCTTCCCTATTCTGGTTCGATCTCTCATTCCCAGTCGGGATCGGCGTCGGTGGGTGGCGGCTATAGGCAGGGCCTTGCTGTTGTAGGTGGCGAGGTGGCAGAGGGCGAGCCGGCGAGATTAGAGGGTTTCGTGGCGGAGGGGGGCACCTTTCGTCAGCTTCGCGTCGCCCCTTGTCGCAATGTTTCGACCCTCTTCATCGACGGTATCGAAGAGTCAATCGGCTACCACCATATTCGCGATTTGTTCTCTCTTTTTGGTTGGATCCTGAATGTCTTTATTCAACGTAAACGTAAAGTTGGGCACCATTTCCGTTTCGGCTTCGTCCATTTTCTGTCCAAGCGCCAAGCTGCCTCTGCTACATTCACTTTGGATGGCCTCAAGGTGGGCGGGGCTGTCCTTTCAGTGGCTCCGGCTAAGTTCCCCAAGGATCTTCAGCGTTCTGAGTCTCATTTCTCGTGTGGCGTGGGTCAACATTCGATGGGGGTCGAGCATCCCAGAGACTTTGCTGGTGGGCTTTCTGAGGGTGTTGTCCGTGCTCGCTCGTGGAAGGAGGCTCTTGTGGGGGATCTCTTTGCGGCTGCCGTGAAGGAGGTGGCTCTGGTTCTGGGTGATGTCAAGGGAGACTGGGCTGACATGAGAACTCCCGATGTGTTACTCTTCCCTGAAATTGGTCGTTTGCAGGACGAGGCTTCCGCGGTGATGTTCCCTGGTGTTACTGATGGCTCTTCCTGCGAAATCTCCTTGCTCTTGGATAAGAGTGAAGAGTGCCGTGGTGAGGAGATGCTTGGTTCTCAGGAAGGGATGATTTTGCAGTCTCCTAGAAGACGTGGTCGTCCAAAGAAAATGGGTGGTTCAGGCAGCTCCAAGGGGGTATCAGTTTCAGCAGGTAGGGCTCGCGGAATGGGGGACAAGAGGCCTCGAGGTCGGCCCAGGAAGGAGGTAAGGTGTACTGTGCCTTCCTCTTCTTTTTGCTCTATTTTGGAGGCCGGGGCGGGAGATGATAGAGACGATGGTCTCGATTCCGCGACTGTCGCGCCCGAGACTCCAGTGCCTTCGAGTGTGATGACGAGAGCTAGACGTGCCATTGCGGTTGGTAAACAGGTGGGAGTGGTTTTTGAGTGCCCTGATAGCGTGGCAGTTAAGCATATTGAGGCTCAAATTATGGAGCGTAGGACGACGTAGGTTCCGTTTCTTCCTGGGCAGGTGTCGTTTTTTGGGATCTCGTTGTATAGGTGGTTGTTCTTTATCTGGTTGGGGCTGTGCTTAGGAGGCCGGGCTTAGAGGTGGTGGGTGATGCGTTTTGTTGGCTGTGCTGAAGCGGCGGTTGTTCCAGGTTGAGGCGTTTTTTCTTGGTTTTGAGTAGGTCGTAGGGCCTGCCGTTGGAGGTTTGGGCTTCTGGGTTTTTGTGTATTGGTTGTCGTATGTTTTGGGTGGGGCTCTGTATATTCTCTTTTTGTCTGGTGATGCCCTCCCTGTCCTGTTTTTGTGGTGGGAGGGCAGCACTCTTGATGTTTTGTCGACAACTGCTATTTTTATATAATTTCGCTTTCTTAAGATTTTATTAAAAAATATTTTTTAAATAATTAATATTTATAAAATTTATTACAAATGTCAAATAATGAACGAATCATAACTAATTAAGACCAAATTTTAATAGGAACAAAAATAGATATTGATTACAAATATTAAATAAGGAACGAACTATAACTAATTAATACCAAATATTTAACCAAATTTTAAAGTAAGGAACAAATCATAACTAATTAATACCAAATTAAATATATTTTTTGAAATATGAATTTTTAAAAGAAGGTTTATACCCACCTACCCACAAAAACAAGATATAAGTCCTAACTACACCCATTATGACCTACCCACTAAGATCCTACCCTAAATATTAAATAAGGAACGAATCATGACTAATTAATATCAAATTTTTAACCAAATTTTAATAAGAAATAGTTAACATACAATCTTAAGATTTTTTTTAAAAAATATTTTTGAAATAATTAATATTTATAAATTTTATTAGAAATGTTAAATAAGGAACGAATCATAACTAATTAATACCAAATGTTAATAGGAAAAAAAATTGATATTGATTACGAATGTTAATTAAGGAACGAACTCTAACTAATTAATACCAAATATTTAACCAAATTTTAAAGTAAGGAACAAATCATAACTAATTAATACCAAATTAAATATATTTTTTGAAATATGAATTTTTTTTCGAAAGATAAAATATATATAATAAGAAGGAATATGCACCCTAGAGCAGCAGCCGACACCCAAAAAAACAGCCTCCTCAAAAAAAGAAGACAAAACCCACGCTGCCAACCAACAAAGGGAAAGAACAAATCCCTACCAAACAGCGCATCCAAAAAATCAGGAAAAAACCCCAAAAAACAACAAAGGCACAAGAAAGGACCCAACCTGCTTAAAAGAAGGTTTATATCCACCTACCCACTAAAACAAGATATAAATCCTAACTATCCCCATTATGACTTACCCACTAAGATTCTACCCTAAATATTTAATAAGGAACGAATCATGACTAATTAATAAAAAAAATTTAACCAAATTTTAATAGGAAATAGTTAACATACAATCTTAAGATTTTTTTTTAAAATATTTTGGAAATAATTAATATTTATAAAATTTATTACAAATGTCAGGAACGAATCATAACTAATTAATACCAAATTTTAATAGGTACAAAAATTGATATTGATTACAAATGTTAAATAAGGAACGAACTCTAACTAACTAATACCAAATATTTAACCAAATTTTAAAGTAAGGAACAAATCATAACTAATTAATACCAAATTAAATATATTTTTTGAAATATGAATTTTTAAAATAAGGTTTATACCCACCTACCCACAAAAACAAAATATGGAACCAAACTACCCCCATTATAACCTACCCACTAAGATCCTACCCTAAATATTAAATAAGGAGCGAATCATGACTATTTAATATCAAATTTTTAACCAAATTTTAATAGGAAATAGTTTAAGATTTTTTTAAGATATATTTTTTAAATAATTAATATTTATAAAATTTATTACAAATGTTAAATAAGGAACGAATCATAACTAAGTAATACCAAATTTTAATAGGAACAAAAACTGATATTGATTACAAATGTTAAATAAGGAACGAACCCCAACTAATTAATACCAAATATTTAACCAATGTTTAAAATAAAGAACAAATCATAACTAATTAATACCATATTAAATATATATTTTGAAATATGAATTTTTAAAAGAAGGTTTATACCCACCTACCCACAAAAACAAGATATAAATCCTAACTACCCCATTATGACCTACCCACTAAGATCCTACCCTAAATATTAAATAAGGAACGAATCATAACTAATTAATATCAAATTTTTAACCAAATTTTAATAGGAAATAGTTAACATACAATCTTAATATTTTTTTAAAAAATATTTTTTAAATAATTAATATTTATAAAATTTATTACAAATGTTAAATAAGGACCGAATCATAACTAATTAATAACAAATTTTAATAGGAATAAAAATTGATATTGATTACAAATGTTAAATAAGGAACGAACTCTAATTAATTAATACCAAATTAAATATATTTTTAGAAATATGAATTTTTAAAAGAAGGTTTATACCCACCTACCCACTAAAACAAGATATAAATCCTAAATACCCCCATCATGACCTACCCACTAAGATCCTACCCTAAATATTAAATAAGGAATGAATCATGACTAATTAATATCAAATTTTGAACCAAATTTTAATAGGAAATAGTTAACATACAATGTTAAGATTTTTTTAAAAAATATTTTTTAAATAATTAATAATTATAAAATTTATTACAAATTTTAAACAAGGAACGAATCATAACTAATTAATACCAAATTTAAATAGGAACAAAAATTGATATTGATTACAATTGTTAAATAAGGAACGAACCCTAACTAATTAATACCAAATATTTAACCAAATTTCAAAGTAAGGAACAAATCAGACCTAATTAATGCCAAATTAAATATATTTTTTGAAATAAGAATTTTTAAAAAAGGTTTATACCCACCAACCCACTCTAACAATATATAAATCCTAACTACCTCATTATGACCTACCCACTAAGATCCTACCCTTAATATTAAATAAAGAACGAATCATAACTAACAAATATCAAATTTTTAACCAAATTTTAATAAGAAATAGTTAACATACATACTTAAGATTTTTTTAAAAAATATTTTTTAAAAAACTAATATTTATGAAATTTATTACAAATGTTAAATAAGGACCGAATCATGACTAATTAATACCAAATTTTAATAGGCACACTAATTGATATTAAATACAAATGTTAAATAAGGAACGAACTCTAATTAATTAATACCAAATATTTAACCAAATTTTAAAATAAGGAACAAATCATAACTAATTAATACCAAATTAAAAATATTTTTTGAAATATGAATTTTTAAAAGAAGGTTTATACCCACCTACCCACTCAAACAAGATATAAATCCTAACTACCCCCATTATGACCTACACACTAAGATCCTACGCTAAATATTAAATAAAGAACGAATCATGACTAAATAATGTCAAATTTTTAACCAAATTTTAATAGGAAAGACTTAACATACAATCTTAAGATTTTTTAAAAAAATATATTTTAAATATTTAACATTTATAAAATTTATTACAAATGTTAAATAAGGAACGAATCATAACTAATTAATACCAAATTTTAATAGGCACACAAATTGATATTAAATACAAATGTTAAATAAGTAACGAACTCTAATTAATTAATACCAAATATTTAACATAATTTTAAAATAAGGAACAAATCATAACTAATTAATACCAAATTAAAAATATTTTTTGAAATATGAATTTTTAAAAGAAGGTTTATACCCACCTACCCACTCAAACAAGATATAAATCCTAACTACCCCCATTATGACCTACACACTAAGATCCTACCCTAAATATTAAATAAAGAACGAATCATGACTAATTAATATCAAATTTTTAACCAAATTTTAGTAGGAAAGAGTTAACGTACAATCTTAAGATTTTTTTAAAAAATATATTTTAAATATTTAATATTTATAAAATTTATTACAAATGTTAAATAAGGAACGAATCATAACTAATTAATACCAAATTTTAAAAGGAACAAAAATTGATATTGATTACAAATGTTAAGTAAGGAACGAACTCTAATTAATTAATACCAAATATTTAACCAAATTTCAAAGTAAGGAACAAATCATAACTAATTAATATCAAATTAAATATTTTTTTTGAAATATGAATTTTTAAAAAATGTTTATACCCACCAACCCATTCTAACAATATATAAATCCTAACTACCCCATTATGACCTACCTACTAAGATCCTACTCCAAATATTAAATAACGAACGAATCATAACTAATTAGTACCAAATTTTTAACCAAATTTTAACAGGAAATAGTTTACATACAATCTTAAGATTTTTATAAAAAATATTTTTTAAATATTTAATGTTTTTGAAATTTATTACAAATGTCAAATAAGGTACGAATCATAACTAACAAATACCAAATTTTAATAAGAACAAAAATTGATATTCATTACAAATGTTAAATAAGGAACGAACCCTAAAAAATTAATACCAAATTTTAAAGTAAGGAACAAATCATAACTAATTAATACCAAATTAAATATATTTTTTGAAATATGAATTTTTAAAAGAAGGTTTATACCCACCTACCCACAAAAACAAGATATAAATCCTAACTACCCCCATTATGACCTACCCACTAAGATCCTACCCTAAATATTAAATAAGGAACGAATCATGACTAATTAATATCAAATTTTTAACCAAATTTTAATAGGAAATAGTTAACATACAATGTTAAGATTTTTTTTTAAATTTTTTTTTAAATAATTAATATTTATAAAATTTATTACAAATGTTAAATAACGAAGGAATCATAACTAATTAATAATAAATTTTAAAATGGAACAAAAATTGACATTAATTACAAATGTTAAATAAGGAACGAACTCTAATTAATTAATACCAAATATTTAACCAAATTTTAAAGTAAGGAACAAATCAGAACTAATTAATACCAAATTAAATATATTTTTTGAAATAAGAATTTTTAAAAAAGGTTTATACCCACCAACCCACTCTAACAATATATAAATCCTAACTATCTCATTATGACCTACCCACTAAGATCCTACCCTTAATATTAAATAAAGAACGAATCATAACTAATTAATATCAAATTTTTAACCAAATTTTTATAGGAAATAGTTAAAATACAATCTTCAGATTTTTTTTAAAAATATTTTTTAAATAATCAATATTTCTAAAATTTATTACAAATGTTAAATAAGGAACGAATCATAACTAATTAATACCAAATTTTAATAGGAACAAAAATTGATATTGATTACAAATGTTAAATAAGGAACGAACTCTAATTAATTAATACCAAATATTTAACCAAATTTTAAAGTAAGGAACAAATCATTACTAATTAATACCAAATTAAATATGTTTTTTGAAATATGAATTTTTAAAAGAAGGTTTATACACACCTACCCACTAAAACAAGATATAAATCCTAAATACCCCCATCATGACCTACCCACTAATATCCTGCCCTAAATATTAAATAAGGAACGAATCATGACTATTTAATATCAAATTTTTAACCAAATTTTAATAGGAAATAGTTAATATACAATGTTAAGATTTTTTAAAAAAATATTATTTTAAATAATTAGTATGTATAAAATTTATTACAAATGTTTAATCAGGAACGAATCATAACTAATTAATACCAAATTTTAATAGGAACAAAAATTGATATTGATTACAAATGTTAAATAAAGAACGAACTCTAATTCATTAATATCAAATGTTTAACCAAATTTCAAAATAAGAAACAAATCGTAACTAATTAATACCAAATTAAATATATTTTATGAAATATGAATTTTTAAAAGAAGGTTTATACCCACCTACCCACAAAAACAGGATATAAATCCTAACTACCCCCATTATGACCTACCCACTAAGATCCTACTCTAAGTATTAAATAAGGAACGAATCATAACTAATTAATATCAAACTTTTAACCAAATTTTAAAGTAAGGAACAAATCGTAACTAATTAATACCAAATTAAATATATTTTTTGAAATATGAATTTTTAAAAGAAGGTTTATACCCACCTACCCACTCAAACAAGATATAAATCCTAACTACCCCCATCATGACCTACCCACTAAGATCCTACTCTAAGTATTAAATAAGGAACGAATCATGACTAATTAATATCAAATTTTTAACCAAATTTTAATAGCAAATAGTTAACATACAATGTTAAGATTTTTTTTAAAAATATTTTTTAAATAATTAATATTTATAAAATTTATTACAAATGTTAAATAAGGACCGAATCATAACTAATTAATACCAAATTTTAATAGGAACTAAAATTGATATTGATTACAAATGTTAAATAAGGAACGAACTCTAATTAATTAATACCAAATATTTAACCAAATTTTCTAGTAAGGAACAAATCATAACTAATTAATACCAAATTAAATATATTTTTCGAAATATGAATTTTTAAACGAAGGTTTATACCCACCTACCCACTAAAACAAGATATAAATCCTAAATACCCCCATCATGACCTACCCACTAAGATCCTACCCTAAATATTAAATAAGGAATGAATCATGACTAATTAATATCAAATTTTGAACCAAATTTTAATAGGAAATAGTTAACTTACAATGTTAAGATTTTTTTAAAAAATATTTTTTAAATAATTAATATTTATATAATTTATTATAAATTTTAAATAAGAAACGAATCATAACTAATTAATACCAAATTTTAATAGGAACAAAAATTGATATTGATTACAATTGTTAAATAAGGAATGAACCCTAATTAATTAATACCAAATATTTAACCAAATTTTAAAATAAGGAACAAACCATAACTAATTAATACCAAATTAAATATATATTTTGAAATATGAATTTTTAAAAGAAGGTTTATACCCACCTACCAACAAAAACAAGATATAAATCCTAACTACCCTCATTATGACCTACCCACTAAGATCCTACCCTAAATATTAAATAAGGAACGAATCATTACTAATTAATATCAAATTTTTAACCAAATTTTAATAGGAAATAGTTAACATACAATCTTAAGATTTTTTTAAAAAATATTTTTTAAATAATTAATATTTACAAAATTTATTACAAATGTTAAATAAGGAACGAATCATAACTAATTAATACCAAATTTTAATAGGCATACAAATTGATATTGAATACAAATGTTAAATAAGGAACGAACTCTAATTAATTAATACCAAATATTTAACCAAATTTTAAAATAGGGAACAAATCATAACTATTTAATACCAAATTAAAAATATTTTTTGAAATATGAATTTTTAAAAGAAGGTTTATACCCACCTACCCACTCAAACAAGATATAAATCCTAACTACCCCCATTATGACCTACACAGTAAGATCCTACCCTAAATATTAAATAAAGAACGAATCATGACTAATTAATATCAAATTTTTAACCACATTTTAATAGGAAAGAGTTAACATACAATCTTAAGATTTTTTTAAAAAATATATTTTAAATATTTAATATTTATAAAATTTATTACAAATGTTAAATAAGGAACGAATCATAACTAATTAATACCAAGTTTTAAAAGGAACAAAAATTGATATTGATTACAAATGTTTTTTTTTTAGAAAGATGAAAGATATATATAGATATATAACATTTGAGAAACAACCCCTCTCACAATGGGTGCAGTAACCTAACCAACAAACACTAGAACATCTCAGCCACTATAGCAAAAACCTCCAAAGAGCCTCAAAGAACTTAGAAGCACACAACCGTGCTTAAAACCAACCAAAAGATGGCAAGGTCTCTATCGAAATCGATAAACAGCGACAAGCTCAACCAACAAGGGAACCTATCAAGCTGCTCGACACCTGCAGACAGAAACCCAAGCCGTCCGAGAAAACCAAAAGACCCACCCACAAAAGACCCACCAAAACGCTATAGAGCTGAGACCCAGACCGAAACAGAAAAATAAAAACAAAGGCATGCCAAAAAGATATAAACCAACAACAAGCGGCGGCGCCACCAAACCTCCACAGCATGACCAGCAACAAACCAGGATCTCTAAGGGCACAATCCAACTGATCACGGCACTCCAGAGCCTGCAAAAAAAAAACAGAAACACCCCAAAGACCAAAGAAAACCGCCGCCGTGGGAAACTCAGCGGCGAGAGCGAACCAGCCACAGGTGCAGGAAGAAGATCCGGCGCCAGGACCAACCCACAATACAAAAACCCAGCAGAGACCATTGATCTGGAAAACTCGCCACCAAAGGAATGCGCCGATCTGGAACGAGAACACAAATGGAGAAGCAAAGAGTGCCTCGAGATCCTGAGAAAGAGCAAAAAAGGGGAAAATGATCTGGCTTCAAAAGATTCCCAGCACAGACCCCTCGATCTAGAACCTCCTCATCGCAGCCCACGCGGACAGAGCACCCTTTAGAACCGACGTCGCAACCCAACTTACAGCGGAAAAACGTCAATCCCGGAGCAAGGACACCACACCGAGCGAGGGAGAAGGAAAGGAGGTTACGCCATACTCGGATCTGGGCGAGGGAGGAAGAGGACGGCCGAGATCAATAAAGGGGAGAAAAGGCAAGAAAGAAGAAGGGTTAGGAAGGAAGAGAGGAAAGGAGAAACATGAACGGAAGGGGGGTGCCGCCGCGCCGCCGCGCCGCGGCGACCACCCAGTCTCGAGACAAGAGAAGCGAAGGAGGAAAAAGAGTTTTGGAAACCCTAGCAGAGCGTGGGAGGAGGTCTTTCAGAATGAAATAATCTATTGATTACAAATGTTAAGTAAGGAACGAACTCTAATTAATTAATACCAAATATTTAACCAAATTTCAAAGTAAGGAACAAATCATAACTAATTAATACCAAATTAAATATATTTTTTGAAATATGAATTTTTAAAAAATGTTTTTTTTTCGAAAGGTAAAATATATATTAACAAGGAATTTACACCCAAAACAAGCGGCCAACACAAGAGAGACCAACCCAACACCCACAACACCAGAAAGGGAAAAAGCCGACGCCGCAAGCCAAACAAAGGAATATGCACAACCCAGCAAAAAAGGGCCCCCAAAAAAAACAACAGAAGAAAAACCCCAAAAAACAACATCGGCACAAAAAAGAGACCCCTCCTATAAGGAACTACGTTCCATTATCTGAGCCGCTATCTGGTTAACTGCCTCATCTTCAGGACAATCAAAAACAACACCCACCTGCTTACCCACTGCAATGGCACGCTTAGCCCTCGTCAATATCCCCGGAGGCACTAAAGACTCAGGCGGCAAAAGAGAGAGATGACTATCTTCCTTTCCTTCACCTCCCGCCCCGATCTGCACCCGCGAGAAATTTGAGTTGGCATGGTTATTCAACTCCTGGCATCTGACCTCCCTCCTGGGGCGGCCCCGAGCTCTCTTCTCCCCTTGCCCACAAGCCGAAATTGCCAAACCTGCTCCCACCGATGGACCGCCTAAATCCTCTAGCTTCCTGGGACGCCCTCGTCTTTTAGAAAGCTGCATCACCCGCTTCTTGGGTCGCCCACGAATTTTAGGAAGCTGCACAACCACCCCTCCGCGACACCGCCTTCCTCCGCCCCACGGGGAACAATGCACCCACCAGAGAGAATAGGAAGAGAAGAAGTCTCTGCCAACGAAACCTGAGAAGCCAAAGAAACCTCCTTCTCCATAAAGCCAGAACCCAAAGGATCGATTTCAGGAAAAAGAAAAACAGCTGGAACACTTTCTCCAAAATAGTATCCCTTGTCAACACCCAAAACCAAATCCACCTCAAGAGACGCTGAGTCAATGAGCTTCCCCACAAGAGCCTCCTTCCACGGACGATGGAAGCCACCATCGCCAACCACTCCCCGGGCAAAGGCCCTGAGTGGGTCCGCCACCTGCAAAGACATACCCTTGCCGCAAGAAGGCCGCGTCACAGAGACATGAGGATCATCCCTCGGAAACTTCGCCGGCGCCACCGACAAAAATGATCCACCCACTTTGAGGCCATCCAGAGCACTAATTGCTGAAACAGCATGCTGCTTGGAGAGGAAACAAACGAAACCGAAACGAAACCGCCGCCCAAATTTGCGTTTCCGTTGAATGAACACATTCAAAATCCTTCCAAAAAGAGAAAACAAACCTCGAATGTGATGATAGCCAATCTCCTCTTCAATTCCGTCCACGAAAAGGGTGGAAAAGCCGCGGCGAGGAGCGCCGCCTGGCTGGAAAGACACACCAGCCGCCGCCGCCGCCGCAAAATCCTTTTTGGCCGCTGAAACATCATCCCCCACAAGATGCGAAATCGGGCCACCAAAGCCATCTGCCGCCTCATCCTCGTCCGCCTCCCCATCTTCGACCACCAGCCCTTGACCGGTACCGCCGCTTGAAGCCGCCGTGAGAGGGGCCGACGTAGAGCCGCGGGCCTCCATAGCAGGGGAAAGGTAAAACAGAGCGAGGAAGACAATACAGACGCGAAAAAGAAGATGGCGAAGGAAGAAAGCCAATCGCGCACGAGATGATGACGACGGAACGACGAGGGTCGAGGGGCGGGCCGCCGTTAGTGGCACCGCTGCCGCCGCCGCAGCCACTAGAGGGTGCTAGCGAGAAACCCTAGCACAGCGAGAAGAAGAAACGAGAAGCAGTAGTATCTTAATGATAATTAATTTTCTATTTTTAAAAAATGTTTATACCCACCAACCCACTCTAACAATATATAAATCCTAACTACCCCCATTATGACCTACCCACTAAGATCCTACTCTAAATATTAAATAAAGAACGAATCATGACTAATTAGTATCAAATTTTTAACCAAATTTTAACAGGAAATAGTTAACATACAATCTTTTTTTTTTTTAGAAAGATAAAATATATATATTAAGAAGGAGTATACACCCTAAATAGCGGCCGACACCTAAAAAACGGCACCCAAAAAAACACAGTGGGTGGATAAAGACCACGCCACAATCCAACACATAAATGTACAAAACCCAGCCAGAACAAGGAACCCAAAAAAATCAGAAAAAGAACCCCAAAAAACAATCCAAAGCACAAGAAGGGACCCTTCCTATGAGGTTCTACTTTCCATAATATGAGCCGCTATCTGCTTAACTGCCACATCGTCGGGACAATAAAAAACAACGCCCACTTGCTTACCCACTGCAACGGCGCGCCTAGCCCTCGTCAAAACCCCCGGAGGCACCAAAGACTCGGACGGTAGAAGAGATAGATGGCGATCTTCACAACCTTCACCTCCCACCCCGATCTCCACCTGAGAGAGGTTGGAATTGGCCAGGTTGCACAGCTCCTGGCATCTGAACTCCTTCCGGGGGCGACCTCGAGCCCTCTTCACAGCCTTAAGATTTTTTTAAAAAATATTTTTTAAATAATTAATGTTTGTGAAATTTATTACAAATGTCAAATAAGGAACGAATCAAAACTAACAAATACCAAATTTTAATAGGAACAAAAATTGATATTGATTACAAATGTTAAATAAGGAACGAACCCTAACAAATTAATACCAAATATTGAACCAAATTTTAAAGTAAGGAACAAATCATAACTAATTAATACCAAATTAAATATATTTTTTGAAATATGAATTTTTAAAAGAAGGTTTATACCCACCTACCCACAAAAACAAGATATAAATCCTAACTACTCCCATTATGACCTACCCACTAAGATCCTACCCTAAATATTAAATAAGGAACGAATCATGACTAATTAAAATCAAATTTCAAACCAAATTTTAATAGGAAATAGTTAACATACAATGTTAAGATTTTTTTTTTAAATATTTTTTAAATAATTAATATTTATAAAATTTATTACAAATGTTAAATAATGAAGGAATCATAACTAATTAATAATAAATTTTAAAATGGAAAAAAAATTGACATTGATTACAAATGTTAAATAAGGAATGAACTCTAATTAATTAATACCAAATATTTAACCAAATTTCAAAGTAAGGAACAAATCAGAACTAATTAATACCAAATTAAATATATTTTTTGAAATATGAATTTTTAAAAAAGGTTTATACCCACCAACCCACTCTAACAAGATATAAATTCTTACTACCTCATTATGACCTACCCACTAAGATCCTACCCTAAATATTAAATAAAGAACGAATCATAACTAATTAATATAAAATTTTTAACCAAATTTTAATAGGAAATAGTTAACATACAATCTTCAGATTTTTTTAAAAAATATTTTTTAAATAAATAATATTTCTAAAATTTATTTCAAATGTTAAATAAGGAACGAATCATAACTAATTAATACCAAATTTTAATAGGAACAAAACTTGATATTGATTACAAATGTTAAATAAGGAACGAACTCTAATTAATTAATACCAAACATTTAACCAAATTTTAAAGTAAGGAACAAATCATAACTAATTAATAATAAATTTTAAAATGGAAAAAAATTGACATTGATTACAAATGTTAAATAAGGAACGAGCTCTAATTAATTAATACCAAATATTTAACCAAATTTCAAAGTAAGGAACAAATCAGAACTAATTAATACCAAATTAAATATATTTTTTGAAATATGAATTTTTAAAAGAAGGTTTATACTCACCTACCCACTAAAGCAAGATACAAATCCTAAATACCCCCATCATGACCTACCCACTAAAATCCTACCCTAAATATTAAATAAGGAACGAATCATGACTAATTAATATCAAATTTTTAACCAAATTTTAATAGCAAATAGTTAACATACAATGTTAAGATTTTTTAAAAAATATTATTTTAAATAATTAATATTTATAAAATTTATTACAAATGTCAAATAAGGAACGAATCATAACAAACAAATAGCAAATTTTAATAGGAACAAAAATTCATATTGATTACAAATGTTAAATAAGAAACGAACCCTAACAAATTAATACCAAATATTGAACCAAATTTTAAAGTAAGGAACAAATCATAAATAATTAATACCAAATTAAATATATTTTTTGAAATATGAATTTTTAAAAGAAGGTTTATACCCACCTACCCACAAAAACAAGATATAAATCCTAACTACCCCCATTATGACCTACCCACTAAGATCCTACCCTAAATATTAAATAAGGAACGAATCATGACTAATTAATATCAAATTTTTAACCAAATTTTAATAGGAAATAGTTAACATACAATGTTAAGATTTTTTTTTAAATATTTTTTAAATAATTAAGATTTATAAAATTTATTACAAATGTTAAATAACGAAGGAATCATAACTAATTAATAATAAATTTTAAAATGGAAAAAAATTGACATTGATTACAAATGTTAAATAAGGAACGAGCTCTAATTAATTAATACCAAATATTTAACCAAATTTCAAAGTAAGGAACAAATCAGAACTAATTAATACCAAATTAAATATATTTTTTGAAATATGAATTTTTAAAAGAAGGTTTATACCCACCTACCCACTAAAATAAGATATAAATCCGAAATACCCCCATCATGACCTACCCACTAAGATCCTACCCTAAATATTAAATGAGGAACGAATCATGACTAATTAATATCAAATTTTTAACCAAATTTTAATAGGAAATAGTTAACATACAATCTTAAGATTTTTTTAAAAAATATTTTTAAATAATTTATATTTATAAAATTTATTACAAATGTCAAATAAGGAACGAATCATAACTAATTAATACCAAATTTTAATAGGAACCAAAATTGATATTGATTACAAATGTTAAATAAGGAACGAACCCTAACTAATTAATACCAAATATTTAACCAAATTTCAAAGTAAGGAACAAATCATAACTAATTAATACCAAATTAAATATATTTTTTGAAATATGATTTTTTAAAAAATGTTTATACCCACCAACCCACTCTAACAAGATATAAATCCTAACAACCCCATTATGACCTACCCATTAAGATCCTACCCTAAATATTAAATAAAGAACGAATCATGACTAATTAATATCAAATTTTTAACCAAATTTTAATAGGAAATAGTTAACATACAATCTTCAGATTTTTTTTTAAAAATATTTTTTAAATAATTAATATTTATAAAATTTATTACAAATGTCAAATAAGGAACGAATCATAACTAATAAATACCAAATTTTAATAGACACAAAAATTGATATTGATTACAATTGTTAAATAAGGAAAGAACCCTAACTAATTAATACCAAATATTTAACCAAATTTCAAAGTAAGGAACAAATCATAACTAATTAATACCAAATGAAATATATTTTTTGAAATATATTTTTTTATAAAATGTTTATACCCACCAACCCATTCTAACAAGATATAAATCCTAACTACCCCCATTATGACCTACCGACTAAGATCCTACTCGAAATATTAAATAAAGAACGAATCATGACTAATTAATAACAAATTTTTAACCAAATTTTAACAGGGAATAGTTAACATACAATGTTAAGATTTTTTATAAAAATATTTTTTAAATAATAAATATTTATAAAATTTTTTACAAATTTTTATGAGGAACGAATCATAACTAATTAATACCAAATTTTGAATAGAAACAAAAATTGATATTGATTACAAATGTTAAATAAGGAACGAACTCTAACTAATTAATATCAAATATTTAACCAAATTTTAGAGTAAGGAACAAATCATAACTAATTAATACCAAATTAAATATATTTTTATAATTTGAATTTTTAAAAGATGGTTTATACCCACCAACCCACTCTAACAAGATATAAATCCTAACTACCCCATTATGACCTACCCATTAAGATCCTACCCTAAATATTAAATAAAGAACGAATCATGATTAATTAATATCAAATTTTAAAAGGAAATAGTTAACATACAATCTTAAGATTTTTTAAAAAATATTTTTAAATAATTAATATTTATAAAATTTATTACAAATGTTAAATAAGGAACGAATCATAACTAATTAATACCAAATTTTTATAGGAACAAAAATTGATATTAATTACAAATGTTAAATAAGGAACGAAGTCTAATTAAATAATACCAAATATTTAACAAAATTTTAAAGTAAGGAACAAATCATAACTAATTAATACCAAATTAAATATATTATTTGAAATATGAATTTTTAAAAAATGTTTATACCCACCAACCCACTCTAGCAAGATATAAATACTAACTACCCCATTATGACCTACCCATTAAGATCCTACCCTAAATATTAAATAAAGGACGAATCATGACTAATTAATATCAAATTTTTAACCAAATTTTAACAGGAAATAGTTAACATACAATCTTAAGATTTTTTAAAAAATATTTTTAAATAATTAATATTTATAAAATTTATTACAAATGTCAAATAAGGAACGAGTCATAACTAATTAATACCAAATTTTAATAGAAACAAAAATTGATATTGATTACAAATGTTAAATAAGGAACGAACTCTAACTAATTAATACCAAATTTTTAACCAAATTTTAGAGTAAGGAACAAATCATAACTAATTAAAACCAAATTAAATATATTTTTTGAAATATGAATTTTTAAAAGATGGTTTATACCCACCAACCCACTCTAACAAGATACCCATTAAGATCTTACCCTAAATATTAAATAAAGAACGAATCATGATTAATTAATATCAAATTTTAACAGGAAATAGTTAACATACAATCTTAAGATTTTTTAAAAAATATTTTTAAATAATTAATATTTATAAAATTTATTACAAATGTCAAATAAGGAACGAATCATAACCAATTAATGCCAAATTTTAATAGAAACAAAAATTGATATTGATTACAATTGTTAAATTAGGAAAGAACCCTAACTAATTAATACCAAATATTTAACCAAATTTCAAAGTAAGGAACAAATCATAACTAATTAATACCAAATTAAATATATTTTTTGAAATATATTTTTTTATAAAATGTTTATACCCACCAACCCATTCTAACAAGATATAAATCCTAACTACCCCCATTATGACCTACCGACTAATATCCTACTAGAAATATTAAATAAAGAACGAATCATGACTAATTAATAACAAATTTTTAACCAAATTTTAACAGGGAATAGTTAACATACAATGTTAAGATTTTTTATAAAAATATTTTTTAAATAATAAATATTTATAAAATTTATTACAAATTTTAATAAGGAACGAATCATAACTAATTAATATCAAATTTTAATAGGAACAAAAATTGATATTTATTACAAATGTTAAATAAGGAACGAACTCTAATTAATTAATACCAAATATTTAACCAAATTTCAAAGTAAGGAACAAATCATAACTAATTAATACCAAATTAAATATATTATTTGAAATGGTCGTTGGGTTTGCTGGTTGCGTTTTGGGATCCTGGCTTTTGTGTATAGGCTGTCGCTGTTTTGGGTGGGGCTTTGTATTTTCTCTTTTTGTTTTGGTGCTGCCGTTCCTTTTGTGGTGGGAGGGCAACTTACTTGGTGTTGTGTCGACCACTTCTTTTTAATATATAATTTCGCTTTCTAAAAAAAAAAAATGTTTATACCCACCAACCCACTCTAGCAAGATATAAATACTAACTACCCCATTATGACCTACCCATTAAGATCCTACCCTAAATATTAAATAAAGAACGAATCACGACTAATTAATATCAAATTTTTAACCAAATTTTAATAGGAAATAGTTAACATACAATCTTCATATTTTTTTTAAAAATATATTTTAAATAATTAATATTTATAAAATCTATTACAAATGTTAAATAAGGAACGAATCGTAACTAATTAATACCAAATTTTAATAGGAACAAAAATTGATATTAATTACAAATGTTAAATAAGGAACGAACTCTAATTAATTAATACCAAATATTTAACAAAATTTTAAAGTAAGGAACAAATCATAACTAATTAATACCAAATTAAATATATTATTTGAAATATGAATTTTTAAAAAATGTTTATACCCACCAACCCACTCTAGCAAGATATAAATACTAACTACCCCATTATGACCTACCCATTAAGATCCTACCCTAAATATTAAATAAAGAACGAATCATGACTAATTAATATCAAATTTTTAACCAAATTTTAACAGGAAATAGTCAACATACAATCTTAAGATTTTTTAAAAAAAATTTTTAAATAATTAATATTTATAAAATTTATTACAAATGTCAATTAAGGAACGAATCATAACTAATTAATACCAAATTTTGAATAGAAACAAAAATTGATATTGATTACAAATGTTAAATAAGGAACGAACTCTAACTAATTAATATCAAATATTTAACCAAATTTTAGAGTAAGGAACAAATCATAACTAATTAATACCAAATTAAATATATTTTTTGAAATTTGAATTTTTAAAAGATGGTTTATACCCACCAACCCACTCTACATATAAATCCTAACTACCCCATTATGACCTACCCATTAAGATCCTACCCTAAATATTAAATAAAGAACGAATCATGATTAATTAATATCAAATTTTAAAAGGAAATAGTTAACATACAATCTTAAGATTTTTTAAAAAATATTTTTAAATAATTAATATTTATAAAATTTATTACAAATGTTAAATAAGGAACGAATCATAACTAATTAATACCAAATTTTAATAGGAACAAAAATTGATATTAATTACAAATGTTAAATAAGGAACGAAGTCTAATTAATTAATACCAAATATTTAACAAAATTTTAAAGTAAGGAACAAATCATAACTAATTAATAACAAATTAAATATATTATTTGAAATATGAATTTTTAAAAAATGTTTATACCCACCAACCCACTCTAGCAAGATATAAATACTAACTACCCCATTATGACCTACCCATTAAGATCCTACCCTAAATATTAAATAAAGGACGAATCATGACTAATTAATATCAAATTTTTAACCAAATTTTAACAGGAAATAGTTAACATACAATCTTAAGATTTTTTAAAAAATATTTTTAAATAATTAATATTTATAAAATTTATTACAAATGTCAAATAAGGAACGAGTCATAACTAATTAATACCAAATTTTAATAGAAACAAAAATTGATATTGATTACAAATGTTAAATAAGGAACGAACTCTAACTAATTAATACCAAATTTTTAACCAAATTTTAGAGTAAGGAACAAATCATAACTAATTAATACCAAATTAAATATATTTTTTGAAATATGAATTTTTAAAAGATGGTTTATACCCACCAACCCACTCTAACAAGATATAAATCCTAACTACCCCATTATGACCTACCCATTAAGATCTTACCCTAAATATTAAATAAAGAACGAATCATAATTAATTAATATCAAATTTTAACAGGAAATAGTTAACATACAATCTTAAGATTTTTTAAAAAATATTTTTAAATAATTAATATTTATAAAATTTATTACAAATGTCAAATAAGGAACGAATCATAACCAATTAATGCCAAATTTTAATAGAAACAAAAATTGATATTGATTACAATTGTTAAATAAGGAAAGAACCCTAACTAATTAATACCAAATATTTAACCAAATTTCAAAGTAAGGAACAAATCATAACTAATTAATACCAAATTAAATATATTTTTTGAAATATATTTTTTTATAAAATGTTTATACCCACTAACCCATTCTAACAAGATATAAATCCTAACTACCCCCATTATGACCTACCGACTAAGATCCTACTCGAAATATTAAATAAAGAACGAATCATGACTAATTAATAACAAATTTTTAACCAAATTTTAACAGGGAATAGTTAACATACAATGTTAAGATTTTTTATAAAAATATTTTTTAAATAATAAATATTTATAAAATTTATTACAAATTTTAATAAGGAACGAATCATAACTAATTAATATCAAATTTTAATAGGAACAAAAATTGATATTGATTACAAATGTTAAATAAGGAACGAACTCTAATTAATTAATACCAAATATTTAACCAAATTTCAAAGTAAGGAACAAATCATAACTAATTAATACCAAATTAAATATATTATTTGAAATGGTCGTTGGGTTTGCTGGTTGCGTTTTGGGATCCTGGCTTTTGTGTATAGGCTGTCGCTGTTTTGGGTGGGGCTTTGTATTTTCTCTTTTTGTTTTGGTGCTGCCGTTCCTTTTGTGGTGGGAGGGCAACTTACTTGGTGTTGTGTCGACCACTTCTTTTTAATATATAATTTCGCTTTCTAAAAAAAAAAAATGTTTATACCCACCAACCCACTCTAGCAAGATATAAATACTAACTACCCCATTATGACCTACCCATTAAGATCCTACCCTAAATATTAAATAAAGAACGAATCACGACTAATTAATATCAAATTTTTAACCAAATTTTAATAGGAAATAGTTAACATACAATCTTCATATTTTTTTTAAAAATATATTTTAAATAATTAATATTTATAAAATTTATTACAAATGTTAAATAAGGAACGAATCATAACTAATTAATACCAAATTTTAATAGGAACAAAAATTGATATTAATTACAAATGTTAAATAAGGAACGAACTCTAATTAATTAATACCAAATATTTAACAAAATTTTAAAGTAAGGAACCAATCATAACTAATTAATACCAAATTAAATATATTATTTGAAATATGAATTTTTAAAAAATGTTTATACCCACCAACCCACTCTAGCAAGATATAAATACTAACTACCCCATTATGACCTACCCATTAAGATCCTACCCTAAATATTAAATAAAGAACGAATCATGACTAATTAATATCAAATTTTTAACCAAATTTTAACAGGTAATAGTTAACATACAATCTTAAGATTTTTTAAAAAATATTTTTAAATAATTAATATTTATAAAATTTATTACAAATGTCAAATAAGAAACGAATCATAACTAATTAATACAAAATTTTGAATAGAAACAAAAATTGATATTGATTACAAATGTTAAATAAGGAACGAACTCTAACTAATTAATATCAAATATTTAACCAAATTTTAGAGTAAGGAGCAAATCATAAATAATTAATACCAAATTAAATATATTTTTTGAAATATGAATTTTTAAAAGATGGTTTATACCCACCAACCCACTCTAACAAGATATAAATACTAACTACCCATTAAGATCCTACCCTAAATATTAAATAAAGAACGAATCATGATTAATTAATATCAAATTTTAAAAGGAAATAGTTAACATACAATCTTAAGATTTTTTAAAAAATATTTTTAAATAATTAATATTTATAAAATTTATTACAAATGTTAAATAAGGAACGAATCATAACTAATTAATACCAAATTTTAATAGGAACAAAAATTGATATTAATTACAAATATTAAATAAGGAACGAAGTCTAATTAATTAATACCAAATATTTAACAAAATTTTAAAGTAAGGAACAAATCATAACTAATTAATACCAAATTAAATATATTATTTGAAATATGAATTTTTAAAAAATGTTTATACCCACCAACCCACTCTAGCAAGATATAAATACTAACTACCCCATTATGACCTACCCATTAAGATCCTACCCTAAATATTAAATAAAGGACGAATCATGACTAATTAATATCAAATTTTTTACCAAATTTTAACAGGAAATAGTTAACATACAATCTTAAGATTTTTTAAAAAATATTTTTAAATAATTAATATTTATAAAATTTATTACAAATGTTAAATAAGGAACGAATCATAACTAATTAATACCAAATTTTAATAGAAACAAAAATTGATATTGATTACAAATGTTAAATAAGGAACGAACTCTAACTAATTAATACCAAATATTTAACCAAATTTTAGAGTAAGGAAAAATCATTTCTAATTAATACAAAATTAAATATATTTTTTGAAATATGAATTTTTAAAAGATGGTTTATACCCACCAACCCACTCTAACAAGATATAAATCCTAACTACCCCATTATGACCTACCCATTAAGATCCTACCCTAAATATTAAATAAAGAACGAATCATGATTAATTAATATCAAATTTTAACAGGAAATAGTTAACATACAATCTTAAGATTTTTTAAAAAATATTTTTAAATAATTAATATTTATAAAATTTATTACAAATGTCAAATAAGGAACGAATCATAACTAATTAATGCCAAATTTTAATAGAAACAAAAATTGATATTGATTACAAATGTTAAATAAGGAACGAACCCTAACTAATTAATACCAAATATTTAACCAAATTTCAAAGTAAGGAAAAAATCATAACAAATAAATACCAAATTAAATATATTTTTTGAAATATGAAGTTTTAAAAAATGTTTATACCCACCAACCCACTCTAACAAGATATAAATCCTAACTACCCCATTATGACCTACCCACTAAGATCCTACCCTAAATATTAAATAAAGAACGAATCATGACTAATTAATATCAAATTTTTAACCAAATTTTAACAGGAAATAGTTAACATACAATCTTAAGATTTTTTATAAAATATTTTTAAATAATTAATATTTATAAAATTTATTACAAATGTCAAATAAGGAACGAATCATAACTAATTAATGCCAAATTTTAAAAGGAACAAAAATTGATATTGATTACAAATGTTAAGTAAGGAACGAACTCTTATTAATTAAAACCAAATATTTAACAAAATTTCAAAGTAAGGAACAAATCATAACTATTTTTTTTTTGTTACAAAATCATAACTAATTAATACCAAATTAAATATATTTTTTAAAATATGAATTTTTATAAAATGTTTATACCCACCAACCCATTCTAACAAGATATAAATCCTAACTACCCCCATTATGATCTACCCACTAAGATCCTACTCTAAATATTAAATAAAGAACGAATCATGACTAATTAATAACAAATTTTTAACCAAATTTTAACAGGAAATAGTTAACATACAATGTTAAGATTTTTTTAAAAAATATTTTTTAAATAATAAATATTTATAAAATTTATTACAAATTTTAATACGGAATGAATCATAACTAATTAATATCAAATTTTAATAGGAACAAAAATTGATATTGATTACAAATGTTAAATACGGAACGAACTCTAATTAATTAATACCAAATATTTAACCAAATTTCTAAGTAAGGATCAAATCAGAACTAATTAATACCAAATTAAATATATTTTTTCAAATATGAATTTTTAAAAAAGGTTTATACCCACCAACCCACTCTAACAAGATATAAATCCTAACTACCCCATTATGACCTACCCACTAAGATCCTACCCTAAATATTAAATAAAGAACGAATCATGACTAATTAGTATCAAATTTTTAACCAATTTTTAACAGGAAATAGTTAACATACAATCTTATGATTTTTTAAAAAATATTTTTAAATAATTAATATTTATAAAATTTATTACAAATGTCAAATAAGGAACGAATCATAACTAATTAATACCAAATTTTAATAGAAACAAAAATTGATATTGATTTCAAATGTTAAATAAGGAACGAACTCTAACTAATTAATACCAAATATTTAACCAAATTTTAGAGTAAGGAACAAATCATAACTAATTAATACCAAATTAAATATATTTTTTGAAATATGAATTTTTAAAAGATGGTTTATACCCACCAACCCACTCTAACAAGATATAAATCCTAACTACCCCATTATGACCTACCCATTAAGATCCTACCCTAAATATTAAATAAAGAACGAATCATGATTAATTAATATCAAATTTTAACAGGACATAGTTAACATACAATCTTAAGATTTTTTAAAAAATATTTTTAAATAATTAATATTTATAAAATTTATTACAAATGTCAAATAAGGAACGAATCATAACTAATTAATGCCAAATTTTAATAGGAACAAAAATTGATATTGATTACAAATGTTAAATAAGGAACGAACCCTAACTAATTAATACCAAATATTTACCAAATTTCAAAGTAAGGAAAAAATCATAACAAATTAATACCAAATTAAATATATTTTTTGAAATATGAAGTTTTAAAAAATGTTTATACCCACCAACCCACTCTAACAAGATATAAATCCTAACTACCCAATTATGACCTACCCACTAAGATCCTACCCTAAATATTAAATAAAGAACGAAACATGGCTAATTAATATCAAATTTTTAACCAAATTTTAACAGGAAATATTTAACATACAATCTTAAGATTTTTTAAAAAATATTTTTAAATAATTAATATTTATAAAATTTATTACAAATGTCAAATAAGGAACGAATCATAACTAATTAATGCCAAATTTTAAAAGGAACAAAAATTGATATTGATTACAAATGTTAAGTAAGGAACGAACTCTTATTAATTAATACCAAATATTTAACAAAATTTCAAAGTAAGGAACAAATCATAACTATTTTTTTTTTGTTACAAAATCATAACTAAT
Source organism: Acmispon strigosus (assembly GCA_030819835.1). Taxonomy (NCBI): domain Eukaryota; kingdom Viridiplantae; phylum Streptophyta; class Magnoliopsida; order Fabales; family Fabaceae; genus Acmispon; species Acmispon strigosus. The sequence continues at coordinate 3,582,929 of JAUAMA010000003.1, forward strand.
TAATACCAAATTAAATATATTTTTTGAAATATGAATTTTTATAAAATGTTTATACCCACCAACCCATTCTAACAAGATATAAATCCTAACTACCCCCATTATGACCTACCCACTAAGATCCTACTCTAAATATTAAATAAAGAACGAATCATGACTAATTAATAACAAATTTTTAACCAAATTTTAACAGGGAATAGTTAACATACAATGTTAAGATTTTTTTAAAAAATATTTTTTAAATAATAAATATTTATAAAATTTATTACAAATTTTAATACGGAATGAATCATAACTAATTAATATCAAATTTTAATAGGAACAAAAATTGATATTGATTACAAATGTTAAATAAGGAACGAACTCTAATTAATTAATACCAAATATTTAACCAAATTTCTAAGTAAGGATCAAATCAGAACTAATTAATACCAAATTAAATATATTTTTTCAAATATGAATTTTTAAAAAAGGTTTATACCCACCAACCCACTCTAACAAGATATAAATCCTAACTACCCCATTATGACCTACCCACTAAGATCCTACCCTAAATATTAAATAAAGAACGAATCATGACTAATTAGTATCAAATTTTTAACCAAATTTTAACAGGAAATAGTTAACATACAATCTTATGATTTTTTAAAAAATATTTTTAAATAATTAATATTTATAAAATTTATTACAAATGTCAAATAAGAAACGAATCATAACTAATTAATACCAAATTTTAATAGAAACAAAAATTGATATTGATTATAAATGTTAAGTAAGGAACGATCTCAAATTAATTAATACCAAATATTTAACCAAATTTCAAAGTAAGGAACAAATCATAACTAATTAATACCAAATTTTAATAGGAACAAAAATTGATATTAATTACAAATGTTAAATAAGGAACGAAGTCTAATTAATTAATACCAAATATTTAACAAAATTTTAAAGTAAGGAACAAATCATAACTAATTAATACCAAATTAAATATATTATTTGAAATATGAATTTTTAAAAAATGTTTATACCCACCAACCCACTCTAGCAAGATATAAATACTAACTACCCCATTATGACCTACCCATTAAGATCCTACCCTAAATATTAAATAAAGGACGAATCATGACTAATTAATATCAAATTTTTTACCAAATTTTAACAGGAAATAGTTAACATACAATCTTAAGATTTTTTAAAAAATATTTTTAAATAATTAATATTTATAAAATTTATTACAAATGTCAAATAAGGAACGAATCATAACTAATTAATACCAAATTTTAATAGAAACAAAAATTGATATTGATTACAAATGTTAAATAAGGAACGAACTATAACTAATTAATACCAAATATTTAACCAAATTTTAGAGTAAGGAACAAATCATAACTAATTAATACCAAATTAAATATATTTTTTGAAATATGAATTTTTAAAAGATGGTTTATACCCACCAACCCACTCTAACAAGATATAAATCCTAACTACCCCATTATGACCTACCCATTAAGATCCTACCCTAAATATTAAATAAAGAACGAATCATGATTAATTAATATCAAATTTTAACAGGACATAGTTAACATACAATCTTAAGATTTTTTAAAAAATATTTTTAAATAATTAATATTTATAAAATTTATTACAAATGTCAAATAAGGAACGAATCATAACTAATTAATGCCAAATTTTAATAGGAACAAAAATTGATATTGATTACAAATGTTAAATAAGGAACGAACCCTAACTAATTAATACCAAATATTTAACCAAATTTCAAAGTAAGGAAAAAATCATAACAAATTAATACCAAATTAAATATATTTTTTGAAATATGAAGTTTTAAAAAATGTTTATACCCACCAACCCACTCTAACAAGATATAAATCATAACTACCCCATTATGACCTACCCACTAAGATCCTACCCTAAATATTAAATAAAAAACGAATCATGGCTAATTAATATCAAATTTTTAACCAAATTTTAACAGGAAATAGTTAACATACAATCTTAAGATTTTTTAAAAAATATTTTTAAATAATTAATACTTTTAAAATTTATTACAAATGTCAAATAAGGAACGAATCATAACTAATTAATGCCAAATTTTAAAAGGAACAAAAATTGATATTGATTACAAATGTTAAGTAAGGAACGAACTCTTATTAATTAATACCAAATATTTAACAAAATTTCAAAGTAAGGAACAAATCATAACTATTTTTTTTGTTACAAAATCATAACTAATTAATACCAAATTAAATATATTTTTTGAAATATGAATTTTTAAAAAAAATTTATACCCACCAACCCACTCTAAGAAGATATAAATCCTAACCTAACTACCCCCATTATGACCTACCCACTAAGATCCTACTCTAAATATTAAATAAAGAACGAATCATGACTAATTAATATCAATTTTTTAACCAAATTTTAACAGGAAATAGTTAACATACAATGTTAAGATTTTTTTAAAATATATTTTTTAAATAATTAATATTTATAAAATTTATTACAAATGTCAAATAAGGAACGAATCATAACTAATTAATACCAAATTTTAATAGGAACAAAAATTGATATTGATTACAAATGTTAAATAAGGAACGAACCCTAACTAATTAATACCAAATATTTAACCAAATTTTAAAATAAGGAACAAATTATAACTAATTAATACCAAACTAAATATATTTTTTGAAATATAAATTTTTAAAAGAAGGTTTATACCCACTTACCCACAAAAACAAGATATAAATCCTAACTACCCCATTATGACCTACCCACTAAGATCCTACCCTAAATATTAAATAAGGAACGAATCATGACTAATTAATATAAAAATTTTAACCAAATTTTAATAGGAAATAGTTAACATACAATCTTAAGATTTTTTTAAAAAATATTTTTTAAATAATTAATATTTATAAAATTTATTACAAATGTTAAATAAGGAACGAATCATAACTAATTAATACCAAATTTTAATAGAAACAAAAATTTATATTGATTACAACTGTTAAATATGGAACGAACTCTAATTAATTAATACCAAATATTTAACAAAATTTTAAAGTAAGGAACAAATCATAACTAATTAATACCAAATTAAATATATTTTTTGAAATATGAATTTTTAAAAGATGGTTTATACCCACCAACCCACTCTAACAAGATATAAATCCTAACTACCCCATTATGACCTACCCATTAAGATCCTACCCTAAATATTAAATAAAGAACGAATCATGATTAATTAATATCAAATTTTAACAGGAAATAGTTAACATACAATCTTAAGATTTTTTAAAAAATATTTTTAAATAATTAATATTTATAAAATTTATTACAAATGTCAAATAAGGAACGAATCATAACTAATTAATACCAAATTTTAATAGGAACAAAAATTGATATTGATTACAAATGTTAAATAAGGAACGAACCCTAACTAATTAATACCAAATATTTAACCAAATTTTAAAATAAGGAACAAATTATAACTAATTAATACCAAACTAAATATATTTTTTGAAATATAAATTTTTAAAAGAAGGTTTATACCCACTTACCCACAAAAACAAGATATAAATCCTAACTACCCCATTATGACCTACCCACTAAGATCCTACCCTAAATATTAAATAAGGAACGAATCATGACTAATTAATATAAAAATTTTAACCAAATTTTAATAGGAAATAGTTAACATACAATCTTAAGATTTTTTTAAAAAATATTTTTTAAATAATTAATATTTATAAAATTTATTACAAATGTTAAATAAGGAACGAATCATAACTAATTAATACCAAATTTTAATAGAAACAAAAATTTATATTGATTACAACTGTTAAATATGGAACGAACTCTAATTAATTAATACCAAATATTTAACAAAATTTTAAAGTAAGGAACAAATCATAACTAATTAATACCAAATTAAATATATTTTTTGAAATATGAATTTTTAAAAGATGGTTTATACCCACCAACCCACTCTAACAAGATATAAATCCTAACTACCCCATTATGACCTACCCATTAAGATCCTACCCTAAATATTAAATAAAGAACGAATCATGATTAATTAATATCAAATTTTAACAGGAAATAGTTAACATACAATCTTAAGATTTTTTAAAAAATATTTTTAAATAATTAATATTTATAAAATTTATTACAAATGTCAAATAAGGAACGAATCATAACTAATTAATACCAAATTTTAATAGGAACAAAAATTGATATTGATTACAAATGTTAAATAAGGAACGAACTCTAACTAATTAATACCAAATATTTAACCAAATTTTAAAGTAAGGAACAAATCATAATTAATTATTACCAAATTAAATATATTTTTTGAAATACGAATTTTTAAAAGATGGTTTATACCCACCTACCCACTAAAACAAGATATAAATCCTAAATACCCCCATCATGACCTACCCACTAAGATTCTACCCTAAATATTAAATAAATAACGAATCATGACTAATTAATATCAAATTTTTAACCAAATTTTAATAGGAAATAGTTTACATACAAGCTTAAGATTTTTTTAAAAAATATTTTTTATATAATTAATATTTATAAAATTTATTACAAATGTTAAATAAGGAACGAATCATAACTAATTAATACCAAATTTTAAAAGGAACAAAAATTGATATTGATTACAAATGTTAAGTAAGGAACGAACTCTAATTAATTAATACCAAATATTTAACCAAATTTCAAAGTAAGGAACAAATCATAACTAATTAATAACAAATGAAAAATATTTTTTGAAATATGAATTTTTAAAAGAAGGTTTATACCCACCTACCCACTAAAACAAGATATAAATCTTAAATACCCCCATCATGACCTACCCACTAAGATCCTACCCTAAATATTAAATAAGGAACGAATCATGACTAATTAATATCAAATTTTTAACCAAATTTTAATAGGAAATAGTTAACATACAATGTTAAGATTTTTTTAAAATATATTTTTTAGATAATTAATATTTATAAAATTTATTACAAATGTTAAATAAGGAACGAATCATAACTAATTAATACCAAATTTTAAAAGGAACAAAAATTGATATTGATTACAAATGTTAAATAAGGAACGAACCCTAACTAATTAATACCAAATATTTAACCAAATTTTAAAATAAGGAACAAATTATAACTAATTAATCCCAAATTAAATATATTTTTTGAAATATAAATTTTTAAAAGAAGGTTTATGCCCACCTACCCAGAAAAACAAGATATAAATCCTAACTACCCCATTATGACCTACCCACTAAGATCCTACCCTAAATATTAAATAAGGAACGAATCATTACTAATTAATATCAAACTAGTAACCAAATTTTAATAGGAAATAGTTAACATACAATCTTAAGATTTTTTTAAAAAATATTTTTTAAATAATTAATATTTATAAAATTTATTACAAATGTTAAATAAGGAACGAATCATAACTAATTAATACCAAATTTTAATAGGAACAAAAATTGATATTGATTACAACTGTTAAATATGGAACGAACTCTAATTAATTAATACCAAATATTTAACCAAATTTTAAAGTAAAGAACAAATCATAACTAATTAATACCAAATTAAATATATTTTTTGAAATATGAATTTTTAAAAGAAGGTTTATTCCCACCTACCCACTAAAACAAGATATAAATCCTAAATACCCCCATCATGACCTACCCACTAAGATCCTACCCTAAATTTTAAATAAGGAACGAATCATGACTAATTAATATCAAATTTTTAACCAAATTTTAGTAGGAAATAGTTAACATACAATGTTAAGATTTTTTTAAAATATATTTCTTAAATAATTAATATTTATAAAATTAATTACAAATGTTAAATAAGGAACGAATCATAACTAATTAATACCAAATTTTAATAGGAACAAAAATTGATATTGATTACAAATGTTAAATAAGGAAGGAACCCTAACTAATTAATACCAAATATTTAACCAAATTTTAAAATAAGGAACAAATTATAACTAATTAATACCAAACAAAATATATTTTTTGAAATATAAATTTTTAAAAGAAGGTTTATACCCACCTACCCACAAAAACAAGATATAAATCCTAACTACCCCATTATGACCTACCCACTAAGATCTTACCCTAAATATTAAATAAGGAATGAATCATGACTAATTAATATAAAAATTTTAACCAAATTTTAATTTTTTTTAGAAAGCGAAACTCTATATTAAAAAGAAGTGGTCGACACAACACCAAGAAAGCTGCCCTCCCACCACAAAAGGAACGGCAGCACCAAAACAAAAGGAGAAAATACAAAGCCCCACCCAAAACAGCGACAGCCTATACACAAAAGCTAGGATCCCAAAACGCAACCAGCATACCCAACGACCAACTCCACCCAAGAAAAACGCTGCAAACAGGAAAAAACAACCTCTAAAGCAAGCCAACAAAAAACAGCGCCCACCACCTCTAAGCTCGGCCTCCTAAGCACAGCTTCAACCAGACAGAGAACACCACCCAGGGCAACAAAATTCCAGAAAACATTACCTCCACAGAAAAAAATCAGAACCTAAGTCGTCCTTCGCTCCATAATTTGAGCCGCAATATGCTTAACTGCCACGCTGTCAGGGCATTCGAAAACCACACCCACCTGTTTACCGATCGCAATGGCTCTTCTAGCTCTCGTCATCACGCTCGGAGGCACTGGAGTCTCGGACAAGACAGGCTCGGAATCGAGGCCAACGTCTCTGACATCACCCGCCCCGGCCTCCACAGAAGAACAGAAAGGAGAGGAAGGCTCCGTACACCTAACCTCTTTCCTGGGCCGGCCACGAGGCCTCTTGACCCCCAGGCCACGAGCCCTACCTGCTGAGACTGGTACCCCCTTGGAGCTGCCTGAGCCACCCAGATTCTTAGGGCGACCACGCCTTCTAGGAGACTGCAGAACCAGCCCTTCCTGTGAACCAAGCATCACCTCATCAGTAACACCAGGAACCACCCCCGTGAAAGCCTTGACCTGCAAGGAACCAATTTCAGGAAAGAGGAACACATCAGGAGTTCTCTCGTCATCCCAGTCTCCCTTGACATCGCCCAGGATCAGAGCAATCTCCTGCGCGGCAGCCGCAACAAGATCCCCCGCAAGGGCCTCCTTCCACGAGCGAGCACGGCCAGCACACTCCGGTAACCCACAAGCAAAGTCCCTGGATGGCCCGACCCCCGACGAAGGCTGACCCACACCGCACGAGAAACGAGACTCATAGCGCTGGAGATCTTTGGGGAACTTATCTGGAGCCACAGACAGGACAGCCCCACCCACCTTGAGACCATCCAAAGCGGTTGTAGCAGAGGTAGCCTGATGCTTGGACAAAAACCGGACGAAACCGAAGCGGAAACGACGCCCAACTTTGCGTTTACGTTGAATAAAAACATTCAAAGTCCTACCAAAAAGAGAGAATAGACCGCGAATGTGGTGGTAGCCGATTGACTCTTCAATGCCGTCGATGAAGAGGGTCGAAACACTGCGACGAGGAACGACGCGAGTCTGATGGAAGCTGCCCCCCTCAGCCACAGCACCCTCTAAGCCCACCGGCACACCCTCTGAAACCTCGCCACCCACAACAGCCAGCCCCTTTCCAGAGCCGCCACACACCGACGCCGAGCCTGGCTGGGATTGAAGGATCAAACCAGAACAGGGTAATTCCATGCCCGATACACCAAAATGGACCTACAAAGCAAATCGCAAAACACACAGAGCTAGCCACAAAGATTCACAAAGGATAACCAAGAAGCAGCATCAAACACCCAGGGGGAAAAAACGAGCGATAGGAATCGCGAGGAGCAGTTGAGCAAAACGCAGCAGCCGAGGCAGAATCGAACAACCAGGAAAAAACAAGTATCAGAAGCATACACCCAGGGGAGAATCACGCGAAAGGAATCGCAAGGAGAATCAGAAACAAAACGCAGCAAGCAGAACAGAAAAAACAGCACCAAACAGCAAGGGATCGCAGGAAAAGGATTCAGCAGCAGGGAGAAAAACAGTAGTAAAAACCGACGCCGCCCAGGGAGCGGCAGGAAGGCCGCTGCCAGAGAGGCCAGCAACAGGCCGCCGCCGCCCAGAGGAAAAGCTGAAGAAGAAACCCTAGCAGAGGAGCAGATACATTCATAACCAAATTTTAATAGGAAATAGTTAACATACAATCTTAAGATTTTTTTAAAAAATATTTTTTAAATAATTAATATTTATAAAATTTATTACAAATGTTAAATAAGGAACGAATCATAACTAATTAATACCAAATTTTAATAGGAACAAAAATTAATATTGATTACAACTGTTAAATATGGAACGAACTCTAATTAATTAATACCAAATATTTAACCAAATTTTAAAGTAAGGAACAAATCATAACAAATTAATACCAAATTAAATATATTTTTTGAAATATGAATTTTTAAAAGAAGGATTATTCCAACCTACCCAATAAAACAAGATATAAATCCTAAATACCCCCATCATGACCTACTCACTAAGATCCTACCCTAAATATTAAATAAGGAACGAATCATGACTAATTAATATCAAATTTTTAACCAAATTTTAATAGGAAATAGTTAACATACAATCTTCAGATTTTTTTTAAAAATATTTTTTAAATAATTAATATTTATAAAATTTATTACAAATGTTAAATAAGGAACGAATCATAACTAATTAATACCAAATTTTAATAGGAACAAAAATTGATATTGATTACAAATGTTAAATAAGGAACGAACTCTAATTAATTAATACCAAATATTTAACCAAATTTTAAAGTAAGGAACAAATCATAATTAATTATTACCAGATTAAATATATTTTTTGAAATATGAATTTTTAAAAGATGGTTTATACCCACCTACCCACTAAAACAAGATATAAATCCTAAATACCCCCATCATGACCTACCCACTAAGATTCTACCCTAAATATTAAATAAATAACGAATCATGACTAATTAATAACAAATTTTTAACCAAATTTTAATAGGAAATAGTTAACATACAATCTTAAGATTTTTTTTTTAAATATTTTTTAAATAATTAATATTTATAAAATTTATTACAAATGTTAAATAAGGAACGAATCATAACTAATTAATACCAAATTTTAATAGGAACAAAAATTGATATTGATTATAACTATTAAATAAGGAACGAACTCTAATTAATTAATACCAAATATTTAACCAAATTTTAAAGTAAGGAACAAATCATAACTAATTAATACCAAATTAAATATATTTTTTGAAATATGAATTTTTAAAAGAAGGTTTATTCCCACCTACCCACTAAAACAAGATATAAATCCTAAATACCCCCATCATGACCTACCCACAAAGATCCTACCCTAAATATTAAATAAGGAACGAATCATGACTAATTAATATCAAATTTTTAACCAACTTTTAATAGGAAATAGTTAACATACAATGTTAATATTTTTTTAAAATATATTTTTTAAATAATTAATGTTTATAAAATTTATTACAAATGTTAAATAATGAACGAATCATAACTAATTAATACCAAATTTTAATAGGAACAAAAATTGATATTGATTACAAATGTTAAATAAGGAACGAACCCTAACTAATTAATACCAAATATTTAACCAAATTTTAAAATAAGGAACAAATTATAACTAATTAATACAAAATTAAATATATTTTTTGAAATATAAATTTTTAAAAGAAGGTTTATGCCCACTTACCCACAAAAACAAGATATAAATCCTAACTACCCCATTATTACCTACCCACTAAGATCCTACCCTAAATATTAAATAAGGAACGAATCATGACTAATTAATATTAAATTTTTAACCAAATTTTAATAGGAAATAGTTAACATACAATCTTAAGATTTTTTTAAAAAATATTTTTTAAATAATTAATATTTATAAAATTTATTACAAATGTTAAATAAGGAACGAATCATAACTAATTAATACCAAATTTTAATAGGAACAAAAATTGATATTGATTACAACTGTTAAATATGGAACGAACTCTAATTAATTAATACCAAATATTTAACCAAATTTTAAAGTAAGGAACAAATCATAACTAATTAATACCAAATTAAATATATTTTTTGAAATATGAATTTTTAAAAGAAGGTTTATTCCCACCTACCCACTAAAACAAGATATAAATCCTAAATACCCCCATCATGACCTACCCACAAAGATCCTACCCTAAATATTAAATAAGGAACGAATCATGACTAATTAATATCAAATTTTTAACCAACTTTTAATAGGAAATAGTTAACATACAATGTTAATATTTTTTTAAAATATATTTTTTAAATAATTAATGTTTATAAAATTTATTACAAATGTTAAATAAGGAACGAATCATAACTAATTAATACCAAATTTTAATAGGAACAAAAATTGATATTGATTACAAATGTTAAATAAGGAACGAACCCTAACTAATTAATACCAAATATTTAACCAAATTTTAAAATAAGGAACAAATTATAACTAATTAATACCAAATTAAATATATTTTTTGAAATATAAATTTTTAAAAGAAGGTTTATGCCCACTTACCCACAAAAACAAGATATAAATCCTAACTACCCCATTATTACCTACCCACTAAGATCCTACCCTAAATATTAAATAAGGAACGAATCATGACTAATTAATATCAAATTTTTAACCAAATTTTAATAGGAAATAGTTAACATACAATCTTAAGATTTTTTTAAAAAATATTTTTTAAATAATTAATATTTATAAAATTTATTACAAATGTTAAATAAGGAACGAATCATAACTAATTAATACCAAATTTTAATAGGAACAAAAATTGATATTGATTACAACTGTTAAATATGGAACGAACTCTAATTAATTAATACCAAATATTTAACCAAATTTTAAAGTAAGGAACAAATCATAACTAATTAATACCAAATTAAATATATTTTTTGAAATATGAATTTTTAAAAGAAGGTTTATTCCCACCTACCCACTAAAACAAGATATAAATCCTAAATACCCCTATCATGACCTACCCACTAAGAACCTACCATAAATATTAAATAAGGAACGAATCATGACTAATTAATATCCAATTTTTAACCAAATTTTAATAGGAAATAGTTAACATACAATCTTCAGATTTTTTTCAAAAATATTTTTTAAATAATTAATATTTATAATATTTATTACAAATGTTAAATAAGGAACGAATCATAACTAATTAATACCAAATTTTAATAGGAACAAAAATTGATATTGATTATAACTATTAAATAAGGAACGAACTCTAATTAATTAATACCAAATATTTAACCAAATTTTAAAGTAAGGAACAAATCATAACTAATTAATACAAAATTAAATATATTTTTTGAAATATGAATTTTTAAAAGAAGGTTTATTCCCACCTACCCACTAAAACAAGATATAAATCCTAAATACCCCCATCATGACCTACCCACAAAGATCCTACCCTAAATATTAAATAAGGAACGAATCATGACTAATTAATATCAAATTTTTAACCAACTTTTAATAGGAAATAGTTAACATACAATGTTAATATTTTTTTAAAATATATTTTTTAAATAATTAATGTTTATAAAATTTATTACAAATGTTAAATAAGGAACGAATCATAACTAATTAATACCAAATTTTAATAGGAACAAAAATTGATATTGATTACAAATGTTAAATAAGGAACGAACCCTAACTAATTAATACCAAATATTTAACCAAATTTTAAAATAAGGAACAAATTATAACTAATTAATACCAAATTAAATATATTTTTTGAAATAAAATTTTTTAAAAGAAGGTTTATGCCCACTTACCCACAAAAACAAGATATAAATCCTAACTACCCCATTATGACCTACCCACTAAGATCCTACCCTAAATATTAAATAAGGAACGAATCATGACTAATTAATATCAAATTTTTAACCAAATTTTAATAGGAAATAGTTAACATACAATCTTAAGATTTTTTCAAAAAATATTTTTTAAATAATTAATATTTATAAAATTTATTACAAATGTTAAATAAGGAACGAATCATAACTAATTAATACCAAATTTTAATAGGAACAAAAATTGATATTGATTACAACTGTTAAATATGGAACGAACTCTAATTAATTAATACCAAATATTTAACCAAATTTTAAAGTAAGGAACAAATCATAACTAATTAATACCAAATTAAATATATTTTTTGAAATATGAATTTTTAAAAGAAGGTTTATTCCCACCTACCCACTAAAACAAGATATAAATCCTAAATACCCCTATCATGACCTACCCACTAAGAACCTACCATAAATATTAAATAAGGAACGAATCATGACTAATTAATATCCAATTTTTAACCAACTTTTAATAGGAAATAGTTAACATACAATGTTAATATTTTTTTAAAATATATTTTTTAAATAATTAATGTTTATAAAATTTATTACAAATGTTAAATAAGGAACGAATCATAACTAATTAATACCAAATTTTAATAGGAACAAAAATTGATATTGATTACAAATGTTAAATAAGGAACGAACCCTAACTAATTAATACCAAATATTTAACCAAATTTTAAAGTAAGGAACAAATCATAACTAATTAATACCAAATTAAATATATTTTTTGTAATATGAATTTTTAAAAGAAGGTTTATTCCCACCTACCCACTAAAACAAGATATAAATCCTAAATACCCCCATCATGACCTACCCACAAAGATCCTACCCTAAATATTAAATAAGGAACGAATCATGACTAATTAATATCAAATTTTTAACCAACTTTTAATAGGAAATAGTTAACATACAATGTTAATATTTTTTTAAAATATATTTTTTAAATAATTAATGTTTATAAAATTTATTACAAATGTTAAATAAGGAACGAATCATAACTAATTAATACCAAATTTTAATAGGAACAAAAATTGATATTGATTACAAATGTTAAATAAGGAACGAACCCTAACTAATTAATATCAAATATTTAACCAAATTTTAAAATAAGGAACAAATTATAACTAATTAATACCAAATTAAATATATTTTTTGAAATATAAATTTTTAAAAGAAGGTTTATGCCCACTTACCCACAAAAACAAGATATAAATCCTAACTACCCCATTATTACCTACCCACTAAGATCCTACCCTAAATATTAAATAAGGAACGAATCATGACTAATTAATATCAAATTTTTAACCAAATTTTAATAGGAAATAGTTAACATACAATCTTAAGATTTTTTTAAAAAATATTTTTTAAATAATTAATATTTATAAAATTTATTACAAATGTTAAATAAGGAACGAATCATAACTAATTAATACCAAATTTTAATAGGAACAAAAATTGATATTGATTACAACTGTTAAATATGGAACGAACTCTAATTAATTAATACCAAATATTTAACCAAATTTTAAAGTAAGGAACAAATCATAACTAATTAATACCAAATTAAATATATTTTTTGAAATATGAATTTTTAAAAGAAGGTTTATTCCCACCTACCCACTAAAACAAGATATAAATCCTAAATACCCCTATCATGACCTACCCACTAAGAACCTACCATAAATATTAAATAAGGAACGAATCATGACTAATTAATATCCAATTTTTAACCAAATTTTAATAGGAAATAGTTAACATACAATCTTCAGATTTTTTTCAAAAATATTTTTTAAATAATTAATATTTATAATATTTATTACAAATGTTAAATAAGGAACGAATCATAACTAATTAATACCAAATTTTAATAGGAACAAAAATTGATATTGATTATAACTATTAAATAAGGAACGAACTCTAATTAATTAATACCAAATATTTAACCAAATTTTAAAGTAAGGAACAAATCATAACTAATTAATACCAAATTAAATATATTTTTTGAAATATGAATTTTTAAAAGAAGGTTTATTCCCACCTACCCACTAAAACAAGATATAAATCCTAAATACCCCCATCATGACCTACCCACAAAGATCCTACCCTAAATATTAAATAAGGAACGAATCATGACTAATTAATATCAAATTTTTAACCAACTTTTAATAGGAAATAGTTAACATACAATGTTAATATTTTTTTAAAATATATTTTTTAAATAATTAATGTTTATAAAATTTATTACAAATGTTAAATAAGGAACGAATCATAACTAATTAATACCAAATTTTAATAGGAACAAAAATTGATATTGATTACAAATGTTAAATAAGGAACGAACCCTAACTAATTAATACCAAATATTTAACCAAATTTTAAAATAAGGAACAAATTATAACTAATTAATACCAAATTAAATATATTTTTTGAAATAAAAATTTTTAAAAGAAGGTTTATGCCCACTTACCCACAAAAACAAGATATAAATCCTAACTACCCCATTATGACCTACCCACTAAGATCCTACCCTAAATATTAAATAAGGAACGAATCATGACTAATTAATATCAAATTTTTAACCAAATTTTAATAGGAAATAGTTAACATACAATCTTAAGATTTTTTCAAAAAATATTTTTTAAATAATTAATATTTATAAAATTTATTACAAATGTTAAATAAGGAACGAATCATAACTAATTAATACCAAATTTTAATAGGAACAAAAATTGATATTGATTACAACTGTTAAATATGGAACGAACTCTAATTAATTAATACCAAATATTTAACCAAATTTTAAAGTAAGGAACAAATCATAACTAATTAATACCAAATTAAATATATTTTTTGAAATATGAATTTTTAAAAGAAGGTTTATTCCCACCTACCCACTAAAACAAGATATAAATCCTAAATACCCCTATCATGACCTACCCACTAAGAACCTACCATAAATATTAAATAAGGAACGAATCATGACTAATTAATATCCAATTTTTAACCAACTTTTAATAGGAAATAGTTAACATACAATGTTAATATTTTTTTAAAATATATTTTTTAAATAATTAATGTTTATAAAATTTATTACAAATGTTAAATAAGGAACGAATCATAACTAATTAATACCAAATTTTAATAGGAACAAAAATTGATATTGATTACAAATGTTAAATAAGGAACGAACCCTAACTAATTAATACCAAATATTTAACCAAATTTTAAAGTAAGGAACAAATCATAACTAATTAATACCAAATTAAATATATTTTTTGTAATATGAATTTTTAAAAGAAGGTTTATTCCCACCTACCCACTAAAACAAGATATAAATCCTAAATACCCCCATCATGACCTACCCACAAAGATCCTACCCTAAATATTAAATAAGGAACGAATCATGACTAATTAATATCAAATTTTTAACCAACTTTTAATAGGAAATAGTTAACATACAATGTTAATATTTTTTTAAAATATATTTTTTAAATAATTAATGTTTATAAAATTTATTACAAATGTTAAATAAGGAACGAATCATAACTAATTAATACCAAATTTTAATAGGAACAAAAATTGATATTGATTACAAATGTTAAATAAGGAACGAACCCTAACTAATTAATATCAAATATTTAACCAAATTTTAAAATAAGGAACAAATTATAACTAATTAATACCAAATTAAATATATTTTTTGAAATATAAATTTTTAAAAGAAGGTTTATGCCCACTTACCCACAAAAACAAGATATAAATCCTAACTACCCCATTATTACCTACCCACTAAGATCCTACCCTAAATATTAAATAAGGAACGAATCATGACTAATTAATATCAAATTTTTAACCAAATTTTAATAGGAAATAGTTAACATACAATCTTAAGATTTTTTTAAAAAATATTTTTTAAATAATTAATATTTATAAAATTTATTACAAATGTTAAATAAGGAACGAATCATAACTAATTAATACCAAATTTTAATAGGAACAAAAATTGATATTGATTACAACTGTTAAATATGGAACGAACTCTAATTAATTAATACCAAATATTTAACCAAATTTTAAAGTAAGGAACAAATCATAACTAATTAATACCAAATTAAATATATTTTTTGAAATATGAATTTTTAAAAGAAGGTTTATTCCCACCTACCCACTAAAACAAGATATAAATCCTAAATACCCCTATCATGACCTACCCACTAAGAACCTACCATAAATATTAAATAAGGAACGAATCATGACTAATTAATATCCAATTTTTAACCAAATTTTAATAGGAAATAGTTAACATACAATCTTCAGATTTTTTTCAAAAATATTTTTTAAATAATTAATATTTATAATATTTATTACAAATGTTAAATAAGGAACGAATCATAACTAATTAATACCAAATTTTAATAGGAACAAAAATTGATATTGATTATAACTATTAAATAAGGAACGAACTCTAATTAATTAATACCAAATATTTAACCAAATTTTAAAGTAAGGAACAAATCATAACTAATTAATACCAAATTAAATATATTTTTTGAAATATGAATTTTTAAAAGAAGGTTTATTCCCACCTACCCACTAAAACAAGATATAAATCCTAAATACCCCCATCATGACCTACCCACAAAGATCCTACCCTAAATATTAAATAAGGAACGAATCATGACTAATTAATATCAAATTTTTAACCAACTTTTAATAGGAAATAGTTAACATACAATGTTAATATTTTTTTAAAATATATTTTTTAAATAATTAATGTTTATAAAATTTATTACAAATGTTAAATAAGGAACGAATCATAACTAATTAATACCAAATTTTAATAGGAACAAAAATTGATATTGATTACAAATGTTAAATAAGGAACGAACCCTAACTAATTAATACCAAATATTTAACCAAATTTTAAAATAAGGAACAAATTATAACTAATTAATACCAAATTAAATATATTTTTTGAAATAAAAATTTTTAAAAGAAGGTTTATGCCCACTTACCCACAAAAACAAGATATAAATCCTAACTACCCCATTATGACCTACCCACTAAGATCCTACCCTAAATATTAAATAAGGAACGAATCATGACTAATTAATATCAAATTTTTAACCAAATTTTAATAGGAAATAGTTAACATACAATCTTAAGATTTTTTCAAAAAATATTTTTTAAATAATTAATATTTATAAAATTTATTACAAATGTTAAATAAGGAACGAATCATAACTAATTAATACCAAATTTTAATAGGAACAAAAATTGATATTGATTACAACTGTTAAATATGGAACGAACTCTAATTAATTAATACCAAATATTTAACCAAATTTTAAAGTAAGGAACAAATCATAACTAATTAATACCAAATTAAATATATTTTTTGAAATATGAATTTTTAAAAGAAGGTTTATTCCCACCTACCCACTAAAACAAGATATAAATCCTAAATACCCCTATCATGACCTACCCACTAAGAACCTACCATAAATATTAAATAAGGAACGAATCATGACTAATTAATATCCAATTTTTAACCAACTTTTAATAGGAAATAGTTAACATACAATGTTAATATTTTTTTAAAATATATTTTTTAAATAATTAATGTTTATAAAATTTATTACAAATGTTAAATAAGGAACGAATCATAACTAATTAATACCAAATTTTAATAGGAACAAAAATTGATATTGATTACAAATGTTAAATAAGGAACGAACCCTAACTAATTAATACCAAATATTTAACCAAATTTTAAAGTAAGGAACAAATCATAACTAATTAATACCAAATTAAATATATTTTTTGTAATATGAATTTTTAAAAGAAGGTTTATTCCCACCTACCCACTAAAACAAGATATAAATCCTAAATACCCCCATCATGACCTACCCACAAAGATCCTACCCTAAATATTAAATAAGGAACGAATCATGACTAATTAATATCAAATTTTTAACCAACTTTTAATAGGAAATAGTTAACATACAATGTTAATATTTTTTTAAAATATATTTTTTAAATAATTAATGTTTATAAAATTTATTACAAATGTTAAATAAGGAACGAATCATAACTAATTAATACCAAATTTTAATAGGAACAAAAATTGATATTGATTACAAATGTTAAATAAGGAACGAACCCTAACTAATTAATATCAAATATTTAACCAAATTTTAAAATAAGGAACAAATTATAACTAATTAATACCAAATTAAATATATTTTTTGAAATATAAATTTTTAAAAGAAGGTTTATGCCCACTTACCCACAAAAACAAGATATAAATCCTAACTACCCCATTATTACCTACCCACTAAGATCCTACCCTAAATATTAAATAAGGAACGAATCATGACTAATTAATATCAAATTTTTAACCAAATTTTAATAGGAAATAGTTAACATACAATCTTAAGATTTTTTTAAAAAATATTTTTTAAATAATTAATATTTATAAAATTTATTACAAATGTTAAATAAGGAACGAATCATAACTAATTAATACCAAATTTTAATAGGAACAAAAATTGATATTGATTACAACTGTTAAATATGGAACGAACTCTAATTAATTAATACCAAATATTTAACCAAATTTTAAAGTAAGGAACAAATCATAACTAATTAATACCAAATTAAATATATTTTTTGAAATATGAATTTTTAAAAGAAGGTTTATTCCCACCTACCCACTAAAACAAGATATAAATCCTAAATACCCCTATCATGACCTACCCACTAAGAACCTACCATAAATATTAAATAAGGAACGAATCATGACTAATTAATATCCAATTTTTAACCAAATTTTAATAGGAAATAGTTAACATACAATCTTCAGATTTTTTTCAAAAATATTTTTTAAATAATTAATATTTATAATATTTATTACAAATGTTAAATAAGGAACGAATCATAACTAATTAATACCAAATTTTAATAGGAACAAAAATTGATATTGATTATAACTATTAAATAAGGAACGAACTCTAATTAATTAATACCAAATATTTAACCAAATTTTAAAGTAAGGAACAAATCATAACTAATTAATACCAAATTAAATATATTTTTTGAAATATGAATTTTTAAAAGAAGGTTTATTCCCACCTACCCACTAAAACAAGATATAAATCCTAAATACCCCCATCATGACCTACCCACAAAGATCCTACCCTAAATATTAAATAAGGAACGAATCATGACTAATTAATATCAAATTTTTAACCAACTTTTAATAGGAAATAGTTAACATACAATGTTAATATTTTTTTAAAATATATTTTTTAAATAATTAATGTTTATAAAATTTATTACAAATGTTAAATAAGGAACGAATCATAACTAATTAATACCAAATTTTAATAGGAACAAAAATTGATATTGATTACAAATGTTAAATAAGGAACGAACCCTAACTAATTAATACCAAATATTTAACCAAATTTTAAAATAAGGAACAAATTATAACTAATTAATACCAAATTAAATATATTTTTTGAAATAAAAATTTTTAAAAGAAGGTTTATGCCCACTTACCCACAAAAACAAGATATAAATCCTAACTACCCCATTATGACCTACCCACTAAGATCCTACCCTAAATATTAAATAAGGAACGAATCATGACTAATTAATATCAAATTTTTAACCAAATTTTAATAGGAAATAGTTAACATACAATCTTAAGATTTTTTCAAAAAATATTTTTTAAATAATTAGTATTTATAAAATTTATTACAAATGTTAAATAAGGAACGAATCATAACTAATTAATACCAAATTTTAATAGGAACAAAAATTGATATTGATTACAACTGTTAAATATGGAACGAACTCTAATTAATTAATACCAAATATTTAACCAAATTTTAAAGTAAGGAACAAATCATAACTAATTAATACCAAATTAAATATATTTTTTGAAATATGAATTTTTAAAAGAAGGTTTATTCCCACCTACCCACTAAAACAAGATATAAATCCTAAATACCCCTATCATGACCTACCCACTAAGAACCTACCATAAATATTAAATAAGGAACGAATCATGACTAATTAATATCCAATTTTTAACCAACTTTTAATAGGAAATAGTTAACATACAATGTTAATATTTTTTTAAAATATATTTTTTAAATAATTAATGTTTATAAAATTTATTACAAATGTTAAATAAGGAACGAATCATAACTAATTAATACCAAATTTTAATAGGAACAAAAATTGATATTGATTACAAATGTTAAATAAGGAACGAACCCTAACTAATTAATACCAAATATTTAACCAAATTTTAAAGTAAGGAACAAATCATAACTAATTAATACCAAATTAAATATATTTTTTGTAATATGAATTTTTAAAAGAAGGTTTATTCCCACCTACCCACTAAAACAAGATATAAATCCTAAATACCCCCATCATGACCTACCCACAAAGATCCTACCCTAAATATTAAATAAGGAACGAATCATGACTAATTAATATCAAATTTTTAACCAACTTTTAATAGGAAATAGTTAACATACAATGTTAATATTTTTTTAAAATATATTTTTTAAATAATTAATGTTTATAAAATTTATTACAAATGTTAAATAAGGAACGAATCATAACTAATTAATACCAAATTTTAATAGGAACAAAAATTGATATTGATTACAAATGTTAAATAAGGAACGAACCCTAACTAATTAATACCAAATATTTAACCAAATTTTAAAATAAGGAACAAATTATAACTAATTAATACCAAATTAAATATATTTTTTGAAATATAAATTTTTAAAAGAAGGTTTATGCCCACTTACCCACAAAAACAAGATATAAATCCTAACTACCCCATTATTACCTACCCACTAAGATCCTACCCTAAATATTAAATAAGGAACGAATCATGACTAATTAATATCAAATTTTTAACCAAATTTTAATAGGAAATAGTTAACATACAATCTTAAGATTTTTTTAAAAAATATTTTTTAAATAATTAATATTTATAAAATTTATTACAAATGTTAAATAAGGAACGAATCATAACTAATTAATACCAAATTTTAATAGGAACAAAAATTGATATTGATTACAACTGTTAAATATGGAACGAACTCTAATTAATTAATACCAAATATTTAACCAAATTTTAAAGTAAGGAACAAATCATAACTAATTAATACCAAATTAAATATATTTTTTGAAATATGAATTTTTAAAAGAAGGTTTATTCCCACCTACCCACTAAAACAAGATATAAATCCTAAATACCCCTATCATGACCTACCCACTAAGAACCTACCATAAATATTAAATAAGGAACGAATCATGACTAATTAATATCCAATTTTTAACCAAATTTTAATAGGAAATAGTTAACATACAATCTTCAGATTTTTTTCAAAAATATTTTTTAAATAATTAATATTTATAATATTTATTACAAATGTTAAATAAGGAACGAATCATAACTAATTAATACCAAATTTTAATAGGAACAAAAATTGATATTGATTATAACTATTAAATAAGGAACGAACTCTAATTAATTAATACCAAATATTTAACCAAATTTTAAAGTAAGGAACAAATCATAACTAATTAATACCAAATTAAATATATTTTTTGAAATATGAATTTTTAAAAGAAGGTTTATTCCCACCTACCCACTAAAACAAGATATAAATCCTAAATACCCCCATCATGACCTACCCACTAAGATCCTACCCTAAATATTAAATAAGGAACGAATCATGACTAATTAATATCAAATTTTTAACCAACTTTTAATAGGAAATAGTTAACATACAATGTTAATATTTTTTTAAAATATATTTTTTAAATAATTAATGTTTATAAAATTTATTACAAATGTTAAATAAGGAACGAATCATAACTAATTAATACCAAATTTTAATAGGAACAAAAATTGATATTGATTACAAATGTTAAATAAGGAACGAACCCTAACTAATTAATACCAAATATTTAACCAAATTTTAAAATAAGGAACAAATTATAACTAATTAATACCAAATTAAATATATTTTTTGAAATATAAATTTTTAAAAGAAGGTTTATGCCCACTTACCCACAAAAACAAGATATAAATCCTAACTACCCCATTATTACCTACCCACTAAGATCCTACCCTAAATATTAAATAAGGAACGAATCATGACTAATTAATATCAAATTTTTAACCAAATTTTAATAGGAAATAGTTAACATACAATCTTAAGATTTTTTTAAAAAATATTTTTTAAATAATTAATATTTATAAAATTTATTACAAATGTTAAATAAGGAACGAATCATAACTAATTAATACCAAATTTTAATAGGAACAAAAATTGATATTGATTACAAATGTTAAATAAGGAACGAACTCTAATTAATTAATACCAAATATTTAACCAAATTTTAAAGTAAGGAACAAATCATAATTAATTATTACCAGATTAAATATATTTTTTGAAATATGAATTTTTAAAAGATGGTTTATACCCACCTACCCACTAAAACAAGATATAAATCCTAAATACCCCCATCATGACCTACCCACTAAGATTCTACCCTAAATATTAAATAAATAACGAATCATGACTAATTAATAACAAATTTTTAACCAAATTTTAATAGGAAATAGTTAACATACAATCTTAAGATTTTTTTTTTAAATATTTTTTAAATAATTAATATTTATAAAATTTATTACAAATGTTAAATAAGGAACGAATCATAACTAATTAATACCAAATTTTAATAGGAACAAAAATTGATATTGATTATAACTATTAAATAAGGAACGAACTCTAATTAATTAATACCAAATATTTAACCAAATTTTAAAGTAAGGAACAAATCATAACTAATTAATACCAAATTAAATATATTTTTTGTAATATGAATTTTTAAAAGAAGGTTTATTCCCACCTACCCACTAAAACAAGATATAAATCCTAAATACCCCCATCATGACCTACCCACAAAGATCCTACCCTAAATATTAAATAAGGAACGAATCATGACTAATTAATATCAAATTTTTAACCAACTTTTAATAGGAAATAGTTAACATACAATGTTAATATTTTTTTAAAATATATTTTTTAAATAATTAATGTTTATAAAATTTATTACAAATGTTAAATAAGGAACGAATCATAACTAATTAATACCAAATTTTAATAGGAACAAAAATTTATATTGATTACAAATGTTAAATAAGGAACGAACCCTAACTAATTAATACCAAATATTTAACCAAATTTTAAAATAAGGAACAAATTATAACTAATTAATACCAAATTAAATATATTTTTTGAAATATAAATTTTTAAAAGAAGGTTTATGCCCACTTACCCACAAAAACAAGATATAAATCCTAACTACCCCATTATTACCTACCCACTAAGATCCTACCCTAAATATTAAATAAGGAACGAATCATGACTAATTAATATCAAATTTTTAACCAAATTTTAATAGGAAATAGTTAACATACAATCTTAAGATTTTTTTTTTAAATATTTTTTAAATAATTAATATTTATAAAATTTATTACAAATGTTAAATAAGGAACGAATCATAACTAATTAATACCAAATTTTAATAGGAACAAAAATTGATATTGATTACAACTGTTAAATATGGAACGAACTCTAATTAATTAATACCAAATATTTAACCAAATTTTAAAGTAAGGAACAAATCATAACTAATTAATACCAAATTAAATATATTTTTTGAAATATGAATTTTTAAAAGAAGGTTTATTCCCACCTACCCACTAAAACAAGATATAAATCCTAAATACCCCTATCATGACCTACCCACTAAGAACCTACCATAAATATTAAATAAGGAACGAATCATGACTAATTAATATCCAATTTTTAACCAAATTTTAATAGGAAATAGTTAACATACAATCTTCAGATTTTTTTCAAAAATATTTTTTAAATAATTAATATTTATAATATTTATTACAAATGTTAAATAAGGAACGAATCATAACTAATTAATACCAAATTTTAATAGGAACAAAAATTGATATTGATTATAACTATTAAATAAGGAACGAACTCTAATTAATTAATACCAAATATTTAACCAAATTTTAAAGTAAGGAACAAATCATAACTAATTAATACCAAATTAAATATATTTTTTGAAATATGAATTTTTAAAAGAAGGTTTATTCCCACCTACCCACTAAAACAAGATATAAATCCTAAATACCCCCATCATGACCTACCCACTAAGATCCTACCCTAAATATTAAATAAGGAACGAATCATGACTAATTAATATCAAATTTTTAACCAACTTTTAATAGGAAATAGTTAACATACAATGTTAATATTTTTTTAAAATATATTTTTTAAATAATTAATGTTTATAAAATTTATTACAAATGTTAAATAAGGAACGAATCATAACTAATTAATACCAAATTTTAATAGGAACAAAAATTGATATTGATTACAAATGTTAAATAAGGAACGAACCCTAACTAATTAATACCAAATATTTAACCAAATTTTAAAATAAGGAACAAATTATAACTAATTAATACCAAATTAAATATATTTTTTGAAATATAAATTTTTAAAAGAAGGTTTATGCCCACTTACCCACAAAAACAAGATATAAATCCTAACTACCCCATTATTACCTACCCACTAAGATCCTACCCTAAATATTAAATAAGGAACGAATCATGACTAATTAATATCAATTTTTTAACCAAATTTTAATAGGAAATAGTTAACATACAATCTTAAGATTTTTTTTAAAAATATTTTTTAAATAATTAATATTTATAAAATTTATTACAAATGTTAAATAAGGAACGAATCATAACTAATTAATACCAAATTTTAATAGGAACAAAAATTGATATTGATTATAACTATTAAATAAGGAACGAACTCTAATTAATTAATACCAAATATTTAACCAAATTTTAAAGTAAGGAACAAATCATAACTAATTAATACCAAATTAAATATATTTTTTGTAATATGAATTTTTAAAAGAAGGTTTATTCCCACCTACCCACTAAAACAAGATATAAATCCTAAATACCCCCATCATGACCTACCCACAAAGATCCTACCCTAAATATTAAATAAGGAACGAATCATGACTAATTAATATCAAATTTTTAACCAACTTTTAATAGGAAATAGTTAACATACAATGTTAATATTTTTTTAAAATATATTTTTTAAATAATTAATGTTTATAAAATTTATTACAAATGTTAAATAAGGAACGAATCATAACTAATTAATACCAAATTTTAATAGGAACAAAAATTGATATTGATTACAAATGTTAAATAAGGAACGAACCCTAACTAATTAATACCAAATATTTAACCAAATTTTAAAATAAGGAACAAATTATAACTAATTAATACCAAATTAAATATATTTTTTGAAATATAAATTTTTAAAAGAAGGTTTATGCCCACTTACCCACAAAAACAAGATATAAATCCTAACTACCCCATTATTACCTACCCACTAAGATCCTACCCTAAATATTAAATAAGGAACGAATCATGACTAATTAATATCAAATTTTTAACCAAATTTTAATAGGAAATAGTTAACATACAATCTTAAGATTTTTTTTAAAAATATTTTTTAAATAATTAATATTTATAAAATTTATTACAAATGTTAAATAAGGAACGAATCATAACTAATTAATACCAAATTTTAATAGGAACAAAAATTGATATTGATTACAACTGTTAAATATGGAACGAACTCTAATTAATTAATACCAAATATTTAACCAAATTTTAAAGTAAGGAACAAATCATAACTAATTAATACCAAATTAAATATATTTTTTGAAATATGAATTTTTAAAAGAAGGTTTATTCCCACCTACCCACTAAAACAAGATATAAATCCTAAATACCCCTATCATGACCTACCCACTAAGAACCTACCATAAATATTAAATAAGGAACGAATCATGACTAATTAATATCCAATTTTTAACCAAATTTTAATAGGAAATAGTTAACATACAATCTTCAGATTTTTTTCAAAAATATTTTTTAAATAATTCATATTTATAAAATTTATTACAAATGTTAAATAAGGAACGAATCATAACTAATTAATACCAAATTTTAATAGGAGCAAAAATTGATATTGATTATAACTATTAAATAAGGAACGAACTCTAATTAATTAATACCAAATATTTAACCAAATTTTAAAGTAAGGAACAAATCATAACTAATTAATACCAAATTAAATATATTTTTTGAAATATGAATTTTTAAAAGAAGGTTTATTCCCACCTACCCACTAAAACAAGATATAAATCCTAAATACCCCCATCATGACCTACCCACAAAGATCCTACCCTAAATATTAAATAAGGAACGAATCATGACTAATTAATATCAAATTTTTAACCAACTTTTAATAGGAAATAGTTAACATACAATGTTAATATTTTTTTAAAATATATTTTTTAAATAATTAATGTTTATAAAATTTATTACAAATGTTAAATAAGGAACGAATCATAACTAATTAATACCAAATTTTAATAGGAACAAAAATTGATATTGATTACAAATGTTAAATAAGGAACGAACCCTAACTAATTAATACCAAATATTTAACCAAATTTTAAAATAAGGAACAAATTATAACTAATTAATACCAAATTAAATATATTTTTTGAAATAAAAATTTTTAAAAGAAGGTTTATGCCCACTTACCCACAAAAACAAGATATAAATCCTAACTACCCCATTATGACCTACCCACTAAGATCCTACCCTAAATATTAAATAAGGAACGAATCATGACTAATTAATATCAAATTTTTAACCAAATTTTAATAGGAAATAGTTAACATACAATCTTAAGATTTTTTCAAAAAATATTTTTTAAATAATTAATATTTATAAAATTTATTACAAATGTTAAATAAGGAACGAATCATAACTAATTAATACCAAATTTTAATAGGAACAAAAATTGATATTGATTACAACTGTTAAATATGGAACGAACTCTAATTAATTAATACCAAATATTTAACCAAATTTTAAAGTAAGGAACAAATCATAACTAATTAATACCAAATTAAATATATTTTTTGAAATATGAATTTTTAAAAGAAGGTTTATTCCCACCTACCCACTAAAACAAGATATAAATCCTAAATACCCCTATCATGACCTACCCACTAAGATCCTACCCTAAATATTAAATAAGGAACGAATCATGACTAATTAATATCTAATTTTTAACCAAATTTTAATAGGAAATAGTTAACATACAATCTTCAGATTTTTTTTAAAAATATTTTTTAAATAATTAATATTTATAAAATTTATTACAAATGTTAAATAAGGAACGAATCATAACTAATTAATACCAAATTTTAATAGGAACAAAAATTGATATTGATTATAACTATTAAATAAGGAACGAACTCTAATTAATTAATACCAAATATTTAACCAAATTTTAAAGTAAGGAACAAATCATAACTAATTAATACCAAATTAAATATATTTTTTGAAATATGAATTTTTAAAAGAAGGTTTATTCCCACCTACCCACTAAAACAAGATATAAATCCTAAATACCCCCATCATGACCTACCCACTAAGATCCTACCCTAAATATTAAATAAGGAACGAATCATGACTAATTAATATCAAATTTTTAACCAACTTTTAATAGGAAATAGTTAACATACAAAATGTTAATATTTTTTTAAAATATATTTTTTAAATAATTAATGTTTATAAAATTTATTACAAATGTTAAATAAGGAACGAATCATAACTAATTAATACCAAATTTTAATAGGAACAAAAATTGATATTGATTACAAATGTTAAATAAGGAACGAACCCTAACTAATTAATACCAAATATTTAACCAAATTTTAAAATAAGGAACAAATTATAACTAATTAATACCAAATTAAATATATTTTTTGAAATAAAAATTTTTAAAAGAAGGTTTATGCCCACTTACCCACAAAAACAAGATATAAATCCTAACTACCCCATTATGACCTACCCACTAAGATCCTACCCTAAATATTAAATAAGGAACGAATCATGACTAATTAATATCAAATTTTTAACCAAATTTTAATAGGAAATAGTTAACATACAATCTTAAGATTTTTTTTAAAAATATTTTTTAAATAATTAATATTTATAAAATTTATTACAAATGTTAAATAAGGAACGAATCATAACTAATTAATACCAAATTTTAATAGGAACAAAAATTGATATTGATTACAACTGTTAAATATGGAACGAACTCTAATTAATTAATACCAAATATTTAACCAAATTTTAAAGTAAGGAACAAATCATAACTAATTAATACCAAATTAAATATATTTTTTGAAATATGAATTTTTAAAAGAAGGTTTATTCCCACCTACCCACTAAAACAAGATATAAATCCTAAATACCCCCATCATGACCTACCCACTAAGATCCTACCCTAAATATTAAATAAGGAACGAATCATGACTAATTAATATCCAATTTTTAACCAAATTTTAATAGGAAATAGTTAACATACAATCTTCAGATTTTTTTTAAAAACATTTATTAAATAATTAATATTTATAAAATTTATTACAAATGTTAAATAAGGAACGAATCATAACTAATTAATACCAAATTTTAATAGGAACAAAAATTTATATTGATTACAAATGTTAAATAAGGAACGAACTCTAATTAATTAATACCAACTATTTAACCAAATTTTAAAGTAAGGAACAAATTATAATTAATTATTACCAAATTAAATATATTTTTTGAAATATGAATTTTTAAAAGATGGTTTATACCCACCTACCCACTAAAAGAAGATATAAATCCTAAATACCCCCATCATGACCTACCCACTAAGATTCTACCCTAAATATTAAATAAATAACGAAT
Source organism: Acmispon strigosus (assembly GCA_030819835.1). Classification (NCBI taxonomy): domain Eukaryota; kingdom Viridiplantae; phylum Streptophyta; class Magnoliopsida; order Fabales; family Fabaceae; genus Acmispon; species Acmispon strigosus. The sequence goes on from JAUAMA010000003.1 coordinate 3,611,908, forward strand.
CATGACTAATTAATAACAAATTTTTAACCAAATTTTAATAGGAAATAGTTAACATACAATCTTAAGATTTTTTTTTTAAATATTTTTTAAATAATTAATATTTATAAAATTTATTACAAATGTTAAATAAGGAACGAATCATAACTAATTAATACCAAATTTTAATAGGAACAAAAATTGATATTGATTATAACTATTAAATAAGGAACGAACTCTAATTAATTAATACCAAATATTTAACCAAATTTTAAAGTAAGGAACAAATCATAACTAATTAATACCAAATTAAATATATTTTTTGAAATATGAATTTTTAAAAGAAGGTTTATTCCCACCTACCCACTAAAACAAGATATAAATCCTAAATACCCCCATCATGACCTACCCACTAAGATCCTACCCTAAATATTAAATAAGGTACGAATCATGACTAATTAATATCAAATTTTTAACCAACTTTTAATAGGAAATAGTTAACATACAATGTTAATATTTTTTTAAAATATATTTTTTAAATAATTAATGTTTATAAAATTTATTACAAATGTTAAATAAGGAACGAATCATAACTAATTAATACCAAATTTTAATAGGAACAAAAATTGATATTGATTACAAATGTTAAATAAGGAACGAACCCTAACTAATTAATACCAAATATTTAACCAAATTTTAAAATAAGGAACAAATTATAACTAATTAATACCAAATTAAATATATTTTTTGAAATATAAATTTTTAAAAGAAGGTTTATGCCCACTTACCCACCAAAACAAGATATAAATCCTAACTACCCCATTATGACCTACCCATTAAGATCCTACCCTAAATATTAAATAAGGAACGAATCATGACTAATTAATATCAAATTTTTAACCAAATTTTAATAGGAAATAGTTAACATACAATCTTAAGATTTTTTAAAAAAATATTTTTTAAATAATTAATATTTATAAAATTTATTACAAATGTTAAATAAGGAACGAATCATAACTAATTAATACCAAATTTTAATAGGAACAAAAATTGATATTGATTACAACTGTTAAATATGGAACGAACTCTAATTAATTAATACCAAATATTTAACCAAATTTTAAAGTAAGGAACAAATCATAACTAATTAATACCAAATTAAGTATATTTTTTGAAATATGATTTTTTAAAAGAAGGTTTATTCCCACCTACCCACTAAAACAAGATATCAATCCTAAATACCCCCATCATGACCTACCCACTAAGATCCTACCCTAAATATTAAATAAGGAACGAATCATGACTAATTAATATCAAATTTTTAACCAAATTTTAATTGGAAATAGTTAACATACAATCTTCAGATTTTTTTTAAAAATATTTTTTAAATAATTAATATTTATAAAATTTATTACAAATGTTAAATAAGGAACGAATCGTAACTAATTAATACCAAATTTTAATAGGAACAAAAATTGATATTGATTACAACTGTTAAATAAGGAACGAACTCTAATTAATTAATACCAAATATTTAACCAAATTTTAAAGTAAGGAACAAATCATAATTAATTATTACCAAATTAAATATATTTTTTGAAATATGAATTTTTAAAAGATGGTTTATACCCACCTACCCACTAAAACAAGATATAAATCCTAAATACCCCCATCATGACCTACCCAATAAGATTCTACCCTAAATATTAAATAAATAACGAATCATGACTAATTAATAACAAATTTTTAACCAAATTTTAATAGGAAATAGTTTTTTTTTAGAAAGCGTAATTATAAATAAATATATCAGTGGCCGACATTGTTCCAAGAGGGCTGCCTTCCCACCACAAAAACAGGAAAGGGAAGGCAGCACTAGACAAAAAGAGAATATACAAAACCCCACCCAAAACAGACGAAAGCCAAATTTTTAACCAAATTTTAATAGGAAATAGTTTTTTTTTCCGAAAGCAAAATGATATATTAATAAAGGATATACAACCACAAAAAGCCTCAACAAAGAAGGAGGCAGAGCTGCCCTTCCGCCTAAAAAAATAGGCCTCCAAAAAAACAAGAGAGGGACAACCACAACATCTCAGGCTAAGAAAGCGATCAAAATACAACCCCAACCAAAAGAGAACAACCTGAATATTACAAACCAGAATGGCCCACATAACAACACCTACACACAAAGAATCCGATCCTACGAAGATCTACGATCCATAATTTGCGCCGCAATCTGATTAATTGCCTCGTCATCAGGGCATTCAAAAACAACACCCACCTGCTTAGCCACAGAAACGGCATGCCTAGCTCTCGTCAAAAAAACTATATTTAATAGGAAATAGTTAACATACAATGTTAAGATTTTGTTAAAATATATTTTTTAAATAATTACTCCCTCCGTCCCAAATTATAAGCACCTTTAGAGACAAACTCGGTGTCCCAAATTATAAGACCCCTTCTAGATTTCAGGAAAAAAAATAAGTTTTTTCCTTTTTTACCCCTTGCATTCATTATATTTTAAATTACAAAACTTTAATTACCACTTCTACTAATTACTTCTTTCATATTCCCAACCGACTTTTGGTATATCTAATACTTACATTAACAATTTCTAGATTTTTTTAAATAGGGGCATATTTGGAAGATTTGTATAAAAAATAAAAAAACCGACATATTAATTAGCTTATTACATGTTTTCTTAATAGGCGTAATTGTTTGAAAAGGACCCTATAATTTGAGACGGAGGTAGTAATTCTTTAAATATACAGTTATTTTGAAATGAATATTGTTAAAAATTAAATTAAATATCAATTAATTCATTCAAACCCAAGGTCAACATATTGTTCTTTTTTAAATATTTCAAGTTAAGTATATTAATTGTTTAATTCACTTTTAAGCTTGACTTTTCAACAACATTAACTGAGAAGACATAAATGTAGAGTTATAATAACATATCACGAGAATACAATACAATTTAATGAAATAATAACATTATTCATCAATTAATGACCACTTAATAAATATAGACTTTTTTGTATAAAACTTATTTTCGTTTTTGAAAAATCAAGTTTATTGTATTAAACAACCTGTCCTTTCTGTGGCTCCGGCCAAATTTCCCAAGGATATTCAGCATTCTGAGTCTCGTTTCTCGTGTGGCGGGGGTCAGCCTTTGATGGGGGTCGGACCATCCAAGGTCCTTGATGGTGGGCTCTCTGAGGGTGTTGTCCGTGCTCGCTCGTGGAAGGAGACTCTTGTGGGAGATCTTTTTGCGGCTGCTGTGAAGGAGATGGCTTTGGTTTTGGGTGCTGTCACGGGAGACGGGGCTGATGAGAGAACTCCTGATTTGTTCCTCTTTCCTGAAATTGCGCGTTTGCAGGCCGAGGCTTCCACGGTGGTGTTTCCTGGTGTTTCTGATGGTTCTTCCGGCGAAATCTCCTTGCTCTCGGATAAGAGTGAAGAGTGTCGTGGTGAGGAGATGCTTGGTGCTCAGGAATGGTTGTTTTTGCAGTCTCCCAGAAGACGTGGTCGTCCAAAGAAACAGGTTGGTTCAGACAGCTCCAAGGGGGTAGCAGTTTCAGCAGGTAGGGCTCGTGGTTTGGGGGTCAAGAGGCCTCGAGGCCGGCCCAGGAAGGAGGTGAGGTGTCCAGTTCCTTCCTCTCCTGGTTGCTCTCCTTTGGAGGCCAGGGCGGGAGATGATAGAGACGATGGTCTCGCTTCCGCGCCTGTCGTGCCCGAGACTCCAGTGCCCCCGAGTGTGATGATGAGAGCTAGACGTGCTATTGCGGTTGGTAAATAGGTGGGTGTCGTGTTTGAGTGCCCTGACAGTGTAGCAGTTAAACATATTGCAGCTCAAATTATGGAGCGTCGGAGGGCGTAGGTTCCGATTCTTTTTGTGCAGGTGTCGTTTTTTGGGATCTCGGTTTTTGTTGGGTGTTCTCTGTCTGGTTGGGGCTGTGCTTAGGAGGCCATGCTTAGAGGTGGTGGGAGTTGTGTTTTGTTGTCTTGTTGTAGCGGCGTCGTTTCCAGGTTGAGGCGTTTCTTGGTTTGGAGTAGGTCGTAGGGCCTGTGTTTTGCGTTTTGGGTTCTTGGGTTTTTGGGAATAGGCTTTCGTATGTTTTGGGTGGGACTTTGTATATTCTCTTTTTGACTGGTGTTGCCTTCCCTTTCCTGCTTTTATGGTGGGAGGGCAGCTCTCTTGGTGCTGTATCGATCTCTGATTTATTTATATATAATTTCGCTTTCTAAAAAAAAAAAACAATCTTCTCAAGTAAGTAAACAAAACCAACCCAATTAGGATTGGTGTACAAGCATCCAAAGTGGGTCCGATCTATGACAACCCTTCTTAGCCAAATAATTTGCTATTGAGTTGCGACCTGTTTGATTACAGTTTTTAAAAATTATTTTTTGTTTTTAAAAATTGAAAAACATGTTTGGGAAAATTTATTTTTGAAAACAGTTAAAAGATGTTTTCAGTTTTTGTTTTTAGTTTTCAAATTTTATTTTTTTAAATGTTGAAAAACATTTCATTGAACAGTTTTTTTCTGTTTTAATTTTAAAAAACAGTTTTTAAAAACAGTTTCTAAAAACTATTTTTAAATACAATTTTCAAAAACTGCAATCAAACATGTTTTTATTAGTTTCACTAAAAGTATGCCCTACACCAAGACAATTCACCTGCAACATAATGTAATCTATTAAATATGAATTATTTAAAAACTTCCATGGCACTAAGAAAAATAAATTTTCATTAATTATAAGGGTCATGTTAAAAGCATTGAATTTTTTTTAAGTGAAAAGTGGGTGGGTTCGGTCTGATAACCACAAATCTACTTTTTCTATGGGTAGGTAAAAAAAATTGATATTTTAATACTAGACTATAGTTTCATTGAAGGAAAATAATAGAATCGAGTATTATAAAATGGAATCACAATAGACTGTGTTTGAATTATTTAAAGTAATATGAAGTGGAAATAAAACTTGCTATGATGCATTAACATTTTAAGAATACAAATTACAATGCTTGTTTTGTCTACAAAACAATCTTTTAAAAACCATATAATCATTAAACCGAAAAAGATATTAGTTCACGGTTTAGCGATTCAACAAAAGTTTTAAATTATAAAAGTACCATATGTTATAAGAAATCAATACTAATTAAGTTTTAAATTAATTTAAAAGTACCATATGTTATATATAGTGTGCTTAAAATTTAAATAAAATGATAAATTATAAAAGTCAGATATATAGGCCATTATAACCTATTAGGGGGGGCAAAATAGGCGGCGGGTGGATTGGGCCCAGTCCGTCATTGGCACGTCAAAAATTGAATTGAGTTGAGTTGACCCACTTTTCTTATTCAGGTTGAAAGTTTCAATTGCATCGGGTGGGTCGGTGGGTTGGCCCACCCAAAAACTATTTTAAAAACATTAAAAAATGGAAAAAATGAGTCACAAGTTTTTTTCCCTGAGGTATCCTCAGAGCGACAGCCATGAGACTAATGCTTTAAGGTTCACAAGTACAAAATGTATGAAAATAACATTAAAATAAAAATCATAGTAAAAAACATCATCATATATAACTCACAAACAATCAAACTCATACTAACCAACAAGCAAATTCTTAGGGATTGGTTACTGCTGGTGTGATACCCTGGGCTCACGAAAAAAAAATCACAACTTAAACACATTCATTCAACAATCAACATAACTCTATCAATAGTTCATTAAGTCCACCTTCCACAAAACAAAAATATCGAATAACAAAAGTTGCACAACCACATTTTTTTCTAGCTAATGTGCTTTAATTTAATACATTAACTTATCAAGCAACTAAGTTTCAATAATATTATTAATAAATTAATGTAAATACATTACCTTCACCAATCAACTAATGTACATTTTTCTAACTAATGTGTTTAATTAGATAGGTTAATGACCGTCAGGGGATTCATTCTAATCTATTTATTTTGTTATTATTTTTTTATAAGCAAATGTTAGTTGTTAATTGTTATTATTTAAATAATTAATAAATAAATAATACTTTATTTCAATTAAATGGCTGGTCCGACGAGCTAGCCAACCTCATCCGTCGTAATCCATAATGAAGTGGTCTATAAAAATAGATCTAAGTGGGTTATTGATTTTAATTTTCCAACCCAACCCACTAAAAATGTGAACCAAACGGGCTAGCTCAACTGATCTAACTCATTTAACCACTCCTATAACCTATCATTGGAATTTCATTCTCAAAACTTTTTTCCACCACCGGATTTGTATTGATTTAACTAGTCTTAAAAGTTAAGATATCAACCTTTATTTCCCGCTTATGAGTATCATCCACGAAAGATAATTATATTCGAACCAAAAACATCCAAAAGTGAGCTAACTTTTTTTTTTAAATTGATGAGATATTTGTCCGGTTCCCAATTTAATCAATCGAACCAACAAGTACTCTTCTAGTTTGGTTCTTAAAACTATGCTAAAATGACATATTTTAAGAGATTAAATAAGTTATTACTTTTCCCTTCTTTATTCTCATATCAACAAAAAAAAAATTGTTTTTAAAAAAGGAACGTTGATTTACTTACTAGAATTTTCTCTACAAAGATTGTTTTATTTAAGTGGTATATAATACAACAAAATATACAAAAGAGATTGATTGTTTGACTTCTGTGGTAAAACCTACACTAAAGGCTGGTCATAGCATATACGTAAGCCCCATTCCAAGTGGCAACAATTATTTGGCTCTTAGGTTCTATTTAAGTCTCTCACACTCATTGCAAACACACATCCTTCTAGCCACAACTTTTACCTTTCAAATCCTATATCTTAACATCACAAAAAGCCATGTCCGATACTGAGATTAACTTTCCCCCACCAGGTTTTGAGCAAGAGGTGGTGTACCTGGAGTGCAACCGCAACCATGCGGCTTCACTAAACCGTGTTTGCTATGATGGGTGCCAAGAATTTCTCGGAGGAGGTGTTGAGAACAACACTAAAGATGCAATGTTATGTGTTGTATGTGGGTGTCACCAAAATTTTCATGTGCAATATAGGGTGAGTGGAGAAAATAACCCTGAGAAGGAGACAATGCCGGTGCCGCTGAAGAAGAAGAAGAGAATGGTTTTCACAAAAGACTTGAAGAATCAGATGACAGAATTTGCTGGGAGGATAGGGTGGAAACCGAAAGGGGCTAAAAAGGAGGAAATAGATCATTTTTGCTTCGAGATTGGAATGAGTCGCAAAAAATTCACAGTGTGGCTGAACAATAATCGTCCTCGAGCAATGAAGAATAACTAAAAATTAGTGAATTAAAAAGGTAAAAGTCAACCATTGTACATCATCTACTCCAATTGGCATTCGAGTTTTTTCCTTAAGTGGTCTACATGTGTTGTGAGTGCTCAAGTGAATTTTTATCTATAAAGATCGGTTAGAGTTTCCTTTGTCCGCTTCTCATTTGGTCTGTTAGTTATCGATATGTATCTTTGATATGTTCTCTGTTCTAAAGGGTCAGGGTTTTTAGTTGTTTAGCTTGTGTACCTTGAATTTTCGAGTGGATTGTCATCATTTTTATCTTTAATTTGTTCTTTTGAAGTGTTTGAGGTTTTTAGTGGTTTATCTTGTGTACCTTGAATTTTCAAGTGGATTGTCATCTTTTTTTATGCCAACTTAAATGTGTTTGCTCCATTTCTGTTATTTATCTAAACTGAATTCATAGTATTTTTTCATTTGGCATCATTTTTGCTACCAAAAGTAGAGTTTATAAAAGTTTTTGAACCACTAATTAAGAAGAAAAAAGATCCACAAAAACTAGATTTTTATTTTTTAACATTATGAGTTAATTATATACACAGTGTTGGAGATTAAATAGCAAGAGGAACCCTCTTTTATCATATACGTTATTTATGTATTTGAGAATCAACTACAACTCGTGATAGAGTAAGCATTTGATACAATATTTCAAATCCTTAGAATAATAGTAGATATTTCATATTGAATTCTACCTTTAATGGAAGAAATTATAAAATGTCACTGTCATTCGATCTATTTGAGATTGAACTAAAGTATAATTTTTTTTAATTTAATAAAAAATAAAATAAAATTTTAAAATTACGCTTTTCTAAAGGACTAACTCAATTACATGTCCATTAACTGGTTTCTTTACATATGTAATAAAATATTGGGTTACAGTAGAAAAACAAAAGTTGACCAAAAAAAAAATTTATGGCTTAATAGCACTTTTGGTCCCTTAATTATCACGAAAGTGCACTTTTGGTCCCTATAAAAAAAATTAGTCATTTTCATCTCTAACGTTTACAAACGGTTGCACTTTTGATTTTTCATCAATTTCTATTAAAATTTTAACGGAATATTTATTTAAAATTAATTAAAAAATATAAAAATTAAAAATCAGAAACAATGTTGAATATTATTCTAAAACAATTCCTAATCCCTCATCTTCATCTTCAATGAATCATAAACAACAACAAATCCACTTTTCTTCCTCCTCTTCCTCCTTCATTCTTCCCCTTAAATCTAGAAAACTCAAAAACTTTATCTAGAATATATTAATTAGAAAGTAAAACTTAATAAATATGTTGTCGGCATAATATTAAATTATAATAATTTTTTTACTATTTGCACATAAAAAAATTACTCCAATCGTTATTATATTTAACTTCATACTCCCTCCGTCCCAAATTATAAGACCTTTAGAGACAAACTCGGTTTCCCAAATTATAAGACCCCTTCTAGATTTCAGGAAAAAAAAAAGTTTTTCCTTTTTTACCCCTTGCATTCATTATATTTCAAATTCCAAAACTTTAATTACCACTTCTACTAATTACTTCTTTCATATTCCCAACCGACTTTTGGTATATCCAATACTTACATTAACAATTTCCAGATTTTTTTAAATAAGAGCATATTTGGAAGATTTGTATAAAAAATAACAAAACCAACATTTTAATTAGCTTATTACATGTTTTCTTAATAGGCGTAATTGTCTGTAAAGGACCCTATAATTTGGGACGGAGGGAGTAATATTTATAAAATTTATTACAAATGTTAAATAAGTAACGAATCATAACTAATTAATACCAAATTTTAATAGGAAAAAAAATTGATATTGATTACAAATGTTAAATAAGGAACAAACTCTAATTAATTAATACCAAATTTTAAAGTAAGGAACAAATCATAACTAATTAATACCAAATTAAATACGTTTTTTGAAATATGAATTTTTAAAAGAATGTTTATACCCACCTACCCACTAAAACAAGATATAAATCCTAAATACCCCAATCATGACCTACCCACTAAGATCCTACCCTAAATATTAAATAAGGAATGAATCATGACTAATTAATATCAAATTTTTAACCAAATTTTAATAGGAAATAGTTAACATACAATCTTAAGATTTTTTTTAAAAATATTTTTTAAATAATTAATATTTATAAAATTTATTACAAATGTTAAATAATGAACGAATCATAACTAATTAATACCAAATTTTAATAGGCACAAAAATTGATATTGAATACAAATGTTAAATAAGGAACGAACTCTAATTAATTAATACCAAATATTTAACCAAATTTTAAAGTAAGGAACAAATCATAACTAATTAATACCAAATTAAAAATATTTTTTGAAATATAAATTTTTAAAAGAAGGTTTATACCCACCTACCCACTAAAACAAGATATAAATCCTATATACCCCCATCATGACCTACCCACTAAGATCCTACCCTAAATATTAAATAAGGAACGAATCATGACTAATTAATATCAAGTTTTAAACAAAATTTTAATAGGAAATAGTTTTTTTTTTTTTTTAGAAAGCGAAATTATATATAAATATGGAAATGGCCGGCAAAGCACCAAGAGTGCTGCCCTCCCACCATAAAAACAGGAGAGGAAAGGCAGCACTAGTCAAAAGGAGGATATACATAGCCCCACCCAAAACAAACGATAGCCAAAACACAAAAACCGAAGATCCCAAAACGCAAACCACAGGCCCTACGACCTTCACCAAACCAAGGCAAACACCTCAACCTGGAATAGACGCCGCTACAGCAAGACAACAAAACACAACTCCCACCACCCGTAAGCCCGGCCTCCTAAACACAACCCCAACCAGACAGAGACCACCCACCAAAACAACAAGATCCCAAAAAACAACACCTGCACAAAAAGAAACGAAGCCTACGCCCTCCTACGCTCCATGATTTGAGTCGCAATATGCTTAACTGCCACGCTGTCAGGGCATTCGAAAACAACACCCACCTGTTTACCAACCGCAATGGCACGTCTAGCTCTCGTTAACACACTCGGAGGTAAAGAAGTCTTAGGCGCGACAGGCGCGGAAGCGAGACCATCGTCTCTATCATCTCCCGCCCCGGCCTCCAAAATAGAGCAAAAAGGAGAGGAAGGCTCCGGACACCTAACCTCCTTCCTGGGTCGGCCTCGAGGCCTCTTGACCCCCAGACCACAAGCCCTACCTGCTGAAACTGGTACCCCCTTGGAGCTTCCTGACCCACCCTGTTTCTTTGGACGACCACGTCTTCTAGGAGACTGCAAAATCAACCCTTCCTGCGAACCAAACATCTCCTCACCACGGCACTCTTCACTCTTATCCAGGAGCAAGGATAACTCGCAGGAAGAACCATCAGATTTTTTTAACATACAATGTTAAGATTTTTTTAAAATATATTTTTTAAATAATTAATATTTATAAAATTTATTACAAATGTTAAATAAGAAACAAATCATAACTAATTAATACCAAATTTTAATAGGAACAAAAATTGATATTGATTACAAATCTTAAATAAGGAACGAATCCTAACTAATTAATACCAAATATTTAACCAAATTTCAAAGTAAGGAACAAATCATAACTAATTAATACCAAATTAAATATATTTTTTGAAATATGAATTTCTAAAAAATGTTTATACCCACCAACCCACTCTAACAATATATAAATCCTAACTACCCCCATTATGACCTATCCACTAAGATCCTACTCTATATATTAAATAAAGAACGAACATGACTAATTAATATCAAATTTTTAACCAAATTTTAACAGGAAATAGTTTTTTTTTTTTTTTTTTAGAAAGCTTAATGATTTATATATATTAAAGGGAATCAAGAACAGCCAGCCAACCTCAACAAAAGGAGAGGGGAGCCAAACAAAAGACCAAAAAGGGCAATACAAAGTCCCAAACAAAAAGCAGCTCCCTATACACAACAACAAGAGAAACCCCAAAAAAAACCAGTCCAAACCAAAACAAAAACCACCCCTCAAACCGAGCCAAAAGCGCCACAAAGATCAAAACCCCCAGAACAACATCCACACCAAAGGCCTTACTGCGAAGATCTTCTCAACCTAAAGTGATCCACAAGGTGAGCCAACGCAACCTCATCAGGATCCTCGAACACAACGCCCACCTGTTTGGCGATCGCAAGAGCACGCCTTGCCCTCGTCAGAACACCCGAAGGCAAAGCGGCATCAGAAGGCGAAGGCACCAGCAAGCGATCTGCAGCTCCATCAGCCTGAGGAGAACCCATCGCAGGCACACTGGGAAGAGCAGAAGAACTATGACTGCTAGGATCTGGCAGCCTAGACGTCACCTTCTTGGGCCGACCCCGAGCCCGCTTCACACCAAGCCCGCACGACCCACCCAGTTTCTTTGGGCGCCCCCTACTTCTTAGCCTCTGAAAACCCAGCTCGCCGTCAACAACGCCCTCCCCTGACTCCACATCGCCACCAAACCCAAGAGAAAAGGAGCAATGAAGGGGAGAAGACACACCGGGCACACCTACCGGGGCCACAGGAACCAGTGACCCGGAGGAGCCAGCCGACCAGAACCCAACTTCAGGAAATAGTACTTCCACAGGAATCCTATCGCCGGAGCAACGACCCTTATCGACGCCTAGAACCGACGAAACCTCAATAGAAGCAGCATCAAAGAAATTACCTTTGAGCGCTTCCGCCCAGGAATTCAAACCAACAACGCGACCCGCCTCCACACGCCCGCGGGAGCAAGACGGATCAACCAGCTCACCACGCGAACCAGAAACGCGGGGGGCCCTGACCAAAGCGTCGCCCATGACACGCTTGGCGGACCAAGCCGGAGCCACCGACAACTTCGCACCACCCACCTTCAGACCATCAAGAACGCGAATAGCAGACACCGCGTTCTTACCCGAGTAAAACCGAACAAAGCCAAAACGAAAACGCCTTCCGTACCTCCTATAACGTTGGATGAACACATTCGAGATCCGTCCAAAAAGGGAGAATAAATTGCGGATATGGTGGTACCCGACCTCTTCCTCGATGCCGTCGACGAACAAGGTAACACAGCAGCGGCGAGGAACGCCGCCGAGGGAACCCCTAAGATCCTCTGACCCAGAGCCCGCAGCTAGATAAGAGGCCCGCCCCTTAACCCCGTCTCCTGGTTCTTCATCAGCACCCTCCACCCCTTCCAAACACGAAGAACCCCCATCACCAGCCCTAGTTCCCACCGCCGAAAGGGAGAAGGAAGACATAGCAGATCTCACACCAGCAGAAGGGGTCTTCAGATGCTTCCCCAATGTGAACCTTAACTCAAACAGCAGCGGAAACAGAGCAGAACGAGGGGAGCAGGATCCAAGAGAAGAGAAAATGGGTTGAATCAGGGGCGATAAGAAGACTGACCTTGCGAAACAGAGTAACCAACACGAAACAGAGAAGACACGAAGCCTTTGAGCCAAGTCGCGAAAAGAAAAGCCCGAGAACGAGAACGGTGAGAAGGAGTCGAAGCAGGAGAAGCAAGGATTAGGAATAGGCGGTCGCCTCTGCACTCCCTACCGCCCAGAGCGGCGGCCGCCACCGCGAAGGGGCAACAGCAGCTCAAACCCTAGCAGACAACTCAAACCCTAGCAGACAATATATCACAATGAAGCATGAAGTTTTTGGAGTATGAAGAAAGTAAAAGCAAAGATTTGGTCCAATTTTCCTAATGATAGGTTGAATGTTAGTTAACATACAATCTTAAGATTTTTTTTAAAAATATTTTTTAAATAATTAATATTTATAAAATTTATTACAAATGTCAAATAAGGAACGAATCATAACTAATTAATACCAAATTTTAATAGGAACAAAAATTGATATTGATTACAAATGTTAAATAAGGAATGAACTCTAACTAATTAATACCAAATATTTAACCAAATTTTAAAGTAAGGAACAAATCATAACTAGTTAATACCAAATTAAATATATTTTTTGAAATATGAATTTTTAAAAGAAGGTTTATACCCACCTACCCACTAAAATAAGATATAAATCCTAAATACCCCAATCATGACCTACCCACTAAGATCCTACCCTAAATATTAAATAAGGAACGAATCATGACTAATTAATATCAAATATTTAACCAAATTTTCATAAGAAATAGTTAACGTACAATGTTAAGATTTTTTTAAAATATATTTTTAAAATAATTAATATTTATAAAATTTATTACAAATGTTAAATAAGGACCGAATCATAACTAATTAATACCAAAGTTTAAAAGGAACAAAAATTGATATTGATTACAAATGTTAAGTAAGGAACGAACTCAAATTAATTAATACCAAATATTTAACCAAATTTCAAAGTAAGGAACAAATCGTAACTAATTAATACCAAGGGTTTTGTTCTGTTTTTTTTCTCCTATGCCCTCTTGCGGTGGCGGCCGCCGTTCTTGGCGGTTGTGAGACGGTGGTGTCTGCCAACTCCATCACCCCTCTTTTCCTTCATAGACTCCTTCTCACCTCTCTTGCTCCGCTCGGCTTTCTCTTTCGCACCTTGGCTCCCAGGTTTCCTGGTATCTCTGTTTCGATTTGCCGTCTCTGTTTCGCAAGTCCAGTGCTCAAGTTTGCTCCTGCATCAATCCATTTTCTCTTCTATCGGACCTTGCTCCCTTCGTTCTACTCTGTTATTTTCTCGATCCCCTGCTGTACGAGTTTAGGCTCCATATGGGTGAGCATTCGAAGACTCCTATTGCTGGTGTGAGCTCTGCTAAGGCTTCCTACTCCCTTGCGGCGGTGGGTTCTAGGGATGGTGATGGAGGTTCTTCAAGCTTGGAAGGGGAGGAGGGTTCTGAAGAAGAACCAGGGGACGCGGTTAAGGGGTGGGCCTCTTCTACTCTTTCAGGCCCTCGGCCAGCGGTTCTTAGGGGCTCCCTGGGCGGCAGCCCTCGCCACTGCTGTGTTACCCTGTTCGTCGACGGCATTGAGGATGAGGTTGGGTACCACCACATTCGCGGTTTGTTCTCACTCTTTGGTCGGATCTCGAATGTGTTCATCCAACGTTGCAAGAGGTCGGGGAGACGTTTTCGTTTTGGCTTCGTCCGGTTTTTCTCGAGTAAGAATGCTGTGTCTGCTATTCGTGTTCTTGATGGTCTGAAGGTGGGTGGTGCGAAGTTGTCGGTGGCTCCGGCTTGGTCCCCCAAGCGTGTTATGGATGACGCTTTAGAGAGGGCCCCCCACGTTTCTGGTTCGCGTATTGAGTTGGTTGATCGGTCTAACTTCCGCGGGCGTGTGGAGGCGGATCGCACTGGTGGTCTGAATTCCTGGGCGGAAGCTCTCGAAGGTAATTTCTTTGATGCTGCTTCTCTTGAGGTTTTGTTGGTTCTGGGCGCAGATAAGGGTCGATGTTTCGGCGATAGGATTCCCGTGGAATTCCTATTTCCTGAAGTTGGGTCCGGGTTGGCTGGCTCCTCCGGATTGGCTCCTCTGGCTCCGGAAGTTGCGGCTGGCGTGACCTCTCCCCTTCCTTGTTCCTTTTCTCTTGGGTTTGGTGGCGATGGTGAGTCAGGGGAGGTCGTTGTTGGGGGCGGGCTGGGTGTACAGCTGCAAAGAAGAAGGGGGCGTCCAAAGAAATTGGGTGGGTTATGCGGACTTGGTACGAAGCGCGCTCGGGGACGGCCCAAGAAGGCGACGTCTAGTCTTCCAAGTCGAAGAATTCTTTTTTCTTCTGCTCCTACCAGTGTGCCTGCGATGAGTTCTTCTCAGGCTGATGGAGCCGCTAAGCGTTTGTTGACGCCTTCGCCGATTTGTGTCGCGTTGCCGTCGGGTGTTCTGACGAGGGCAAGGCATGCTCTTGCGATCGCCAAACAGGTGGGCGTTGTTTTCGAGGATCCTGACGAGGTTGCGGTGTCTCACCTTGTGGATCACTTTAGGTCGAGGAGGTCTTCGCAGTGAGGCCTTTTGTGTTGGTGTTGTTTTGGGGGTTTTCGTCTTTTTTGCGCTTTTTGGCTCGGCTTGAGGGGTGGTTTTCGGTTTTGTTTTGGGCTGGTTTTTTGGGTTTCTCGTGTGGTTGTGTATAGGGAGCTGCTTTTTGTTTGGGACTTTGTAATGCCCTTGCTGGTCTGTTTTTTTTTTGGCTCCCCCTCTCCCTTTGTTGAGGCTGGTTGGCAGTCATCGTTCATCTTTTATATATATAAATTTTTAAGCTTTCTAAAAAAAAACTAATTAATACCAAATTAAATATATTTTTTGAAATATGAATTTTTAAAAAATGTTTATACCCACCAACCCACTCTAACAAGATATAAATCCTAACTACCCCATTATGACCTACCCATTAAGTTCCTACCCTAAATATTAAATAAAGAACGAATCATGACTAATTAATATCAAATATTTAACCAAATTTTAATAGGAAATAGTTAACATACAATCTTCAGATTTTTTTTAAAAATATTTTTTAAATAATTAATATTTATAAAATTTATTACAAATTTTAAATAAGGAACGAACTCTAATTAATTAATACCAAATATTTAACAAAATTTTAAAGTAAGGAAAAAATCATAACTAATTAATACCAAATTAAAAATATTTTTTAAAATATGAATTTTTAAAAGAAGGTTTATACCCACCTACCCACCAAAGCAAGATATAAATCCTAAATACCCCCATCATGACCTACCCACTAAGATCCTACCCTAAATATTAAATAAGGAACGAATCATGACTAATTATTATCAAGTTTTAAACAAAATTTTAATAGGAAATAGTTAACATACAATGTTAATATTTTTTTAAAATATATTTTTTAAATAATTAATATTTATAAAGTTTATTACAAATGTTAAATAAGGACCGAATCATAACTAATTAATACCAAAGTTTAAAAGGAACAAAAATTGATATTGATTACAAATGTTAAGTAAGGAACGAACTCTAATTAATTAATACCAATTATTTAACCAAATTTCAAAATAAGGAGCAAATCGTAACTAATTAATACCAAATTAAATATATTTTTTGAAATATGAATTTTTAAAAAATGTTTATACCCACCAACCCACTCTAACAAGATATAAATTCTAACTACCCCATTATGACCTACCCATTAAGATCTTACCCTAAATATTAAATAAAGAACGAATCATGACTAATTAATATCAAATTTTTAACCAAATTTTAATAGGAAATAGTTAACATACAATCTTCAGATTTTTTTTTCAAAATATATTTTAAATAATTAATATTTATAAAATTTATTACAAATGTTAAATAAGGAACGAATCATAACTAATTAATACCAAATTTTAATAGACACAAAAATTGATATTGAATACAAATGTTAAATAAGCAACGAACTCTAATTGATTAATACCAAATATTTAACCAAATTTTAAAGTAAGGAACAAATCATAATTAATTAATACCAAATTAAAAATATTTTTTAAAATATGAATTTTTAGATGAAGGTTTATACCCACCTACCCACTAAAACAAGATATAAATCCTAAATACCCCCATCATGACCTACCCACTAAGATCCTACCCTAAATATTAAATAAGGAACGAATCATGACTAATTATTATCAAGTTTTAAACAAAATTTTAATAGGAAATAGTTAACATACAATGTTAAGATTTTTTTAAAATATATTTTTTAAATAATTAATATTTATAAAATTTATTACAAATGTTAAATAAGGACCGAATCATAACTAATTAATACCAAAGTTTAAAAGGAACTAAAATTGATATTGATTACAAATGTTAAGTAAGGAACGAACTCAAATTAATTAATACCAAATATTTAACCAAATTTCAAAGTAAGGAACAAATCATAACTAATTAATACCAAATTAAATATATTTTTTGAAATATGAATTTTTAAAAAATGTTTATACCCACCAACCCACTCTAACAAGATATAAATCCTAACTACCCCATTATGACCTACCCATTAAGATCCTACCCTAAATATTAAATAAAGAACGAATCATTACTAATTAACATCAAATTTTAACCAAATTTTAATAGGAAATAGTTAACATACAATCTTCAGATTTTTTTTAAAAATATTTTTTAAATAATTAATATTTATAAAATTTATTACAAATGTTAAATAAGGAACGAATCATAACTAATTAATACAAAATTTTAATAGGCACAAAAATTGATATTGAATACAAATGTTAAATAAGGAACGAACTCTAATTAATTAATACCAAATATTTAACCAAATTTTAAAGTAAGGAACAAATCATAACTAATTAATACCAAACTAAAAATATTTTTTAAAATATGAATTTTTAAAAGAAGGTTTATACCCACCTACCCACTAAAACAAGATATAAATCCTAACTACCCCCATTATGACCTACCCACTAAGATCCTACTCTAAATATTAAATAAAGAATCATGACTAATTAATAACAAATTTTTAACCAATTTTTAACAGGGAATAGTTAACATACAATGTTAAGATTTTTTTAAATAATAAATATTTATAAAATTTATTACAAATTTTAATAAGGAACGAATCATTACTAATTAATACCAAATTTTAATATGAACAAAAATTGATATTGATTACAAATGTTAAATAAGGAACGAACTCTAATTAATTAATACCAAATATTTAACCAAATTTCTAAGTAAGGATCAAATAAGAACTAATTAATACCAAATTAAAAATATTTTTTCAAATATGAATTTTAAAAAAAGGTTTATACCCACCTACCCACTCTAACAAGATATAAATCCTAACTACCCCATTATGACCTACCCACTAAGATCCTACCCTAAATATTAAATAAAGAACGAATCATGACTAATTAATATCAAATTTTTAACCAAATTTTAACAGGAAATAGTTAACATACAATCTTAAGATTTTTTTAAAAAATATTTTTTAAATAATTAATATTTATAAAATTTATTACAAATGTCAAATAAGGAACGAATCATAACTAATTAATACCAAATTTTAATAGGAACAAAAATTGATATTAATTACAAATGTTAAATAAGGAACGAACTCTAACTAATTAATACCAAATATTTAACAAAATTTTAAAGTAAGGAACAAATCATAACTAATTAATACCAAATTAAATATATTTTTTTGAAATATGAATTTTTAAAAGAAGGTTTATACCCACCTACCCACTAAAACAAGATATAAATCCTAAATACCCCCATCATGACCTATTCACTAAGATCCTACCCTAAATATTAAATAAGGAACGAATCATGACTAATTAATATCAAATTTTTAACCAAATTTTAATAGTAAATAGTTAACATACAATCTTAAGATTTTTTTAAGATATATTTTTTAAATAATTAATATTTATAAAATTTATTACAAATGTTAAATAAGGAACGAACCATAACTAATTAATACCAAATTTTAATAGGAACAAAAATTGATATTGATTTCAACTGTTTAATATGGAACGAACTCTAATTAATTAATACCAAATATTTAACAAAATTTTAAAGTAAGGAACAAATCATAACTAATTAATACCAAATTAAATATATTTTTTGAAATATGAATTTTTAAAAGAAGGTTTATACCCACCTACCCACTAAAACAAGATATAAATCCTAAATACCCCCATCATGACCTATTCACTAAGATCCTACCCTAAATATTAAATAAGGAACGAATCATGACTAATTAATATCAAATTTTTAACCAAATTTTAATAGGAAATAGTTAACATACAATCTTAAGATTTTTTTAAGATATATTTTTTAAATAATTAATATTTATAAAATTTATTACAAATGTTAAATAAGGAACGAACCTTTACTAATTAATACCAAATTTTAAAAGGAACAAAAATTGATATTGATTACATATGTTAAGTAAGGAACGAACTCTTATTAATTAATACCAAATATTTAACAAAATTTCATAGTAAGGAACAAATCATAACTAATTTTTTTTTTGTTACAAAATCATAACTAATTTATACCAAATTAAATATATTTTTTGAAATATGAATTTTTATAAAATGTTTATACCCACCAACCCATTCTAACAAGATATAAATCCTAACTACCCCCATTATGACCTGCCCACTAAGATCCTACTCTAAATATTAAATAAAGAACGAATCATGACTAATTAATAACAAATTTTTAACCAAATTTTAACAGCGAATAGTTAACATACAATGTTAAGATTTTTTTAAATAATAAATATTTATAAAATTTATCACAAATTTTAATAAGGAACGAATCATTACTAATTAATACCAAATTTTAATAGGAACAAAAATTGATATTGATTACAAATGTTAAATAAGGAACGAACTCTAATTAATTAATACCAAATATTTAACCAAATTTCTAAGTAAGGATCAAATAAGAACTAATTAATACCAAATTAAATATATTTTTTCAAATATGAATTTTTAACAAAGGTTTTGTTAGATCAAATAATTAAATGAATTATGTTTTGATAATTAACAATTTCTTTTCGATAACGTTAAAGATAAAAATCCCTAACATAGTGAAAATTATCATGTACAGGAATGACTATCTCTGAAAGGAATGAATAAACATCATTGCCTTATCAAGACAATCAGTTCGCCAGAAGAGGTCGTCCGGTCAACCCAACGGAAGCAATATCAAAAACGTATGTAGAAGAAGCATTCTCGTACAAGACCGTCCAGTGAATCAAGAGAGATAAATCAATTAGCATCAAATTACCAGCGACTTCTCTCATGGCCACTTGATGACCACCTGAGTCTACAAAAAGCAACTGGGGAAGACCTTATCATGAAAGAGCATGACAATCTTAAAGAAACTCATCCTGCTTTAAAGGATCCCTAGCATCGTATAAAGGAGTGTGGATCAACTTCCTCAGATGGAGATGGAAATCTTCAGCAAAGAACAAATAAAAAGAAGGGACTCATGTCTCTAGGACAAGAATGTTCTTACTCTTAAAGGAAAACTAACTGAGAAATTTCGTCTGGCAAAATAAGCAACTAAATGACGAAATTTCAAGCATTCAATGGAGACTGCGTCTATCAAAGTCAAATGAAAGAATCCGTCCACCTAAGTACGAATTGCACCAAAGATCAGTGAGTTCGTCCTTCGAGGATATCGAGTTAACGGACAGCATTAAAGAAATTATTCTTTTGAATAATTACCTCTCTCCTCTTCGGCACAACTATCAAAACCTGGCAATCACAGAAAGAGAGATGGGACACAATTAAATACAATACATCTTGGTCCCACTGCATCTCTGATGTCCCTAAAATCAAGCTGACATCGCGGAATCAACGGCAAGAATCTCTGCACATCGTACACTCTCAACGGTCGAAAACTCAAAATCCTGACCAAGGCATGTGATGAGTATTAGCTGTCTAGCACTGGGGTAAAAGAGTCAAAGCAGTCCTCACCGCTGAACTTTTACACGTTATATACGAAGAAACCAGCTCAAGGCTACTCGCTCAAGATGAAACCAGACGATATCAACCCAGATGTACTGATGATTTCCAGATCATATCTCATGCTTGCAGAAAAACCTCTGATCGTGACTTACGCCTGCTGAGCGATGCAGAACTAGCCGTTATATGCTTCTCAGAGAGGAAGAAGCACTGCGGGCAGGTTTTCTCTCCTTTTGTGGAGAATGAACAAAGATCTTCAACTGAAGATATATATAGAGAGCCTTGCTCCAGTAGCAACTTGGCGACTAGAACTACATTGTACTCATCTCAATCTAGTTCGTCCAAATACCAAGGCAACCTTGGTCTCAACTCAGGAAATATCAAGTCATATCTCAACCTGAGTTGAGTTGCTTATGTGTGTGGAAACCTTATAAAGTTTAACTCTCATCATAACTCCACACACATAACTTAGAACAAGAGATCAACTTGCTGATGATCTCTCTGTTCTATAAGCTTCATTTCTTCTACCCACTCTTATAAAGAAGAGATTATTGTAGAAAAGAAAATCCTGAAAAAGGTGATAGGAGAAGTCCTAATAATACTTGTAAGGAGGAGTCCTAATAATACTTGTAAGGAGGAGTCCTAAGAATACTTGATAGGAGAAGTCCTTAGAACACTTGTTGAGAGAAGTCCCTGATAATACTTGTACTATTCAGTTGAAATAGTGGAAATCTTGGTGAAGCCAAGGACTGGATGTAACCCTGTCGATTATGGGGGGTGAACCAGGATAAAAACTATGTGTTCTTTACCTTCACGCTTTACTGCTTCTTCGTGGGATCACTGCTTATATTCTCTTGATTAAAATCATGTCAAAAGACAAATATTCAACTTCCAGTAACTGTCAAATGTTTTATACTGTCCTACTTATCATGTAGAATATCACAATGAAAATAAATAAACCTTACTATATAATTATGAACGGATTTAGTTTTGGATAATAAATTGGGTCACACAATTCAAACCCCCCCTTTCTTGTGTGTTCCTTGAACTCTCAGGTTTATACCCACCAACCCACTCTAACAAGATAGAAATCCTAACTACCCCATTATGACATACCCACTAAGATCCTACCCTAAATATTAAATAAGGAACGAATCATGACTAATTAATATCAAATTTTTAACCAAATTTTAATAGGAAATAGTTAACATACAATGTTAATATTTTTTTAAAATATATTTTTTAAATATTTAATATTTATAAAATTTATTACAAATGTTAATTAAGGAACATATCATAACTAATTAATACAAAATTTTAAAAGTAACAAAAATTGATATTGATTACAAATGTTAAGTAAGGAACGAACTCAAATTAATTAATACCAAATATTTAACCAAATTTCAAAGTAAGGAACAAATCATAACTAATTAATACCAAATTAAATATATTATTTGAAATATGAATTTTTAAAAAATGTTTATACCCACCAACCCACTCTAGCAAGATATAAATACTAACTACCCCATTATGACCTACCCATTAAGATCCTACCCTAAATATTAAATAAAGAACGAATCATGACTAATTAATATCAAATTTTTAACCAAATTTTAATAGGAAATAGTTAACATACAATCTTCAGATTTTTTTTAAAAATATATTTTAAATAATTAATATTTATAAAATTTATTACAAATGTTAAATAAGGAACGAACTCTAATTAATTAATACCAAATATTTAACCAAATTTCAAAGTAAGGAACAAATCATAACTAATTAATACCAAATTAAATATATTATTTGAAATATGAATTTTTAAAAAATGTTTATACCCACCAACCCACTCTAACAAGATATAAATCCTAACTACCCCATCATGACCTACCCACTAAGATCCTACCCTAAATATTAAATAAGGAACGAATCATGACTAATTAATATAAAATTTTTAACCAAATTTTAATAGGAAATAGTTAACATACAATCTTAAGACTTTTTTAAAAAATATTTTTTAAATAATTAATATTTATAAAATTTATTACAAATGTCAAATAAGGAACGAATCATAACTAATTAATACCAAATTATAATAGGAACAAAAAATTGATATTAATTACAAATGTTAAATAAGGAACAAACTCTAACTAATTAATACCAAATATTTAACAAACTTTTAAAGTAAGGAACAAATCATAACTAATTAATACCAAATTAAATATATTTTTTGAAATATGAATTTTTAAAAGAAGGTTTATACCCACCTACCCACTAAAACAAGATATAAATCCTAAATACCCCCATTATGACTTACCCACTAAGATCCTACCCTAAATATTAAATAAGGGACGAATCATGACTAATTAATAACAAATTTTTAACCAAATTTTAATAGGAAATAGTTAACATACAATCTTAAGACTTTTTTAAAATATATTTTTTAAATAATAAATATTTATAATATTTATTACAAATGTTAAATAAGGAACGAATCATTACTAATTAATACCAAATTTTAAAAGGAACAAAAATTGATATTGGTTAAAAATGTTAAGTAAGGAACGAACTCTTATTAATTAATACCAAATATTTTACAAAATTTCAAAGTAAGGAACAAATCATAACTATTTTTTTTTTGTTACAAAATCATAACTAATTAATACCAAATTAAATATATTTTTTGAAATATGAATTTTTATAAAATGTTTATACCCACCAACCCATTCTAACATTAACAAGATATAAATCCTAACTACCCCAATTATGACCTACCCACTAAGATCCTACTCTAAATATTAAATAAAGAACGAATCATGACTAATTAATAACAAATTTTTAACCAAATTTTAACAGGGAATAGTTAACATACAATTTTATGATTTTTTAATTTTTTTTTAAATAATTATTATTTATAAAATTTATTACAAATGTCAAATAAGGAACGAATCATAACTAATTAATACCAAATTTTAATAGGAATGAAAATTGATATTGAATTCAAATGTTAAATAAGGAACGAACTCTAATTAATTAATATCAAATATTTAACCAAATTTTAAAGTAAGGAACAAATCATAACTAATTAATACCAAATTAAAAATATTTTTTGAAATATGAATTTTTAAAAGAAGGTTTATACCCAGCTACCCACTCAAACAAGATATAAATCCTAACTACCCCCATTATGACCTACACACTAAGATCCTACTCTAAATATTAAATAAAGAACGAATCATGACTAAATAATATCAAATTTTTAACCAAATTTTAACAGGAAATAGTTAACATACAATCTTAAGATTTTTTAAAAAATAATTTTTAAATAATTAATATTTATAAAATTTATTACAAATGTCAAATAAGGAATGAATCATAACTAATTAATACCAAATTTTAATAGGAACAAAAATTGATATTGATTACAAATGTTAAATAAGGAACGAACTCTAACTAATTAATACCAAATATTTAACCAAATTTTAAAGTAAGGAACAAATCATAACTAATTAATACCAACTTAAATATATTTTTTGAAATATGAATTTTTAAAAGATGGTTTATACCCACCTACCCACTAAAACAAGATATAAATCCTAAATAAACCCATCATGACCTACCCACTAAGATCCTACCCTAAATATTAAATAAGGAACGAATCATGACTAATTAATATCAAATTTTTAACCAAATTTTAATAGGAAATAGTTAACATACAATGTTAAGATTTTTTTTAAAATATATTTTTAAATAATTAATATTTATAAAATTTATTACAAATGTTAATTAAGGAACAAATCATAACTAATTAATACCAAATTTTAAAAGTAACAAAAATTGATATTGATTACAAATGTTAAGTAAGGAACGAACTCAAATTAATTAATACCAAATATTTAACCAAATTTCAAAGTAAGGAACAAATCATAACTAATTAATACCAAATTAAATATATTATTTGAAATATGAATTTTTAAAAAATGTTTATACCCACCAACCCACTCTAACAAGATATAAATCCTAACTACCCCCATTATGATCTACCCACTAAGATCCTACTCTAAATATTAAATAAAGAACGAATCATGACTAATTAATATCAAATTTTTAACCAAATTTTAATAGGAAATAGTTAACATACAATATTAAGATTTTTTTAGATTCTTTTTTTAAATAATTAGTATTTATAAAATTTATTACAAATGTCAAATAATGAACGAATCGTAAATAATTAATACCAAATATTAATAAAAACAAAAATTGATATTGAATACAAATGTTAAATAAGGAACGAACTCTAGTTAATTAATACCCAATATTTAACCAAATTTTAAAGTAAGGAACAAATCATAACTAATTAATACGAAATTAAATATATTTTTTGAAATATGAATAGTTAAAAGAAGGTTTATACCCACCTACCCACTAAAACAAGATATAAATCCAAAATACCCCCATCATGACCTACCCACTAAGATCCTACCCTAAATATTAAATAAGGAATGAATCATGACTAATTAATATCAAATTTTTAACCAAATTTTAATAGGAAATAGTTAACATACTATATTAGGATTTTTTTAAAAAATATATTTTAAATAATTAATATTTATAAAATTTATTACAAATGTTAAATAAGGAACGAATCATAACTAATTAATACCAAATTTTAAAAGGAACAAAAGTTGATATTGATTACAAGTGTTAAGTAAGGAACAAACTCTAATTCAGTAATACCAAATATTTAACCAAATTTCAAAGTAAGTAACAAATCATAACTAATTAATACCAAATTAAATATATTTTTTGAAATATGAATTTTTAAAAAATGTTTATACCCACCAACCCTCTCTAACAAGATATAAATCCTAACCTAACTACCCCCATTATGACCAACCCACTAAGATCCTACTCTAAATATTACATAAAGAACGAATCATGACTAATTAATATCAAATTTTTAACCAAATTTTAACAGGAAATAGTTAACATACAATCTTAAGATTTTTTTAAAAAATATTTTTTAAATAATTAATATTTATAAAATTTATTACAAATGTCAAATAAGGAAGGAATCATAACTAATTAATACCAAATTTTAATAGGAACAAAAATTGATATTGATTACAAATGTTAAATAAGGAACGAACTCTAACCAATTAATACCAAATATTTAACCAAATTTTAAAGTAATGAACAAATCATAACTAATTAATACAAAATTAAATATATTTTTTGAAATATGAATTTTTAAAAGAAGGTTTATACCCACCTACCCACTAAAACAAGATATAAATCCTAAATACCCCCATCATGACCTACCCGCTAAGATCCTACCCTAAATATTAAATAAGGAACGAATCATGACTAATTAATATCTTTTGGACTTTAGAGACTAGCAATTATATTTATAATAAATCTCACATATTCTAATCTCTGCTAGGGTTTTGCTCTTCTTCCCTTTACCTGGTGCGACGGCGGCCCTGGCGGCGGCGGTCCTGCCGCTTCCTGGGAGGCGCCAGTCCTGTCTTGCTTCCTCCTTACCTCTGATTCTCATCGCGCAACCTTCTGTCACTTTGGCTCTGCTTCTCCTCGCGCGATCTTCGCAGTTCGTCTTCGCGCCGGACCTCGCATTTCGTCATCGCGCGATCTTCCCCAGGTTTCCTCTCGCAGCTTCTTCCCTGGTGCGGCGGCGGTTCTGCTGTTGGCCTCTGGGTTTCCTTTGCGGTTTGCTTCTGGTTCTTCTCGCGACCTCTCTTCGCGCGTCTTCCCCCTGGATCGTCCGGTTTGCTATTCTTGTTTCATCTAGCTTTGATCCCATTGGTGTTTCGCGCTGCGTCGCTTCTCTGCTTCGTGATTTTGTTATCTGATCTGTTCCAAGGGCCTTTGGGTGTGTCGGTTATGGACCTTCCCTGTTCTGGGCATATCCCTCCTTCCCAGCCAGGTTCGGCATCGGCGAGTGGCGGCCTTGGGCAGAGACTGGCTGTTGTAGGAGGCGAGGTGGCAAAGAGTGTGCCGGCGAGTCTAGAGGGTTTCGTGGCTGAGGGGGGCTTCTTCCATCAGCCTCGCGTCGCCCCTCGTCGCTGTGTTTCGACCCTCTTCATCGATGGTATTGAAGAGTCTATAGGCTATCACCATATTCGCGGGCTGTTCTCTCTTTTTGGTCGGGTTCTGAATGTCTTTATTCAACGGAATCGCAAAGCTGGGCGTCGCTTTCGCTTCAGTTTCGTCCGTTTTCTGTCCAAGCGCCAGGCTTCCTCTGCTACAACCGCTTTGGATGGTCTCAAGGTGGGCGGGGCTGTCCTTTCAGTGGCTCCGGCTAAGTTTCCCAAGGATATTCTGCGCTCTGAGTATCGTTTCTCGTGTGGCGTGGGGCTGCCTTCGATGGGGGTCCGTGCTCGCTCGTGGAAGGAGGCTGTTTGGGGAGATCTTCTTGCGGCGGCCAGAAAGGAGGAAGCTTTGGTTCTGGGTGCTTTCAAGGATGACGGGGCTGTCGAGAGAACTCCCGATGTGTTCCTCTTTCCTGAAATTGGTTGTTTGCAGGTTGAGGCTTCCACGGTGGTGTTTCCCAGTGTTTCTGATGGCCCTTCCAGCGACATCTCCTTGCTCGCGGACAAGAGTGAAGAGTGTCGTGGTGAGGAGTTGCCTGGTTCTCAGGAAGGGTTGATTTTGCAGTCTCCTAGAAGACGTGGTCGGCCAAAGAAACAGGGTGGTTCTGGCAGCTCCAAGGGGGAACCAGTTTCTGCAGGTAGGGCTCGCGGGCTGGGGGTCAAGAGGCCTCGTGGCCGGCCCAGGAAGGAGGCGAGGCGTCTGGAGCCTTCCTCTCCTGTTTGCTCTTTTTTGGAGGCCGGGGCAGGAGAGCATAGAATCGTTGGTCTCGTTTCCGCGTCTGCCGCGCCTGAGACTCCAGTGCCTCCGAGTGTGATGACGAGAGCTAGACGTGCCATTGAGGTTGGCAAACAGGTGGGTGTTGTTTTCGAGTGCCCTGACAGCGTGGCAGTTAAGCATATTGCGGCTCAAATTATGGAGCGTAGGAGGTTGTAGGCTTCGATTGGGATCTTGTTGTGTGGGTGGGTGGTCTCTGTCTGGTTGGGGTTGTGATTAGGAGGCCGGGCTTTGCGCTTTTGTTTTCTAGGTTAGGAGTAGATCGAAGGGCCTGCGTTGTGCGGTTTGTGACCTTGGGTTTTTGTGCTTTGGCCTTCGTCTGTTTTGGGTGGGGTTTGTATATCTTCTTTTTGTCTGGTGCTGCCTTTCCTTTCCTGTTTTTGTGGTGGGAGGACAGCACTATTGGTGTTTTGTAGGCCTATGATAATTTATATATAATTTCGCTTTCTAAAAAAAATTAATATCAAATTTTTAACCAAATTTTAATAGGAAATAGTTAACATACAATCTTAAGATTTTCTTAAAATATATTTTTTAAATAATTAATATTTATAAAATTTATTACAAATGTTAAATAAGGAATGAATCATAACTAATTAATACCAAATTTTAAAAAGAACAAAAATAGATATTGATTACAAATGTTAAGTAAGGAAAGAACTCTAATTAATTAATACCAAATATTTAACCAAATTTCAAAGTAAGGAACAAATCATAACTAACTAATACCAAATTAAATATATTTTTTGAAATATGAATTTTTAAAAAATGTTTATACCCACAAACCCACTCTAACAAGATATAAATCCTAACTACCCCCATTATGACCTACCCACTAAGATCCTACTCTAAATATTAAATAAAGAACGAATCATTACTAATCAATATCAAATTTTTAACCAAATTTTAACAGGAAATAGTTAACATACAATCTTAAGATTTTTTTAAAAAATATTTTTTAAATAATTAATATTTATAAAATTTATTACAAATGTCAAATAAGGAACGAATCATAACTAATTAATACCAAATTATAATAGGAACAAAAATTGATATTGATTACAAATATTAAATAAGGAACGAACTCTAATTAATTAATACCAAATATTTAACCAAATTTCAAAGTAAGGAACAAATCATAACTAATTAATACCAAATTAAATATATTTTTTGAAATATGAACTTTTAAAAAATGTTTATACCCACCAACCCACTCTAACAAGATATAAATCCTAACCTAACTACCCCCATTATGACCTACCTACTAAGATCCTACTCTAAATATTAAATAAAGAACGAATCATGACTAATTAATATCAAATTTTTAACCAAATTTTAACAGGAAATAGTTAACATACAATCTTAAGATTTTTTTTAAAAATATTTTTTAAATAATTAATATTTATAATATTTATTACAAATGTCAAATAAGGATCGAATCATAACTAATTAATACCAAATTTTAATAGGAACAAAAATTGATATTGATTACAAATGTTAAATAAGGAACGAACTCTAACTAATTAATACCAAATATTTAACCAAATTTTAAAGTAATGAACAAATCATAACTAATTAATAACAAATGAAAAATATTTTTTGAAATATGAATTTTTAAAAGAAGGTTTATGCCCACCTACCCACTAAAACAAGATATATATCCTAAATACCCCCATCATGACCTACCCACTAAGATCCTACCCTAAATATTAAATAAGGAACGAATCATGACTAATTAATATCAAATTTTTAACCAAATTTTAATAGGAAATAGTTAACATACAATGTTAAGATTTTTTTAAAATATATTTTTTAAATAATTAATATTTATAAAATTTATTACAAATGTTAAATAAGGAACGAATCATAACTAATTAATACCAAATTTTAAAAGGAACTAAAATAGATATTGATTACAAATTTTAAGTAAGGAAAGAACTCTAATTAATTAATACCAAATATTTAACCAAATTTCAAAGTAAGGAACAAATCATAACTAATTAATACCAAATTAAATATATTTTTTGAAATATGAATTTTTAAAAGAAGGTTTATACCCACCTACCCACTAAAACAAGATATAAATCCTAACTACCCCATTATGACCTATCCACTAAGATCCTACCCTAAATATTAAATAAGGAACGAATCATGACTAATTAATATAAAATTTTTAACCAAATTTTAATAGGAAATAGTTAACATACAATGTTAAGATTTTTTTTTTTTTTTTTGGAAACTGAATCACTTTATTCATAATGAACCCACAAGTTGAGAACATCCCTCTCAAATGAGTAATTACACACCAATACAGCAACCAATAATACAACCAATCCAAACTCAAAACCCAAATACACCCTATCACACTAACACCCCTCAATGCACACCAAACAAAACTGCAATGAGAAACAAGCCCCTGCATAAATATCACTGAAAATAATGCCATAGCAGCATTCATTATACTCTACATAAAAATTATCCTATTTCCTGCATAAGATTACCAAATAGCGGCCCTGTACTAGCCATTAACATGTCAGTGCAGGCCAAATATATATGTGGAATACCCATCATACATATATACTATTTCCTGCATAATAAAACCAAATAGCGGCCTTGCGTATATACTTTTTCCTGCATAATTAAACCAAATAGCCCTTAACATCTCATTGTTGGCCAAATATATACGTGAAATACCCATCATGCATATATATAAAACCAAAAACAAGCTTCTAATAGCGGCCAAAATCAGTAACCTGCATATCCGACACTTTAACTTCTCATGGTGCATATACATTCATTCCATAGCAGATCTTGCATAAAATAGCGGTCAAATTGCTCCCCTGTATAAAATAGCGGCCAAAATGCTCCCCTCATGGAATAGCGGATAATGCAGCAAAACGATCTCCCACAATGCAGCAAATTGTAGCTGCAGGCCCTGTATTATGAACACAGAATGCACTACCCCAAAAACTCCCACAATGGTAACCCCCTATCACACGCCGTTTTCGCCAAAAAATCAGCGACTGAATTTACTTCTCTGTATATGTGAAATACCCCAAAACAATTCACTTGTTTCATCAACAAATCAATCAAATTCAACTCATTACGCAATCTCCACGGCCTATTATGCTTGGTCGCCACCCACCCCACACACAAACAATGTTAAGATTTTTTTAAAATATATTTTTTAAATAATTAATATTTATAAAATTTATTACAAATGTTAAATAAGGAATGAATTATAACTAATTAATACCAAATTTTAAAAGGAACAAAAATAGATATTGATTACAAATTTTAAGTAAGGAAAGAACTCTAATTAATTAATACCAAATATTTAACCAAATTTCAAAATAAGGAACAAATCGTAACTAATTAATACCAAATTAAATATATTTTTTGAAATATGAATTTTTAAAAAATGTTTATACCCACAAACCCACTCTAAAAAGATATAAATCCTAAATACCCCCATTATGACCTACCCACTAAGATCTTACTCTAAATATTAAATAAAGAACGAATCATAACTAATTAATAACAAATTTTTAACCAAATTTTAACAGGAAATAGTTAACATACAATCTTAAGATTTTTTTTAAAAATATTTTTTAAATAATTAATATTTATAAAATTTATTACAAATGTTAAATAAGGAACGAATCATAACTAATTAATACCAAATTTTAATAGGAACAAAAATTGATATTGATTACAAATGTTAAATAAGGAACGAACTCTAACTAATTAATACCAAATATTTAACCAAATTTTAAAGTAATGAACAAATCATAACTAATTAATAACAAATGAAAAATATTTTTTGAAATATGAATTTTTAAAAGAAGGTTTATACCCACCTACCCACTAAAACAAGATATATATCCTAAATACCCCCATCATGACCTACCCACTAAGATCCTACCCTAAATATTAAATAAGGAACGAATCATGACTAATTAATATCAAATTTTTAACCAAATTTTAATAGGAAATAGTTAACATACAATGTTAAGATTTTTTTAAAATATATTTTTTAAATAATTAATATTTATAAAATTTATTACAAATGTTAAATAAGGAACGAATCATAACTAATTAATACCAAATTTTAAAAGGAACTAAAATAGATATTGATTACAAATTTTAAGTAAGGAAAGAACTCTAATTAATTAATACCAAATATTTAACCAAATTTCAAAGTAAGGAACAAATCATAACTAATTAATACCAAATTAAATATATTTTTTGAAATATGAATTTTTAAAAGAAGGTTTATACCCACCTACCCACTAAAACAAGATATAAATCCTAACTACCCCATTATGACCTACCCACTAAGATCCTACCCTAAATATTAAATAAGGAACGAATCATGACTAATTAATATCAAATTTTTAACCAAATTTTAATAGGAAATAGTTAACATACAATGTTAAGATTTTTATAAAATATATTTTTTAAATAATTAATATTTATAAAATTTATTACAGATGTTAAATAAGGAACGAATCATAACTAATTAATACCAAATTTTAAAAGGAACAAAAATTGATATTGATTACAAATGTTAAGTAAGGAACAAACTCTAATTCAGTAATACCAAATATTTAACCAAATTTCAAAGTAAGGAACAAATCATAACTAATTAATACCAAATTAAATATATTTTTTGAAATATGAATTTTTAAAAAATGTTTATACCCACCAATCCACCCTAACAAGATATAAATCCTAACCTAACTACCCCCATTATGACCAACCCACTAAGATCCTACTCTAAATATTAAATAAAGAACGAATCATGACTAATTAATATCAAATTTTTAACCAAATTTTAAAAGGAAATAGTTAACATACAATCTTAAGATTTTTTTAAAAAAGTATTTTTTAAATAATTAATATTTATAAAATTTATTACAAATGTCAAATAAGGAACGAATCATAACTAATTTAAATAAAATTTTAATAGGAACAAAAATTGATATTGATTACAAATGTTAAATAAGGAACGAACTCTAATTAATTAATACCAAATATTTAACCAAATTTTAAAGTAATGAACAAATCATAACTAATTAATACAAAATTAAATATATTTTTTGAAATATGAATTTTTAAAAGAAGGTTTATACCCACCTACCTACTAAAACAAGATATAAATCCTAAATACCCCCATCATGACCTACCCGCTAAGATCCTACCCTAAATATTAAATAAGGAACGAATCATGACTAATTAATATCAATTTTTTAACCAAATTTTAATAGGAAATAGTTAACATACAATGTTAAGATTTTCTTAAAATATATTTTTTAAATAATTAATATATATATAATTTATTACAAATGTTAAATAAGGAATGAATCATAACTAATTAATACCAAATTTTAAAAGGAACAAAAATAGATATTGATTACAAATTTTAAGTAAGGAAAGAACTCTAATTAATTAATACCAAATATTTAACCAAATTTCAAAATAAGGAACAAATCGTAACTAATTAATAGCAAATTAAATATATTTTTTGAAATATGAATTTTTAAAAAATGTTTATACCCACAAACCCACTCTAAAAAGATATAAATCCTAACTACCCCCATTATGACCTACCCACTAAGATCCTACTCTAAATATTAAATAAAAAACGAATCATGACTAATTAATAACAAATTTTTAACCAAATTTTAACAGGAAATAGTTAACATACAATCTTAAGATTTTTTTAAAAAATATTTTTTAAATAATTAAAATTTATAAAATTTATTACAAATGTCAAATAAGGAACGAATCATAACTAATTAATACCAAATTTTAATAGGAACAAAAATTGATATTGAATACAAATGTTAAATAAGGAACGAACTCTAATTAATTAATACCAAATATTTAACCAAATTTTAAAGTATGGAACAAATCATAACTAATTCTAGCCCCCTACCGCTTCGTGCGCTGACCGTGGGGCGAAGGATTAGTCTCACGGCAATCGGCAGTGGGGATACCTTGGTCAAGACCAAAAAATCATAACTAATTAATACCAAATTAAAAATATTTTTTGAAATTTGAATTTTTAAAAGAAGGTTTATACCCACCTACCCACTCAAACAAGATATAAATCCTAACTACCCCCATTATGACCTACACACTATGATCCTTTCCAAAATATTAAATAAAGAATGAATCATGACTAATTAATATCAAATTTTTAACCAAATTTTAATAGGAAATATTTAACATACAATCTTAAGATTATTTTAAAATATATATATTATATAATTAAGATTTATAAAATTTATTACAGATGTTAAATAAGGAACGAATCATAACTAATTAATACCAAATTTTAAAAGGAACAAAAATTGATATTGATTACGAATGTTAAGTAAGGAATGAACTCTAATTAAGTAATACCAAATATTTAACCAAATTTCAAAGTAAGGAACAAATCATAACTAATTAATACCAAATTAAATTATATTTTTTGAAATATGAATTTTTAAAAAATGTTTATAGCCACCAACCCACTCTAACAAGATATAAATCCTAACCTAACTACCCCCATTATGACCTACCCACTAAGATCCTACTCTAAATATTAAATAAAGAACGAATCATGACTAATTAATATCAAATTTTTAACCAAATTTTAACAGGAAATAGTTAACATACAATCTTAAGATTTTTTTAAAAAATATTTTCTAAATAATTAATATTTATAAAATTTATTACAAATGTCAAATAAGGAACGAATCATAACTAATTTAAACCAAATTTTAATAGGAACAAAAATTGATATTGATTACAAATGTTAAATAAGGAACGAACTCTAGTTAATTAATACCAAATATTTAACCAAATTTTAAAGTAATGAACAAATCATAACTAATTAATACAAAATTAAATATATTTTTTGAAATATGAATTTTTAAAAGAAGGTTTATACCCACCTACCTACTAAAACAAGATATAAATCCTAAATACCCCCATCATGACCTACCCGCTAAGATCATACCCTAAATATTAAATAAGGAACGAATCATGACTAATTAATATCAATTTTTTAACCAAATTTTAATAGGAAATAGTTAACATACAATGTTAAGATTTTCTTAAAATATATTTTTTAAATAATTAATATTTATAAAATTTATTACAAATGTTAAATAAGGAATGAATCATAACTAATTAATACCAAATTTTAAAAGGAACAAAAATAGATATTGATTACAAATTTTAAGGAAAGAACTCTAATTAATTAATACCAAATATTTAACCAAATTTCAAAATAAGGAACAAAACGTAACTAATTAATACCAAATTAAATATATTTTTTGAAATATGAATTTTTAAAAAATGTTTATACCCACAAACCCACTCTAAAAAGATATAAATCCTAACTACCCCCATTATGACCTACCCACTAAGATCCTACTCTAAATATTAAATAAAAAACGAATCATGACTAATTAATAACAAATTTTTAACCAAATTTTAACAGGAAATAGTTAACATACAATCTTAAGATTTTTTTAAAAAATATTTTTTAAATAATTAAGATTTATAAAATTTATTACAAATGTCAAATAAGGAACGAATCATAACTAATTAATACCAAATTTTAATAGGAACAAAAATTGATATTGAATACAAATGTTAAATAAGGAACGAACTCTAATTAATTAATACCAAATATTTAACCAAATTTTAAAGTATGGAACAAATCATAACTAATTCTAGCCCCCTACCGCTTCGTGCGCTGACCGTGGGGCGAAGGATTAGTCTCACGGCAATCGGCAGTGGGGATACCTTGGTCAAGACCAAAAAATCATAACTAATTAATACCAAATTAAAAATATTTTTTGAAATTTAAATTTTTAAAAGAAGGTTTATACCCACCTACCCACTCAAACTAGATATAAATCCTAACTACCCCCATTATGACCTACACACTATGATCCTTTCCTAAATATTAAATAAAGAATGAATCATGACTAATTAATATCAAATTTTTAACCAAATTTTAATAAGAAATATTTAACATACAATCTTAAGATTTTTTTAAAATATATATATTATATAATTAATATTTTTAAAATTTATTACAAATGTTAAATAAGGAACGAATCATAACTAATTAATACCAAATTTTAAAAGGAACAAAAATTGATATTGATTACGAATGTTAAGTAAGGAACGAACTCTAATTAAGTAATACCAAATATTTAACCAAATTTCAAAGTAAGGAACAAATCATAACTAATTAATACCAAATTAAATATATTTTTTGAAATATGAATTTTTAAAAAATGTTTATAGCCACCAACCCACTCTAACAAGATATAAATCCTAACCTAACTACCCCCATTATGACCTACCCACTAAGATCCTACTCTAAATATTAAATAAAGAACGAATCATGACTAATTAATATCAAATTTTTAACCAAATTTTAACAGGAAATAGTTAACATACAATCTTAAGATTTTTTTAAAAAATATTTTCTAAATAATTAATATTTATAAAATTTATTACAAATGTCAAATAAGGAACGAATCATAACTAATTAATACCAAATTTTAATAGGAACAAAAATTGATATTGATTACAAATGTTAAATAAGGAACGAACTCTAACTAATTAATACCAAATATTTAACCAAATTTTAAAGTAATGAACAAATCATAACTAATTAATAACAAATGAAAAATATTTTTTGAAATATGAATTTTTAAAAGAAGGTTTATACCCACCTACCCACTAAAACAAGATATAAATCCTAAATACCCCCATCATGACCTACCCACTAAGATCCTACCATAAATATTAAATAAGGAACGAATCATGACTAATTAATATCAAATTTTTAACCAAATTTTAATAGGAAATAGTTATCATACAATGTTAAGATTTTTTTAAAATATATTTTTTAAATAATTAATATTTATAAAATTTATTACAAATGTTAAATAAGGAACGAATCATAACTAATTAATTCCAAATTTTAAAAGGAACAAAAATTGATATTGATTACAAATGTTAAGTAAGGAACGAACTCTAATTAATTAATACCAAATATTTAACCAAATTTCAAAGTAAGGAACAAATCATAACTAATTAATACCAAATTAAATATATTTTTTAAAAAATATAAATATATTTCATCCTTAGAAATTAAGTGTAGAACTTTACAAGAAGAACTAGACGTAGTAAAATCTAAGTTAGATATTACACATAAATGTATTAAGTGTAGTTCTTTAGAAGAAAAGATAGATATTCTTCAACAAAGAGTTCATAACTTCAACACAGGAAAACAAAAGTTAGATGATATTCTAAGTGTGCAAAGGCATTCAAACAATAAGTCAGGTCTAGGATATACTTCTCACCCAAAGACAAAAGAAGTCAAGAAAACCGTGTTTGTAAAACCAAACAAAGTGGAAGGATCTTCTAAAAACACAAAGACTAACTCATTTAGGAGTATGAACAATAGGAAGAGTAATCCTCAAAGACCTCCTAAGAAGATTCATCCCTCTCCTAGGCAAACATCTAGTTACAATCATTATTCTTGTACTTATTGTAACAAAATAGGACATACCCCTAGTAGATGTTACTACAAAAATGTTGGAGTACCAAATAGGGAATATATATGGGTTAGAAAGGATGTTAACTTAGAAGGACCCAAAACTTGTTGGGTTCCTAATACCCATGTCTGAACTTTGTCATGTAGGTGTGTATGAAAGCAGCAAAGGATTTCATCCTTAAAAGAAGGTTTCTACCCACCTACCCACAAAAAAAAGATATAAATCCTAAGGCTTAATAGCACTTTTGGTCCCTCACTTATCACGATTTGACATTTTTGGTCCCTAACAAAAAAAATTAGCCATTTTCGTCCTTAACGTTTACAAACCGTTGCACTTTCAGTTTTCCATCCATTTCTGTTAAAAAACTAACAGTTTTCATATTTTCAAATATAATTAAAAATTAAAAAGGAGTGAAATAAAGGAGAAATAAAAAAGAAAAGAGGAAATAAAAAAGAAAAGAGGAGCAGATCAGAAGAACTGAAAAAGGAGTGAGAGAAAGAAGAAGTGGCGAGATAGAGAGAGAGAGAGAGAGAGAAAGAGAAGGAGATCGGAGATCGGAGGGAGCGTGTGAGACGAGGGAGAAGGCAGAGAGAGCGTGGGAGAGAAGAGAGAGGAAGATCGAGGGAGAGAGAGCAAGGTCGAGATTGAGAGGAAGGTCGAGGGAGAGAGGGGAAGAGGAGGAGATCGAAACAGAGGGGAGAAGAAGCAGATCGAGGCGGAGAGGGCGAAAGGAAGCGACGACGGAACAGAGCGAGGCTCGGCGGTGGCCGCCGGCTGCGACCGCGAGGCTCGGCGGTGGCGCGACGGAACGGTGAAGGTGCATGCGCGGTGACGGAGTTCTGCGACGGCGACAAGGGCATGGCGCGGCGGCGAAAAAGGTTCCCTTTTTATTCCTCAAGTTTTCACATTTTTTCTTACCCACTTGTGTTTTTCGATGCTGGTTTTTGCCTGCATTTGGAATTGAAATTTTTCTCATATGGGCTCGCGTGTTCATGATTGATTAGTGATGGAGCCTCTGGATTGTTCCCCTTCATCCATTCTCTTCTTTTGTTTCAGGTGCTTCAAACTATTAAATTCAAATTCCCTATTTTTCTTACACTAATTCACTATGTAGTTAGATGGTTCTTTATGGCTGTACTAAAAGCATTTTCAGGGAAGGAGTAAGCGGCGATCTGAGCTTGGGAGAGGGAAGGCGGCGGCGTAAATTGGGTTGGGAGCAGCGGTGGCGGCGTAAGCTGTGAAGATGGACAGGGTTGGGAGCAGTGGGGGATTAGGGATTTTTTTTCTGATTTTTTTGTAATAAACAATCACAATAAGTCTCAATTGTCTTTTCCTTGATTTTGTTTTCTAGATTTTAGGTGAAGAATGAAGAAGGAAGAGGGGAAGAAATGTTGATTTGTTGTTGTTTTTGATTCATTGAAGAAGATGAATATTAGGGATTAGAGATTTTTTTTAAGAACATTCAACATTATTTCTGATTTTTAATTTTTATATTTTTTTAATTAATTTTTAAAAGAATATTCAGTTAAAATTTTAACAGAAATGGATGGAAAACTGAAAGTGCAACGGTTTGTAAACGTTAGGGACGAAAATGGCTAATTTTTTTTTGTTAGGGACCAAAAGTGCCAAATCCTGATAAGTGAGGGACTAAAAGTGCTATTAAGTCAAATCCTAACTACCCCACTATGGCCTACCCACTAAGATCCTACAATAAATAATAAATAAGGAACGAATCATGACTAATTAATATCAAATTTTTAACTAAATTTTAATCGGAAATAGTTAACATACAATCTTAAGATTTTTTTTAAAATATTTTTTAAATAATTAATATTTATAAAATTTATTACAAATGCTAAATAAAGAACGAATCATAACTAATTAATACCAAATTTTAATAGGAACAAAAATTGATATTGATTACAACTGTTAAATAAGGAACAAACTCTAATTAATTAATACCAAATATTTAACCAAATTTTAAAGTAAGGAACAAATCATAACTACTTAATACCAAATTAAATATATTTTTTGAAATATGAATTTTTAAAAGAAGGTATATTCCCACCTACCCACTAAAACAAGATATAAATACTAAATACCCCCATCATGACCTACCCACTAAGATCCTACCATAAATATTAAATAAGGAACGAATCATGACTAATTAATATCAAATTTTTAACAAAATTTTAATAGGAAATAGTTAACATACAATGTTAAGATTTTTTTAAAATATATTTTTTAAATAATTAATATTTATAAAATTTATTACAAATGTTAAATAAGGAACGAATCATAACTAATTAATATCAAATTTTAATAGGAACAAAAATTGATATTGATTACAAATGTTAAATAAGGAACGAACCCTAACTAATTAATACCAAATATTTAACCAAATTTTAAAATAAGGAACAAATTATAACTAATTAATACCAAATTAAATATTTTTTTTTTGAAATATGAATTTTTAAACGAAGGTTTATACCCACCTACCCACAAAAACAAGATATAAATCCTAACTACCCCATTATGACCTACCCACTAAGATCCTACCCTAAATATTAAATAAGGAACGAATCATGACTAATTAATATCAAATTTTTAACCAAATTTTAATAGGAAATAGTTAACATACAATCTTAAGATTTTTTTTAAAAATATTTTTTAAATAATTAATATTTATAAAATTTATTACAAATGTTAAATAAGGAACGAATCATAACTAATTAATACAAAATTTTAATAGGAACAAAAATTGATATTGATTACAACTGTTAAATAAGGAACGAACTCTAATTAATTAATATCAAATATTTAACCAAATTTTAAAGTAAGGAACAAATCATAACTAATTAATACCAAGTTAAATATATTTTTTGAAATATGAAATTTTAAAAGAAGGTTTATTCCCACCTACCCACTAAAACAAGATATAAATCCTAAATACCCCCATCATGACCTACCCACTAAGATCCTACCCTAAATATTAAATAAGGAACGAATCATGACTAATTAATATCAAATTTTTAACCAAATTTTAATAGGAAATAGTTAACATACAATGTTAAGATTTTTTTAAAAAATATTTTTTAAATAATTAATTTTTATAAAATTTATTAAAAATGTTAAATAAGGAACGAATCATAACTAATTAATACCAAATTTTAATAGGAACAAAAATTGATATTGATTACAAATGTTAAATAAGGAACGAACCCTAACCAATTAATACCAAATATTTAACCAAATTTTAAAATAAGGAACAAATTATAACTAATTAATACCAAATTAAATATATTTTTTGAAATATGAATTTTTAAAAGAAGGTTTATACCCACCTACCCACAAAAACAAGATATAAATCCTAACTACCCCATTATGACCTACCCACGAAGATCCTACCCTAAATATTAAATAAGGAACGAATCATGACTAATTAATATCAAATTTTTAACCAAATTTTAATAGGAAATAGTTAACATACAATCTTAAGATTTTTTTAAAAAATATTTTTTAAATAATTAATATTTATAAAAATTATTACAAATGTTAAATAAGGAACGAACCATAACTAATTAATACCAAATTTTAATAGGAACAAAAATTGATATTGATTTCAACTGTTTAATATGGAACGAACTCTAATTAATTAATACCAAATATTTAACCAAATTTTAAAGTAAGGAACAAATCATAACTAATTAATAGCAAATTAAATATATTTTTTGAAATATGAATTTTTAAAAGAAGGTTTATTCCCACCTACCCACTAAAACAAGATATAAATCCTAAATACCCCTCATCATTTCCTACCCACTAAGATCCTACCCTAAATATTAAATAAGGAACGAATCATGACTAATTAATATCAAACTTTTAACCAAATTTTAATAGGAAATAGTTAACATACAATGTTAAGATTTTTTTAAAATATATTTTTTAAATAATTAATATTTATAAAATTTATTACAAATGTTAAATAAGGAACGAATCATAACTAATTAATACCAAATTTTAATAGGAACAAAAATTGATATTGATTACAAATGTTAAATAAGGAACGAACCCTAACTAATTAATACCAAATATTTAACCAAATTTAAAAATAAGGAACAAATTATAACTAATTAATACCAAATTAAATATATTTTTTGAAATATGAATTTTTAAAAGAAGGTTTATACCCACCTACCCACAAAAACAAGATATAAATCCTAACTACCCCATTATGACCTACCCACTAAGATCCTACCCTAAATATTAAATAAGAAAAGAATCATGACTAATTAATATCAAATTTTTAACCAAATTTTAATAGGAAATAGTTAACATACAATCTTAAGATTTTTTTTTAAAAAATATTTTTTAAATAATTAATATTTATAAAATTTATTACAAATGTTAAATAAGGAACGAATCATAACTAATTAATACCAAATTTTAATAGGAACAAAAATTGATATTGATTACAACTGTTAAATAAGGAACGAACTCTAATTAATTAATACCAAATATTTAACCAAATTTTAAAGTAAGGAACAAATCATAACTAATTAATACCAAGTTAAATATATTTTTTGAAATATGAATTTTTAAAAGAAGGTTTATTCCCACCTACCCACTAAAACAAGATATAAATCCTAAATACACCCATCATGACCTACCCACTAAGATGCTACCCTAAATATTAAATAAGGAACGAATCATGACTAATTAATATCAAATTTTTAACCAAATCTTAATAGGAAATAGTTAACATACAATGTTAAGATTTTTTTAAAAAATATTTTTTAAATAATTAATATTTATAAAATTTATTACAAATGTTAAATAAGGAACGAATCATAACTAATTAATACCAAATTTTAATAGGAACAAAAATTGATATTGATTACAAATGTTCAATAAGGAACGAACCCTAACTAATTCATACCAAATTTTTAACCAAATTTTAAAATAAGGAACAAATTATAACTAATTAATACCAAATTAAATATATTTTTTGAAATATGAATTTTTAAAAGAAGGTTTATACCCACCTACCCACAAAAACAAGATATAAATCCTAACTACCCCATTATGACCTACCCACTAAGATCCTACCCTAAATATTAAATAAGGAACGAATCATGATTAATTAATATCAAATTTTTAACCAAATTTTAATAGGAAATAGTTA
Source organism: Acmispon strigosus (assembly GCA_030819835.1). Lineage (NCBI taxonomy): Eukaryota > Viridiplantae > Streptophyta > Magnoliopsida > Fabales > Fabaceae > Acmispon > Acmispon strigosus. Next base: position 3,654,238 of record JAUAMA010000003.1, read on the forward strand.
ACATACAATCTTAAGATTTTTTTAAAAAATATTTTTTAAATAATTAATATTTATAAAATTTATTACAAATGTTAAATAAGGAACGAACCATAACTAATTAATTCCAAATTTTAATAGGAACAAAAATTGATATTGATTTCAACTGTTTAATATGGAACGAACTCTAATTAATTAATACCAAATATTTAACCAAATTTTAAAGTAAGGAACAAATCATAACTAATTAATACCAAATTAAATATATTTTTTGAAATATGAATTTTTAAAAGAAGGTTTATTCCCACCTACCCACTAAAACAAGATATAAATCCTAAATACCCCTCATCATGACCTACCCACTATGATCCTACCCTAAATATTAAATAAGGAACGAATCATGACTAATTAATATCAAATTTTTAACCAAATTTTAATAGGAAATAGTTAACATACAATGTTAAGATTTTTTTAAAATATATTTTTTAAATAATTAATATTTATAAAATTTATTGCAAATGTTAAATAAGGAACGAATCATAACTAATTAATACCCAATTTTAATAGGAACAAAAATTGATATTGATTATAAATGTTAAATAAGGAACGAACCCTAACTAATTAATACCAAATATTTAACCAAATTTTAAAATAAGGAACAAATTATAACTAATTAATACCAAATTAAATATATTTTTTGAAATATGAATTTTTAAAAGAAGGTTTATACCCACCTACCCACAAAAACAAGATATAAATCCTAACTACCCCATTATGACCTACCCACTAAGATCCTACCCTAAATATTAAATAAGGAACGAATCATGACTAATTAATATCAAATTTTTAACCAAATTTTAATAGGAAATAGTTAACATACAATCTTAAGATTTTTTTAAAAAATATTTTTTAAATAATTAATATTTATAAAATTTATTACAAATGTTAAGTAAGGAACGAACCATAACTAATTAATACCAAATTTTAATAGGAACAAAAATTGATATTGATTTCAACTGTTTAATATGGAACGAACTCTAATTAATTAATACCAAATATTTAACCAAATTTTAAAGTAAGGAACAAATCATAACTAATTAATACCAAATTAAATATATTTTTTGAAATATGAATTTTTAAAAGAAGGTTTATTCCCACCTACCCACTAAAACAAGATATAAATCCTAAATACCCCTCATCATGACCTACCCACTATGATCCTACCCTAAATATTAAATAAGGAACGAATCATGACTAATTAATATCAAATTTTTAACCAAATTTTAATAGGAAATAGTTAACATACAATGTTAAGATTTTTTTAAAATATATTTTTTAAATAATTAATATTTATAAAATTTATTGCAAATGTTAAATAAGGAACGAATCATAACTAATTAATACCAAATTTTAATAGGAACAAAAATTGATATTGATTACAAATGTTAAATAAGGAACGAACCCTAACTAATTAATACCAAATATTTAACCAAATTTTAAAATAAGGAACAAATTATAACTAATTAATACCAAATTAAATATATTTTTTGAAATATGAATTTTTAAAAGAAGGTTTATACCCACCTACCCACAAAAACAAGATATAAATCCTAACTACCCCATTATGACCTACCCACTAAGATCCTACCCTAAATATTAAATAAGGAACGAATCATGACTAATTAATATCAAATTTTTAACTAAATTTTAATAGGAAATAGTTAACGTACAATCTTAAGATTTTTTTAAAAAATATTTTTTAAATAATTAATATTTATAAAATTTATTACAAATGTTAAATAAGGAACGAACCATAACTAATTAATACCAAATTTTAATAGGAACAAAAATTGATATTGATTTCAACTGTTTAATATGGAACGAACTCTAATTAATTAATACCAAATATTTAACCAAATTTTAAAGTAAGGAACAAATCATAACTAATTAATACCAAATTAAATATATTTTTTGAAATATGAATTTTTAAAAGAAGGTTTATTCCCACCTACCCACTAAAACAAGATATAAATCCTAAATACCCCTCATCATGACCTACCCACTATGATCCTACCCTAAATATTAAATAAGGAACGAATCATGACTAATTAATATCAAATTTTTAACCAAATTTTAATAGGAAATAGTTAACATACAATGTTAAGATTTTTTTAAAATATATTTTTTAAATAATTAATATTTATAAAATTTATTGCAAATGTTAAATAAGGAACGAATCATAACTAATTAATACCAAATTTTAATAGGAACAAAAATTGATATTGATTACAAATGTTAAATAAGGAACGAACCCTAACTAATTAATATCAAATATTTAACCAAATTTTAAAATAAGGAACAAATTATAACTAATTAATACCAAATTAAATATATTTTTTGAAATATGAGTTTTAAAAGAAGGTTTATACCCACCTACCCACAAAAACAAGATATAAATCCTAACTACCCCATTATGACCTACCCACTAAGATCCTACCCTAAATATTAAATAAGGAACGAATCATGACTAATTAATATCAAATTTTTAACCAAATTTTAATAGGAAATAGTTAACATACAATCTTAAGATTTTTTTTAAAAATATTTTTTAAATAATTAATATTTATAAAATTTATTACAAATGTTAAATAAGGAACGAATCATAACTAATTAATACCAAATTTTAATAGGAACAAAAATTGATATTGATTACAAATGTTAAATAAGGAACGAACCCTAACTAATTAATACCAAATATTTAACCAAATTTTAAAATAAGGAACAAATTATAACTAATTAATACCAAATTAAATATATTTTTTGAAATATGAATTTTTAAAAGAATGTATATACCCACCTACCCACAAAAACAAGATATAAATCCTAACTACCCCATTATGACCTACCCACTAAGATCCTACCCTAAATATTAAATAAGGAACGAATCATGATTAATTAATATCAAATTTTTAACCAAATTTTAATAGGAAATAGTTAACATACAATGTTAAGATTTGTTTTAAAATATATTTTTTAAATAATTAATATTTATAAAATTTATTACAAATGTTAAATAAGGAACGAATCATAACTAATTAATACCAAATTTTAATAGGAACAAAAATTGATATTGATTACAAATGTTAAATAAGGAACGAACCCTAACTAATTAATACCAAATATTTAACCAAATTTTAAAATAAGGAACAAATCATTACTAATTAATACCAAATTTAAGGGCTTGGCTAAATGACCCCATGAATAGCTGGGGTCATTTAACTCCATGTTCACACGGACCAATAAGACTGTCCCATAATTTTTTTTTTTAGAAAGCGAAATTATATATAAATATGCCAATGGCCGTCAAAACACCAATAGTGCTGCCCTCCCACCATAAAAACAGGAAAGGAGAGGCATCACCCGACAAGAAGAGAATATACAAAGCCCCACCCAAAACAGACGGAAACCCAAACACAAAAGCCCAAGGTCCCAAAACGCAAAACACATTCCCTACGACCTGCTCTACACCAAGAGAAACGCCTCCATCAGGAACAGACACCGCTTCAGCAAGATAACAAAACACAACTTCCACCACCTCTAAGCCCGGCCTCCTAATCACAACCCCAGCCAGACAGAGGACGCCCACCAAAACATCAAGAACCCAAGAAATAACACCTGCACAGAAAGAAACAGAACCTACGCCGACCTACGCTCCATAATTTGAGCTGCAATATGCTTAACTGCCACGCTATCAGGGCACTCGAAAACAACACCCACCTGTTTACCAACCGCAACGGCACGTCTAGCTCTTGTTAACACACTCGGAGGCAAAGGAGTCTCGGGCGCGACAAGCGTGGAAGCGAGACCACCATCTCCCGCCCCGGCCTCCGAAATAGGGCAAAAAGGAGAGGAAGTCTCCGGACACCTTATCTCCTTCCTGGGCCGACCTCGAGGCCTCTTTACCCCCAGCCCACGAGCCTTACCTGCAGAAACTGATACCCCCTTGGAGCTGCCTGAACCACCCTGTTTCTTTGGACGCCCACGTCTTCTAGGAGACTGCAAAATCAGCCCTTCCTGAGAACCAAGAATCTCCTCACCACGACACTCTTCACTCTTATCCAAGAGCAATGAGATTTCGCAGAAAGAACCATCAGAAAACCTAGGAAAACCCACCGCGGAAGTCTCGACCTGCAAAAGACAAATTTCAGGAAAGAGGAACACATCGGGAGGTCTCTCAGCAGCCCAGTAACCCTTGCCAACATCCAGAACCAAAGCCACCTCCTTCACGGCAGCCGAAAAAAGATCTCCCACAAGAGTCTCCTTCCTCGAGCGAGCACGGACAGCACCCTCAGAGGACCCACACGCAAAGCCCTTAGATGGCCCAACCCCCATCGAAGGCTGACCCACGTCACACGAGAGACGAGACTCAGAGCGCTGAAGATCCTTGGGAAACTTAGCCGGAGCCACTGAAAGGACAGCCCCGCCCACCTTGAGGCCATCCAAAGCGATAGTAGCAGAGGCAGCCTGACGCTTGGACAAAAAACGGACGAAACCAAAGCGGAAGCGACGCCCAACTTTGCGTTTACGTTGAATAAAGACATTCAGGATCCGGCCAAAGAGAGAAAACAAACCGCGAATATGGTGATAGCCTATAGACTCTTCGATGCCGTCGATGAAGAGGGTCGAAACACTGCGACGAGGGGTGACGCGGGGCTGGTGGAAGAAGCCCCCCTCCGCCACGAAGCCCTCAAGACTCGCCGGCACACCCTCTGCCACCTCGTCTCCTACAACAGCCAGCCTCTGCCCCAAGCCGCCACACATCGACGCCGAGCCTGGCAGGGCATGAGAGACCGAAACAGAACAGGGAAGGTCCATGACCGGTTCACCCAAAAGGCCCTTGATACAAAGCAAAACACAAAAATACGCAACGGAGAAGCGAAGAATCACTAATCACCGAGCACCACAGAGATTCAAGCTAGATGAAACAAGAAGCAAGACCGCACAGCAGGGGAAGAACGCGCAGAAAGAAAAAGAGAAACAAAACGCCGACGAAACCCAGCAGCAAGAGGGAAGACGAGGCAGAAACGTCGCCGCCAGAGAGGCCAGCGCCGTGCCGCCACCACACTAGAGAAGCTGCTGCAAGGGGCAACCAGGGGGGGTCGCGCGAAGAGATTCGCGAAAAGAATCAGAAGCAGAATAGCAGAGGATAACGCAACGCGGAGCCAGCATACGGAGAGGACGAGGAAGAACCGGTGCCTCCCAGGGAGCGGCAGGACGGCCGCCGCCAGAGAGGCCAGATCCAAGGCCGCCGCCGCCGCCGCACCAGGGGACGAAGAGAAGGAGAAACCCTAGCAGAGGTTCAATTGGCAATAAATGAGACTGTCCCATAATTAAAATTAAAAAATAATGTGGAAATAAATTAAATAAATGACAATTTTATTGGTCTATGTGAACATGGAGTTGAATGACCCAAATTAATCATGGTGTCATTTAGCCAACCCATTATTATTTAAATAAATTTAAATCTATGAAATGATAATTTAAGCTATTAAAGTTATAAATTATTATAATTATAGTAGTTAAAATTACTTCGTTGTTGATAAAAAGAACATTAAACAATATAAATCATCTGGTGATATCAAAAAATTATTTCTATATTTTAAATTCAATTAATGATATTTCGTATCATCAAAAAATAAATTATTGAGTAATTAAAATTTATTAAATTTTAATTGTAAAATTTAAGTAATATTTTTTGGTAAAATTTTAATTGGTAAACAAATTTGGATAATACTATTAAGAGATATTACTATTTTTTGAAATGTCTCAATACAAATTTTTATTATATTTATGATTAGAAATTATTTTAATTATTTAAGTTATAATAATTTTAGAAAATATTTTAAATTAACCCGTGCGCTTTTTTTAAGTTATAATAATTTTATACATAGTTTTCTCCTAACCTTATCTTAATGGTATTAGTTAGTTTTTTTAAACATAAAAGTACTCAATTATAATTATAATTATAATTATAATTATACTTATATGTGATTGATGAATTTAAGCTTTGTTTTAGTCAAAATCAAAGCAACCGTAAACACTAGAGATTAGAGAATATGAAACAAGGAGAAGCGGAAGGCCATACAAAATAGTGCAGTGCGGAGAGACTTAAGACTTGTGATCACCACACGAAACAAAAGGGAGCAAAAATCATTCATTCATTCATCTCCATCTTCTCTTCTCTGCACAAGTACAACCCCATGGATCCCTACAAGGTATGTATCATACGCTTCCTTCTTCTTTCTCTCTCTTTTTCAAATCATTCATCCATATTTAAACTTTACCACTCCATGCATGCTGATGATTGATGCAGCATCGCCCCTCAAGCGCTGCCAATTCTTCCTTCTGGACCACTAATTCTGGTGCTCCTGTGTGGAACAATAACTCATCGCTAACGGTTGGATCAAGAGGTGTTCTATATATGTTAATGCTCCGCTATATATGGGTGTGTGATTTAATTTGATTTTTGTGATTTATTGAAATTGTTTTGGATTCTCAGGTCCAATTCTCCTGGAGGATTACCATTTTGTGGAGAAGATTGCAAACTTTGATAGGGAACGTATCCCAGAACGCGTTGTCCATGCCCGAGGAGCGAGTGCGAAGGGTTTCTTTGAAGTCACGCATGACATTTCTCACCTCACTTGTGCTGATTTCCTTCGAGCACCTGGAGTTCAGACACCAATCATTGTCCGTTTCTCAACTGTTATCCATGAGCGTGGTAGCCCTGAAACCTTGAGGGACCCTCGTGGTTTCGCTGTCAAATTCTACACCAGAGAGGGTAACTTCGACCTCGTCGGAAACAATTTCCCAGTCTTCTTCGTCCGTGATGGGTTGAAGTTTCCTGACATGGTCCACGCTCTCAAACCCAATCCCAAGTCCCACATCCAAGAGAATTGGCGGATACTTGATTTCTTCTCCCACCATCCCGAAAGCCTTCACATGTTCTCCTTCCTATTTGATGATGTAGGTGTCCCTCAGGATTTCAGGCATATGGATGGTTTTGGTGTTAACACCTACACCCTCATCAACAAGGCTGGGAAAGTACACTATGTCAAGTTTCATTGGAAAACAACCGTTGGTGTCAAGTGTCTATTGGAGGAGGAGGCTATTCAGGTTGGAGGATCCAACCATAGCCATGCAACTAAAGACCTTTATGATTCCATTGCTGCTGGAAACTATCCTGAGTGGAAACTCTACATCCAAACAATCGATCCTGATCATGAAGACAAATTTGACTTTGACCCCCTTGATGTTACTAAGATTTGGCCTGAGGACATTGTGCCCCTGCAACCTGTTGGTAGAATGGTGTTGAATAAGAACATTGATAACTTCTTTGGTGAGAATGAGCAACTTGCATTTTGCCCTGCTATTGTGGTTCCTGGTGTGTACTACTCAGATGATAAAATGCTTCAGTCTCGGATATTCTCTTATGCTGATAGTCAGAGACACAGACTTGGACCAAATTATCTGCAGCTTCCTGTTAATGCTCCCAAGTGTGCCCATCACAACAATCACCATGAAGGTTTCATGAATTTCATGCACAGGGATGAAGAGGTTTTTTTTCTTTACTCTAATTTTTCTTCTGGCATTCTTATACATGCTAATTGGGCCTTAACCTTTACTATGTAGTGTAACTTATGCTTTATTTATGTTCATTTTTTACCCTAATAGTTGAGGTATGACGGTTTAATTTATAGGTCAATTACTTCCCTTCAAGGTTTGATCCGGTTCGCCACGCAGAACGGCTCCCCATTCCTCCTGTTATCTTAAATGGGAAGCGTGAATTGGTTAGTTTTGATCAATTGCTTAGTGGTGAAACACACTGCATCTGCTTTGATTATTTTAGTGCTTAATTGATGATAATTAGACATAAAATATTTTTTATAAAGCTTGTTCTTGTTTAACTAGCTATAATTAATAATGATTTGTCCAAATGCAGTGGAAATTTAATCTAGCAACTCTTAATTGTTGATAAGCAAGGCATAAACTAGTATCAAGTTTAGGATTATGTTCACTTTTGCATAGAAAAGTTTTATCATTAATGTATTTCTATAACACTTAATAGGATTTTGAAAAACAAATGGTTGTAAATATGTTGAAAGCTGCTTTAATTAGGGCAAGTATGTATGAACAACTATTGTTTAATGCAGTGCATAATTGAGAAGGAGAACAACTTCAAGCAACCTGGAGAGAGATACCGGTCGTGGGCACCTGACAGGTTCTGTTATGAACTATTGTTATGCTCAATATGAAATATGTTTGGAGAGGAGATGTCTAATGATAGGTATCTGTGCTCTTCTTTAATTTATTTTCAGGCAAGAAAGATTTGTCCGCCGATGGGTTGACGCATTATCCGAACCTCGTGTCACCCATGAAATTCGCAGCATCTGGATATCATACTGGTCTAAGGTGAGATTTTCATAAACTACAGGTTCGGGATTGTTGAATAGAGTACAATGATTTGAACCTCAGTTCTTCTCTTGGACTGTTCCCATTCCCACATACCTCATTCTTTTTCCCATCAAATGAATTTGATCTATGTCCTCATGTGATTTTTGAATGTTATTCTGCGCAGGCTGACCGTTCTCTTGGTCAAAAGATAGCTTCGCATCTGAACTTGAGACCAAGTATCTAACATTGGCGGTAGAAACCCCATCTTTAATGTAAGAGTTGCAGATATACGAAGAATGTGAAAATTCTGGGTTTGTCTTTTAATTACAGTATTATGTTGTATATCTATATTTAATGTTTTCAACTTCTAGACTTTTCACAATAAAATGTCCATTGTCTTTGTGACAAGGGTGAAGATGTGAACTTTCATGATTCTCAACTTACCTTGGATTTAGTCTTCGTATTCAGCTGGTTGGGGTCGTTGACTTTTCACTTTTTAATTTTTAAATTTAAATTCTAGATAAAAAAGTGTGTTAGATTAAAATGGAGTTAAATAAAATTTAATTAATTTGTAACAATACTAGCATAATTATTATAATCATCTCCACCTATATTGTTTGTCATTATATCCTCTTTCTAGCCTTCATCACTATTGCTCCCACCATACTTAGTCTTGATCACCTCCTCTGCCTAACAAACTCCTTTGTTGGACACCCTTCACCACAACTACCTATTAATACCAGAATTTTATCTTGGTCGAAATATCAAGAAACCAAAGATAATAAGTTGTGCTAAGTTTAATTTCTTAGTCGAAATATGGTGTTGGCAATATTGGTCGAAATCATATGCCAAATTAGCAAGGACTTGAAGATTCTGAACGTGGAGTTTCCATGCATGCATGCTAGCATCGTCTGCCGCTACATTGTTTGCAAGCATCGTCTGCATTGACTGTGGTTTTGCTCATCTTCTCCATCGTCTGATGGGTTCTATCGTCTAATGAGCTGCTTCGTTTGATGCTCGACCAAGTATTTCGACCAAATTTGTCATCTTCGACCAAGACCAACATTTTGATATCATGTTATGAAGGCACTACATAAGTTCTTCGACCAAGGAAGGAAAATTGTTTGAGTAAATAATGGGTTGGTTCGAGCATCAAGTATATTTAGAAGAGTTTTTCGACACTGTTGCAACTTGGTGGATTTCAAATGTGGCAATTCAGAACATAGAAGTTATGGAAGAATTACAATGAGTCATCAGAAGAAGTTATTGAAAGTAGTTATAATTATGCCAAGTGTGTGGCTCTAGTCTTAGGAGTTGTTTCCAAGTTTAATCTTCACCATAGGATTAGAGTAGCAGTTTTATTTCCAGTCTATAAATAGGACTTCTCATTGTAAAAACATTCAGATTCACACAAACTACTCAAAACTCTCTAAAAACGCTAATATGTCCACAAGTGACGAAGGCTACAAAGAGAACTCAGAGGGTGTTGTGATTCTCACTTTTATATTCAATGCAATGCAATTTACTTTGTCATTTTGATTTTTCTTTTCCTTTCGATCCTTTTTCTCTTTTGAATTCAGTTTTATTTCTCTTTTCTTTCTATCTTCTACTTTTCTATTGCACTTCTTCTTCGTCTTTGAAGAACATTGTACCATTCTTCATCAAAAAACTGGAAACGACATAAACGTTTTCACCAAAGAACCCAAAGAGGATCAGAATCCAGCCTCTTTATCAACATTTGGATTTCCTTGTGGATTTACCTGGTTTACCAAAATTCAGAGTAAACAAATTGGCACGCCCAGTGGGACCGATTTGTGAAAACTAAGTTTCCAAAGTGTCATTTGAAATCTGGTTCTAAACTCCGGTGGTCGAGAATTTAAAAGACCATTGTGATCTTATTTTTGATCTAATCATTTCAACGTGTTATGTCAGGATCATTTCAAAATTGATTTATTTCAATTGTATTTTAATACCAATTGTTTTGGACTGCCAATTAAGTTATATATATTTTTATTGGTGGTTAAAAATCTTGTGAAAATGTCTGACAACATATTAGTAAATAATGCCTCTTCTTATGGAAATTATGGGTAAGGAGGAATTCAAAATGGCCAAGAACATACTTAAGTTTAACACATTGGAAATGACCATGCCTTTGATTCAAAGTGTTTCAATAGATTCATTTCCTACAAATTCGATCACTAATATTGATTTACAATTGATGAGGCATCAAATGGATGGGAGTAACAAAAATATGGCGAATATGTTTTCACAACAAATGTTGACTATTTTTAATCCTCTTATTCAAAAAACAAGTCAAAGTTATCAACACTTGGCTCGACAAATGGGTCAGATCGCTGATATTTTTGGAGCACCACTTCTTGACCAAACCTTCCAACAAGTTGTTGATTATGGTCAAGATCTTCCTCAAAATTCAACTCAAAATGAACTTCAAAATTTCGGTCGAAATGAACCTAATAACTTGGTTCAAAACCAGCCACGAAATTTTGACCATAATTTAAACAATATTGTTTTAGACAATCGAAGCCAAAATGTTGACAACTTCCAAGAAAGAATTAGACAAAATAATATGGAGGGGCAACAACATGTTGCAAATGTTTTCGAACATATTCTAAATTAACATGGTTTCAGTGTTGGATATACTACTCGTCCAAATTTCATATCTCTATTTCCTGAAGTAGTTCTTCGAACAGCACTTCCTGGAGAATGGAAAGTCCCAAAATATACTAAATTTTCGGGGGCCACGGGAGAATCAACTGTTGAATAGATTGCAAGGTACTACGTTGAAGCCGGTGATCTTGCTAACAATGAACGTTGAGAATGAAATATTTTCCAAGTTCGTTGACGGAAAATGCTTTCACTTGGTTTACTACTCTACCTTCCAATTCGATCCACAATTGGAATCAATTAGAAAGTTTTTAATGAATAGTTCTTTAGAGGAGAAACCAAAGTGTCATTAATGGACTTGGTTAATGTTAAGAGACGATCGGATGAGTCGATAGATGACTACTTGATCAGATTTAGGCAAATGGAAACTAGATGCTCTACTCATGTGCCTGAATATGAATTAGTCCAAATGGCTACAGGAGGCCTAGATTACTCGATTAAAAAGAACTTGGTCAATGACCAGCTGAGAGATATGACTTAATTGGCTTATAAGGTTAGACAAATAGAGAAACTAAGGCTTGAAAAATACAAGTCTGAAAGAGTTTTTCAAGAAGAAGAATGTTCTAACATAAAAGTCCATCAAAATCCTGAAATTGGTCAAGATGAAGTTGATCAATCTGATGGGGATAGTGATAGTGACGAAAATGAAGTGAATATGGCCTATTTTAAGCCAAAGTCTCCATATGTTTTTCAATTCTCAAGGAATAAGAGAAAATTTCCTGCAAAATCCTTTAAAGAGTTGAAAAATGAAAATGACTATCAGAGAATGATAGTTAAGAAGCACCAAAATTGGCTAATAAATTCGGATTCAAAAGGGATTGGATGAAGTAATTTCGAGCACTTTAGTTCAAATTTCGGTCTATATGACTGAAAATGAAATTAAACGATTTTCGAAGCCGTAGATAAGATAGTTCTTGAAGCCATGAAAAAGAAAAACATCTAAAAGAAAATTGGCTAAGTGATTGCAAAATGACCAAGTTTATCTTAGTTTTGATGAACTTTGCTCGAAGCAACAAAAGAAGGTTTGAAGAAAGCCAAGACAACACCCAAGCCAATTAAATTGGTCGAGATTTATTATACTAAGTGTTAAATCACACTTTGTTGTGGTGAAAAGATAAACCAAAGGTGTTGGAATAGACTCTAGTATTCGATCAAACCATTACAATGTAAGCAATCACTACATCCATGAATGTCAGGTACATTTCGATCCAATCTTTCCATTGCTCAAAAGTATACATACATATATATATATATATATATGTATATGTATATTGGCTATTGAAATATTTTTTAGACTTGGTATAGACAATGTTAGTAAATATTGGTCGAATTTAATGTATATCGACCAAGTTTTTACTAGTATTTTCAACCAAGAAAAATATTTTTTCGACCTGAAAATTTGGCAAAATCTTTATCCAAGAAAAATATTATGGTGCTTGGATCAAAATGTTGTTCCTCTCACTTCCTTTGAGAAACAACATTTTGGGGGCTTCTTTTAATACCAGGATTTTATCTTGGTCGAAATACCAAGAAACCAAAGATAATAAGTTGTGCTAAGTTTAATTTCTTAGTCGAAATATGGTGTTGGCAATATTGGTAAAAATCATATGCCAAATTGGCAAGGACTTGAAGATTCTGAACGTGGAGTTTCGATGCATGCATGCCAGCATCGTCTGCTACATCGTTTGCAAGCATTGTCTGTTACTGCATCATCTGCATTGATTGTGGTTTTGTTCATCTTATCCATCATCTGAGTGCTTCTATCGTCTGATGGGTTGTATCGTCTGATGGGCTGCTTCGTCTGATGCTCGACCAAGTATTTCGACCAAATTTGTCATCTTCGACCAAGACCAACATTTTGATATCATGTTATGAAGGCACTACATAAGTTCTTCGACCAAGGAAGGAAAATTGTTCGAGTAAATAATGGGTTGGTTCGAGCATCAAGTATATTTAGAAGAGTTTTTTTGACACTTTTGCAACTTGGTGGATTTCAAATGTGGCAGTTCAGAACATAGAAGTTATGGAAGAATTGCAATGAGTCATCAGAAGAAGTTATTGGAAGTGGTTATAATTATGCAAAGTGTGTGGCTTTAGTCTTAGGAGTTATTTCCAAGTTTAACCTCCACCACAGGATTAGAGTAGCAGTTTTATTTCCAGTCTATAAATAGGACTTCTCATTGTAAAAATATTTAGATTCACACAAACTATTCAAAACTATATAAAAATGCCAATATGTCCACAAGTGATGAGGGCCACAAAGAGAACTCAGAGGGTGTCGTGATTCTCACTTTTACATTCAATGCAATGCTATGTAATTTGCCATTTTGGTTTCTCTTTCCTATTTGATTTTATTTTTCATTTCAATCTTCTTTATTGCACTTCTTTTGATCTTCCTTTTCAGTTTTATTTACTTGGCATTCCTGATTGTTTCCCCTACCCATTAGAGGTCTCACCCTATCCTCCCGCACAACCATTGAGAAAGATCAAGTCCCTCTCTTGAAGAAGGACTCCTATGCCTTCTCCTATTTCCCGTTTAGCCATTCTCCCGATGTTATACGCCCCTACCTCTCATGGTGGTGCGAAGCTCTTGCTCAATTCTTCCCTAACGACCATGTCCCATACTTGTCGAAACTCTTGGTTGAAAAATCTGACACGTCAGACAATAAGTCTAAAAAGAAGAAGAAGGCTAAATCTCACGAATTCAGTGACTCTAGGCAACCCATAACTTCCATCATCTCTTTTACGACACGTTCCTTTTCCGGTGTAGGATAAGACTAACCTTTTTCTTAATCTCAGAGCCCAGCGTCCCGCCGATCATTTAATATGGATGCCCTAATCGATCCTCCGAAGGGTATTTCTGTTGGAAACCTCCGAAGAATTTCCATTCGTGCCAGCGGAAGGACCACTCGGCTATCCACTATTCAGGCTTCGATGAAGTCTCTTCGGGAAGCTTCTAAGCAGAAGCGTCCTGCTCAAAACACTCCTTCACCTCAAGGTATTTTTTCTCACAATGCCCTTGATTCTTAGTCTTTTCTTAGATTGTGATTTGGCTAACCATTCGCTCCATGTTGCTTAGTCAAAGAAAAAGAATAATGATGGGCCGAGCTTGGCTACTGTTGTCAAGATCCCTGCCTCTCCTGCAGCCGCACTGAGCTTCATTACTGCATATCAATGCCTTGGGGCCATCTCCTCGGTGCATCTTGCTTTTCCTGATCACCCTGTACCCAATTCGGTCCTGAGGGCATACTTCCAATCCCCTCTGCCACCTATTACTCAACGGCCTCTACCATCTCCCCAGTTTCCAAACATCATAAGTTCGTGCATAAATGTCTTCGGGGAGACTATCCTGAGGATCCAACTGTGCTTCAATCCCTGTGGGAGTCCTTGATGAGGTTGGCTCAAACTTCTCCGCCTGAGATGTCCAAGGAAATACCAAACCTGAACTTTGTTGTTGGTGAAGCGAGTACCTTGATCGGCAGTGATTGTTTGGGAAATACCAAACCTGTAAATGATCTGATTCTTAATGAAGCTAATCACCTCCTGATGCCTCACTTTATTTTAAGACTCATTATATCCAATGCCCATCCTCAAAACGGCCATGGCTAGATAATTGGGTGCAACTCCTCGGCTGGAACCCTCTGGATGGGTCCACGTTTCTGACATTCTTCGCACTCTTTTGCGTATTTGTTGAAATCGGCTGAGATGTTAGGCCAATAATAACCGTATCTATGTATTAGCCATCTTATCTTTGGCCCTGGCCCGTGTGCTCCACAGATCCCTTCATGGTCTTCTCCCATGACTTTCAGTGACTCCTTGGGACCCACACATTTTAATAGCAATCTCTCGGCTGACCTTTTATAAAGGTCTTGGTCTAAAAGAACAAACCTCAGTGCTTGCTACTTAAGTTTTTCCTCCACCTCAGTAGATGGGTCCTGTAGGTAGTCCACCAGGGGTTTCCTCCATTTGGTCACTTGGTCTGCTTGACCAATGAGTGAAAACTCGAGCTCATTTTTGTTAGAGAGTAGCTTATATCCGGGTGCATGTTTGGCCAGATCATTAGCATACCAATTATATTATCGTGACACGTACATAATTATTGTATCGGCAAAGCCTCTAATCAATTGGAGTGATTTCTCATGATACCTCACCAAATTTGGGTTTAAGCATTTGAACTCCCCAGTTAATTGGTTCACCGCCAACTGGGAACCACCCAAAATACAGATCATTTGGGCTCCATAGAACTCCAAAAAATTCCGCCTCAAAATGAGGGCTTCATACTCTGCCTGATTGTTAGGGCAATCGGCTTATAACTTCTGCGTGATCTTCCCCATACATCCCTCCGGGATTTTGACAATCACTCCAGCCCCTACTCGAGACTCCATTTTGGATCCATCAAAGGCTAGAGTCCATGGTTCCAGATGCACAAAATCCCGAACCTCCAACCAAGGGTCTCCAACACTAAGATGCTCAGCTATTGTTTGTCCTTTTACTGCTCGCAAAGGCATGCAATTCAAAGAAAAATCATTGAGCTTTATTTCCCACTTCATTAACCTTCCCCTCAAGATGGGCCTATTGAGAAAATACTTCATGATATTGATCTTGCACAACATATTGACTTCCTTAGGCAGAACATAATACTCGAGTTTAGTGCAAGCATAATACAAAGACAAGCACAGTTTCTCAATATGATTGTATCGTAGCTCTTCACTGTGTATTTATCTACTCAAATATTAGATAGCTCTTTCATTCCCATCATTGGCATCTTGAGCTAAAAGACACTCGATGGATTCCTCTACCGTGGCTAAGTATAACTTCAGCGGCCTTCCCGACTGAGGGGAGATGAGCACTGGAGGCTTGGAGAGAGCTTCCTTAATTTTCTTAATGGCTTCCTCTTGCTCTTCCCCCCAAGTGAACTCTTCTGCACTCTTTTTTTGAGCAAAGGTGAGAAGGCCTTTAACTTGCCTGCCGAATTAGCAATGAACCTTCTTAGGAAGTTAATTTTCCCCAACAGGCTTTGAAGCTCTTTCTTGTTGGTCGGGGGACTAGCCTCAAGAACAACCTTGTTTTTTGTCCACATCAATGCCTTGGTTGTGCACGAGGAACCCTAGGAAGTTCCCAGCCGATACGCCGAACATGCACTTAGCGGGGTTCATCTTAAGGTCATGCCACCTCACTCTGATGAAAGCCTACCGTAGGTTAGCAGCATGGGCCATGATATTGATGGGCTTCACCACCACATCATCTATGTACACCTCCACAGTCTTTCCGATCAGTTCATAGAAGATTAGATTCATAGCCCGTTGATAGGTGGCTCCTACATTCTTTAAGCCGAATGGAATGACCACCCACTCATAGATTTCGAGGGCTCTTGGGAATCTGATATTTTAGGAATGTCCTCCTCGGCTATGAATATCTGGTTGTATCCAGAGTGACCATCCATGAAATAAATGACCCCATTAGCCGCGGCCGAATCAACTAACATATCAGCCATAGACGTAGGATGTTGACCTTTAGGTATTTCCAAATTGAGGTTGTGATGGTTAGTGCACTCCTGCACTTGCTCGTTTTTCTTGGTAACCAGAACGATGTTTGACAGCCATTTAACATAACAAGCTATTCTGATGAACCCCGTGTTGAGCAGTCGTTCCACTTCCTCTTTGACTTTAGGCAATACTTCCAGATTAAATCTTTATGACGGTTGTTTATGAGGTTTGAAACCCTCTTTAATTGAAAATCGGTGCTCCACTATGATTTCCTTATCATCTGGCGACAAGAGGCTACTGACTCTAGTGGTCCTAGGCTCCTACTCGGTTCCCAGGTTGACATTCTCCAAAGGATCCTGAGCTTCAAAGCTAGGAACATGTCTCCTGATTGGAGATGGAAAATCTTCTTCCGTTAATTCCCTTCCCCTTAGACAGGAAATCCAATTCATATGGGATGTGGATCAAATCGGCTACTCTGTCCAGTGCATCCTAAAGCACCTTATGTTGTGTCCTCATCATAACCTCCTGTGGGTCGTGTTTCAACCTGGTCTTGTTCTTCCAACTCCTCCATTTCCATCCTGATTTCCGCTATTAACATTACTGGCATATCCCTCAGAGTATACAGGGAAAATTCAGATACAGAAACATCTGAAGCAAATGGATCCTTATCTTTGGGAAACACTTTGTCGCAACCAGGGTCGCGGCGGGACGGCGAAAAAAGAATAAATTATCAGACAGACAGAGTCGCCACTAATGTTTATTAAAGGAAAACACTAGAAAAACCTAAAAAGGATAAATAGCCTACGAAACCTAAAATCTAGGTTCGGGAGTCTATTACGCGCGGGGAAGGTGTTAGCACCCCACAGCACCCGTCTAAACGGTACCTAAAATTGTTTGTGTAATTTCCTTAGCTTTCTACATTATTACTTTTACCCTTATTTATTTTTTACTTTTTATTATTTAATTCCTAATTATTCTAAAAAAGGAAAGAGTGACAAAATATTTTTGTTATTTTTTTATAGCCTGATAGGTGTGAACCCAGTCCTACGTACTTCCGTAAAATGGAAGATCAAGGCTTACGCAGTTCTTGTTTTAATTAAGTTTTTAGTTTTTTTTCTTTTTTTTGACAACAAAAATTAAAATGTCCTTATATCATGGACTTACAAGCAATGTCTCAACAAAAAAATATCAAACCCAAAAAACATGCAGATGATAAAGAAAACAAAATAAAAATAAAATACAATAATAATAATAAAAAATCAACAAAAAAAAAAAGGAAAAGAAACGAAACAGTGGTGAGGGCCTGTAGCGGTAAAGTGGTGGTGCTTTGACGGCAGCCAGGGAAGCTCGAAGGAGGAGCAACGGCGCAGGAGGTGCAAGGTGGCGGTGCTGTAGCGGCGGCCAGAGAAGCGGCGGTTGATGACAGCGTGAAGGAGGACGAAGAGGTGGTGGTGCCTATGGCTACCGGCATCGCAACACAGCCATGGAGCGGTGGTGCTTCATGGTGGGGGTGGCCATGGCAGGGAAGGAGGAAACGCGACAGGGAGAGGAGAAAGGAAGGGAAGAGGACGAAGGTGAGAGGAGGTTGGCGGCTGGCTGACGAGGGGAAGAAGAAGGAGGATGGAAGATGCTTGTCTGTGTTGATGGCGGCGGAGAAGCGTGGCAGATGGGAGTGCAGCGGGTGTGTTGTGTTTGAAAGGAAGGGAAGGGATGGTCGAAGGTTTGGTTAAGGGGAGGAATGTGGCGACTGTGTCGGTGGTGGTGGTTTTTTTGGGTTTTGAGAGAGAGAGAGGAGCAAGGTGGCGTCGATGGTAATGGTGAAGAGAGGAGGAGTTGAATGGAGGAGAAGACGAGATGGTGATGGCAGAGGGAAGAGGAGGTGGCTACTTTTTTTCTTTTTTTTTTGTTTTGGGAGAGAGAGAATGAGTGGAGACTAGGGTTAGGAGTGGAGGCTAAAAGTATGAGGGTAGGCTAAAAAAATGACTGGAGGCTAAGAATTGTGTGGAAGAGAGGAAATTAGGGTTTGTGAGAGTATGGAGGCTATTAGAGAATGATGAGTGGTTTTTAGGGTTAGTGAGAGTAGGCTTATATAGGGGAGAATTAGGGTTTGAGTGAGGGGGAAAATGACTAAGTTGCCCTCCCTTCCTTGCTTCTGCTTCCTCTCTTTTCCTTTGGGCCGCGGCCCATTTTTCTTCCTTTCTTCTTCCTTTTCCTCTGCTGGGCCTTTTCTTTTCTTTTTTCTCTTTTTTTTTTTTTTTTTTTTTCTTCTCTCTTTTTTTCTTTCTCCTTTTTTCCTCTTTTTTTTTTTGCTTTTTCAATAATGGGCCCAGACAAAAATAGGTGTCAACAGCTACCCGTCTTTACTTGTTTCTTACTAGGTAGTATGAGAATATTACTGTTGTAAGAAACGAGTAAAGACATGACACATTTTTGTCCGGTGTCAAAAGAGAACACAGTAAACTCGGGTTCAAAACCCGGGCAACTGCCAAGCAGGGATCGTCTAAGCGCCACCCTGGATCTGCTGAAAAGTAACACGGATCGTTTAAGTGCCACCGTGAATCTGCTGAAAAGTAACACGGATCGTCTAAGCGCCACCGTGGATCTGCTGAAAAGTAACAAGGATCGTCTAAGCGCCACCTTGGATCTGCTGAAAGGTAACATGGATCGTCTAAGCACCACCCTGGATCTGCTGAAAAGTAACACGGATCGTCTAAGCGCCACCTTGGATCTGCTGAAAGGTAACAGGGATCGTCTAAGCGCCACCTTGGATCTGCTGAAAGGTAACAGGGATCGTCTAAGCGCCACCCTGGATCTGCTGAAAAGTAACACGGATCGTCTAAGCGCCACCGTGGATCTGCTGAAAAGTAACAAGGATCGTCTAAGCGCCACCTTGGATCTACTGAAAGGTAACAGGGATCGTCTAAGCGCCACCCTGGATCTGCTGAAAAGTAACACGGATCGTCTAAGCGCCACCTTGGATCTGCTGAAAAGTAACAAGGATCGTCTAAGCGCCACCTTGGATCTGCTGAAAGGTAACACGGATCATCTAAGCGCCACCGTGGATCTGCTGAAAAGTAACAAGGATCGTCTAAGCGCCACCTTGGATCTGCTGAAAGGTAACAGGGATCGTCTAAGCGCCACCCTGGATCTGCTGAAAAGTAACACGGATCGTCTAAGCGCCACCGTGGATCTGCTGAAAAGTAACAAGGATCGTCTAAGCGCCACCTTGGATCTGCTGAAAGGTAACAAGGATCGTCTAAGCGCCACCCTGGATCTGCTGAAAAGTAACAAGGATCGTCTAAGCGCCACCGTGGATCTGCTGAAAAGTAACAAGGATCGTCTAAGTGCCACCTTGGATCTGCTGAAAGGTAACAGGGATTGTCTAAGCGCCACCCTGGATCTGCTGAAAAGTAACACGGATCGTCTAAGCGCCACCTTGGATCTGCTGAAAGGTAACAGGGATCGTCTAAGCGCCACCCTGGATCTGCTGAAAAGTAACACGGATCATCTAAGCGCCATTGTGGGTCTGCTGGAAAGTAACAAGGATCGAACTAAGCGCCACCTTGGATCTAGGCATGAGGGCCTAAAACTGGGAAACAGGGAGGACTCAGGGGTCCAGGCTCGGGGCCTCAAAGAGTGAAAGGAAGCTTGGAGGGGCTCAGAGCCCAAGAGAAACCTGGCTGGGCACGAGGCTCTAAGTGTAAAGACCTCTGCTAGTTGGTGAATACCATTATGCAACAATGTTGATGCTTTTGATGCAATGATGAAAATGATGCACAACTTATGGATTTGAAACTCAAACTTGAATTATGCTGTGTTAGAAATTACTTTTGTTAGCTTCCTTGGAAAAAATCTATCTCAATGAGCACATGTGCTTTGGGAACCCAAACAAACTCAAGCTTATTTTCTCCTGGACAGCTTATGTAAACGGATGCGAATCTTGCCTCATTTGCAAGATCTTCCTCTAAAAACTGACTGAGAAGGATGAGCCATTTGCTTATTGAATGTTTATCTGAGTCGTCTGACGCTGACTTTGAATTTTTCTGGCTGATGGAGCTCCTTGAGGCGTCCCCTCTTCACTGTTGGTTTGGAGTGGACCGAGAGCCTTTTAGCCTAACATGTTAAATGAGATGTTGAAATGTTAAGTCATGTTATTGAACTTGTGATTTCTTGCTTTGAAGCGCTATCTAATTAATATGCATGACATGAGATGACACATGAAGGAATCAAAGGATAAAGAATTGCCCCAGTTATGTTTGGGGTGGATAAAGAGAATGAGTGATGAACATTAGGCTGCCCCAGTTTGGATATAACTATAAGACATAGACTGGAAAATTGCCCCGGTTTGTACTTTGAAGAATGAGCATCAGAAGACAATTGATTGCTCCCATTTGAAAGAAGTTGATGGAAAGAAAAATGAACACCCCAATCTAGATATTGAATGGAACCATTGATTGCCCTGATTTGAAAACAATTCATGACAAAATTGGGCGATTGCCCCGGTTTAGTCTTGGACGATGAGCATGAGGTAGCATATGATTGCCCCAATCTGGGAACATTGACAAAGCATGGACTGGAAAATTACCTCGTCTTGGATTATGAGAGATAAGCATCAGAAAACAAGTGATTGCTCCAGTTTGAAAGACAATGCACTAGAATGATGAAAAGTGAAAGCTAGACAATCTCTCGGGTGTAACAAGGATGACAAGGAGTGGAATGATCAATTGCTTCAGTGATGTCTCAATAGGTTGGAAGAATTTGTGAGAACAACCAAGGTAATACTTCAGCATGAGAGTGGAAGAACAAGTAGTCTGCCCCACTTTGAGAAAACGTATGAGGAATTTAGATGAGCACATACCCCAGATCAGAGTACACGGGAAGACTACTAAGAATAGGTAATTATCCCAGCTGAAGAATGACCAAGTACACAAAAGATATGAAGTGAAGCTTAGACTGTTTCCCTAGTCTAATTCGGGTGAAGAAAAATGGCTTGAGTAATTGCCTCAGTTGTGACACAGAGAGATCGGGGAGAAACCAGAAAATGGGCCCAACTTCAGGGAAAGGGACAAGCAATGAGATGAAAAGTTTCCCCAATTGAGACAACGAGTGGTAGTCCAACAATTGTTCTATTGATCTTGGCTCCCATTTGAGGTCTTGATGGGCAAGGAAGAGATCTTTTCTTGATTTTCTTCTGACTGATTGGGCTTTGCCGCAATGTCCATTCTTGAAAGAACTTTGTGGAGGCAACTATTCAGCGAGCATCCCTCATTTTTCTCATTTTTCTCTTTTTTTTATGAGCAAATGAATCAGGTTATTATGTCTCAAAATTAAGTTCAAGAAAAAGTGGACAATTAGTCCTTGATCGAAATGGACTTTGTCAGGGTTGTAATGTGGCTAAGGGCTAGTGGGTCATGGAAGAAAGGATGTCAAAGGCCCAAACAAGTGTTTATGGGTTGATGGAGACGAAGGATCTTTGATACTTAGCACTGTTTATAATGTTTTTCTTATGGTTGGCCAAGACTTGCTCAAAATTTTTCCTTTTTTTTTTTTCTTTTTTTTTTCTTGAAATGGAAATCTTAAGCAAGCTTGGCACTGACATTGTGCTAACACTAATGTAGAGTGATCCTTGTCTAGGGTTAAGGGGAAGGATTTTTCGGCTCAAAGGGGGTGTGAAGGGATAATGTTATGGGGTAAGGATAGAGAAAGAATGCCAAACTTCATCTCAAGGCATGACTGATCACTCTCGAGAACCTAAGTCCAAAACAAAGCTGTGGTGAACATGATTCACTGGCTCTCCTTTTTTTTTTTTTTTTTGACTTTGCATGCCCTAACTTTTGCTTAGGTCGCCCTTGCGGGTTTTCAACCTAACAGGCCTTTTTTTTCTTTTTTTTTATTGAGGGATGACTCTTGCGCTTTTCTGCAAAAAATGACCATCTGCTAAAGTTTTCCTATGAAATCGATCAACTTCTCACAAATAAGCGCTCGCAACCGCGACAAAAGTTGCCCCAGGTGCTCTTGGTCTTCTTCCATGCCAGCTCGTGTCCTTAGAAATCAAGCAAATAAGTTCTCCCGCACTTGAGACATTAGCCATGCTAGGAATGATTTGTGTGAGATGGAAATGGAAAATTGGAGAATGAGATTGAGATTGACAAAGGAAAAGACAATGAATGAAGCAAACAAACCAAAGAAAAAGAAAATGCCATGCATGATTCTTAAATAATGCTTCAAAGAAAGTTAGCAAAGGTTCAACATTAACATGACAAAACGAAAAGCTTATGTTAACCATATCAATTAATAATGCTAGACCATTAAACTCAGGCGCCTTGATTGCTGAAAGATTGGCAGATGTCGCCTCCTCCTTCTTGAACGAGTTGCCAATAAGAGCAAACCGACGGATAGTCGAAAGCCTCTGCGACCTTTGTTGCAATAAGCAACTCATCACTGACGAAAACCATACAACTTCAATATTCTCTTGTGAAAGATCCATGAGGCCCAACTGAGAGTATGATGCTAAAGTGATAGTAATAAAACCACACAAGAAAGGGGGGGTTTGAATTGTGTGTGTGATTTTTAAACCTTTTTTCGCAAGTTAATTATTATTGGTGCGAAAATGTTTAACAATATGTGCAGCAGAAATAAACTTAGAGCTTGAAGAATAAAGCACACACAATATTTATCCTGGTTCACCCCCTTAATCGACAGGGCTACGTCCAGTCCTTGGCTATACCAAGATTTTCACTATTTCAACAGAATAGTACAAGTGTTCTCAGGGACTTCTCCCAGTATTCTGAGGACTACTCCTTTACAAGTATTCTAGGACTTCTCCTTTATCTCTCGAGTGTTTGACAGGACTCCTCCCAATTCTTTTTCAAGAAGATTTGTTTTCTACAAGAATCTCTTCACAAAGAGTGGGTAGAAAATATGAAGGTCTAAGATCAGAGATGATATAAAAATTGGTTCTCTGAATGGCTTGTGTGAGAAGGAATAAGAGTTTTCACTCTGTAAGAGATTTCACACTTGTTGGCGACAGAACTCAGAAAATAAGAAGGTTAAGGTTACTGAGTGTTCTTGATATAAAGCTTGTTCAAATTGTAAACTGACTTGGAAGGTTTGAATGCTTTGATTATGTATAAGTCGCCAAGTTGGAGCTGATGCAAAGTCCACTATTTATATCTTCAGTAGGATGATAACTGGAGGCTTTAATGAAGATCTTCAAAAATAGTTCCGTTGAATTTTTGCTTGATTGTGAGTAACGGATACTTCTGCATCTGCTGATGTAGTCTGCCAGATGAAGAATGTTTCTTCAATAGACAGAGGACGGTATCGTCTGGTGATGCTTTTTCTCTGGTTCACAGGGGCTGCAATTAATGCATATGCATTACAGCTAATTCAGTCATTAATGCTCTGACCAGAAAATTTGAATTTGACCGTTGGGGAGATACGATGATCAGAAGATATCGCCGTTAATTCAGCAAAAGCAGCTTGAATTAAGGAATGTCAGAGGATTTGAATCTTCAAGGAATAAGGCGCTTAATTCTGTCTCTTTCGCCATTAATGCTCTGAACCACCAAGAGGTGCATGACAACTCATCTATGGTTTGGGCAAACGATCACCTTTAGGATAATTCGTTTTGCGCGAGTCTTCAATCATTGCTCTTTGGTCAACCCAAGTGTTTGTCAGGAGTTGAGCCGGACGTTCTTCACAGGCAGACGTACTCTTCTCTGAAGGCAGACTAATTTCTCATAGGCGGACGGTTTCTTCACTTGCTTTTTGATAATGCTTTATCGAGATCCTTGCAGCATGTATTCAGTCCATACGTGTTCCTGAATATGAAAACTTTTAAGAAAGTCAGTAACACTTAGCGAAATTGTTATTTATCAAAATAGGTTAATTCATTTGAGTTTTTGACTCTAACATAAAGTTCATCCTTGGAACTTGCCAACCTGGGGGACAATGGACACTCCAATCTTGAGTCAAAAACCACTTCAACCTCAAGGGAACAGATTATGCAGGTGCAGGTCATCATGGTCAAGTGGCAGCAGAGAAGGTGACTTGATGAAATGAACAAGTGTTTTGGATTATAGGGATGGTGATTGGGTTGATATGTGATCATGGGATGGTTAAGGGAAATGTGATTGGACAAATAGTCTTGAGGTGAGATGTATGGATAAAGCAGTTAAGGATCAACACAATACGAATGAAATAGCCATATGGTGAAGAGGATGGCGATTAGGTTGAGATGAGATGATGGGATTAGTGCTAAAAAGAAAGTGAGGTAACGAATGTATGGAGGGTCTTGAGATGAATAGTAAGCTGTGTGGTGAGTAGCTGAGCATCAGGAAGAAAATGAGGTGGGTGTGTAGGGCCTCCACAAATTGGATTGAAGTTAATAGCTGGTGTTAGTCATATGGTGAAAAGGGGGAAGGTTATTATGACTGGTAGGATGGATAAATATGGGTGATGATCCTTACTGCTGCAACGGATGAGGAAGTGGGATAGTAAGTGGATGACTATATGGGCAGGCTACCATTGCACAAATTCTGTTCTTGACTCATTCATGATCGATGTTGACCTACTCATTTGCATTATTGCCCCAATTTTGCATGGTAGCATCATACTCAACCTTCTTCAAGTCTGGTCTCTTTGCAGGTTCAGATTCTGGTATCAACTGCTTCTGTAGATTCCAGGGTTTCAACTTGAGCTTGTCACTGCCTTTTCTTGTTTTTTCAAACTTATTGAGACTTACGTTCTCCAAGGAAATGCAAATGTGTTTGAAAACACCTTTCTTAGAAAAGGACAACCATTGTGTCCACTGGAAATTTTATTAAACGACAACCTTTTTTATATTTTCAGGGATGAGAAACATTATAAGAAAAACAAATTTGTTTACGGGTCCAGCAGATGGTGGTTCCCCATGTTCTAACGCCAGAGAAAGACCCCTTGGGTTAAAACATGGTTGACAGTCATTCATGTGGGAAATACCCCTACAAAATTTATGTCTAAGGGGCAACACGAAACAATCCCATGTTCTAACTGTGAAGAAGGTCTTGCTCCTGACCCTGGCTGAGGTTTTGATGACGACAAACTCATCGGCAAAAAGAAGAAAATAAGACTTAGAGGAAACAGTGCTATATAGTTTGATGACAGGATAATATATGATGTTTTTAGGTTGTTTTTAGTATTTTTATTTTATTATTTTTGAGTCACATATAGGATTTTTAGTATTTTTACATAGATTTTATATTTATTTTGCATTCTGCATATAGATTAGCTTTTATTTGTTTTTCTAACTTTATTTTATATTTTTTAGGAATTTTTATAGCTATTTTATATTTTAGGAAAAGCTGGTATAGTTATCATTTTTTGTCCAGGGACCGATTTGTAAAGTTTCAGGAAATAAAGGATCAAAGTGCAAAGGTTCAAGAGAGGAGGATGAAAAGTGAAGTTTGAAGGAGTCAAAGGGCCAGAATTAAAGTTCTAACAAATAGAGGACTTGAAGTGAAATTGAAGAATGTGAAGCAACTCTCTTTTATTTGAGCACATGTAAAATAAGGTTGGAAGATTAATGGTGGTAAAGGGGAGGTTTCAGAACTTATTAAGGGCTGAATGAGCCTAATTAAGCCAATCAATTCCACCATTGAAGAAGAAAGGAATCCAAGAAGAAGCTGCCAGTGTTCGTCCCAGCGCTGCAGCGTTGGAATTCCCAACGCTCAAGCGCTGGACCTCTGACTAGGATGTGAGTCAGAGGTTGCACCCAGCGCTGCAGCGTTGGAAGCCAGCGCTCAAGCGCTGGGCCCATTTCTGCCCGTTGGTTTTTAATGCATCCCAACGCCTAAGCGTTGGGAATGCCAGCGCCCAAGCGCTGGAAGGCTGATTTTCACTATAAATAGGGAGTTTTTCTTCACTTGTAAGACACACCTATTCAGAATACAACAAGTGTTCTTCTTTCCCTCTTAAAGGTCATTGTTCCTAGGAATTGTGGGAAGCCATACTTGAGCTCCTATCCAGGGTAATTCAATGAATCTTTTAGCCATGCTTGGCTAATTCTTTTTAAGTATCTTGGGTTGTTTTAGTTTATAATATATGTTTTAGTTTTCTTCTACTCTTCTGAATAATATTGCTATAGTTCATGTTTTATTTCCTTGTTCTTAATATTTATCTTGATGATCACAAGTGTTTTTACTTATTGCTTATAACAATGGAAATTGGTAAGTAGTAAGGGACCTAGGATTTAAAAGAAGTTATATGACATATCACTAAGGTATTAGGATAGACTTAACTTTATGTTGGCCTGAAAATTCCTTCTTCATCTTCTTCTTGGTTTTTTCTAGATTGCAAGGTATTGAATTTAGTAATTGAGAAGAAAGTTTTACAATGTGTAAGGTATTAACTTGTAAAAACATTAGGCTATAGCATCATGACTTGGCACTAAAATTCAGAATTCAAGTAGTAGTTGCTAGCATATTTTATAAATTATATAAATCAACCCAAGTGCTTAAGACTCATCATCATCTCTTTCTTTATTATTTTATGCTATTGTTCTTGCTTGCTATAAAAACCAACATCAAATACTCATCTTTTAAATTTTCTGCACAAGTACTAAATATTATAATAATAGGAAACCTATCCCTTGGGTTCGATCTTTTTATTACGCGATATTGAATCGTACACTTGCGATTTGGGTATTATAGTTCAACATTTACCTAGAAGTCTTAGTTTAGGTGAGTTATGCTTCTAAAGGTTTCTCAAACTCATCGGCAAAAAGAAGAAAATAAGACTTAGAGGAAACAGTGCTATATAGTTCAACATTTTCCTAGAAGTCTTAGTTTAGGTGAGTTATGCTTCTAAAGGTTTCTCAAAGCATAAATGCTCCTTAAAACATCTAAGCTAACGTTTTCATAAGTTAAAAGAAGTAGAAAAACTTAAGCCGATCTTAAAAGTTCAAGTTTCTGGATATTGGACTTGAGTGTAATCGATTTCACCTTTCTGGTAATCGATTACACCTAGGCAAGTAATCGATTACACGTTTGAATTTGAAATTCAAACTGCAACGGCTTTTAGTGTAATCGATTACCTAAGTAATGTAATCGATTACACACACGAAAAGTTGCATCTTTTCATGAACCATTGTGTCTCAAACCTTTTGGGAAGGGTTGCATTGGTTCAAGGACGTTTCCCCTTGCCTATATAAAGTCCATTTGAGTCCAGAACACAACAACACATG
This sequence comes from Acmispon strigosus, assembly GCA_030819835.1. Lineage (NCBI taxonomy): Eukaryota > Viridiplantae > Streptophyta > Magnoliopsida > Fabales > Fabaceae > Acmispon > Acmispon strigosus. The sequence continues at coordinate 3,682,060 of JAUAMA010000003.1, forward strand.
AGAATACATCATTAGGCAAAATCTTTGTCAAAATAGTTCATTCATTAAGTCTTTTAGCACTTAAAACTTTCAAAGAGCCTAAATTCTGAGTTCATGATCTTCATTGTTAAGAGAACACTCTAGTTGTTCATATCTTGAGGAACTCGGAATCTTATTATGCTTAAGAGCCTTAAAGCATAAATTCTCATGATCAATCCACTTGTATGTAAAAGGATTGATACAGCCAAATTGTAAACTCTTCTTCATCTCTTTCTGGTAGATTGAGTATTCACCGTGGGTCTCGGTGAAGGGTTTTTGTTACTGAAAGTGGTGTACTTTCAGGGTGTTGATTGAAGGTGGTCTAGCCTTCAAGGTCTGAAGGTGGTTTGCCTTCAGGAACTGAAAGCGGTGTACTTTCAGGGGCTGTTGAAAGTGGTATACTTTCACAGGTGATTGATAAAAATTCTTAAGGTACTTGGTGTAAGAACTTGTAAGAGACTTTTATCAATAGTGGAAAAATCCTCAAGGGATTTTCTTAAGGGACTGGACGTAGCCTTCGATGGATAGAAGGTGAACCAGGATAAAATTCTGTGTGTGAATTCTTCTACCCTTCATCTTTACTTTCAAGCAACACTTATTTCCGCTGCAATCGTTTGCATTTACATTCATCTTGAAAGTAAGAAGGTATCAAGGCGAAAATCGGGTAAACCTGTTTCACCCCCCCCCCTCTCAGGTTGCTATCTATACTAACAATTGGTATCAGAGCTTAAGTTTAGGTAAGTTGCTCCTAAGATCCGGGAAAAGATGGAATCCTCTTCCAATCATGAAACCAGTGAAGGATTCAACATAAACAGACCACCATACTTCAATGGAGACCACTATGACTTCTGGAAGATCAAGATGAAAATATTTATAAAGTCATTAGACGGTGAAATATGGAAAGCCATTGAAGAAGGTCCGTTTGTACCTATGAATGATGTGGGAGACAGCAGACAACCAAAACCAGAAAACACTTGGAATGAAGAAGAAAAGAAGAAGGTTCAATATGATCTCAAAGGAATGAATATTCTTACATCTGCTCTTGGCATGGATGACTTTTTCAGAGTATCAACATGTACAACATCGAAAGAAATATGGGATACGTTGATGGTGACTCATGAAGGAACAGATGAAGTCAAGAGATCAAAAATCAATACTCTATCTCAAGAATATGAAATGTTCAGAATGCTTCCAGGATAAAAGGTATTGGATATGCAAAAACGATTCACTCATTTGATTAACCATTTGATTGCTCTTGGTAAACAGTTTTCAAACAGTGACTTGAACATGAAAGTTCTAAGATCACTCACAAGAGCATGGCAACCAAAGGTTACGGCTATTTCAGAGAAGAAGAGTTTGTCAAATATGACTCTTGCAACTCTCTTTGGAAAACTCCAAGAACACGAGTTGGAATTGAATCGTTTGGAGGAACATGAACAACATGAGAAGAAATATCGATACATTTCCCTAAAGGCAAAAGAAAGCATCAAAGATGATTATGATGCAGATTCTGAAGAAGAAGAAGATAATGGGAATATGAATCTTCTAGTGAAGAACTTTGGAAAGTTTCTCAAAAGAAAAGGTATGAAATTTAACAATAACAGATCTTTCCAAAGGAATAATGAGTCCTCCTCCTCTCAAAAGATCACATGCTTCGAATGTGGTAAACCTGGACACATCAAGTTAGAATGTCCAAATCTTCAAAAGAAGATACATGTTCTGGAGGACAAATTTGAAAAGAAAGATCAATCCACACGAAGAGCATACTTGGCTTGGGATGAAAATGAAGTAAGTTCATCATCAGATTCTGACAAAGAAGAAGCACAAGTTGCATTAATGGCTTCACATGATTCAGATACTGAAGATATCCAGGTTAGTGATAATTCTATTTCTTTTCATGATTTAAAGAATACCATGGAAAATGTGTTTAAATTATGTCAAAAAATTTCTAAGGTTAGCACTAAGCAAAATGATTTAATATCATCTTTAGAAAATAAGTGTAGAAATCTACAAGAGGAATTAGACATAGTGAAATCTAAGTTAGATATTTCACACAAATGCACTAAGTGTAGTTCTCTAGAAGAAAAGATAAATAATCTGCAACAAAGAGTTCATAACTTCAACACAGGTAAACAAAAGTTAGATGATATTCTAAGTATGCAAAGGCACTCAAATAATAAGTCTGGACTAGGATATACATCTCATCCAAAGACAAAAGAAGTTAAGAAAACTGTGTTTGTAAAACCAAACAAACTGGAAGGATCTTCTGAAAATACTAAGAATAATTCTTCTAGGAGTATGAACAATAGGAAAAGTAATTTTCGTAGACCTCCTAAGAAAATCAATCCTTCTCCTAGGCAAACATCTAGTTACAACCAATATTCATGTACTTATTGTAACAAAATAGGACATACCCCTAGTAGATGTTATTATAAGAATGTTGGAGTACCAAATAGGGAATATATATGGGTTAGGAAGAACACTAACTTAGAAGGACCCAAAGCTTATTGGGTTCCTAATACCCATGTCTGAACTTTGTCATGTAGGTGTGCATGAAAGCAGCAAAGGATTTATGGTATCTTGATAGTGGCTGCTCATCACACATGACAGGAGACAAAACAAAGTTCTCATTACTTATACCTAGAGAAAGGGGATTTGTCACATATGGAAACAATCAAAAGGGAAAGATACTTGGTATTGGAAAAATAGGCACACCCCCTCAAACAGTCATCGACAAAGTTCTATATGTTGATGGTTTGATGCACAATCTTCGAAGTATCAGTCAACTTTGTGACAAAGGTTTGAAAGTTGGTTTCATTAATGATATCTGTGTAGTAAAGGATGTGAAAACTAAAAAGATTAAGTTTTCCGGATATAAAGTCAATAAGGTCTTCATGGTATCCTTGGATGAAATTCCACAAAATGTCAGATGCCTTTTGGCCAAGAACAATAGTGATTCATGGCTATGGCATAGAAGACTGGCTCATATACACATAGATCATTTAAACAAACTAGTCAAGCATGATCTAGTTGTTGGACTTCCAAAGATAAGATTCGAGAAAGACAAGCTTTGTGATGCATGTCAAAAGGGGAAGCAAACCAGAACGTCTTTCAAGCCAAAGAATATAGTCTCAACTACAAGACCTCTCCAATTACTACATATGGATTTGTTCGGACCATCAAGAACTAAGAGATTTGGAGGTAATCTTTATGCCCTTGTTATTGTTGATGATTTCTCTAGATTTACCTGGACATTATTCTTGCCTCATAAGAATGAAGCCTTCAACGCATTCAAAAGATATGCAAGACTAGTTCAAAATGAAAAGGCTTTGAAGATCTGTTCTATTAGAAGTGATCATGGTGGAGAATTTCAGAATCATCAATTTCAAGAATTATGTGATGAGAATGGAATATCACATAACTTCTCTACTCCAAGAACACCACAACAAAATGGTGTTGTAGAAAGGAAGAACAAACTACTTGAAGAACTAGCAAGAACCATGCTAAGTGAATCCAATCTTCCTAAATACTTCTGGGCTGATGCTGTAAGTACTGCTTGCTATGTTTCCAATAGAGTTCTTATTAGACCTATTCTGAAGAAAACCCCCTATGAACTCTACAATGGAAGGAAACCAAATATTTCTCATCTACATGCTTTTGGATCAAAATGCTTTGTCTTAAACAATGGAAAGGAAAACCTTGGTAAGTTTGATGAAAAATCTGACGAAGGTATATTCCTTGGTTATTCCCTAACAAGCAAAGCATATAGAGTCTTTAACAAGAAAACTCTATCTATGGAAGAATCCATACATGTTTCCTTTGATGAGTCTAACTCTTCAAAAGAAGATACAGTCAATCTTCCAGATAATGATGAAGAAGATATCATTATAAATGAAGAAACTCAAAAGCAAAAGGATCAAGATCCAATACAAGAAGAGCATATTGAAGATAACACTTATCAACTACCAAAGGAATGGAGAACCCACAGGGATCATCCAGTTGATAATATCATTGGTGATATTTCTAGAGGTGTTTCTACAAGGCTACGCTTAAATGATTCAGTCTTGAACATGGCCTTTGTCTCTCAAATAGAATCCTCAAAAGTGAATGATGCTCTTGAAGATGAGTATTGGATTGTGGCAATGCAGGAAGAACTGAACCAATTTGAAAGGAATCAAGTTTGGGAACTTATTCCTAAGCCCACTGACAAGCATGTCATTGGAACAAAGTGGGTATTCAGAAATAAACTAGATGAAAACGGTATTATTGTTAGGAACAAAGCAAGGTTGGTTGCACAAGGATATAATCAAGAAGAAGGCATTGATTTTGATGAAACCTATGCACCAGTAGCAAGGTTGGAAGCCATAAGACTTCTGTTGGCATATGCCTGTTCTTTAAACTTTCCATTATATCAAATGGATGTTAAAAGTGCTTTCCTGAACGGATTCATTCAAGAGGAAGTTTATGTGAAACAACCTCCAGGATTTGAAGATCCCAAGTTTCCTTCACATGTCTTCAGATTAAAGAAGGCACTCTATGGTCTTAAACAAGCCCCTCGTGCATGGTATGACAGATTAAGCACATTCCTTTGTGAAAAAGGATTCCAAAAGGGTAAGGCTGACACAACCTTGTTTATCAAGAGAACCAAAGGTAATACTTTATTAGTTCAAATATATGTAGATGATATTATTTTTGGTGCAACTAACGAATCTCTATGTAAGGATTTCTCTAACATAATGCAAGAAGAATTTGAGATGTCTATGATGGGACAGTTAAATTTCTTTCTAGGATTGCAAATTAAGCAATCACATGATGGGATATTCATCAACCAATCAAAGTTTTGCAAGGAACTTTTAAAGAAATATGATTTGGATGATTGCAAAGCCATAGCCACACCAATGGGGTCTAACACATATCTAGATCAAGATGAATCCGGTGTTCAAGTAGACATTACCAAATACAGAGGTATGATCGGATCTCTTCTATATTTAACTGCAAGTAGACCTGATATCATGTTTAGTGTGTGTTTATGTGCTAGATATCAAGCATCTCCTAGGGAATCACATTTGAGTTCAGTTAAAAGGATTTTCAAATATCTAAAAGGAACTACAAATGTTGGTCTGTGGTATCCCAAAGGAAGTTTTTGTGATTTGATTGGATATTCTGATTCAGATTATGCTGGATGTAAAACTGAAAGAAAAAGTACAAGTGGTACTTGTCACTTGTTGGGAAATGCTCTTGTTTCTTGGTCCTGTAAGAAACAAGCATGTGTTGCTCTAAGTACTGCTGAAGCAGAATACATTGCTGCAGGAAGTTGTTGTGCACAAACCCTATGGCTCAAACAACAACTCAAAGATTATGGCTTAGAGCTGGTCTGCATCCCAATCAAATGTGACAACACAAGTGCCATTAATCTCACTAAAAACCCCATCATGCACTCTCGAACTAAGCATATTGATATAAGGCATCATTTTCTTCAAGATCACGTCATGAGAAAGGATATTGAGATTTCCTTCGTAGATACACACAACCAATTAGCTGATATTTTTACTAAACCTCTTCCTAAAGATTCATTATTTAAGATTAGAAGAGAATTAGGTATATTAGATGAACATGATATTTAAGTAGATAGTTATCTAAGAATGTGTTTACATGTTTTAATTATTTGCATGATTTTTTGTGAACTTATAGGCTTACATGCTTAATTTACAAGTTTAAATTATGCTTGCATGTATCTAAGTTGCTTATATACTTAAACATGTGCCTTATGTGAGTTTTTACTATTAAATACTTGATTTATTCTTTTAGTAATGTATTACATAGGAATTTATAGTTTAGAACCTATACTCTGTCCTAGTAATCGATTACCATATACCTTGTAATCGATTACCCCTGTCTTTCAGTCCTCGTGCTTTTTAAAATCTTCTAGTAATCGATTAACATAACTGCTGTAATCGATTACATCATCGAAAACTGCCAGAATTTCAAAATTCCCTCCATCTTTTTGAAATTCAAATTCAAGGAAACCGCTCTGTAATCGATTACTCAACTGCTGTAATCGATTACATGCTCGTGCTATATAATCAAAATGTTACATATCACTCGAAATTGCCTTCCAATTTCTTTTCCTATCATCCTTAACCTTTGATTTCTAACACCCTGAAACCTTGTTTCTATTCCTAAAGAACTATTTAACCGATTAAACATGTCTTCCTCTCCTTTCCTCTCATCGGCCTTCTGTCCTGCTCATCCCTTGAACCTCTCCTGTCTTCTTCCAACTCCGGCTGAAAGAACGCGATTTATCTCTCATTTTGTGAACCAAACTATTCGAACACCCATCTATGCAAACTTGAACTCATTCATCGAAGCAGACCTAACTTTCCCTGCTCTTCTAGGAAACCAATCTCTCGATGCTTTCATCGCATCAAATAATCCCTACTATCCTGAGTTAGTCAAGATCTTCTACTGTAATCTGGAAGTTCAAGGCAACGACATTAAATCTTCTGTTAAAGGGACTACAGTTCAGTATTCCTTTACCTCTCTTGGAAAATGTTTGGGTCTTCCATCCACTGGTGCGAAGTTAGGAACTCATTTGCCATGCCCCTGGTCAGATTATAATTCAGAGTCTTTTTATCAATCCTTATGCCGTTTTAGTCCATCAGAAATTCGAAAAATTCATCCACCTCGCACCAAATCTTGTCCCTTCCATGTTGATGTCCTTACCACCACAAACCGCTTGCTTCATTACTTCGTTCATCAAATTCTTCTGCCACAGGAAGACCTTCTTGCTCATATTAGTGAGTTAGAACTTCAGATCTTGTATGGCATCATTAATTGTCATGCCATCGACTGGACTTTCCTGGTGATGCACCACATGCTCACATGCAGAGATGAATCATAGTCCTTCCCGTACGCATCAGTTATCACCCGCCTTCTCATTCACTCTGGTGTACCCATCGCCAAACTGTACGATGTGCGGTCCTCCAATTACAAGTGCGTTGATACAACTATTCTGTCACATCTGGGCTTATTTCATGATCATGGTATTGATACTCTTTCATGGATGCTTCATTATAACGGCAATGAACCATCGACGGATGATGATGATGACTTCTCTGATGATTCTTAGTCTTTTAGGGTGTTGATTGTTTTATTTCCTACTTTTGTATTCAATACTGTTTGTTGTTTGAACTCTCTGTGCTTTTAGTGTTTGTTGTTGGTTATCACTCTTTTACATCTTTACCCCCAACCCCTATGCTTTATTTGAATATACACTTGTATGGTTGTATGCCTGTTTTTGGCCTTTTCTTCTTTTTGATGAAGTCAAAAGGGGGAGAAAGGTTCTGTGTTCTTTAAAGACTATATGCAGGAATTCAACAAGTGAATCAGAAAGGGGGAGATATATTGGATTACATCAAACAGGGGGAGTTTTCAACAAAGAAGCATAAAGGCTCCTTAAAACATCTAAGCTAACGTTTTCATAAGTTAAAAGAAGTAGAAAAACTTAAGCTGATCTTAAAAGTTCAAGTTTCTGGATATTGGACTTGAGTGTAATCGATTTCACCTTTCTGGTAATCGATTACACCTAGGAAAGTAATCAATTACTTCTTGCTTGTAATCGATTACACGTTTGAATTTGAAATTCAAACTGCAACGACTTTTAGTGTAATCGATTACCTAAGTAATGTAATCGATTACACACACGAAAAGTTGCATCTTTTCATGAACCATTGTGTCTCAAACCTTTTGGGAAGGGTTGCATTGGTTCAAGGACGTTTCCCCTTGCCTATATAAAGTCCATTTGAGTCCAGAACACAACAACACATGAGAATACATCATTAGGCCAAAGCTTTGTCAAAATAGTTCATTCATTAAGTCTTTTAGAACTTAAAACTTTCAAAGAGCCTAAATTATGAGTTCATGATCTTCATTGTTAAGAGAACACTCTAGTTGTTCATATCTTGAGGAACTCAGAATCTTATTATGCTTAAGAGCCTTAAAGCATAAATTCTCATGATCAATCCACTTGTATGTAAAAGGATTGATACAGCCAAATTGTAAACTCTTCTTCATCTCTTTCTGGTAGATTGAGTATTCATCGTGGGTCTCGGTGAAGGGTTGTTGTTACTAAAAGTGGTGTACTTTCAGGGTGTTGATTGAAGGTGGTCTAGCCTTCAAGGTCTGAAGGTGGTTTGCCTTCAGGAACTAAAAGTGGTGTACTTTCAGGGGCTGTTGAAAGTGGTATACTTTCACAGGTGATTGATAGAAATTCTTAAGGTACTTGGTGTAAGAACTTGTAAGAGATTTTTATCAATAGTGGAAAAATCCTCAAGGGATTTTCTTGAGGGACTGGACGTAGCCTTCGGTGGATAGAAGGTGAACCAGGATAAAATTCTGTGTGTGAATTCTTCTACCCTTCATCTTTACTTTCAAGCAACACTTATTTACGCTGCAATCGTTTGCATTTACATTCATCTAGAAAGTAAGAAGGTATCAAGGCGAAAATCGGGTAAACTTGATTCACCCCCCTCTCAGGTTGCTATCTATACTAACACTAACGCCAGAGAAAGACCCATTGGGTTAAAACATGGTTGACAGTCATTCATGTGGGAAATACCCCTACAGAATTTATGTCTAAGGGGCAACACGAAACAATCCCATGTTCTAACGCCAGAGAAAGACCCCTTGGGTTAAAACATGGTTGATAGTCATTCATGTGGGAAATACCCCTACTGAATTTATGTTTAAGGGGCAACACGAAACAATCCCATGTTATAACGCCAGAGAAAGACCCCTTGGGTTAAAACATGGTTGACAGTCATTCATGTGGGAAATACTCCTATTGAATTTATGTCTAAGGGGCAACACGAAACACCAAGGGTTTTGAACAAAACATCTTATTCATTCCATTCCAGATTTGCAGTACAATTTCCATTACAAAGCTTGCAATTTCCCTATTCGGGATACATCAATGAAAAGCAGAATCATTTAGTTCTCTTCTTTTCATTCCTCTGATGGTGTTGGCAAGATCTCGGGAAAACTCAGCAAGCACTTCTCGTGGCACTTTTCTGCATATTTCTTTGAAGTTCCCGAAACCTTGGTGTTCTTCTTCAAGACAGGAACAACTTGGCCTCGAACCCCCTCCATTTGGACCGTTAAGAGAATTTGATTTAACGTAAAAAATGAAGCATGTAAAATGCCATGAGATGCATGAACATGGAGTGATGAAATGCAAGAGTTTTTTTTATGATTTTTTTTTTATATGAGATGAATGATGCATGGAAGGTGAAACATTTATTTTATTATTTTTTATTTATTTATTTATGAAATGGATGGTGCATGGAAGGTGAATTTTTTATGTTTTTTTTTTATATAAGATGAATGATGCATGAAAATTTTTTATGTTTTTTTTATGAATGATGCATGGCATATTGAACGATAATGATATGAAAAAGAATAGAAGAAGAGAATGCTCCCATTTGTCCTACAAGGGTAAAAACCTAAGGGGTGAGATATACTACATTGGCCAAAAACCTGATTGATGGGGACTATGGTCAAATTAAGTGCTCTCTTTATGGTAAGTTTTAGACTCTTAAAAGGTCCCCGGATTACCCCCATCGTGAAGACAAGGTCCCGATGATCAAACTATTTGACGCGTAGACACTAGGCCTCTCATGACAAATAGCTTGATGACCGGTAATAACCCGAGTGGTGGCTCAATAGTTGACGCGTAAACACTAGGCCTCTCACGACAAGTACCAAGGCACCGCTACTCCTAGGCTCGCACGGGCTCGGGTATAGAGCCCAAAAAGTGTGTCTCACAAAGTGGAAGTGAAGTGTGTGCGTTGGAAGCACACAAACCTTTTTTCAAGAAAACCCTAAAAAAACTACCCCACCTGCAACATAGCTAGAAAACCAGATATAACAGTTTAAATTGGTCATCTACCCTAATGCCGCATTAAAGACAAATTATATACAAAGATAGAAAAAAAAAATATATATATATATATACATGGCAATTAAACAATAAAAAAAAAGCGAAATAATGAAAGGTAAAATAAAATAAAAAGAAAGGCCTGACTCTCAAAGTTTCCCCAGCAGAGTCGTCATCTGTCGCAACCAGGTTCGCGGCGGGACGGCGAAAAAAGGATAAATTATCAGACAGACAGAGTCGCCACTAATGTTTATTAAAGGAAAACACTAGAAAGACCTAAAAAGGATAAATAGCCTACGAAACCTAAAATCTAGGTTCGGGAGTCTATTACGCGTGGGGAAGGTGTTAGCACCCCACAACGCCCGTCTAAACGGTACCTAAAATTGTTTGTGTAATTTCCTTAGCTTTCTACATTATTAATTTTACCCTTATTTATTTTTTACTTTTTATTATTTAATTCCTAATTATTCTAAAAAAGGAAAGACTGACAAAATATTTTTGTTATTTTTTTATAGCCTGATAGGTGTGAACCCAGTCCTACGTACTTCCTTAAAATGGAAGATCAAGGCTTACGCAGTTCTTGCTTTAATTAAGTTTTTATTTATTTATTATTTTTTTTTTTTACAACAAAAATTAAAATGTCCTTATATCATGGACTTACAAGCAATGTCTCAACAAAAAAATATCAAACCCAAAAAACATGCAGATGATAAAGAAAACAAAATAAAAATAAAATACAATAATAATAAAAAAATCAACAAAAAAAAGGAAAAGAAACGAAATAGTGGTGAGGGCCTGTAGCGGTAAGGTGGTGGTGGTGCTTTGACGGCGGCCAGGGAACCTCGAAGGAGGAGCATCGGCGCAGGAGGTGCAAGGTGACGGTGCTGCAACAGCGGCCAGAGAAGCGACGGTTGATGACAGCGTGAAGGAGGACGAAGTGGTGGTGGTGCTTATGGCTACCGGCATCGCAGCACAGCCATGGAGCGGTGGTGCTTCGTGGTGGGGGTGGCCATGGCAGGGAAGGAGGAAACGCGAAAGGGAGAGGAGAAAGGAAGGGAAGAGGACGAAGGTGAGAGGAGGTTGGCGGCTGGCTGACGAGGGGAAGAAGAAGGAGGACGGCGGCTGCTTGTGTGTGTTGATGGCGGCGGAGAAGCGTGGCAGATGGGAGTGCAGCAGCTGTGTTGTGTTTGAAAGGAAGGGAATGGATGGTCGAAGGTTTGGTTAAGGGGAAGAATGTGGCGACTGTGTCGGTGGTGGTGGTTTTTTTGGGTTTTGAGAGAGAGAGGAGCAAGGTGGCGTCGATGGTAATGGTGAAGAGAGGAGGGGTTGAATGGAGGAGAAGACGAGATGGTGATGGCAGAGGGAAGAGGAGGTGGCTACTTTTTTTGTTTTTTTTTTTTTTTGTTTTGGGAGAGAGAGAATGAGTGGAGACTAGGGTTAGGAGTGGAGGCTAAAAGTATGAGGGTAGGCTAAAAAAATGACTGGAGGCTAAGAATTGTGTGGGAGAGAGGGAATTAGGTTTGTGAGAGTATGGAGGCTATTAGAGAATGATGAGTGGTTTTTAGGGTTAGTGAGAGTAGGCTTATATAGGGGAGAATTAGGGTTTGAGTGAGGGGGAAAATGACTAAGTTGCCCTCCCTTCCTTGCTTCTGCTTCCTCTCTTTTCCTTTGGGCCGCGGCCCATTTTTCTTCCTTTCTTCTTCCTTTTCCTCTGCTGGGCCTTTTCTTCTTCTTTTTTTTCTCTTTTTCTTCTTTTCTTCTTTTTTTTCTTCTCTCTTTTTTTCTTTTTCCTTTTTTCCTCTTTTTTTTTTTTTGCTTTTTTCAAAATTGGGCCTGGACAAAAATAGGTGTCAACACACTTCAATCCTATCATCGACCCAAAAGATCAACAACTGGTGTAGGGTGGAACGTACACAAGGCTTGGGTGAATCTAATCTCTCCCTAGAAGGACATTAAAGCTGGGCTTACCATCCACCATAAAGAAAGCGAATCAGCTGGCCTTGGGTCCTACCGTGATATCGGTAATCAATACCTTGGAAGCACTGGTGGTTCCTCTCGTGAAATTAGACATTTTCTTCCTAGTTTCCAGGAGGTCCTAAGTAGATTTTCGCAGTTTCCTCAATGTTGAGAAAGGTATAACATTAAGAATATCCCCTGGGTCTACAAATACCCTTGACATTGGTTTCCCGTTGATATGGGTTGTAACAAACAAAGGTTTGAGTTGCCTAGCCATTTCTCTAGTGATGCTCATCCGGCCTCGTCCACAATGACGTCCCCCTCGAGAGTCGTGGCCTGCCCCTGTACAGAGATAAACTCGTGAGGGATTATCCCAACAGTCGCCACATTGAGAAGATCATCATCCTTTAACAAGGCTTCTAAATCTTCATTGGCTATGGAAAGTCAAGGTCAAGACCGTCCTCTCCTGTTTCTGGGGCTAAGAGAGTCTAGACCCTTAGGCCGAATTGGTTTTCGACAATCTCTTCCAATTCGAGTAAAACTAACCTTGTTGAGCTGCAACCACCTCCCCTGCCGAGCTCAGCTCTTTGATCTCAGGAACGAGGTTTTTAATTGCTTCCGCTCCTTTAGTTGAACTTAGCTCCTTGATGGTTTGTTTCATTTCTGCATAGCCCTAGCTCTCTGTTTTCATCTCTTCTGAGAGCGTGACAGCAACTTCAGTTCAGGTGGACGATCCTTTTTGTCCTCTTTTAGGACCCATTTGTCCTCCACCACCCTAGATTTGGGTTTAATCATCTTCCCAGGCACCAGAGAATCTTTCTCCCTGAGGTAAACCTTCAATGAGGTTTTCCCTTGAAAGGTACTTATCTCGGCTATCCTGGTCTCTTGGCATTTAACCGGCTGTTGGATATATTCCTTTATCCCAGCCAGATCTGAGACCTTGGGTATCTAGTTGGCTTGGTACCTAGCTTGGAGCTCGAGTTTGGTCGGCCTAGTTAGTCGAGGTGCTCCGCTAGTGGGGAGTTCTAGCTAATCAAACACGTTCCCATTGGTACTAGGCCTCGAAGCGTAGGATTGTACTTCCTCCATCTTCACTTGGTTGTCAAGGTCCTTCCTTCAAAGGATACAATATTGGAAGGGGCTGTCGGAAAAGGATCAATGTCAATCTTCAATTCTGTAGGTGGCTTGTCAGTCATTTTTAACCGCTCGTCCTTGATTCCCTTTTGGACAACATTTTTGAAGACTACGTAGTTGATGGTTGAAAATCTATAGGAGTTATGCCACTTGCAATACTTTCTCCCCTTAAGCTCTTCGGCTGGGGGGATTTTGTGTCTGTCCAACAATTTTATCTGCTGGTCCTTCAAAAGTAAATCAAAGATCTAGTCTGCCCAAGAGATGTCAAAGACATACTCCTCTCGATTGTCCATTTCCTTGCCCTTAGAAGGCCTTAGAGCATGGAAAACATAAGATTTTCCCTTTAGGATCTCTACGGCCATGACATCCCCATAAGAACCCTCATCTGTTTCATCCATAACTTGTCATCAATGATAGATATGAGGTGGACCCCCTACCTTGCCTATTGAACCGCTTTGATTCCTTCTCTTTGATGAAGGACACCATGCGTGAGGCCTTAGCTGCCAATTGAGTCAAGTCATTGCACTCCTAGGAAACGAGCCTATCTGTGAGCTGGGGATGCATATTCTTTGTAGAAATGTGTGCATACTTAGCTTCTGCGAATTGCATGGGGCATCGGCTCTTTAACCTCCTGAACCTTTCCAGGTACTCACTAACCAATTGTAGAACCTGTCATGGAAACTTCTCTCCATGTCTGCCTAGTTTTGCATGGAATTATGGGGCAAGGAGGAATACTAAATGAATGTTGCCCTTGTTAGGGATAAGGGGAACAACTACAGTTTGTAAAACTCATTTTGACCTGCCTCCCCACATTGAGCCGTAAATCGGCCAATGTGTTCCATGGTGGACTTGTCGTCCTCGCCGGAGAAGGTAGTAAAGTCAGGGACCTTAAATTCCCTCGGCAAAGGCACTGTCCTGTCAACCCATTCAGGGTACGACTTCCGATAGATGGTTCTATCAATGGGCCGTAACTGACGTCGAAATGTCACGCATAGCATCGACAATCAGGTTCAAATCAATGAAATTTGGCCCCCCAGGGCCTTTTGCGTTAGGAGGTTTACCTGGTGTTCAAACCCTTGAGCATTTGGTGGTGGGTTCACCGGCATAAGTGGTGGCATTGGCCTCGGCTGGGATGGTGGAACTTGGTATTGAACGGCTGGTTGAACCAGCTGTTTGTAGTAATGTTGATCAAGTATACCTCCAAACCCAGTGTTGTACGCTGGAGTCCACAGTTGGGTATTCTCCCTTCCAACCCACAGGGAAGCTTTGGCCCATGTGGCCTCGGCTACCAGCGGTTGTGGTTGGACAAAGGAGTTACCTCGAGGGAGAAAAGTGGGCTGCGGGGACAGGTTCGACTGTTGTGTACTGCCGATTCTGACACCCTCACTTCGCCTTGCACTGGAAACTTGTCCATACTGAAGGGGAGCCGTGGTAGGGTATCCCTGAACGGCTGGACCCCAAGTGGGGACACATTTGGAAAAACGTGAGGCGGTGATTCTAGCCTCCTCCGTTGTGAGTCTTCCTTGGCAAAGTGCATCTCGTTATGTACCATAGGCTTCACGATTTCAGCCAAGTTTTTGGAAACTTAGGCGATAATGTCGTTAATGCCCAGGTCGATTTGTTGTCGAACGAAGGAAGTAGTGGTAGTGGTTATCATGCTTGGGTCTCTCTCTTCTTTTGTTGTCTCAATGAATTCAATGTAAGGAGAGACTTTTACTACGGCTACCGTGGAAACGGGATGGCATCAGAGTCTATAGTTGGTCCTGAATGTACTAGCGTTGTAGCAGTAGAAGTAGTACCCGCAAGTGAGGTATGACTGCAACTTGCTTTGCGATTGCTTGAGGATTCCATTTTTCGTCCAGACCTCAATTGCATGTGCCAATATAGGTCGTGAGTTGGTGATGTAAACCGTTTTAATAGCGAGAGAAAGTCCCACTAGGTATGCCAATTTGTTGGTTCACAAATAGATTTTTAGGATCAGGAACCCGTGTAGGTCGACTAGAAAACCAACGTACAATTCCTAATAAAGCGACCACTCGAGGAAGAGACTTTGTTCCTCAATGTATATTCCTAAGACACTCCAAAGAGCTTAGTTCTCGCTACTAAGAAAATGTGACTAGAACATGACTATGAACTAAGGTGAAACGATAAAAATGGAATAAACGGTTGAAAAGCTGTAAATAAAGTAAATGTTCAAAACTGTAAACAGCTGAAAGTAAAGGTAGAAATGCTTTAAAGAAATGTAAAGTGTTGAAAGTAAATGCAGGAAATTTGTAAGTTTGATTGATTGTTGAGTTGTGTGTCCTTTACAAATGACCATTCATCTATTTATAGAGGTCAATTCGACTAATATTAACTATTAATATCTACCTAGCACTCCCCATGTTTTCACATCATTATACAAATATACAAGTAATGGGGAGTGTCGAGTTCTATCTCTCCTAGTCAGCCTGGAGGCTTTGTCAAGTCGTTCCTCCTTACTTCGACTAGCCCTTAACAACTTCTCCTGAACTCACGAAATAAAGCCTGATGTTGCTTTTTACACGCAAAAGGCTTCTAGAAACACCTCCTTATTCTATTTTACGAAAAGTTTCTACACCTTCCTCAAATTTTGTTCAAATACACCTCCCTATTCTTAACCGTTTTAACATGATGGGTCACAACTTATCCTTACTCGTCAGCTGACGTTGTTACGTTGTTAACGGTTACTTTTGCCCCAACAGCTAACACATCACTTCAATTGCCTAATTAACTGTTGCAGATTTTTAGGTAACAACATTATATAAGCTTGTCATAAAAAAAATTTATGAGAAAAAGTAAGGCCAAAAAGTAAACATAATTTTAACATCAACGATAACATAAATTAAAAGAGTATTGGTACCACACTCTTTTAAACACTTTACACACTTCTTAAAACATTTTTTACATTGAAAAACATTTAAATTTCCCTACCATAGATTGATCCATGGACCTCCCCTATCCTACTCATATGTCCCCAGCTATTATCACTTGAATTATCATTCGGAAATCCTCCCTACCGCATCTGCTGCAATTAGTTACATAAACAGAGTTTGACTTTCATCTTTCGTGACTGCCGGAAGGAGAGGATTACTTGAAAGACTGTACACTAAAACTCAACCATGATATGTCACAATATGTATCGTCTTCCAAAAAAATATGTACAAAAAAATATGTACAAAACAAAGCACTAATTTCCAATTCGCTTTGCAATACGAGACATTGTTATCTTACCAACAAAAAACACAGGCTTGATGGCTCTTATTCATGTATTGCACGTAAGTGAGCCATGATGACAAGGCTTGAGAGCAGAAAGTGTTACGAATTGACCCCCAAATTCCAAAACATCATATGCTCTGCATCTTTGTATTGAAGCGCTAACATTTTGTTATCCAGAGCCAAAGTAATAAAACCATCAAGACACGTATGCATTTTGAGCAAGTTATAATGTTTCAATCAACAATTGTCAGCTTTTGGAATCTACACGATTAAAGGAAATAGAGTTAAGAAAAATACAAGAATGCAATTCAAACAGAAAACTAGAACTTGTTTGGTTTGGAAAGTTATTTTTTGTTTGTATTTGTTTTCAATGATAATTACAAAATGTCCTTTTTTTTTTTCTTTTTTTTAAAAGTTTACACAGAATTGTGAAAACAATTATTAGTGAAAACAGGAAATAAAAAAACAATGTGATATTTTTGTAATTATCAATGAAAAGATTGAATAACATTTTCTCAAATAATACATGTCCTCCATTACATAACAGGTGATTGGTGTTTTACAAAAAATATTCTTTAAATAAATTTTGAGAAAAGAGCATCCCTACCTCATGTTCATAAAACGGTACCCAAAACTGCCCCAGAATTTCAGTCTTACTAGCTTCGACTTTGGCTTTCTGCATTAGGCGAGCCTCTTAGTCTTGGCTGCATCATTTTCAAACAATTCAGAAAAAAAAAAATAACCACGAAGAAAATTGCTTAAAGCATTATTTAAATTGACCTTTGATTTTCTAGTCCTCCAGACTTCTGATTTCCCCGGTTGGGGAAGATAAGAATATCTGTCAATGGAATTTAAGACAGCAACTTCATTCGTGCCAGAGTCAATAACTGGCAACAAATCCTGTAGCAATTCAGAAAATATTATCATATATTCTTAGACGAGTTTCTAACTCATTTAGATATTTTAATTTCACATACAGGTTGCTTGGGATGAGGGTTTTTGGAGGGCAAAGGATGAAAGGTTAATTCTCAAACTAATATTTTTTAAAATGAAATATATGAAATGATAAATTACCATAATTTAATGTCTTAATCCTTTATGATAATAAACATTATATAATATTTTAAAATCAGAAGTAAACAATTTCCAAATCCCTCCTTATCCAAAAACATCCTCCCAATCAACCTCTCTATGTATATTGAATAGTATCACAATAATCACTTTCTTAGATTCAATTAAATAATTCAAGGTCAGTACCGATTAGAAAAGGGTGAAAAAGTAAAGGAACGCAAGAAAGAAAGCAAAAGATAGTATTTTGTTAAGTTTTGTTGTTCCATATCTTCAGTTTCAATTCCGAAGAATTCAAGTTTTAAAAAAAACCTTTCCAGCCATAAAATTATTGTTTTAGGCATTACACTAGAAAATAGATTGGCCATAATCACTTAGAAAATCAGGGGGGAAATAGCTTTATGGAAGAGACTAATTAGCCATACGATTTAATCTTACCACTTCCTCTGCAGCACTTTTTCCTGTTTCCTCATGGTTCTTCACTACCAAAGAATCAAAGTAAAACAATATCTGGGGAGGAAATTTTAATAAATAAAACAATTAAAAGAACAGCAATTGAATAAGTTGACACTGCTGGAGCTAGGTCAGTTGCAATAAAAACACAAAAATGGTACATGAAGGGACATTAAGAATCAAACAAGTTAAAACAAGGTTGTTGGCCAATGGGTGTGAAGGTTACCTTGTCAAGTAATTGAACATTTGATGAATTGGTTGCCATGACTTGAACTCCTAACAAATTGTTGGTATCACTGCAGAAGGGGCAGAATATAGTGCTGAAGACACACCCATCTTCTAGACACCAAATGCCTTGTTCCGGGGCACTCTTTAGTATTCTATTCGAAATACGTTGATCAACACATGAAGAATCAGTAATAATAACTGGTAAGCTGTCTGAGGTATCAGTAGTATATGTTTTCAGTTTCTGCATCAAAAGGGACCTTAAGTAAACTTTGAACGATGAAATCAAAGAGCATGTAAGATACAGATGGTTCTCAGATCGCCCCAATGGGTTTTTGCAGAGAGAACAAAATATCTGCAACCTTCTGTCCAGTAGAGGGACAGTTAATGAACATGACCCAGGTAGATTGCTTGTTGGTAACTGAGGAGAATGTGACTTCAAATTTCTCCCTAAACCAGATTTAGTTCCATGCGTTGCCTCTGTAACAACCACTGAGGTTTTTGAGTACCATGTAAGACTACTGGCACAAGGGGGACCATAATTTTCTTCTTCAATGAGGTTTATAAAGGGCTTCCTCCTTTTCTGATTGTGAGAATTAACACTCAAGTTGAAAGATGATTCAATTTCTGGAATATTAGTTGTTATATTCTTTTCAGGAGTAACTGTTATTGAAGATTGAACCTTTGAAGAACTTTTACTTCCATTGGTTAATACCTTGGGATGACTTGATAAGTGATCTGGTTGAAATTGAGCAGAAGCCTCAATTATAGTGCAATCAGAGTAGTTTTCCGAGTAATCAGGGCTATCAGCATCACAACCAACATCTAAATAAGGGGTTTCCTTGAGAACTGAGGTTTCTTCATGTGTAATTGACACTGGTAATTTCTCAGTCAACCTGTAAGAAATAGATTTTTCATCTAGTAATCATTATGATTGTTTAATGATTCAAATTATTTGCTATTTCATCAAGTTTTAGAGATTGGTATGTGATGGTGTAAGAAGGCAAGAAGCTACTATTTTTATACAGAGTATTTAACCAGATAAAAAATTGAAGTTTTTGTCCAAATGCAGCTGCAAATGAATACTAAGGTCAATACTTTAATACGATATGAAAACCATGAACACCCCCACCCAAAACACAGTACTAACATTTACAAGTAAACGGGAAAATTTGACTTAAATTATCTATTTGCAATATAAATCTTTCAAAGAAACACTTTATCCAGGCTATGACCAATTGGTGCCATCTTTATTTATTCATTCAAAAGAGAACAATTTACAGCACTATCAAAAATCTTTGGCAAACTCAACTTATTAGCTACATAGGTTGGGCTAACATGATTAGAGGCGATTGTTATTTCATTATTTGTTACGCCAACATACATACTTAACAAATAATGAAATAACAATCGCCTCTAATCATGTTAGCCCATCTTTCAACCTATGCAGCTGAGTTATGATATGTTCACACTCCACTTTCTCTTACAACTCATTTCCACTCATTTTTTCTTTCTATCTCTCTCTACTGTTTCTATCACATCACTTATCATGTCACTTATTTCTCTTTCTTTGTTACTATATCTCTCTAAAGGTGTAAAGTGGAGAAGTGTGAACAAAACTTAATTCTTCCTGTAAAAAACTTCGAAAATATGAAACAAAATGAAAAACAAGGTGATTTTATAATTAAAGCTAAAAATAGAAAATGAAAAACTGAAAGTAAAATAAGAAACCAAATGAGCCCTAATATCCTTTGCATGTCTATAAAATCTGAGATACAAAAGCTATAATTCACAAACTTGGAGTTATATTCAACTCAACGCTGATTCCTTAAATCTGAAGTTTATCCTCAGGTTTAGTTACCCAAAAACATCAATTATCAAAATGGTGGAAACATAAAGAACTACCTTCCTGTCAGATTACAGCATTGTGGATTGATATGATCTTCAAAATTGTATGTGTTACTAGTCCTTTGAGCTAATGGCTGACTCTCAGCAAGATCTTGACAGCTTAGTGTGGGAATAGAGATGTTGTCCTCAATCATTGATGTGTCTCTCTCACCTCCATTACCAGACTTGTTCAGTTTCTGATTTTTCTTCGACCTCATATTTTGTGCCTTGTTTTGAACACTATCACCATCAAAGCCCAAACTCTGGGAGATATGCACTGTATTCATGCTAAACCGTTCCTACAGCAAGTTGAACAAAGTATTAATAATTCCATTCTACTAAGCATTGAAGGGTAACAGGGTGGCGTATATCATGGTCAACTTAACCCAGCATGCCATGTACCTTGGTATCCTCAAAGAATGATTTTAGGCCCTCCAATGACAGATTAAAGCTGTCATACACTCTCAAGGGTCTTCTTAGCCACTTTGAAATTAATGCTCGATTTCTTTCTTCACGAAAACGTTCATCTAATTCCACAAGAATAATTACACGAATTATGATAGAAGAGCTGCTTGAGAGTGCAGAGTTAATGGTAATACAAAGAACAATGTCTAATAACCCTTAGTTCAAGAATAAACTGCACTACAAATACAGGGCAAACACCACTAGGGAAAAAAATAACTTGATTCTAAACTAAAAAGGTGGTTTACAGGACATAACTGCCTGCAGGTTGCACCCTGGAAATAATTCATTAAATTTTATATGTTCCATTGGAGAATATTTGCCAATCGTATGGTGCCTATGAAAATTCAATATACTCAAATGAATCATCTTGAAATAGCTAATGGAAAAGACCAGTTTTAAATTTCTATCTGATGCTTCCATGTAACCTGTCACTATAACCACATGTGTAGACAGTGTAGTATTAATGTATTACACATTCTAAAAAACCTAGTGAATTTCACCTTCTTCCCCTCCAGATGTAAAAATCAGTTCCTAGATTATGAACTCAAAAAGGAGAAAAACAAGATACAAGGCAAAAGAGAACTGAAATAATTGGCAGTTCAGGATGATTACCCAAAAGGATGATTGCTCCGTAGTCAAGACTATGCCGTATACAACGCCCTACAGAATGTAAAAGGTAATCAATATAAACTAAAACATGGAAATTTAAAATCAGCTTTGGCAAGAATATGGAAACAGAACCAAGCTTTACCTGCTGCTTGATTTAAAGCTCGGAATGCTTGGTGGCAATACCACTGACTTCCACTTAAGAGATTTTTGGATGATTTGTATGTGTCATTATATTTCTTCTTTAATGCAACTTGAACATCATTTCTGTTAAGTAATAATAAACCAGGCAATCAGATAAATGCATTCCCATAGTAGGATGCCTTAATCAAGAAAATTTATAAAAGAAAAGATAGGACACTTACATATTGGGAAATGGAATACCAACAATAATCTGAGATTGTCAAGAATGTACAATCTATAGAACAATTACATCGATTATTTAAAACAGGAATGTCTGTCCTCAAACCCATTATAAGCTAGCTACAAGTTGAACGCATTATCAATCATAATTGTCAGCGTTTATTTTAATAATCTCAAAATATACCTACTGTCAATCTTCAAAAGACATATCATGGCCAAATGAGAGACCTGGATCTCTTCCCAACCAAAAAAAAAATTCACTAAATTTATAAGTAGAAATAAGGATACAACTACTCTGGCGTTCTCATCAGAAAAATCAATTCCTTCAGAAACCTGCAAGCATCATGTTGATTGAATAAATATAATCATATAATGAGGTTACAATTACATGCACAACTTTTGCTAAAGAAACGAATTTGTACATCTTAAATGGTCACATCATTAACTCGCATTAAAATGCCACTTTAAAGCAAGGGGAATGCTATAAGCACTACCGATTGTTTATACATGCACCCTGTTAATTCTTAACATCTTTTCCTCAAAAACTTAATCACATGTAAATGCAGAAATATAAATATAATAAATTGAATTTAACTTTAATAACAAATTTTTTAAATGTGGTCAATTTAAGAAATTGCAATAAAATGTACTCGGTGGGGAAATGTGAATAAGCAATTGGGAGTGTCAACTTGTACATTTGAGAAGCCATGCCAAAACAGTTGTTCTGCCCAGATATTTGATTTTTCTTCAATCATTATAACTATTTACATACATCATTTTTTGTCTTCACAGATTTATTTTAATCATGGTTTTTGTCTTCAAATATCACCTTCACTCATCTCCATTCCTACCCACCATTTATAAAAGAAAATGAAGGGATTTCATAGATCAACTCAGTTATGTGCATTTATTTTTAAACACCTTTGTATGTGTCACACGCACCAAGATTGTAATCGAAATGTAAGAGATAAAATGACCGTACTGTTCTCTTGAGGGGAAAACAATACAAAAATAATTATAACTGTTACTGGTAGCACAATTAAAGTGTAGTAAAATTCCGATTGAGATTGTAACCAAAAAAAAAATTCCGATTGAGATTACATGTTTTTTTCCTTGACAAAGGCAGCACCAAAATAATAAAATAAGGGATAAGGTAAATTGTGATGCACCTTTCCTCGACAAACACCAAGTAAAGCAGCTCCTCCTTTTTTAGAATCCTGTAGAGAATCAACTGTATAGAAGTGATTCAGATCAATTTTTTTAATCCTTCTTTTTCTCCCTACAGCAGATCTTTTGCCATGAATTGAGTCATAATACCCCTTCAATACAAGTTCAAAATCATCTTGGCTTCCTCCCCTTGGTTCTGCATACCAATTACCGACATAATGCAGATTCTTAATGCAAGCCAAAAAATAACAGACAACAAGATCAACTTTAGATATTAGTGCCAAAGTAAAATCCTCTCAACTTAAATGTTATCATTTTGTAGGAAAAAGAATGAGGAAAAGAAAAGGGCAGTATTTGGAA
Source organism: Acmispon strigosus (assembly GCA_030819835.1). Taxonomy (NCBI): domain Eukaryota; kingdom Viridiplantae; phylum Streptophyta; class Magnoliopsida; order Fabales; family Fabaceae; genus Acmispon; species Acmispon strigosus. Next base: position 3,704,933 of record JAUAMA010000003.1, read on the forward strand.
GAAGATAAGGACAACGCACCAACAAAAAGGGACTTTTCTGTATCTAATCGAGACCATTGACCTGTTTCTGACCAGCGGTTACATAATTTTTCCATCAATTTATAACTTGGAAAGAACACAAGACATCCACCTGGAACAATCTTGAAGATTTCCTCTAAAGATCTTCCGACTGCATCCTAAATCATAACTTATAATAAGCATATGTATTCATAGAAGCAAGAATAATACATAAAGAATGAAAAGCATATATTGAGCAACCATACCTGGAATGCATATCCGTCTGCAGTTTTGTAACTTGCATTCAAAGGATAATTACCAGGACCAGTGGAGATTATAGCAGGCCATACCTGTATTCAAGAGGTTATTCATTGTTGAACAGGCACTAACAGGACTAAAGGATTATGAACCCTAAGGATAAGAGAGAAGTAGCCAAGACCTGCGAGTCAACATCAATTACATGGGGAGCTTCAAGACTAGTTTCAAACTGTACTCCAAGCTCAGAAGAAAAGGATGTCATTGGTGACAGTGTCCTAAAATACCAAAATTAATATATAAGTGATACTACAAGATAATAGGAAGCAGAGATGCTGCGAACTAAACCAACTTTTCTGCAATTTTCAGCCCCTCGTGTGCTGAGTGTTGTAAAATAAGATTAAGATAGCTGACTCCCTCTCATTTTAGCAATCGGCAATCTATGATATTAATATTTCATGTTCATCATTTACTTGGTGAAACTGTACCAAATGTTTCATGCAGCAATGCCTCACCGGAAATGTATTCCAACAAAAGTTTTTTACAGAACATGGCAATAGAAAAGAGACTATTTCCACCATTCATACATATACTTTGGGCATAAGTACCAACTTTATCATGCATCTCAGAACAGGGAACAAAATTAAGAGGGAAAAAGCTTTTCAAATACAAATCTGATTTTCCTACACTACTATTGAGAATATAGTAAGTATATTCTCAGTATGTTGTATTTAGCTAATTAAATATAATTAACTAGCAGTTAGTTTTCTGAAACGGTGAACTCCTCAGCCTTTTCTCATTCAATCTCCATCAAACTCGACAAGAAGAATTTTCTTCCATGGCGGCAACAAGTGGAAGACATTCTTCGTGGACACACACTTCATCGGTTTGTTGTCAATCCTACGATTCCTCAGCGCTACCTCACTGAGATTGATTGTGTTCAAGAAAACGTCAATCCTAGTTACTCAGATTGGGAGGAGCGAGATTGGCTCCTTTGCACATGGCTTCTCTCAACCATTGCTCATCGTATCATCAAGCACTCTCAGTCACTCTACATACACGTTTCTTCCCGTGTATAAACACAAGAGGTGGCCAAAAACCATTATTCTTTAACCATTATTCTTTCAAATATGATATTTTAGAATAATGTTTGAAACATCAAAACATTGCTGGATTACTGCACACGTATGCCAACAGAGATGCTTTCTAAGAATATTAAAATGGAAAAGCAGGTAAGTTCCACCATAGAAAACAACATGGGCTGTTGTTGTGCAACCAGACTGGTTCAAGAATAGCTGGGGTGGCCATATAAATATAACTACATGGTTATATGAAACCAGTTTTATGTGGCCTGAACCTAACTGGGCCGTTATCACTCTAGTTGGTCAGGCCATCTTAAAAACTCTGTCAGCCCACTGGCTTTTCAGTAGGAATGTCCAGAAACTCCCCTGTTTAACAGGCATGTGCCTCTCAGGAATTCATTTTTTAGGCACTCAGGAATATATGTGAAATAAATAATACAAAAGAAATATGTCCTGAACAGGTATATACTTGGGCTTGGCCCCTGGATACCATTCACTGTTCTTACCCAGAAGTCAATATGACTGATAAAGAAAGATCAGCAACGTCTCTAAAAACAACAGCTGGATTCAAGCACCACAAACTAAAAGTATGCGTCCAGTTTCCAAAACCTCTTCCTGACACAACCAATGAACTGTAATTATAATGATGCAGCAATACCATCACAGGCAGAAGCAGAACATATATAAAAACTACTAGAGCCTCAATCAATTTAAACAGTCATTGGATGCCCAAACAAAAAAATAAAAGCATCATTGTTCATCTTAACAAACTAATTACGCCATTTTATCTCATTTCAGGTGTGCCCTTTACTTTTACTAATAAATTAAGCTCTTATGACTGAGTAAAGTTCTGTATAGTACTTTTATTAAGACAATCTGCTTAGTATCACTATCATCACAAGTTCACAAGGGTTGCAGATTAAAAATAATCTATATTTAAGACAGAAAATATATTTAAAATGTCTCCACGTAAAAGCTTTCAATTTGATGATTTATATTCTATCATATTTTAAATTTGATACCAAAAATTTCCACTGCATTCCCAAAAGGTTTGAAAACCATTTTCCTTTCAGTTACATATGGATAGCATTGTCATTTGAGGTTATTCTAGATAATACTGATTGTCTGCAACTACTTACTATCATCTTTTCTAACACAACGCTGAAGTGCAAGCTGGTAATCTAACATGTGTGATCCATTTCTTGAGAAGAAATAAGTTAGTGACGAGAATAAGCCTGAAATGAGATTGATAAAGATCATTGGTAATAACAAATACTCGAGGTAGGTAAATAACTGAATGTAGTACCAAAATAAAACTTTAATCCCAGACCTTCTAGTGTTATCACCGACATGCCACTTAAACGTGGGTTATCACTCTCCAAGTCTGTAGCAACTTTGATTGCCTTGAACAAATGATCAAGTTGATAAATGGCACACAAACATTGAAAAATGCATAGTCCATAATGTCAAACAAATGGGATACCTTGGTAGCACATTCTAGCAAGATAGGGAAGCATTGCTTTGAAATATTTGCTTCTTCAAGCTCACGTAAAGCCTTATCACCAGTCCAACTATACATACAAAGGGCTTACGTTATTATATCATGGATATAACTTGCAAGTTATGGCTTTTATTTTATGAGGCTCTAAAGGATATATAGATTAATTATTTTTTCAAAATATCAATTCTGGAAAAAGAAAAGTACATACGAGTTTAAAGCAATTTACACAATAGTTTGAATTATGATAAGATCTGAATGATCCAATTCAAATCTGAATAAGGTTCTAATTTACTGTCCCTCATTCTTCTGTGTTTTCCTTAGTTGTATCAGATTGGTAGTTATCACTTAACTAACCCTGCATTTACATTCCAGAACTATACGACTATTTGAATAAGAGGAAATAGTATTACCTCTTCTCCAAAATTACACTCTACAAAGCATGTTTATACCAAATATAACACACCAACTTCTATAATACTTGGGATTGATAGTCTCAGGACACAAATTACACAGTGAGTAAGTGCATTCACACAATAATAACAGAGGCATACAGAATGATAAATCCCTAAACTTACCACGACACGTAGTGCTGAAAATCGCGTTTTTCAAGTTTATTTTTCTTTTGTTCAATCCAACTAGTAAGGCCCTGCACAAATGCAGCGCCCATCAGATATCACGTCATTAAGTAGATACTTATAAGTCAAACATTTCAAACCTGATATCGAACCTAATTACCTGTGCCATTTCATATAAGGGTTGGTAAATTACAGCGTTCGAAGAACAAAGTTGCTGGAGCTCCATTTGTAATTCTTTCAAATGTATGATCAACTAGTTAGCATCATTATTAAAAAGGATGGAAACAAAAGCAATATGGTTCATAACATACTATCCAAGACATCCTCTTCAATATCCACACTGCCAGCATCACGAGTGATGTCCTCTATATTGCTACAAAGTGTAAACATGCAAGGCCAGTTACATAAAGAAAAACAGATAAAAATCATAACCAATGCTTAAAAATTTGTCATTCAGCTCTAGATTGGATTGCATACAACTGAAAGCATGTGAAAGGTGCTGGGAATCCATATATAATCAGAAAACAAAACAAAGCCAGTTCAATTTAATTGGACTCATTGAACTGTCTTGATGGTTTTGCAAACAGAGAGAAAGAGATGAACAGCTTACTGAGCTTCATCAAGAATCACGATAGCACCTTTAATATCCACATCCATTGCTCCCCTAATGATTGGATTAATTATATAACTATATGGACAGAATACCAACTGTGCATCATCTGACATTGAACGAGCAGCATAATAAGAGCAACCTGAAAGTAGAGATAGTACAAGACTTGCACTTAACAAAGCTTAGCACAACCTTAATAAAAAAAAGACAAAAACAATAGCAGCAAAAGGCCAGACCTTTCACCAATTGTCCAACTTTTACAATATCTTCTATATCATGCACTTCATTGCTTCCTCCCTTCTGAAGGGATGGATGAGCTTTGACTTTATGAGCATTTCTGATTACATTGGAAGTTTCAGGTTTTGTTGCTTCAAGAGTGATATAAAAATATATAAATAGTATGTGTGGATAAGCATACACTTACTTGAATTCTGGACACCCCATTCCCTGATCTTTCAATAGTAGTTTACTGAAAACATTTTATGAAATATATCAGTATGATTTATGAAGATCAGAAAGAAATTCTGATAAGCTAAAAGTTGTTGAGGTAAAACCAACCATTCTTCATCAATGTTTTCTTTGCCGAGTACATTTTTATTGGTGCAGTAATGTTTCCGTGCTGCCTGGAAAAACGAGAGGGGGGTAAAATCCATGTCACTATGATACTAAAAGTAACATATTTGCATATCCGATAGGATGACTGGTAAAATGGCATAGAATCTTGAAGAAAACATTTTCACATAAACTATTGCTAAATTAGAATCCTTATCAAATACATTGGATACTTGTTGGTATGCCATGAAAAATGCATTGAAAATAACACATGATATACTTTACAAATAAAAGTAAATTCAACTTACTATAAGATAAGAGTTTGAAAATAACAACTTAAGAAATTTAAACTTCAAGGCTCACATTTTTCCTAAGGGCGCCAAATGATATGATCTTGTATTAGCTTCACTTTGTTGAAAAATGAGAAAAATAAAATTACTTGAAAGAACCCATAAATTATCATAAAACTGAAAACACAAAGGAGTTGAGATCAAAATAACAATGGGTCCAACCTACCAACACAGCCATCGGCACCCTGTATGCAGTTTTCCGCAATTCACGAACCACTTGAGAAATTTGTGAGTGTGTTCTCCTAATACAAGAGAGCAACAAATGTTGTAAGCTAAGTAACGATACGGCGCATGCTTTTAAGATATAGAATACAGCGTTTACAGGATAATAAAACGAAAACCTACGACGCATAATAAATAGTTGGAGCTGCCTTTTTCTTCTGCTTCTTGTTGTTGGCCTCTGATTGCGTATCTGATGCTGTAAAATTGGGATAATTTGCTTTGCTTGAGACAAGTAAAGGAAATGAGGATGAGAAGGGTTAGTTAGTTAGTTAGTTACCAGAGTCCTCAGGAAGAAATCCGCCGCCGTGGGCCAGAGGATCCTCCGGAGCGGGTTTGGGGTTAGATTTATAGCACTGCTGCCAAGCGAGAGTGGAACAAAGAAGCGAAAGGGACTTGCCAGTACCAGTTGGAGACTCGAGCAACGCGTGACAATGGCCTTCTCTCTGAGCTCGGTTAAGGGTGGAGATTACTCTGCCCATAAACGCAAACTGAGACCCGTACGGTTGGTAAGGAAATTCCACTTGCAGACCTCCAATGTGGTACACATTTTTAGGGTTAGGGTTTGTTGCAGAGCCCATTTTTCCGATTTCAGAACATGACCACAGTTGGGTCTCTATATTTCTGATTTTCTATGGAGCGGGTGTTTAAGCGGGAAATCAGGTTTCTGAATTTTATTTCGCGGCTTTGTGCTCGCCTCGCCTGTTCCTCAAGATTAAAAAAAAAGATTTTTAGTTGTCTAAAAAAACAAAAAATTGATTTTATTATAATTGTTGACCGAATTTTTTGTCTCATAAATTCTGTTTTTTCAAATTTTATTTTCTCTCTAATATTTTTTAATTAGTTAGTAGATCGATGCACGGATTTTTTCTTACACTAAAAGTTAATATATTTAAATTAATTTGGTGTTACTGATAGTTTTTTTTTTTTTGTACTCTTTACAAATGGATTGTCATGTCTGTTTATGTTTGCTTGGTTAATTTTCTTTTGTACTAATTTAATTTTACAAATATATAAAAAGGGTTCTCTAAATGATATTAGGTAAAAATTGGGTTTAATCAAACATTTGTAACATGTGTCTTTATAAATCCAAATCATTTCATTATTCTTTTTAAGGTTAAATAAGTTTTTCGTACTTAAACTTTGAGCGAATTTTAATTTTCGTCCCTCACTAGAAAATCTTCTAAAATACGCCCTTAAACTTTGGGAAATAGTCGGGTTTGGTCCTCGCTCGCCGGAGAAAAAGAACTCTGATAACTTACTAAGTGTATGGCGGCACTAATGTGGCACGCCACGTGTTTCAATGAGAGACCAACTCCAAATTTTCTTTTATAAGGGAAACTAATCCAAATTTCTTAATTAAAAATTTTTAATCAAAATTTGTTGATCTTTAATCTCTCATCATGTATGGTGTTTTTCATCTTTTTGTTCATCAACCTAGAAATACCCATAAATTATGAGAACCAAACAGATGAAGATGGCACGAGAAGAAAAAAATGAAGACTTAAATACTAAAAACACAACGATCAAATGCAAGGTAAGTATGGAAGTGTCTATGCAAGATATTTGATTTTGTTCTCTTATTATATAAAAAAAATTGCTTTTAGTATCTCATTTAAACACATGGTAGTGCCACGTAAGCACGATAATGCCAAATCATCACGTTCATCAGAGCCACAACTCCGACGATAACTAATTCCGGTTATTTCCTAAATCAGAGAGACTATTTTTAGACTTTTACTCCGATGAGGACCAAAACCAAATTTCACTCAAATCCATGGACCATTAAAAATAAATGCAATATTAAATGCGATAAAGCTTATCCTCCTTATTTGTTTGTTTGTTTGATTTATTAATTATTTGGGGTTTCTGTGTTGACCAGATAGCTAGCTACTCTAGCGAGGTTTATACAATATATGCAATGAAGTGGTGAGAATGGGAATTAGAGTGGAATTGAAGCGAGATCAGATCAAGAATGCACCTGAGCGAGAACGAAGGAGTAGAGGGGAAGACCTTCGTGGTCACGGGTGGTCTCGGATTCGTAGGATCTGCTCTGTGCTTGGAACTCGTACGAAGAGGTGCTCAAGAGGTGCGAGCCTTTGACCTCCGCCACTCTTCTCCTTGGTTCCACACTCTCCAGGACAAGGGAGTCAATTGCATCCAAGGTTGGTTGGTTCATTTTCATTTCTTAATTTATTCGATTCGATTTGATTGATTGATTGATACTGAATACTGAATACTGAATACTGAATACTGAATAAACCAAATCAAAAGGTGATGTTGTTCGCAAAGAGGATGTGGAAAGGGCCCTACGCGGTGCCGACTGTGTGTTCCACCTTGCTGCTTTTGGAATGTCAGGGAAGGAGATGCTTCAATTCGGCCGTGTTGATCAAGTCAACATAACTGGGACTTGCCATGTTCTTGACGCTTGCCTACAGCTTGGCATCAAAAGGCTTGTCTATTGCAGCACCTACAATGTTGTCTTTGGTGGTCAACCCATCGTCAACGGAAATGAGTCTTTGCCCTATTTCCCAATTGATCACCATGTTGATCCATATGGCCGCTCTAAATCAATTGCTGAACAGTTTGTTCTCAAGAACAATGCCCGCCCTTTCAAGTAACTTTTCCCTTCCATCTCTTACTTACTTACTACACAATTCAATCACCCTAAATATTTTACTTCATCTCTTCTTTTAACTTGGGATTCAGTATGAACAAATCTTGGAGTCTTTATTTTTATTGAAAGAAAGTTCATCCAGCTGCAGGTGCAGGGTAGTCTCTTTTCTGTTGTTATTACTATTATTTTTATGAAACTTATATGATTTAACTTGTCTCCGGGGGAATATACCAACCAACTAGCTCTTGTTTGTTATACAAGATTAGTTAGCACTTAGCAGTATCTTGGACCTGAATAAAACTAATGATTATTTATAAACTGTATATTTGAATGATACCTATCCTTCTATGTTCCTTTCATTCCTACATATGGTTACTTTATTTTTGCATACCCTTTTTCATCATCTTAAGGAACGACACCGGGAATCGTCTTTACACTTGTGCTGTTCGCCCAGCTGCAATCTATGGACCAGGTGAAGACAGGCACCTTCCAAGGATCATAACCATGGCAAGGTTGGGTTTGCTTCTGTTCAGAATTGGCGACCAAACTGTAAAATCAGATTGGGTTTTTGTGGATAACCTTGTGCTTGCTCTTATATTGGCAAGTATGGGACTTCTGGATGACAATCAGCGCAAGGGAAAACGCCCTATAGCTGCTGGCCAGGCATACTTTATATCTGATGGTAATCATTTCTATGTTATCTGTTAACGAACCTGTTTGGATACGGACTTATTAGAGTTTATTGAAGATTGTCTACTAGAAAAAGCACTAGATAATCTCCAATAAAAGCTCTTTGGTTTGCATCCAAATGGGTTCAATGCCTACTTAAAAAACTATGCTGGAATTTATAGAAGCAACTGCTGAGTCTTCTTTGTTCAGGTTCACCTGTCAATACTTTTGAATTCCTCCAAACTCTGCTAAGGAGTTTGGAATATGAACTGCCAAATACTTCCTTAGCTGTTGACCATGCTCTAGTTCTTGGGAGGATTTGCCAGGGTGTTTATACAATCTTATATCCATGGCTTGACCGCTGGTGGCTCCCTCAGCCATTCATCCTTCCCTCTGAAGTACACAAGGTCAGTCCTTTTCTTTTATTCTAGCTGAATAGTCAGACACTTAATGCACTTCTTAAGTTGCATGCTGGAAATAATAAATCTTGGAACATGTTGTGTAGATTACCACAGTTTAACTCCATTCAAGAAAGTTGTTCCTTTTCTATGTGCTTCCCTGATACTGATGTTAACTTAGTCAGCCCATGTGTTTTGAGGATGCATGGAGCAATTATCCTGATGAGTAAAATGCTATATTATGCACTTTAATATTTGTTTGTTTACAGGTGGGGGTGACCCATTATTTCTCTTATCTTAAAGCCAGAGAAGAGATTGGCTATGTTCCCATGGTGAGCTCGCAAGAGGGGATGGCTTCGACCATATCTTACTGGCAACAGAGGAAAATGATAACTCTAGATGGCCCTACAATCTACGCGTGGTTCTTTTGTGTCATTGGAATGATCTCACTGTTTTTTGCTGCTTTCCTACCTGATGTAGGGATTGTGTTCCTTCTCAGAGCCATGAATCTATTTGTCTTTCGGTCAATGTGGACGATAAGGCTGGTGTTTTTTCTAGCTACAGCTGCTCATGTTATTGAGGCGATTTATGCTTGGTACCTGGCTAAAAGGGTGGATCCTGCTAATGCAAGAGGCTGGTTTTGGCAAACTTTTGCTCTTGGCTATTTTTCGTTACGTTTTCTACTTAAAAGAGCAAGGAAATAAGTGAGCACCCTACAATATTCTTTTGCAGATGCTTATACAATAGTTAAAGGTTTGGAATTGAGTTATTTGACAAAATGTGAACTTCCAGTATATTCTGCTAACTAGGCGCTAAGGTAGAGTAACGGTTACATAACGTCTTCAGTAACCTATTGCTGCAAAAAAATTAAAGCAAAAGCAAACAAGTTATCGATTGCAGGAATTAAGACGGGATGAAAAAATAGGTTTGTGAAAAATGTAGTAGAGAAAGTTATTACTTTGTTTTTTTTATTTTTGTGCTAGTTGTGTAAATATGCTCGGGTGAAAGGATTGGTGTTAAATGGAACTAGATGATAAGGTAAACGCTCCTCGAGTCTCCAAGGATGAGGTAGGCATTAAAAAGTAAGGGCATGTTTGGTTTGAGAAAATATTTTCATTTTATGAAAATAATTTTCACTTTAAAATTTAGTAAACATGTTTGTTTTGACTGCTACCACTATCACTACTACCATCCCACCTTAGTTGTCGTCGCCACCATAACCTTTACCGCCTCTGCCCCCACCGTTGTCATTACCACCGCTGCCGTCACCACCACCACCACCTTCGTTGCTGTCGTCGGTGCTACCACCACCTCCGTTGCTGCTGTCACCACTGTCACCACCACTGTTGTCGCTACCACTACCATCGCTTTTCATTTCACTGGTTGGTGGTGGCAGTGTTAACGGTTGTGATGGCGATGATGGTAGCTTTTTTTTTTATGTTATGATCACATTTTAGAAATTTTTTTATTAAGAAAATATTAGCTAAACATATTTCCAGCTTTATTTTCTATTTCTTTCAAAATGGAAACACAAAATGGTTAAACAAAACATGCCCTAAGTAAAGCGATCCCATGAATGATAGATTTTAAGATTACAAGTGCAAGGGGACTATACAAGTGCATGGTTCCATAAAAACTTTCCTTAATTCCTCGACCATCACTTCACGCGAAGGACATAGTTAGGGGACTATTCTTCTGGTATTTGGTTGAGTCGACTTACAACTAGCGTTGGATGACCAAGACTCAATTGTCAAAGTACGGTGGTCGGGATACCACCAACGTAGGAAGATTTAGATACATCTTTCTCAAAATCCTGACCAACACCGTGTACTATAGTGTATTCCTCATCACATTTTTCACTTTCTCTTTTCTTTTTTTTGCTATCTCTCTTTTCTTTCTCCATTTACACTTAAAAAAGAGTGTAATTAAATCTTTTTCCTTTAATATTTCAAAATTAACCATATATCTAAATTGAGTAGGTAACCAAAGTAACATATCAATGATTAAAGAATATTGTGGAGCACACAATATACAAATATGGTAACCTAATTTAATCATTTAACAATTAGACCTTATGGTGGACCTTGTAGCATGGGATAAAACCCTTTATGAATAGCGTTTGAATCATGTGGTATCAACCTTTGTAGTATTAGTAGATAAATTCTTTGAAACAGTATCTAAAAAAAAAGGATATATAATAATTCAAAGGAATTTATATTTTATATATTTAGTACGTTATCAATGTACTTAAGTTAGTGCACCATCACAACATACATACCATGGAATTTTCATGATTCATGCCATGTGAATAAGATATTCTGCTTCTCCTAGTGTTAGGATATAGACATAAATTGTCAGAACCATTAAGAAATAAACTCCTCATTCTTATTTGCTTGATATTGAGGATCATTTCTGAATGCTTAAATTGCTCCTTGTGCATTCCTCCTCAACTCCATCACCGTTATGTTGTTCATATGGTTTTTAATCTTTTAACAATTAAGGTCTTGTTTCGGCTCAAGATATGGGATCACTCATGAATTTTGTTGACTACTCCATCCAGTCATGAGTTGGAACATAGGCTCTAGTCAAATTCGGATCATGTATAGATCCATTTTTTTATCTATCACTCTGCTCTGAAGAGATGCATGCTGGTTTCAAAAGCGTGATTTTTATCTAAGGTTTTATCAAGTTCGGTGGTACTGGGATTTTGATTTTGAGTGTTGCTTGAATCGCCAAAATATACATGTTTTTTTATTGGAGCTGCTATCATGATGCGTAATTTGTATAACTGATATAGTCCTTGTTGGAAATAATTAATGGGAAGTTAGAGTTGTGGGGATATGCTTCGAAAGAACATAGGAACGGAACAAGCCGTTCAATCATTCGGAGAAGGTGTTTGTTGAGAAGGGTACGGTGCTTCCGGCGGTGGTAGTAGACTGAACGACTGCCACTCTCCGCCTTGGTGAACGTCCGAGAGGGATCCCTGCGAAGATACTCCGATACCGAAGTCAATAGCTATGTGAGGCAGAGGACATAGTGAGGTTATAATCATGTATCTTAGTGAGGTAAAAGGGTCTGGCTCTTTATAGGGGGCCCTAGCACCTGTCCTTATCAAGCCCCTTGACCAAGGATTGCATCAGCATGACAGGTATGACAGGCAACAGGACAAGGGAGAGTGTCAGGTGGCTCAGTGGGTCCTTGCAAGAGCTTCGCTTGGGGTCCTTAAATGTTGACTGTCCCACTGCCGTGCACTGTGATCGGCCGTTAGGGTATTGGTCGGCATATGGGGGACGACTAGGCGGCACCGGTCGTCTATAATAGCCCTTAGGAACATTTGCTCTAGCTTCGGCAGGAAAATTGTTGCGTGTCGAGAGTTAGCTTTTGCTTATCGTAGGTCTGGACGTTCATTGTTCGCCATTGATGTTGGGGTCCCTTTGTGAGTTTTTTGAAAAGTAAAGTGTTCGTCTTGGTTCGAGTTTTTGTTGCTCGTTCGTGGACGGGTGTATTGCCCCCACCCGTTCCGCCATAATATATTACGCTCGATCGGGCGAATATCCTTCGAATCAGGTTCGCTTGTCCCCGTTTGGGGGGTGCTCGTGACTGTTAGTAGGTTCTCATTTTGGATGTCAGATGAGAAGACGTAACGTTGTGCCATTGGGATCTGTGCGCGTATGTGGCGCATTAATGTGTTGTTTCCTCTCGTAGGCGGATGTTCACCTATCTCCCTAGTGGGTGGCTCTTGCACTTCGCGCACGTTTTGTCAGGGGAAATGAATGCACCTTTTCATCTTCGGGTGTCATTGCTTATATAAGGGGGGTGATGTTCATTTCATTTTTTTCACTTGTCGCAATTGTTGCTGATCTTTTCACATGGAGAGTGCAGTGCGAGCAATTGTTGGTGATCGACCTTTTTTTTCCAGCGGTCATATTCGTTTTGTGACTACTGTTTTCTCGTGGCATCGCCTCAGGTAAAATTTCGATCACTTCCTATTTCTCATCTTTTTGTTTTTCGTACGCGATCGACATAGGGGATAGTAGGGGGGACGAGTGTGGAGTGCCTACCGGGTTTCCCTGAGGCTGAGCAGTTGGCCCCGAGCCGCGATAGTTTATTAACCCCCTCGCGCCCCCTTGCAGGTTTACGATGGTTCGTACGAAGGAAACTATTTACCAAGGTCTTTGGTTGCACCCCTCTCGACCGCGCAAGAAGTCGAAGAGGGCTAAGAAGGATAAGAGAAAGTATACAGATCTGTCAGGCGACCTCTTTAGGTACAACGAGTTCTGTTGTAATATCCTGGACATGAAGTCGTGGTTGGCGAACGACGATCCTAGGTACCTTGAAAGAATGCAGATTCTGACAAGTGCTGAAGTGGGTGTCGTTCACGAGGTGCATGTCCCCAACAAGGATGAACGGCTACGCTTCAAACTTCCCTCCGTTCTGTATATACACTTAGCCATGGTGAAGAAGCTCGGAGTGCGTATGCCATTCTTTGACTTCACGATGAAGGTCTTAAACTACCTTCACGTGGCCCCTTCGCAATTGCACCCTGGTGGGTGGGCATTCATGAGGGGTTTCGAAGCTATGTGCGAGGTCTTTGGCAAGAAACCGTCCCTGGAGCTTTTCTTCCACATGTTCGTCCCTTCCCATACTCATGGCGTTGGCGGTCATGGTATGGTGAGCTTTAAATCAAGGACGACTAAGGTGTTGCACAACTTCACCCATTCCTACAAAGACTTCAAGCCAGACTTCTTTCGAGTGACAACGACCAGTGAGGGACGATCGTGGTGGTGTTAGAGAAAAATATCTAAATTAATTAATCTATTTTGATAAATAACAATTTCGTTAAGAGTCACTAACTTTCTTTGAAGAATTTTATATTCAGGGACTCTTATGAACGGAAGGCATGCTGCAACCATGATCAAAAAGCAAAGGAAAAGTCCGTCCGGCTATAAGAATTGAATCCGCCTTCAGAGTAAAGTTCGTCCGCCTGGAAAGTTTGTCCGGTCCATTCCTCGTCAAACATATGGGTTGACTAAGGAGCAATGATTGAAGACTGGTACAAAAAGAATCTGCTTAGAAGAGATAGTTTGCTCAAACCAAAGATGAGCTGTCATGCACCTCTTGGTTGATCAGAGCATTAATGTCGAAAGAGACAGAATTAAGCGCCATCTACCTTGAAGATTCAAATTCTCTGACATTCCTTAATTCAAGCTGCTTTTGCTGAATTAACGGTGAAATCCTCTGATCATCGTATCTCCTCAACGGCCGAATCCAAATCCTCTGGTCAGAGCATTAATTGCCTTATTAGCTGTAATACACTTGCATTAATTGCTGCCTCTGAGTACCCGAAGAAAAAGCATTGCCAGACGATCTCACTCTCTATCAGTTGAAGAAATGTTCTTCACTTGGGCAGACCTCCTCAAGCAACAGTTGCAGAAGTATCCGTTACTCACAATCAAGAAAATTTTCAACGGAACTATTTTTGAAGATCTTCATCAGCTCATCCAGTTCTCATCCTACTGAAGATATAAATAGTGGCCTCTGCATCATTTTCAACTTGGCGACTTACACACTATCAAAGCATTCAAATCCTTCAAGTCAGTTTACAATTTGAACAAGCTTTAGCCAAGAACGCTAAGCAACTCTAGATTTTCTATTCTTCTGAGTTTAGTCGCCAACCAGTGTGAAACCTCCATAGAGTGAAAAATCTTATCCTTCTCACACAACCTCTTCAAAGAATCAATTTAAATACCATCTCTGAACCTAGAACCTCATAGTTTCTGCCCACTCTTTGTGAAGAGATATTTGTAGAAAACAAACCTTCTTGAAAAAGAACTGGGAGAAGTCCTGTCAAATACTTGAGAGATAAAGGAGAAGTCCTGAGAAAACTTGTAAAGGAGTAGTCCTCAGAATACTGGGAGAAGTCCCTGAGAACACTTGTACTATTCGGTTGAAATAGTGGAAAATCTTGGTATAGCCAAGGACTGGACGTAGCCCTATCGGTTTTGGGGGTGAACCAGGATAAATACCTTGTGTGCTTTACTCTTTAAGTTTTACGCCTATTTCAGCTCCACTTATCTTTAAAACGTTTTCGAACTTGTAAAGAAGTATTTTGCGAAAAACTTTACAAAAGTCACACACACAATTCAAACCCCCCCTTTCTTGTGTGATTTTAGGTCGTCTTTAGGGCTTTCAGATCAACTTTAGGGCTTTTGGCCGATTTTAGGGTTTTCGGCCGATTTCAGGGTTTTTGGGTATTTGGACGATTTAAGGGCTCTCTGTCAATTTTATGGTTTTTCCGTTGTAGACTCTAGGCTTTTAGACTAATTTTAGGGTTTCGGCTTATTATTGGGTTTTAGGCCGGCTTTCGGCCGATTTCAGGGTTTGTCCGCTAACTATAGTATTGGGTATTTGGACGATTTAAGGGATCTGTGTCAATTTTATGGTTTTTCTGTTGTAGACTCTTGGCTTTTAGACTGATTTTATGGTTTTCGGCTTATTATAGAGTTTTAGGCCGTCTTTAAGGCTTTTAGATCAACTTTAGGGATTTTGGCCTATTTCAACGTTTTCGGCCGATTTCAGGGTTTGTTCGCTGACTATATTATAGGGTATTTGGACGATTTAAGGGCTTTGGTGTCAATTTTATGGTTTTTCTGTGGACTCTAGGCTTTTAGACTGATTTTACTGTTTTTGGCTTATTATTGCATGTTAGGTCGGCTTTAGGGCTTTCTGGTCAACTTTAGGGCTTTCGGCTGATTTTAGTATTTTCGGCCGATTTCAAGGTTCTTTCGCTGACTTTAGTATAGGGTATTTGGACGATTTAAGGGTTCTGGGTCAATTTTGTGGTTTTTCTGTTGTAAACTCTATGCTTTTAGACTGATTTTAGGGTTTTCGGCTTATTATAGGGTTTTAGGCAGGCTTTAGGGATTTCTAATCAGCTGTATAGCTTTTGTCTGACTTCAGCATTTTCGGCTGATTTCAAGGTTTTTCCGCTGACTATAGTATAGTGTATTGGAATAATTTAAGGGCTCTGGGTCAATTTTATGGTTTTTCTATGGTAGACTCTAGGCTTTTAGACTGATTTTAGGGTTTTCGGCTTATTATAGGGTTTTAGACCGGCTTTAGGGATTTCTGATCAACTTTGGGGCTTTTGGCCGATTTCAGCATTTTCGGCCGATTTCAGGGTATTTTCGCTGAATATAATATAGGGTATTTGGACAATTTAAGGGCTCTAGGTCAATTTTATGGTTCTTCTGTAGACTCTAGGCTTTTAAACTGATTTTAGAGTATTCGGCTTATTGTAGGGTTTTAGGTCGGCTTTAGGGCTTTCTTATTAACTTAAAGGCTTTTGGCCGATTATTGCATTTTCAACTGATTAAAGGATTTTTCGGCTGATTATAATATAGGGTATATGGACGATTTAAGGGCTCTTGTTCAATTTTATGGTTTTTCTGTTGTAGACTCTAGGCTTTTAGACTAACTTTAGGGTTTTCAGCTTATTAGAGGGTTTTAGGCCAGCTTTAGGGTTTTCTGATCAACTTTAGGGCTTTTGGCGGATTTCAGCAGTTTCGGCCGATTTCAGGGTTATTCTATTGACTATAGTATAGGGTATTTGGACGATTTATGGGCTTTGGGTCAATTTTATGTTTTTTCTGTTGTAGACTCTAGGCTTTTAGACTGATTTTATGGTTTTCGGCTTATTATAGGGTTTTAGGCCGGCTTTAGGGCTTTCTGATCAACTTTAGGGCTTTTGGCTGATTTCAGCACTTTCGGCCGATTTCAGGGTTTTCTCGCTGACTATAGCATAGGTTATTTGGACGATTAAAGGGCTCTGGATCAATTTTATGGTTTTCGGTTGTAAACTCTTGGCTTTTAGACTGATTTTAGGGTTTTCGGGTTATTATTGGGTTTTAGGCCGGATCTGGGCTTTCAGATCAAATTTAGGGCTTTTTGCCGATTTCGGGGTTATTCCGCTAACTATAGTATATGGTATTTGGACGATTTAAAGGCTCTGAGTCAATTTAATGGTTTTATGATGTAGACTCTTGGCTTTTAGACTGATTTTAGGGTTTTCGGCTTATTATAGAATTTTAGGCCAGCTTTACGGCTTTTTGATCAACTTTAGTGTAAGTATAGATAGCAACCTGAGAGGGGGGGGGGTGAATCAGGTTTGGTCGATTTTCGTCTTAACAAAATTGTTACTTTCAAGATAATGGTGGTCACAAAACGACAATTGTGATTGTAGTGGAAATGAGGATTGCTTGAAAGTAAAAGATGAAGGATAGAGGAAATCACGCTAGAGATTTATCCTGGTTCACCTTCTATCCACCGAAGGCTACGTCCAGTCCCTCAAGAAACCCCTTGAGGATTTTTCCACTATTGATAAAACTTCTTACAAGTGCTTACACCAAGTACCTTAAGAGTTTCTATCAACAACCCTGAAAGCAAACCACTTTCAGTCCCTGAAAGCAAACCACTTTCAGTCCCTGAAAGCAAACCACTTTCAGACAATCAACCTTCACTGAACCCTACAGTGAATTGTTCTCTCAACCAGAATGAAGATGAAGAAGAAATTCTAATTGGCTGAATCAATCCTTTTAACACAAGAATGGATTGATTGTAGGAGTTATGCTTTTAGGCTCTTAAGCATATGAAGGCTCTTTTGATTCCGAGTTCTTCAATATTTGAACAGCATGTGTGTTCTTTTACAATGAAGAATAATGAACTCAGAATATAGGCTCTTTGAAATTTTAAGAACAAAGCTTAAATGGATATGAAGGAGTTGGTCACATGAGTATTTGGCCTATGTCGTGTGTTCTGCGTTTCTGGACTCAAATGGACTATTTATAAGCATAAGGGATCATCCATGAACCAACACAACCATTCCCAAACGATTTGAGACACAATGGTTCATGAAATAATGCAACTTGTCGAGCATGTAATCGATTACAATACTTAGTGTAATCGATTACACTAAGTGACGGTTGCTGTTTGAATTTCAAATTCAAACATGTAATCGATTACCAGCAAGCTGTAATCGATTACTTGCCTTTGTGTAATCGATTACTTTAATGGTGTAATCGATTACACTCAAGTCCATTTTCCAGAAAATGAAACTTTAAGGTTCCTTTGAGTTTTCCTACCACTTTTAACTTATGAAAAGGTTAAACTCAAATGCTTTTAGATGTTTTAGAGCCTTTATGATAAGAGAAGCCTTGGAAGCATAACTTACCTAATTACATAAGGCTTAGTTAATCTTGAACCCTTGGGATTGCTTGAGACATGTTGCACTGGTTCTGCTAAGTCTTTTTTTCTTTTTTTTGTTCATGAGTTTGGCTTCATCAAAACCTCAGCCAGGGTCAGGAGCAAGACCTTCACATTTAGGGCTTTTGGATGATTTCAGCAATTTTGGCAGATTTCAGGGTTATTCCGCTGACTATAGTATAGCGTTTTTTGAAGATTTAAGGGCTTTGGGTCAATTTTATGGTTTTTCTGTTGTAGTCTCTAGGTTTTTAGACTGATTTTAGGGTTTTTAGACTGATTTTAGGGTTTTCAGCTTATTATAGGGTTTTAGGCCGGCTTTAGGGCTTTTGGCCGATTTCAACATTTTCGACTGATTTCAGGGTTTTTCTGCTGACGATAGTATAGGGTATTTGGAAGATTTAAGGGCCCTGGTTCAATTTTATGGTTTTTCTATTGTAGACACTAGGCTCTTACATTAATTTTAGGGTTTTCGGCTTAATATAAGGTTTTTGGTCGGCTTTAGGGCTTTCTGATCAACTTTAGGGCTTTCGGCTGATTTCAGCATTTTCAGACGATTTCAGGGTTATTCCGCTGACTGTAGTATAGGGTATTTGGAATATTTAAGGGCTATGGGTCAATTTTAGGGTTTTTCTATTGTAGACTCTAGGCTTTTAGACTGAATTTAGGGTTTTCGGCTTATTATAGGGTTTTAGGTCGGCTTTAGGGCTTTCTGATCAGCTTGAGGGCTTTTGGCTGATTTCAGTATTTTTGTTTGATTTCAGGGTTATTTCGTTGACTATAGTATACGGTATTTGGACGATTTAAGGGCTCTGGGTCAATTTTATGGTTTTTCTGTTGTAGAAACTAGGCTTTTAGACTGATTTTAGGGTGTTCGGCTTATTATAAGGTTTTAGGCCGGCTTTAGGGCTTTCCGATCAACTTTAGGGCTTTTGGCCGATTTTAGCATTTTCGACCGATTTCAGGGAATTTCCGTTGACTGAACTCAAATGTGATTCCCTAGGGGATGCTTGATATCTAGCACATAGACACACACTAAACATTATATCAGGTCTACTTGCAGTTAAATATAGAAGAGATCCGATCATACCTCTATATTTGGTAATGTCTACTTGAACACCAGATTCATCTTGATCTAGATATGTGTTAGACCCCATTGGTGTGGCTATGGCTTTGCAATCATCCAAATCATATTTCTTTAACAGTTCCTTGCAAAACTTTGATTGATTGATGAATATCCCATCTTGTGATTGCTTAATTTGCAATCCTAGAAAGAAATTTAATTGTCCCATCATGGACATCTCAAATTCTTCTTGCATCATGTTAGAGAAATCCTTACATAGAGATTCGTTAGTTGCACCAAAAATAATATCATCTACATATATTTGAACTAATAAAGTATTACCTTTGGTTCTTTTGATAAACAAGGTTGTGTCAGACTTACCCTTTTGGAATCCTTTCTCACAAAGAAATGTTCTTAATCTATCATACCATGCACGAGGGGCTTGTTTAAGACCATAGAGTGCCTTCTTTAATCTGAAGACATGTGAAGGAAACTTGGGATCTTCAAATCCTGGAGGTTGCTTCACATAGACTTCTTCTTGTATGAATCCGTTCAGGAAAGCACTTTTAACATCCATTTGATATAATGGAAAGTTTAAAGAACAAGCATAAGCCAACAGAAGTCTTATGGCTTCCAACCTTGCTACTGGTGCATAGGTTTCATCAAAATCTATGCCTTCTTCTGGATTATATCCTTGTGCAACCAACCTTGCTTTGTTCCTAACAATAATTCCATTTTCATCTAGTTTATTTCTGAATACCCACTTTGTTCCAATGACATGCTTGTCAGTGGGCTTAGGAACAAGTTCCCAAACTTGATTCCTTTAAAATTGGTTTAGTTCTTCCTGCATTGCCACAATCCAGTACTCATCCTCCAGAGCATCATTCACTTTTGAGGGTTCTATTTGAAAGACAAAGGCCATATTCAAAACTAAATCATTTAAGCGTAGCCTTGTAGAAACACCTCTAGAAATATCTCCAATGATATTATCAACTGGATGATCCCTGTGGGTTCTCCATTCCTTTGGTAGTTGATAAGTGTTATCTTCAATATGCTCTTCTTGTATTGGATCTTGATCTTTTTCCTTTTGAGAGTCTTCATTGATAATGATATCTTCTTCTTCATTATCTGGAAGATTGACTATATCTTCTTCTGAAGATTTAGACTCATCAAAGGAAACATGTATGGATTCTTCTAAAGATAGAGTTTTCTTGTTAAAGACTCTATATGCTTTGCTTGTTAGGGAATAACCAAGGAATATACCTTCATCAGACTTTTCATCAAACTTACCAAGGTTTTCCTTTCCATTGTTTAAGACAAAGCATTTGGATCCAAAAGCATGTAGATGAGAGATGTTTGGTTTCCTTCCTTTGTAGAGTTCATAGGGGGTTTTCTTCAGAATAGGTCTAATAAGAACTCTATTGGAAACATAGCAAGCAGTACTTACAGCATCAGCCCAGAAGTATTTAGGAAGACTGGATTCACTTAGCATGGTTCTTGCTAATTCTTCAAGTAGTCTGTTCTTCCTTTCTACAACAACATTTTGTTGTGGTGTTCTCGGAGTAGAGAAGTTATGTGATATTCCATTTTCATCACATAATTTGAAATTGATGATTCTGAAATTCTCCACCATGATCACTTCTTATAGAAGAGATCTTTAAAGCCTTTTTCATTTTGAACTAGCCTTGCATACCTCTTGAATGCGTTGAAGGCTTCATTCTTATGAGGCAAGAATAATATCCAAGTAAATCTAGAGAAATCATCAACAATAACAAGATCATAAAGATTACCTCCGAAGCTTTTAGTTCTTGATGGTCCAAACAAATCCATATGTAGTAATTGGAGTGGTCTTGTAGTTGAGACTATGTTCTTTGGCTTGAAAGACGTTCTGGTTTGCTTCCCTTTTTGACATACATCACAAAGTTTGTCTTTCTCGAATCTTATCTTTGGAAGCCCAACAACTAGATCATGCTTGACTAGTTTGTTTAAATGATCTATGTGTATATGAGCACGTCTTCTATGCCATAGCCATGAATCACTATTGTTCTTGGCCAAAAGGCATCTTACGTTTTGTGGAATTTCATCCAAGGAGATCATGAAGAATTTATTTACTTTATATCCAGAAAACTTAATTTCTTTAGTTTTCACATCTTTTACTACACAGATATCATTAATGAAACCAACTTTCAAACCTTTGTCACAGAGTTGACTGATACTTAGAAGATTATGCATCAAACCATCAACATAAAGAACTTTATCGATGACTGTTTGAGGGGGTGTGCCTATTCTTCCAATACCAAGTATCTTTCCCTTTTGATTGTTTCCATATGTGACAAATCCCTTTTCTCTAGGTATAAGTAAAGAGAACTTTGTTTTGTCTCCTGTCATGTGTGATGAGCAGCCACTATCAAGATACCATAAAACCTTTGCTGCTTTCATACACACCTACATGACAAAGTTCAAACATGGGTATTAGGAACCAAATAAGCTTTGGGTCCTTCTAAGTTAATGTTCTTCCTAACCCATATATATTCCCTATTTGGTACTCCAACATTCTTGTAATAACATCTACTAGGGGTATGTCCTATTTTGTTACAGTAAGTACATGAATATTGACTGTAACTAGATGTTTGCCTAGGAGAAGGATTAATCTTCTTAGGAGGTCTATGAGAATTATTCTTCCTATTGTTTATACTCCTAAAAGAATTAGTCTTAGTATTTTTAGAAGATCCTTCCACTTTGTTTGGTTTTACAAACACAGTTTTCTTAACTTCTTTTGTCTTTGGATGAGATGTATATCCTAGTCCAGACTTATTTTTTGAGTGCCTTTGCACACTTAGAATATCATCTAACTTTTGTTTTACTGTGTTGAAGTTATGAACTCTTTGTTGAAGATTATCTATCTTTTCTTCTAGAGAACTACACTTAGTGCATTTATGTGCAATATCTAACTTAGATTTTACTACGTCTAATTCCTCTTGAAAAATCCTACACTTACTTTCTAAGGATGATATTAAATCATTTTGCTTAGTGCTAACCTTAGAGAAATTTTGACATAATTTAAACATATTTTCCATAGTATATTTTAAATCATGAAAAGAAATAGAATTATCACTAACCTGGGTATCTTCAATATCTGAATCATGTGAAGCCATCAATGCAACTTGTGCTTCTTCTTTGTCAGAATCTGATGATGAACTTATGTCATTATCATCCCAAGCCAAGTATGCTTTTCGTGTGGATTGATCCTTCTTTTCAAATTTGTCCTTTAGACCATGTTTCTTCTTTTGAAGATTTGGACATTCTAACTTGATGTGTCCAGGTTTGCCACATTCGAAGCATGTGATCTTTTGAGAAGATGAGAACTTATTGTTCCTTTGGAAAGATCTGTTATTGTTAAATTTCATACCTTTTATCTTGAGAAACTTTCCAAAGTTCTTCTCTGAAATGGCCGTAACCTTTGGTTGCCATACTCTTGTGAGTGATCTTAGAACTTTCATGTTCAAGTCACTGTTTGAAAACTGTTTACCAAGAGCAATCAAATGGTTAATCAAATGAGTGAATCGTTTTTTCATATCCAATACCTTTTCTCCTGGAAGCATTCTGAACATTTCATATTCTTGAGATAGAGTATTGATCTTTGATATCTTGACTTCATCTGTTCCTTCATGAGTCACCATCAACGTATCCCATATTTCTTTCGATGTTGTACATGTTGATACTCTGAAAAACTCATCCATGCCAAGAGCAGATGTAAGGATATTCATTCCTTTGAGATCATATTGAACCTTCTTCTTTTCTTCTTCATTCCAAGTGTTTTCTGTTTTTGGTCATGAACTTCCTTCAACTTCTTCTACAGGCACAAAGGGACCTTCTTCAATGGCTTTCCAGATTCCTGCGTCTAATGACTTTATGAAAATCTTCATCTTGATTTTCCAGAAGTCATAGTGTTCTCCATTGAAGAATGGTGGCCTGTTTATGTTGAATCCTTCATTGGTTCCATGATTGGAAGAGGATGCCATCTTTTCCTGGATCTTAGGAGCAACTTACCTAAACTTACGCTTTGATACCAATTGTTAGTATAGATAGCAACCTGAGAGGGGGGGGGGTGAATCAGGTTTACCCGATTTTCGCCTTAATAACTTCTTACTTTCAAGATAAATGTAAATGCATACAATTGCAGCGAAATAAAGCGTTGCTTGAAAGTAAAGATGAAGGATAGAAGAATTCACACACACAGAATTTTATCCTGGTTCACCTTCTATTCACCGAAGGCTACGTCCAGTCCCTCAAGAAAATCCCTTGAGGATTTTTCCGCTATTGATAAAAATCTCTTACAAGTTCTTACACCAAGGACCCTAAGAATTTCTATCAATTTCCTGTGAAAGTATACCACTTTCAACAGCCTTTGAAAGTATACCACTTTCAGTTCCTGAAGGCAAACCACCTTCAGGCCTTGAAGGCTAGACCACCTTCAATCAACACCCTGAAAGTACACCACTTTCAGTAACAACAACCCTTCACCGAGATCCACGGTGAATACTCAATCTATCAGAAAGAGATGAAGAGTTTACAATTGGCTGTATCAATCCTTTAACATACAAGTGGACTGATCATGAGAATTTATGCTTTAAGGCTCTTAAGCATAACAAGATTCTGAGTTCCTCAAGATGTGAACAGCTAGAGTGTTCTTTTAATCATGAAGATCATGAACTCAGAATTTAGGCTCTTTTGAAAGTTTAAGTTCTAAAAGACTTGATGAATGAACTATTTTGGCAAAGCTTTGGCCTAATGTTGTATTCTCATGTGTTGTTATGTTCTGGACTCAAATGGACTTTATATAGGCATGAGAAACCGTCCTTGAACCAATGAAACCCTTCCCAAAAGGTTTGAGACACAATGGTTCATGAAAAGATGCAACTTTTCGTGTGTGTAATCGATTACATCACTGAGGTAATAGACTACACTAAGAGCCGTTATAGTTTGAATTTCAAATTCGAACATGTAATCGATTACAAGCAAGAAGTAAACGATTACTTGCCTAGGTGTAATCGATTACCAGAAACCTGAAATTGATTACACTAAAGTCCAACTTCCAGAAACTTGATCTTTTAAGATCGGCTTAAGTTTTTCTACTTCTTTTAAGTTATGAAAACATTAAGCTTGATTAGTTTAGGTGTTTTAAAGAGCCTTTATGCTTTGAGAAACCTTTAGAAGCATAATTCACCTAAACTAAGACTTCTAGGTAAATGATGAACTTTATAGTGCTATTTCCACTAAGTCTTATTTTCTTCTTTTGCCGATGAGTTTTTCTTCATCAAAACCTCAGCCATGGTCAGGAGCAAGACCTTCTTCACATTTAGGGCTTTTGGCAGATTTCGGCATTTTCGGCCGATTTCAGGGTTTTCCCGCTAACAATAGTATATAGGGTATTTGGACGATTTATGGGCTATCGGTTAATTTTATGGTTTTTCGGTTGTAGCCTCTAGGTTTTTCGACTGATTTCGGGTTTTCGGCTTATTATAGGGTTTTAGGCCGGCTTTCGGCCGATTTCAGCATTTTTGCCCGATTTCAGGGTTTTTCCTCTCACTCTAGTATAGGGTATTTGGACGATTTAAGGGCTCTGCGTCAATTTTATGGCTTTGATGTTGTAGACTCTAGGCTTTTAGACTGATTTTAGGGTTTTCGGCTTATTATAGGGTTTTAGGCCGGCTTTAGGGCTTTCTGATCAACTTTAGGGCTTTTGGCAGATTTCAGCATTTTCGGCCGATTTCAGGGTTTTTCCGCTGACTATATTACAGGGCATTTGGACGATTTAAGGGCTCTTGGTCAATTTTTAGGTATTCTGTTGTAGACTCTTGGCTTTTAGACAGGTTTTAGGGTTTCCGATTATTATAGAGTTTTAGCTTGGCTTTAGGGCTATCTGATCAACTTTACAGCTTTTCGCCGATTTAAGCATATTCGACCGATTTCAGGGTTTTTCCACAGATTTTTGTATAGGGTATTTGGACGATTTAATGGCTATTGGTCAATTTTATGGTTTTTATGTTGTAGACTCTAGGCTTTTAGACTGATTTTAGATTTTCGGCTTATTATAGGGTTTTAGGCCGGCTTTAGGGCTTTCTGATCAACTTTAGGGCTTTTGGCTGAATTCAGGGTTTTTCCGCTCACTATAATATAGGGTATTTGGAGGATTTAAGGGCTCTAGGTCAATTTTATGGTTTTTCTGTTGTAGACTCTAGGCTTTTAGACATATATTAGGGTTTTCTTCTTATTATAGGGTTTTAGTCCGGCTTTAGGGCTTTCTGGTCAACTTTAGGGCTTTTGGCCGATTTTTGCATTTTTGGCGGATTTTAGGGTTTTTCTGCTAACTATAGTATAGGGTATTTGGACGATTTAAGGGCTCTGGGTCAATTTTATGGTTTTTCAGTTGTAGACTCTAGGCTTTTAGACTGATTATAGGGTTTCGGCTTATTATAGGGTTTTAGGCCAGCTTTAGGGCTTTTGGCCGATTTAAACCTTTTCGTCCGATTTCAGGGTTTTTCCGTTTATTATAGGACAGGGTATTTGGACAATTTAAGGGCTATGGGTCATTTTATGGTTTTTCTTTTTTTAGACTCTAGGATTTTAGACTGAAATTAGGGTTATCGTCTTATTATAGGGTTTTAGGCCGACTTTATGCTTTCTGATCAACTTTGGGGCTTTTGGCCAATTTCAGCATTTTCAGCCGATTTCAAGGTTTTTCCGCTGACAATAATATAGGTTTTATGAACGATTTAAGGGCTCTGGGTCAATTTTATGGTTTTTCTGTTGTAGACTCTAGATGTTTAGATTGGTTTTAGGGTTTTCGACTTATTATAGGGTTTTAGGCCGACCTTAGGGTTTTTTTATCAACTTTGAAGCTTTTGGCTGATTTCAGCATTTTCGGCCGTTTTCAGGGTTTTTCCGCTGACTATATTATAGGGCATTCGGACGATTTAAGGGCTCTAGGTCAATTTTATGGTTTTTCTGTGGACTTTAGGCTTTTAGATTGATTTTATGGTTTCTGGCTTATTATAGCGTTTTAGTTCGGCTTTAGGGCTTTCTGATCAACCTTAGGGCTTTCGGCCGATTTCAGCATTTTCGGCCGATTTCAGGGTTTTTCCGCTGACTATAGTATAGGGTAATTGGACGATTTAAGGGCTCTGGGTCAATTTTATGGGTTTTTTGTTGTACCTTCTAGGCTTTTAGACTGATTTTAGGGTTTTTGACTTATTATAGGGTTTTAGGCCGGCTTTAGGGCTTTCTGATCTACTTTAGGGCTTTTGGCCAATTTCAGCATTTTCGGCCGATTTTAGGGTTCTTCCGCTAACTATAGCATAGGGTATTTGGACCATTAATGGCCTCTGGGTCAATTTTATGGTTTTATGTTCTAGACTCTAGGCTTTTAGACTGATTTTAGGGTTTTCTGCTTATTATAGAGTTTTAGACTGGCTTTAGGGCTTTCTGGTCAACTTTAGGGCTTTTGGCTGATTTCAGCATTTTCGGCCGATTTCAGGGTTTTTCCACTGACTATACTATAGGGTATTTGGAC
This sequence comes from Acmispon strigosus, assembly GCA_030819835.1. NCBI lineage: Eukaryota > Viridiplantae > Streptophyta > Magnoliopsida > Fabales > Fabaceae > Acmispon > Acmispon strigosus. The sequence continues at coordinate 3,731,652 of JAUAMA010000003.1, forward strand.
GATTTAAGGGCTCTGGGTCAATTTTATGGTTTTTCAGTTGTAGACTCTAGCCTTTTAGACTGATTTTAGGGTTTTCGGCTTATTTTATGGTTTTAGGCCGGACCTGAGCTTTTTGATTAACTTTTAGCTGATTTCAGCATTTTCAGCCAATTTCAGGGTTTTTCCGCTAACTACAGCATATGGTATTTGGACGATTTAATGGTTTTGGGTCAATTTTATAGTTTTATGTTGTAGTCTCTAGGCTTTTAGACTGATTTTAGGGTTTTCGGCTTATTATAGGGTTTTAGGCCGGTTCTCGGCTTAATATAGGGTATTTGGACGATTTAAGGGCCCTGTGTCAATTTTATGGTTTTCAGTTGTAGACTTTAGGGTTTTAGACTGATTTTTGGGTTTTCAACTTATTGTAGGGTTTTATGTGTTAGTGCAGATAGCAACCTGAGAGGGGGGTGAATCAGAGTTGCCCCGATTTTCGCCTTATCGAAATTATTACTTTCAAGATAATGATGATCACGAAATGATAGTTGTGATTGCAGCGGAGTTGAGGATTGCTTGAAAGTAAAAGATGAAGGATGAGAAGAATTCACACACAGAGTTTTATCCTGGTTCACCTTCTATCCACCAAAGGCTACGTCCAGTCCCTCAAGAAAATCCCTTGAGGATTTTTCCACTATTGATAAAAATCTCTTACAAGTTCCTAACCCAAGGACCCCAAGAATTTCTACCAATATCCTGTGAAAGCAAACCACTTTCAACAGTCCCTGAAAGCAAACCGCTTTCAGTTCCTGAAGGCAAACCACCTCAGACCTTGAAGGCTAAACCACCTTCAATCAATACCCTGAAAGTATACCACTTTCAGTGACAACAACCCTTCACCGAATACCACGGTGAAAAAACTCAATCTTACAGAAAGAGATGAAGAAGAGTTTACAATTGGCTGTATCAATCCTTTAACATAGAAGTGGATTGATCATGAGAATTTATGCTTTAAGGCTTTTAAGCATAATATGATTCTGAGTTCCTCAAGATATGAACAACAAAGGTGTTCTTATAAACATGAAGATCATGAACTCAGAATTTAGGCTCTTGAAGGTTTAAGTTCTAAGATATGAACTTAATTTTGACAAAGCTTTGGCCTAATGTTGTATTCTCATGTGTTGTTATGTTCTGGAACCAAATGGACTTTATATAGGCAAGGGAAACGTCCTTGAACCATCACAACCCTTTCCAAAAGGTTTGGGACACAATGGTTCATGAAAAGATGCAACTTTTCGTTCTGGTAATCGATTACTTCACTTAGTGTAATCGATTACACTAATAGCCGTTTCAGTTTGAATTTCAAATTCAAACATGTAATCAATTACAAGCAATGGGTAATTGATTACTTGCCTAGGTGTAATCGATTACCAGAATCCTGAAATCGATTACACTGAAGTCCATCTTCTAGAAACTTGATCCTTTGAGATCGGCTTAATGTTTTCTACTTCTTTTAAGTTATGAAAACACTTAGCTTGATTAGTTTAGATGTTTTAAGAGCCTTTATGCTTTAATAGACCTTTAGAAGCATAACTCACCTAAACTAAGACTTCTAGACTATTGATGATCTTTATAGCGCTGTTTCTTCGAAGTCTTCTTTTCTTCTTTTTGCCGATGAGTTTTTCGTCATTAAAACCACAGCCAGGGTCAGGAGCAAGACCTTCTTCACATTATGTCGACTTTAGAGCTTTCTAATAAACTTTGAAGCTTTTGGCCGATTTCAGCATTTTCAGCCGATTTCAGGGATTTTCTGCTTACTATGAGGGGGTTTGAATTGTGTGACTCGTTTGTTGAAATACTTTTGTTTGTTTTAGATAATTAATTTTATGATCACTTAACAACACTAACCCACACAACAAACACATATACATGCAGTGTAAATATAACATGACTGTAAATATAAAGCACACATAAATTTTATCCTGGTTCACCCCCATAATCGACAGGGCTACGTCCAGTCCTTGGCTTCACCAAGATTTTCACTATTTAAACAAATAGTACAAGTATAGTCAGGGACTTCTCCCAACAAGTATTCTAAGGACTTCTCCTATTAAGTATTCGAAGGACTTCTCCTTACAAGTATTATGAGGACTCCTCCTTACAAGTATTATCAGGACTTCTCCTTACAAGTATTCTACAGGACTTCTCCTGACACCTTTTTCAAGGGTTATCTTCTCTATTTGGTTCTCTTCTTAGTAAGAGTGGATAGAGGAAATTAAGCTCGGTTTATACAGAGAGGATAGGAGTTTAGGTTCTCTGTTTTGGAGGGTGTGTGAGTTGGGAAAGAAAAGAGTAATACTCTATGAGTGTTTCTCACACACAAGCTCATATACTCAGGCAAAGGTAGGCTTGAAGCATGCTGAGTATGAACCAAGGTTTCTTGGCTCTTGGGACAGACTTAGTTGACATATGGAAGTTTAAGTCTAAGTTGCCCAAGTATTTTCGGAGGCAGGGTTTTCTATTTATATCTTCAGTTGCTTCTTCTTCTTCAGAATGAGAGAAAACCTGTCCGAAGAGCTTCTTCCTCTCTGAGCTTCACATAACGGCTAGTTCTGCGTCTCTCAGCAGGTGTAAGACATGATCTGAGAATCATTGGTTCGTCTGGGTTGATGTCGTCTGGCTCCATGCTGAGCAAGTAGCCTTGAGCTATGAAGTATTTAATGCGTGAAGAACCAGCTATGAAGTTTTTTTTTGACCATTTTACCCCAGTGCTTGCCAGCTAACACTCATCACGAGCTTTGGTCAGATATTTGAATTTCGACCGTTGGGAGTGTACGATGCTCAGAGAATCTTGCCGTTGATTCTGCGATGTCAGCTTGATTTGAGGGAAAGTAGAAAATCAGTGGGACCGAGGAATATTGTATTAATTGTGTCCTTTTCTACTTTCTGCCGCAGCCAGTACATTAATAAATATGTAGACGAGGTGGGAGTCTTTTGATCCAAGAAGTAATTTCTCAAGATGATGAGAATAAATTCTTTAATGCTTCTGATAACCTGATATTCTCGAAAAGCACATTCTTTGATCTTTGTACCTTTGATGCACTTGACGCTTGAGCGGACGGATTTTTCCTTAGTAGTTTGCCAGACGTAGTCTCCATTTAACGCTTGAAGTTCCGCTGCAGTGTAGTTTGTATTGGCGGACGAACTTTTCTTCATTTAGTTCTTCTTAACTATTAGAATCTTCTTGGCTTGTAGAAGACTGAATCTTTTCTTTTGGTTCCATTGAAGTTTTCCATCTGAGAGAGTTGATTCACAACTTCTTTTTATGATGCTAGAGAAACTCCAAGGCCGAAGGTGTTTCTTCACAGATTTTCATGCTCTTTCAACTTTGAATAGAGCAGTCATCTTTTGATTACTGTAGGATTAAGTGGCAGACTATTTTGTCTTCTCGAGATAGGCCTTGACTTGAGTGAGCAGACTTTGATGAAGTGCTCTCAAGACAAAATGTTTGATGTTGTTGCCGCTTTAGCTCTCTTGATTCACCGGACTGTCTTATGCAAGAGTACTTTCCTTCGTGTATCTTTGACAGAGTTTTCTTCAAGGTGACCGGACGAACTCCTCTGATGGACTGATTTTCTTGATGATGCTTTGAAGTTCATTTAGTCCTTTTAGAGATAGCTATTCCTGTACATGAGAGTTTTCACTGTGTTAGGAAGTTTAGTTTAATCAATATTAAACCTTAAAGAAATTGTTAATTATCAAAACATAATCATTCATTTAATTGTTTGAATCTAACAATCTCCCCCTTTTTGATAATGACAATTTCTTTCAGAAAAAGGTCTATTTGAGATTTTGATTTATCATTTTTTGTCATTGTTCGATAGACATTTTCTTCAGAGTATAGAAAATCATGATCGTTCTTTTAGTAGTGCTAAGACTTAGACAGGAACATTCTTGTTTTAGGCGGACGATTTTGACTACTTGGGTTTGCCTACTTTTACTCCCCCTAAATCTGATATTCCCTAACTGAAATTTGTGTAGCACGTGTTTTTCTAAATAAGCTCCATAAGCTCCCCCTAAGCTGATGCGGGATATGTTTAATATGTTTAATAGCAGTCAGCCTGTTCCTAATTCTCTATGTTTTTCCTGATTCTTTACTCTCATCCCACTCCTTTTTCTTTTTCTTTACCTAAATATTATCTTCTCCCCCTTTGTCATTATCAAAAATATTAATCAATAGAGAAAAGGATCAGTTGTAGAAGGAAAAATTGAGGTGCTGAATAAGAGATATATAAGGGCAACTGCAAATAGAGTGTATCATAAAAAAATGAGCAGATAAAGTAGTAGAAAAAGGGAAGAATCAGTTATTTTTCTTCTGCCGTGATTCATTGTCTCTTCAAAGCATTTCTTCAATGATTTGGAGGTGAGCATCCATCTTAGCAGAGAGAGACTGTTCCACCGTGTCAACAAGATTGAAGATGTCGTTGCGCAGCTTCTTGTTCTCTTTGGAGTTTTTGGAGTAGGATCTTGCAAATTCTTCAGACAACTCCCTTATAGCAGTTCTGGCATCAAAAGGCTCTTCAGTGGATGGCGTTTCATGCGGCTGCTTTTGCTTAGGAATTTCCTCAGTTGAGGAGGGATGATCGTTTGAAGAGGTGATGGTGGGTTGAGCAAATGTGGTTTCAATCTCCAGGGTCTTGTCTACAGTATCAATAGCAGGGATTCCTCTTGGGGATAGTGAGGGAACATTATTTAGACTTTCCTCAGAGTCTGAAGAGATGATAATCACTTCTTCAGAATCAGCTATAATATGATGTTGAGGAGAGGCTGATTCATGCTGGGAGTAGGCAGCGGTTGAAGAGAGTTCATGTGGAGGTTTGTCAGCTATCAAAATAAGCGACCATGATCCATATTTGAAGATGATGCGCTCAGCACCATGAATCAATTCAGATGGAATTGTGCTTGTATGAACTTGTCTAAAAGCAGACAGTTCCCAGTCATGATGGAAAATATCATACCTTGTCTGCTGAGCGAAGATGATTGTCAATCCATCGAGAGCAGGAGGAGACCAAATTCTAGCCTGAAGACAGAAATTGAAACCCAGTTTTTCCATGAGTAGTTGTGGAGCGTGCGATGCATTCACCATGGAGAGCATTCTGGGTACAATTGAGGAGATAGGTGCAGTGTTTCGGCGAGAACGTTTGGGCACGTGCACTGGGAAATTTCTCATTCTACATTCCCTAGATTGAGATGCTTGAACACTGTTCTCCTGGTTATCTTCAGATGCAAAACCTCCTTTGTCAGCCATTGGCTGTTCATTAAGAGAATCATCCACACAAGCAGTTTGTTTAGTAACACATTCCTCAGCTTCTCCTGGGTTGCTTTTCTTCTTCTTCTTCTTTGGGTTGGTAGCTTGAACCGCGCGAGATTTAACCCTTCTTTTGGCATGTTTCACCTTTTCAGATGACTCATCTTGATTGTCAATCTGAACTTGCCCAGTGGCCTTGGGTTGTGATTCAGAAACATCAGGGTGCACTTCATTGACCTTGCTTGGTTCCACAGCAGTCTCATCAATTTGCTTTGTTTGGATATCATTCAGTGGAGGACACGGGTCTTCCATTTCTGAATCGGTTGGGTTCAAACTTGATGAGTTGGGTACTGGCAGAATCACTTGTTCTTGTACTTCAGTATCATCCTGGACGATCTTGAGCACAGATCGCTTCCTCTTCATCTTTGTAGGATGAACATAATCTGGGTTTATAATCCCTCGATACATTATTATTCTTGATGCCATGTTCTTGCCCCATTGTTTTGCTTCCTTCTCATAGTTAGGTAGCCATTGTGGTGTTGCAAAGGGTAGAGGGGAGTTCTCTTTTAGAATTACCCTTATCCAGTGACGGTCTTCCACGTTGCATAGGACAGCGACAGGAGACGGAGTTTTCACTGGACCAGTCATCGGAAGGTACATGCAGGATTCTTTGAGGCTGAGAGTAACAAGAATAGTTCTGAAGGTGGATGCAGCCAGTAGTCCCATATCCGGAACAATGAACCACTTGGGCTCAAGAGCTAGTTCATTTGGACCAAGAGTCAAGGCCTTTCGAATGACTTCTAGATGACCTTCAGAGTCGAATATTTTTAGGTGAAGCGAGCGTCTGTTATCAAGTTCCTTGATCATTCTTCTTCTTATCTCCTGCCATTCACTCTCGTCCATCCCTATCCATTGAGAGATACGCCTGAATCCACAGTTGCTGTCATCATTAACATCAATTATATTTTCCACGAACTCATGGAACATAGTTGGTATGTGTGGAAGATACTTTGACATGACTGAGGATTGTTGAGGGGTTCCAGACTCAGAGCTCAAGGGAACTTTCCTGACGTTCTTGATCAGTGAGGCGATTGGACGATTGTCTTCATCATCAAGTTGCAAAGGGGTTGTGCCTGTAGATTGCCCATGTTCTAATGGGGGTGCAATTTCAATCATCTTCCCAAAACCAGAGATGTGGTGCCGTTTGGGAGGAGGAAGAAAATCGTCATCAGTGACTTCCTCTGGTTCATCATCTTGTTCCTCCACTATTCTCTTTTTCTGTTGAGTTCTGCTTGCTTGTAATAGCAGTTCTAGGGGCACGTAGGTAGTGTCGATCTTCAGCTTCATTCTTCTGAGGTCGTCAAACTTGATTGGAGATGGGTGGACGTAGTCGTGGACGATAAGTTCACTTTGCTCTTTCACTTCATCAATGAGATTCTTCTTTCTCATTATCTCAGAGATGAGGGCTCCATAGGGCAAGTTAGACTCTTTGCCTTCCAGGGTTGTCATGATGTGATTGAAAATAAGATAGGAGAGATTGATTTTCTCCTTGTGCATCATATGGTAGAGCGCCCATTGAGACAGATTGTCTACCCGATTGCAGTTTCCTTCTCTGGGGATAACTATTTTGCAAAGTACAACATAGGGAGACCTGCATTCCTCTATTAAGTTGTTAACATTTTTGCCATAGACCTCCGGGTCCTGCTTCCATATACAATTAGGGTTAGGAGCAGACAACTCCCAAGTAGATTTAAATCTAACCCCTTCATTGATTTTGCTATCCAGAATCACTGCAACATCTCCTGGCATTATAGTGGTAACTGATCTCATGCATCTGGTCTTAATTGCGAGAGTTCCTTTCTTGACGGCACAGTCATAAAACTCTTTGACAACGGGCTTGATGGTGGAGAGGGAGGATATTCTCATAAGATTTGTCCATTCTTGAGATAGGACCAAGTCCAGCCTTGCAATCTTTGCCTGGCTGTAGAGATTTAGATCAAGATATCTTGGAGGAACTAGTTCTTTTTCTCCAAGATTCATTTCCTTCTGCATGCCAATTAACGCTTCTTGCTCTCTTCGGTTTGCAGCAATGTTTTTGATTCTTCTGTCAATAATCTTTTGCTCAGCGGAAGTTAGTTCAGGAGCAGCAGCGATTTGTTTCTTGGATGCCATTGTAAGGTTCTGCAGGTAAGGATTAGAACGAGAGAGCAATAGACAATTTGAAGTGAATAGAGACTTAGAGCAGGTTTGTAAGTAACGAGTGTATTACTTTTTCTTTCAAATTCCTTTTGTTAAGTTTACTTTGAATGCGAAAGGTTTTCACTTGGTTTAGGAGTGGAAATGATTAGTTCTTCAATGATGTGATATGGTGATCAGCATGCGCATTAAATGTGAATCTTTAAATGTGCAGTCATGACAGTTAGAGGATTTAATGCGTGCTAAGAAGGTTTTGGTATATGAAACGATACAGTTGTTTACCAGTAACCCAAGCGTGGGTGATGTGGGTGACTGATCGTGTCTTATCAGTTGTTCACAGACGTTCTCATTTGGAGGTTCCTTGGATAGTCACCAGACGATGACTTATATTTGCTTGATCTTTGGGAGGCAATCTCCATTTAAATAGAGCGTTGATTATTCCTTCGAGGGTGTTCCTGACGTCATCCCTTTTTGTTGTCCATTTAATATATGTGTCTCTCTTCAATCCTGCAAGAGTCATTATATAGTTCTTTGCCATAGAATTTTGTTAGTATTACTTGGTCATCACATTTAACTACATGCAGTGGGATGTATGTCCTTCTTTAATAAGTATAGATAGGTTAGAAATACTTCCTCTGAAAAGCTAGTTGTAGGTTTAGTCATAACAATTTTTTTATCAATATCTACCTTCATGCAAGGGGTGTTTTGATTTGTATGCAAGGTTCTTGAGAGTAAATTCTTAACTATCAAATGAATCTAATAATGTCTAACAATGTCCTTCCTGAGTTAGGAAGCTATCAGAACAGTTTTAAGAAAAATATACGTGTCCACTGGACACATCATTTTGGTGTCTATTTTTTCAATGTACTAATAAGATGAAGAATCATTTGCCACAATTTCTACTTTTGTTTTTAGTCAATAATTGTTGACTTTGATTTCCTGAATTTAGATGTAGTTGCCTTCATGTAGATATAATAAATGAGGGTGAGAAAGTGCTTTTATGGCATACAGTTTTGATCAGCTTTTGTTGATCAGATTTGTAACAAGAATCTTGTAAGCTTATGCGATCATGATGCATTGATCATTATCTAAGTGTTTGTATCTTCAAAGCATTATATTTACGAGCTTAAAAAAAATATTCTGGCTAAACTCAGAGTGAGACATTCTGTAGTCTTTAAGTGGGAAATAATAGATCTGAGAGTGTGATGGAGATATGAAGCTTATATGTTCTACTATTCATTAGAGATTCACTTATTTGATTTGCAATGACAGTAAGTGTGTCAAAGTATGCTTTGTAATCTTTTTCTTTCAGACAATTAAACATTTGAAGCATTTGTGACAATGAGGGGTAACAGAGTAGTAAATAATTTGCTATAAATTCAGAGTTACCTCCCTTCCTGTTTCTGAATACAGAGCTTGATCATTTCTCATAGCAACAGAAGATTTCATCGATAATGTTGCTGGATGCATGAGCAGAGATACCCATATTAATCACTTGCTTTCTTTGCTAGGTAGATGTGAGATCTTTCTTCAAGATGATCCTCAACAGTTTGCTAGTCATCCTGTTTACTCCTTTCTTGAAATAGTTTCTTCGAGATGTTCCTCCTGCACTAGTATTTGGATCATGGTTGCGTTTGTTCGAGGAGAACATATACTTCCATAGATTTTGAACTCTGCATCTGTGAAGATGTTAGCACTTTTCAGAGTGGTTAGGCTCTGATACCAATTGAAGGTGAAAGAAACACACAAGAAAGGGGGGGTTTGAATTGTGTGACTCGTTTTTTGAAATACTTTTGTTTGTTTTAGATAATTAATTTTATGATCACTTAACAACACTAACCCACACAGCAAATACATATACATGCAGCGTAAATATAACATGACTATAAATATAAAGCACACATAAATTTTATCCTGGTTCACCCCCATAATCGACAGGGCTACGTCCAGTCCTTGGCTTCACCAAGATTTTCACTATTTAAACAAATAGTACAAGTATTGTTAGGGACTTCTCCCAACAAGTATTCTAAGGACTTCTCCTATTAAGTATTCGAAGGACTTCTCCTTACAAGTATTATGAGGACTCCTCCTTACAAGTATTATCAGGACTTCTCCTTACAAGTATTCTACAGGACTTCTCCTGACACCTTTTTCAAGGGTTATCTTCTCTATTTGGTTCTCTTCTTAGTAAGAGTGGATAGAGGAAATTAAGCTCGGTTTATACAGAGAGGATAGGAGTTTAGGTTCTCTGTTTTGGAGGGTGTGTGAATTGGGAAAGATAAGAGTAATACTCTATGAGTGTTTCTCACACACAAGCTCATATACTCAGGCAGAGGTAGGCTTGAAGCATGCTGAGTATGAACCAAGGTTTCTTGGCTCTTGGGACAGACTTAGTTGACATATGGAAGTTTAAGTCTAAGTTGCCCAAGTATTTTCGGAGGCAGGGTTTTCTATTTATATCTTCAGCTGCTTCTTCTTCTTCAGAATGAGAGAAAACCTGTCTGAAGAGCTTCTTCCTCTCTGAGCTGCACATAACGGCTAGTTCTGCGTCTCTCAGCAGGTGTAAGACATGATCTGAGAATCATTGGTTCGTCTGGGTTGATGTCGTCTGGCTCCATGCTGAGCAAGTAGCCTTAAGCTATGTCTTTAGTATTTAATGCGTGAAGAACCAGCTGTGAAGTTTTTTTTGACCATTTTACCCCAGTGCTTGCCAGCTAACACTCATCACGAGCTTTGGTCAGATATTTGAATTTCGACCGTTGGGAGTGTACGATGCTCAGAGATTCTTGCCGTTGATTCTGCGATGTCAGCTTGATTTGAGGGAAAGTAGAAAATCAGTGGGACCGAGGAATATTGTATTAATTGTGTCCTTTTCTACTTTCTGCCGCAGCCAGTACATTAATAAATATGTAGACGAGGTGGGAGTCTTTTGATCCAAGAAGTAATTTCTCAAGATGATGAGAATAAATTCTTTAATGCTTCTGATAACCTGATATTCTCGAAAAGCACATTCTTTGATCTTTGTACCTTTGATGCACTTGACGCTTGAGCGGATGAATTTTTCCTTATTAGTTTGCCAGACGTAGTCTCCATTTAACGCTTGAAGTTCCGCTGCAGTGTAGTTTGTATTGGCGGACGAACTTTTCTTCATTTAGTTCTTCTTAACTATTAGAATCTTCTTGGCTTGTAGAAGACTGAATCTTTTCTTTTGGTTCCATTGAAGTTTTCCATCTGAGAGAGTTGATTCACAACTTCTTTTTATGATGCTAGAGAAACTCCAAGGCCGAAGGTGTTTCTTCACAGATTATCATGCTCTTTCAACTTTGAATAGAGCAGTCATCTTTTGATTATTGTAGGCTTAAGTGGCAGACTGTTTTGTCTTCTCGAGATAGGCCTTGACTTGAGTGAGCAGACTTTGATGAAGTGCTCTCAAGACAAAATGTTGGATGTTGTTGCCGCTTTAGCTCTCTTGATTCACCGGACTGTCTTATGCAAGAGTACTTTCCTTCGTGTATCTTTGACAGAGTTTTCTTCAAGGTGACCGGACGAACTCCTCTGATGGACTGATTTTCTTGATGATGCTTTGAAGTTCATTTAGTCCTTTTAGAGATAGCTATTCTTGTACATGAGAGTTTTCACTGTGTTAGGAAGTCTAGTTTAATCAATATTAAACCTTAAAGAAATTGTTAATTATCAAAACATAATTATTCATTTAATTGTTTGAATCTAACATTACATACCCGAAAAGTTGCATCTTTTCATGAACCATTGTGTCTCAAACCTTTTGGGAAGGGTTGCATTGTTTCAAGGTCGTTCCTTTTGCCTATATAAAGTCCATTTGAGTCCAGAAACAAAACAACACATGAGAATACATCATTAGGCCAAAGCTTTGCCAAAATTGTTCATTCATTAAGTCTTTTGATACTTAAACTTTCAAAGAGCCTAAATTCTGAGTTCATGGTCTTCAATGTTAAAAGAAAACTCTAGTTGTTCATATCTTGAGGAACTCAGAATCTTATTATGCTTGAGAGCCTTAAAGCATAATTCTCATGATCAATCCGCTTGTATGCTAAAGGATTGATACAACCATATTGTAAACTCTTCTTCATATCTAGGCTAACAAGGCTTTCGGCCGATTTCAGGGTTATTCTGTTAGTATAGATAGCAACCTGAGAGGGGGGGGGGGGTGAATCAGGGTTTACCCGATTTTCGCCTTGATACCTTCTTACTTTCAAGATAAATGTAAATGCAAACGATTGCAGTGGAAATAAGCGTTGCTTGAAAGTAGAGATGAAGGGTAGAAGAAATCACACACAGAAATTTATCTTGGTTCACCTTCTATCCACCGAAGGCTACGTCCAGTCCCTCAAGAAAATCCCTTGAGGATTTTTCCACTATTGATAAAAATCTCTTACAAGTTCTTACACCAAGTACCTTAAGAATTTCTATCAATCACCTTTGAAAGTATACCACTTTCAACAGCCCCTGAAAGTACACCACTTTCAGTTCCTGAAGGAAAACCACCTTCAGACCTTGAAGGCTAGACCACCTTCAATCAACACCCTGAAAGTACACCACTTTCAGTAACAACAACCCTTCACCGAGACCCACGGTGAATACTCAATCTACCAGAAAGAAATGAAGAAGAGTTTACAATTTGGCTATATCAATCCTTTAACATACAAGTGGATTGATCATGAGAATTTATGCTTTAAGGCTCTTAAGCATAATAAGATTCTGAGTTCCTCAAGATATGAACTGAAGTGTTCTCTTAACCATGAAGATCATGAACTTAGAATTTAGGCTCTTTGAAAGTTTAAGTGCTAAAAGACTTAATGAATGAACTATTTTGGCAAAGCTTTGGCCTAATGATGTATTCTCATGTGTTGTTATGTTCTGGACTCAAATGGACTTTATATAGGCAAGAGGAAACATCCTTGAACCAATGCAACCCTTCCCAAAAGGTTTGAGACACAATGGTTCATGAAAAGATGCAACTTTTCGTGTGTGTAATCGATTACATTACTTAGGTAATCGATTACACTAAAAGCCGTTGCAGTTTGAATTTCAAATTCAAACATGTAATCGATTACAAGCAAGAAGTAATCGATTACTTGCCTAGGTGTAATCGATTACCAGAAAGCTGAAATCGATTACACTCAAGTCCAATATCCAAAAACTTGAACTTTTAAGATCGGCTTGAGTTTTTCTACTTCTTTTAACTTATGAAAACATTAAACTTGATTAGCTTAGATGTTTTGAGGAGCCTTTATACTTTGAGAAGCCTTTAGAAGCATAACTCACCTAAACTAAGACTTCTAGGTAAATGTTGAACTATATAGCACTGTTTCCTCTAAGTCTTCTTTTCTTCTTTTTGCCGATGAGTTTGTCGTCATCAAAACCTCATCCAGGGTCAGGAGCAAGACCTTCTTCACATATTCCGCTGACTATAATATATAGGGTATTTGGACGATTTAAGGGCTCTGGGTCAATTTTATGGTTTTTCTATTGTAGACTCTTGGCTTTTAAACTGATTTTAGGGTTTTCGGCTTATTATTGGGTTTTAGGCTGGCTTTATGGCTTTCTGATCAACTTTGTGGCTTTTGATTGATTTCAGCATTTTCGGCAGATTTTAGAGTTTTTCCGCTGACTATAGTTTAGGTTATTTGGACGATTTAAGGGCTCTGGGTCAATTTTATGGTTTTTCTGTTGTAGACTGTAGGCTTTTAGTCTGTTTTTAGGGATTTCGGCTTATTATAGGGTTTTAGGCCGTCTTTAGGGCTTTTAGACCAACTTTTGGGCTTTTGGCCGGTTTCAGTATTTTCGACCGATTTCAGGGTTTTTCCGCTGACTATATTATAGGGTATTTGGACGATTTAAGGGCTCTTGGTCAATTTTCTAGTTTTTCTATGGACTTTAGGTTTTAGACTGATTTTACGGTTTTTGGCTTATTATAGCGTTTTATGTCGGCTTGAGGGCTTTCTGATCAACTTTAGGGCTTTCGGCCGATTTCAACATTTTCATCCGATTTTAGGGCTTTTCCGCTTACTATAGTATAGGGTATTTGGACGATATATGGGCTCTGGGTCAAATTTATGGTTTTTCTGCTGTAAACTCTAGGCTTTTAGACTGATTTTAGGGTTCTCGGCTTATTATAGGGTTTTAGACCGGGTTTAGGGCTTTCTGATCAACTTGAGGGCTTTTGGCCGATTTCAAAGTTTTTCCGCTTACTATAGTATAGTGTATTTGGACGATTTAAGGGCTCGGGGTCAATTTTATGATTTTTCTATTGTAGACTCTACGCTTTTAGACTGATTTTAGGGTTTTCAGCTTATTATAGGGTTTAATGCCGGCTTTAGGGTTTTCTGATCAACTTTGGGGTTTTTGGCCGATTTCAGCATTTTCGGCCGATTTCAGGCTTTTTCCGCTTACTATAGCATAAACACCCAAATTTTGCCCTAGTTTGTGTTAATTTAGTAGTTTTATAGCTAAAATTTCAAAAAAGAAAAAATCACAAAAAAAGCATAAAAATTGTGAAAATCCATAAAATGGTAAAAATCTAGAAAAATACAAAAAAAACTTAATCCAATGAGTTTAGGTTTTAGTATAAATTTAAATATTTGTGTTAGTTAATTTTAAGAGGGACAAGAATAAAAAGGTGGAGAGTCCAAAATGTTTAAAGAATCAGCCTCTATAAAAAAGAAAAAAAAAGAAATTGATCTAAGGCCCAGCAGAAGAGAAAAGAAAATAAAAAAGAAAAAAAGAGAAAATTGGCGGGTCGGCCCAGTGTAGAGATTGAGAGGTAGAGGGACTCAGTTTGAAAACCCTAGTTGGACCGCGGGCTAAAGTGTAAAAAGAGGAAGCGTTCAGGGACTGAAGTGAAAATCCATGAAACCCTAGCTCTATTTAAACGCTACCACTCGGGTTCTGCAACGGAGAAAAAAAGACTATTCACTCTCTAATCCTAGCATCCCCCTATTCAACCTAAATTCCTCTCACCTGCTATCTTCACCTTCTAAAAAAAAACCTAAGAAATTATCTTCCTCTCTCTCAGCCTCCAGCGCCGCCACCCCCTTTCTCCTTCTCTCTTCGTCTTTCTCTTCACAGCCACCGACCCCCATCCCTCATCTCCCTTTCTTTCTGGCGAACTTCATCACCACCTGAAACACGACCACCTCCTTCCTCCTTTCAACCTATTCACCGCCGTCACCGACCTCCCTTCGCCCCATCATCTTCGTCGACCTCTCCACCGCTGAGCCTCCCTCTCCTCTCAAACTTTTGCAGCAACCACCGAACCTCCCTCTTTTCACGATCCTTCGAATGGACATCCGCCGCTGCTGTCCCATTTTGACTTCTCCCTTCGCCGCTGCTATCCTCGCTACTGTCATCTCATCGTCGCATCCTATTCCTCCGCTCCAGAACCCCCGTCGTGACATTGCAGCGCCTCCGCGCCTCTGACCTCCACCGACATCTACCGCCGTGCCACGGCTGTAGCACCGTCGCCGCTGTTCGAGCCTCGCCGTTACCCATCCAGAACCGTCGCACCCTGCTTTCCTCTTCCAAATCGGTTTGTTTGTTTTTTCCTTCTTCTCTTTCCCTTATTTCTCTGATTCTGCTGTGAGTTATATACAGTGTATTGGTGGTTGGTATGTCTCCTATTTCTTCATTGTATGAGGTTGTAATCATTTCTGTTTTTCTCTTATCATCATTTTTCTATTCCGAATGTTTTAGTTTCCATAGTCCCTGATACAGGTTGGTTTAATGTCTTGCTGCTGTGTTGCTGATGTTTACTTGGTCAACTTGTCTTCACTGCTATGCTGCCATGATTAACTTGCTGCTTTCATGAATTATCACTTGAAATCTCGTATGTGTCTAAGAAGCATGAATTTGCTTGATGAATTTACTTGATACAAATGTCAGCTTGGTGAATTTGTTTGATAAAAATGTGCTTGGTGTTTCTGCTTGTTCAAAATGCCAACTTGGTGAATTTGGCAAATTTTAGTTGTTAAAGATGTCAACTTTATGATTTATTTGACAAAGATCATCTTTGTTGCAATGGAATTGAGTTTCTTTGCCTCTTGTCTCATTTATTATCGGGAACTCACCGGTTTGTTTTTGTGCCGGAGCCAACTTGGGCAAAGTTTAGACTTTTGGTCCAAGGAAGTCACAAGATGCATACCGTTTGGAATTTATCAGAGGGAGCACTTCACTTTTATGTGCAAAGGGTCTTTATTATGATATATTCTGATTAATGTATTAATTAAAGAATTTTTTTTATTTTCATGTCACTTGTATTCGTAGTTCGATTTGTAGCAATTTTTTTTAGGATACTCTCGCATTACTGCAAGACTATCATAGATTCTACATGAATAACTTAAAATCAACATTTTGTTTAGTGACAGTGTGACACTCTCACATTACTGTGGGACGGTCAATAGCTTCTTTTCGATTGAAAATAAAATTAACCTTTGATTAGTGACACTATCACATTACTGTGAGACTTGTCCATAGCTTCTTCAAAATAAAAAATGAACCTTCGATTAGGGACACTCTTGCATTACTGCGAGACTTGTCCATTTCCTCTTTGTGATTAAAGCAAACTTTCGATTAGTGACACTCACCTTACTGTGAGACGGTCTTCTCGTCTAAAAATGAACATTCGATTAGAGACACTCTCGCATTACTACGAGACATGCCTCTTTTCTTTCAAAATAAAGCAATTTTCAAAACGACACTCTCGCATTACTACGAGACATGCCTCTTTTTGTTCAAAAATAAGGAGGTTTTAGAACGACACTCTCGCATTACTATGAGACATGCCGCTTTTATTTCAAAGGTGAATTAAGTTTTTAAAATGACATTCTCACATTACTACGAGACATGTCACTCTCCTTTTAAGAATAAATCAAGTTTTTTTTTTAAAATGACACTCTCGCATTACTACGAGACAAGTCGTTCTTCCTTAAAAAATAAAGCATATTTTCAAAACGGCACTCTAGCATTACTACGAGACATGCCTTTTTTCAAAAAAAAAAAAATATGTTTTCAAAAGGCCCTCTCGCATTACTACGGGACAAGTCTTTAATCTTTTTGAAAAATTGAAAAAATATTGAACAAACCAAATCTTTTAAGAATTGCGTAAGGAAGTACGCAGGCCTAGGGTCATACCTACGAGGCTAAAATAATAAAAAAAATCATTTTGTTTTTTGGGGTTTTTCAACGTTTTTGTAAAATTTAACACATGCATAAACAACTACTGGTAACCGTCTTAAGATGGGTGCACTAGGGGTGCTGTGGAGGTTCGTCCTCCACCCTTCCCTACGCATAAATAGACCTCCGAACCCAAGTTCGTAAATAAAAGAAGTTCAAAAGGGTTTTCCAATGTTTTCCTTTAAATAAAAACACTGGTGGCGACTCTGTTTATTTAGCAGTAATTTTTTTTTCAGGTCGTTACAGATGGCGACTCTGCTGGGGACAGGTTAGTGGGTCAAGCCGCTTAAAGTTGTTTATACATGTTTGTAATAGTTGTATAATGTTTTTTTACTCTTCCCTTTTATTTATTGTTTATTTTTTTGTATATACTTGTAAATACTTAGTTTTGCATGCGGTACTTAGGGTAGACAACCATATAAAATATTCTATATTGCTTGGAATTTTTTTTTCTTATTGTGTTTCAGGTGTGGGTGGTTTTTGGGGTGTTTGAAAAGGTATGTATGCTCCCACACACATCTTCACGATACTTTCTCTTTTGGCACAAACACGAGTGTGGTCCTCTACCCGGGCCTGAGTGATACTTGAGAAAGGTTAGAGGTTGTAAGTGAGATCCTCTTGAGAATTACTTCTCAACGGGTTTTCATGAGAACCTTGATGATTGGATTTTGTATGATGTTTTTAGGGTATTTTTAGTCATTTTTATTTTCTTTTTATTGAGTCTCATATAGGTTTTTTATTCTTTTTATTTAGATTTTCTATTTATTTTTGCATTTTCATATAGATTAGCTTTTATTTATTTTTTAAACTTTATTTATATATTTTTAGGAATTTTTATTAGTTTTTAGAAAAGCTGGTAGAAATAGTCATTTTGTCCAGGGACCAAAGTGTAAAGTTCAGAAGGGGAAGGACTGAAAGTGAAGTCTCAGCAAATAAATGACTGAAAATGAAGTTGGAAGAGGAAGCATCATTTCTAATTGGCACATGGGAATTAAGCATGAGTGGAGTCTTGATGATTAAGGAGGAGTTTCAGAATTAATAAGGGACAAGAATGTGGCTACATCAAAGCCATTGAAGGTCATGAAGAGGAAGAACAAAACAGCAAGGCAGAGATGTTGCAGAGGCGCCCAACGCCTGAGCTTTGGCAAGTCAACGCTTGAGCGTTGGCACTTTGCTGGATGTGGGAATTTAATTGCTCCCAACGCCTAGGCGTTGGCAAGCCAACGCTTGAGCATTGGGACACTGGCAGAATTTGTTATAAATAGGGCCTTTGCTTTCACTTGTTAATACACGTTCACACCTTCACACCAGAATAATCCAAGTTATTCTTTCTTTCTTCCTTAGAGCATTATTTCCTGAGAATTGTGGGAAGCCTTTTCTTGAGCTCCTAGTTCAGGTTAATATAATGTCTCTCTTAGCCATGCTTGGTTAAGTTCTTTTTAAGTACTTGGGTTGTTTTTAGCTTATGTTTATGTTTTAAGCTTCGTTTTATATCTGAGTAATATTGCATTTCATGTTTCATTTCCTTGTTCTTCATCTATCTTGCTTTACACAAGTGTTTTTACTTATTTCTTATTCAATGGTAATTGTTAAGTAATAAGGGAAATAGGAATTGAAAGAACAATGACATATCACTAAGGAACTAGGATAGGCTTTGTTTATGTTGGCTAGTTTTAAGGACTTCATCTTCTTCTTAAATTAACTAATAACCTAAGGAATTAGACTTAGCGATTTAGAAGAAAGCTTTGCATGTTTAAGGAATTAACTTGTAAAGAAACTAGGCTAGAACATCATGAGTTCCTTGCTTTAAAATTCAGATATAGAATTGATTCTAAGAGCATAATTCATAAGCTATTTACGCAGCCCAAGTTCTTAAGTTTTATCGTTATATTTTCATTGCGAATTGTGTTTTCAAGTTCTAACTCAATCCAGTATCAAACAAATCAATTTACATTTTCTGCACTAGTTCTAAACAATTTGAAAATAGATTTTAAAACACCTATCCCTGTGGAGAACAATCTTTTATACTACTCCATAATCAACCGTACACTTGCGGATTTGGTCTATCAAACCTCGACTAGAGTTTGACTTCCCTATGGGTAGTCTAATCTGACGGTTTACATCGGCACGTTGGAAATATTAATGGGGGGCGTCTTAGCTCTAATGGCCAATTAGACCATTAGAAAAAGACCTACCCTCTGTGAGTGTACACTGATTATGAAGTCCAATATACCAATAGGTAATGTCTCTTTGATTTTGGTTTGACCTGTCTAGGACACAAAAGGGGAGTATCTAGGTTTATTTTCTTAAAATCATGCATTCCACACCAATCATTAAAATAAAGTATAAAGATTTGAGAGAAAAATCTTAAAATTTGCACCTCCTTGGAAAACTTAAGTCCAATAAAGAAAAGAAAAAAAAAGAAGAAAAAATATAAAGAAAAAAAGACAGCTCAAGTGAAAGCTCAAGCTAAAGCATAATCGTGTGAGTGCAACACATTTGATAAGCTCAGTGTCAAAGATAAGGGGAATCCATGGATTGGAAACTAATGGAAACAATGTGAGAGAAAGAGCTTATTGAATAACTTCATGGCATATCGAAGTCGACCTGGGATTGGAAGCTATCACGGCAGAAGTTAGAAGTGTTTAAGGTTGAGTTTTTGTGTTATTGAGCGAGCACATGGGCGAGTATTCTCGATAAAATGATCAATGTCAACCTTAAGGAGTTGGAGGAAAGGTTGCGATGTGGTAGTATCCCCAAAACCCACCACCCTTTTCCCACTTAAACTCATCTCATATCCACATTCATCCCATTAGTTAGCTCATCATATGCTACTAGCTACCATAAATATTCCACTACCTTAGATTGATTCACCCTTACCAATATCATCTAGTCAATTTCCTATCTCGACCTATTCCTTCAAACCAACTTTTTGCCTAGATTACATAATTGGAATTGTGTTTACCACCACAAAGCATGGGTGACTAAAAGAAAGACCAGTGTTGTGTTGTATTCCCCATACCCCACATCCCCTTTACCATACAAACTCATCACATATCATCATTCATTTCACCAAACAAACTTGTCACCTTTCCATTCCACCAAACAGACTTGGCATGTTTCTAGTTCACCGTATCCAAAACCATTGCCTTCTATCACCTTTCGCTACCATCAAAGTCAAATTTCTCACCTTAACCCAACCTTTCAAGCCAATGTTTGCCATGTCCACTTCCTGTAAGTCCTGTGTTCCACTACACTCAAAGGGGAAATCATATGCACGAGGTTAATCTAATCAAGAGAATGCGAGTAAACCATATGGATCTTTCACCATAAAGAAGGCCAGATGCGAAAACTTCTTCATGGCACGCTCATCATTGCGAAAAGGTTGAAAACCTAGCTTTCAAAGTATTGTGGGCTTGTAGCGAAGCAACCATTCATGTGGAGGAGTTGATTTGTCACCGCCAGAAGAGCATTCAAGAGAAAAGAGCAATATCTGAAGTGCTAGCAGCCAGGGCATTTGAGATTGATGGTCTAGCTTGTTAATTAGTGAGATTGACATTTCAAATGTTTTGTCATGTTATTTTCTCACTCAGGATGCGAGAATTCTGAACTTATGAGAACTTTCTTTGAAGCACTTTTAAGAAACACGCATGACTTTTTTGCTTTGTCTTTTGTTGTTTGCCTCATCTTTCACCTTCATTTTGTCTTCATTTGAGTTCCTTCTTCTGGAACTCTCCAAACACTGATAAATCCTCCCCCATGAATACCTTTCCATGATGATCTTTTCATAAAATATCTGAAAACTCATTTGTTTGATTCTTAGGGACATGACTGCATGAAAAAAAGATTATTAACACTGGACAAATTTTGCCATCTAGACGCTTCGTCACGTGTGGCAAGCACTGTTTTGGAAGATGTGCAGACAAGCACAAGTGTCATAAAAAAGATGATGAATGAAAGGCCCGTTAGTTTGAAAACCCAAAAGGGTGACCTAAGCAAAATTTAGGGCACAAAATAAAAAAATAAAAAAGGATCAATTTGTTTAAACCCATCAAGTTTTGTCCTGAAATTGATTTCTTCGAAATAAGCAATTATGATTTGAAATGAAGTTTGGCATTCTTTCTTTATCCATGAAAAAATAAAATTAAAAAACCTTTGCTTCCCAATTTGAGCCTATAAGAAAACTTTTTTTTTCTTCATATTGACCCTAGACAAGGATCACCCCTACACTGGGGGTTTTGTGCGGTATGTGTTGGTTTTGCTCAATGCATCACGTCGTAGAAAGAAAAACAAAGAAAAAAAAAGAAAATGTCAAGAAAACAGAGGTAAAAAAAGAGAGAGAGTGAGAGAGAGAGATACCAAAGTCAATATTGTGATTTGACAAGTTGAAAAAAAATGAAAAAAAAAAATCAAGAGAAATGAAGGACATGAACAAATTTGTGGTTTGCAAAAAAGAGCTTGATCATCTCATCTATATCATGAATCATCAAAGCGCGAAAGATATTTTATCTATCAACCCTTAAACACTTGTTTCAGCCTTTAATATCCTTTCTTTCATAACCTCTAGCCCATGGCCACATTACAACCCCATAAAAGTCCATTCTGATCAATGATTGCTTGTTTTATTTTCATGAGTTTTAATTTCAAGATAAAATAAGTCTCAACCCTTTTGCTCCTAAAAAATGAGAAAATTGAAAAAAAAAAAAAAGAACAAAAGAAAAATTGACGCTTCTATGATGAGTGCTTGTTTGCTTAAGAAGAGAAAATACAGTGCCAAAGTCCAATGACTCCCTCTTAGAAGGAGTATCAATGATTAATGTCCATTTTTTCAAAGGAACATCTCAAGTGAGAACCAAGACTTAAATTGGTCAATCATGTTGTCATCTCGCTCCATTTCCTTGTACACTTATTTCCCAAAGGGTTAAGATACGCTGTCCATTGTAAGTCACTCTGCCTAAACCGGGGCAATTTCATCTTGTTCCCCTGCGTCCACTTCAGTCATCTCCCAAGCTGGGGCAAATGCTCAGTTTGTTGTTGATCACCCTTTTCCAAACTAGGCCAGTTTGCTAGTCCATTATTCCATTTCTTTCCATCCGTTTAACCATAGTCGGGTCGTTCTCCTAGCCCTTTCATCTCATCTTATGTCACCTAGTTAATTTCTTCAAGCATACTCATACATCTATGCATGTTAATTAAATTCTGCTTCAGAAAGAGGAAACACAAGTTCAATAACATGATTCAAAATACTGGATGAAAACCTCTTGATTAGCATTTTAGATCAAATCTCAGTTGGCTCCGAGTTCGAGGAACCCAAAGGATGATGTTTTTGAAAGAGTTGCTTGAGCTAAGAAGAGTTTGATGAGGGTGATCAAGTGGTATACAATCACTCATAAGTTCGGAGATTCCAATCAAAGTTTGAGAGCAAAACCTTGTGAAGGTGGTATAATCCATATGCCCATACAACAAGGCAGAGAACAGGAGCTTGAGTTGGCTTGAGTTAGAAACAACAAGGTTAATTGGACTGGGTTTTCCGAGGAAACAATAAAATTCAAAGTCTTTCTTTTGCATGAAATAAATACGAAATATGAAAAAACAAACAACAAGAGTTTATGGTTTGGGGTTGCAGATCTTTGCATTGTTTCTCATTATTTGTGGGATATTCATTACTAGCATATTGCGTCATCATGCATTGCATCAGTTAGCTTAGAAAGCATTGTGTTTTTTCATCTCTTGCTTAGAAAGAAAAATAGAGAAAATAGGAAAAGGAGGGAAAAAAGAGAACAAGAAAAAAGAAAGAGAGAAAAAAAGAGAATAAGAAAAAGAGAAGAAGGAAAAAAACAGAAAAATGAGAGAAAGAAAGAGAGCAGAAAAAGAAAAGAAAAGAAAGAATAAACACTAATTTCACTGTCAGGGTCCCGAAACCCGCTTTTAATTTTTAGTCAGGGTCCCGAAACCCGCTTTTAATTTTCAGTTAAGGTCCTTGGCCTAATTTACTTTTTTGTTTGCCCGTTGACCCATATCCAGTTGGTCGCGGTGCATTTACATTTTTTGTTTGCTTGTTGACCCATATCCAGTTGGTCACGGGGCTTTCCTGCATTTTGGGGCAAAATTAGTGTTTATGTCTTTACCCATTCCTTACGGTCATAACATACGAAACTTTGGTTTTGTATGTTATCCGTTAAGCAATATGTAAAGAGGGGCAACTGTAAACACCCAAATTTTGCCCTAGGTTGTGTTAATTTAGTAGTTTTTTAGCTAAAAATCTAAAAAAAGTAAAAATCACAAAAAAAAGCATAAAAATTGTGAAAATCCATAAAAATGGTAAAAATCTAGAAAAATACAAAAAAAAAACACAAAATACAAAAAAAAACTTAATCCAATGAGTTTAGATTTTAGTATAATTTTAATTAGTTGTGTTAGTTAATTTTAAGATGGACAAGAATAAAAAGGTACAGAGTCCAAAATGTTTAAAGAATTAGCTTCTAAAAAAAAGAAAAAAAAGAAATTGATCCACGGCCCAGCAGAAGAGAAAATAAAATAAAAAAGAAAAAAAAGAGAAAATGGGCCGGTCGGCCCAGTGTAGAGATTGAGAGGTAGAGGGACTCAGTTTGAATACCGTAGTTGGACCGCGGGCTAAAGTGTAAAAAGAGGAAGTGTTCAGGGACTGAAGTGAAAATCTATGAAACCGTAGCTCTATTTAAGCACTACCACCTCGGGTTGCGCAGCGGAGAAAAAAAGACTATTCACTCTCTAACCCTAGCAGCCCCCCCATTCAACCCAAATTCCTCTCACCTGCTCTCTTCTCCTTCTAAAAAAAAAACCCTAAGAAATTATCTTCCTCTCTTTGAGCCTCTAGTGCCGCCACCCACTTTCTCCTTCTCTCTTCGTCTTTCTCTTCACAGCCGTCGGCCCCCATCCCTCATCTCCCTCTCTTTTCGCCGAACTTTATCACCACCTGAAACACGACCACCTCCTTCCTCCTCTCAACCCATAAACCGCCGTCACCCACCTCCCTTCGCCCCGTCATCTTCGTCGACCTCTCCACCGCCGAGACTCCCTCTCCTCTCAAACCTCTGCAGCAACCACCGAACCTCCCTCTCTTCAAGAGCCTTCAAATGGACATCCGGCGCACCACAACCTCGCCTTGGACCTGCGCCGCTGCTGTCCCATTTTGACTTCTCCCTTCGCCGCTGCTCTCCTCGCTACTATCATCTCATCGTCGCATCCGCTTACTCCGCTCCAGAACCCCCATCGCGACACTGCAGCGCCTTCACCGTGCCTCTAACCTCCACTGACATCTACCGCCGTGCCACAACCGCAACGCCATCGCCGCTGTCTGAGCCTCACCGTTACCCATCCAGAAGCGTCGCACCCTGCTTCCCTCTTCCAAATCGGTTTGTATTTTTTTCCCCTACTTCTCTTTCCCTTATTTCTCTGATTCTGCTGTGAGTTCTATACAGTGTATTGGTTGCTTGGTATGTCTCCTATTTCTTCACTATATGAGGTTGTAATCATTTCTGTTTTTCTTTTATCATCATTGATATGCCTGAAATCTTTGTTTAAGAACTGGTTAGTAATGGAGGCTGAGTTTCTATTCAGAATGTTTTAGTTTCCATAGTCCCTGATACAGGTTGGTTTAATATCTTGCTGCTGTGTTGCTGATTTTACTTGCTCAACTTGTCTTCACTGCTATGCTGCCATGATTAACTTGCTGCTTTCATGAATTATCACTTGAAATCTCGTATGTGTCTAAGAAGCATGAATTTACTTGATAGAAATGCCAGCGTGATGAATTTACTTGATAGAGATGCCAGCTTGATGAATTTACTTGACACAAATGTCAGCTTGATGAATTTACTTGATAGAAGTGCCAGCTTTCATGAATAATCACTTGAAATCTCGTATGTGCCTAAGACTCAAGGCTTTTAGACTAATTTTAGGGTTTTCGGCTTAATATAGGGTTTTAGGCCGGCTTTAGGGCTTTCTAATCTACTATTGGGCTTTCGGCCGATTTCAGGGTTTTTCCGCTGACTATAGTATTCGGTATTTGGATGATTTAAGGGCTTTGGGTCAATTTTATGGTTTTTTTGTTGTAGACTCTAATCTTTTAGACTGATTTTAGGGTTTTCGTCTTATTATAGTGTTTTAGGTCAGCTTTAGGGCTTTCTGATCAACTTTAGGGCTTTTGGCCGATTTCAGCATTTTCGATCGATTTCAGGGATTTTCCGCTGACTGTTGTATATGGTATTTGGACGATTTAAGGGCTTTGGGTCAGTTTTATGGTTTTTCTATTGTAGACTTGAGGCTTTTAGACTGATTTTAGGGTTTTTGGCTTATTATAGGGTTTTAGGCCGGCTTTAGGCCTTTCTCATAAACTTTGGGGCTTTTGGACAATTTTAGCATTTTCGGCCGATTTCATGGTCTTTCCGTTTACTATAGTAGGGCATTTGGACGATTTAAGGGCTTTGGGTCCATTTTATGATTTTTCTGTTGTAGACTCTAGGCTTTTAGATTGATCTCAGGGTTTCCGGCTTATTATATGGTTTTAGGACGGCTTTAGGGCTTTATGATCAACTTTAGGGCTTTTGACGATTTCAGCATTTTTGGCCGTTTTCAGGGTTTTTTTTGCTGACTATCGTAAAGGGTGTTTGAACGATTTAAGGGCTTTGGGTCAATTTAATTGTTTTTCAGTTGTAACCTCTAGGCTTTTTGACTGATTTTAGGGTTTTCAGCTTATTATAGTGTTTTAGGCTGGCTTTAGGGATTTATGATCAACTTAAGGGCTTTTGGCTGATTTCAGGGTTTTTCTGCTGACTATAGTATAAGGTATTTGGATGATTTAAGGGCTCTAGGTAAATTTTATGGTTTTTCTGTAGTAGACTCTACGCTTTTAGACCGATTTTAGGGTTTTCGGCTTATTATAGGGTATTAGGCTGGCTTTAGCGCTTTCTGATCAACTTTAGGGCTTTTGGCCGATTTCATGGTTTTTTCGCTGCCTATAGTATAGGGTATTTGGACGATTTAAGGGCCCTGGGTCAATTTTATGGTTTTTCTATTGTAGACTCTAGGCTTTTAGACTGATTTTAGGGTTTTAGGCTTATTATCGATTTTTATGCCGGCTTTGGGGCTTTTTGATCAACTTTGGGGCTTTCGGCCGATTTCAGCATTTTTCGGCTGATTTCATGGTTTTTTTGCTGACTATAATATAGGTTATTTGGATGATTTAAGGGCTATGGGTCAATTTTATGGTTTTTCTGTTGTAAACTCTAGGTTTTTAGTCTGCTTTTAGGGTTTTTCGGCTTATTATAGGGTTTTAGGCCGGCTTTAGGGCTTTCTAATCAACTTTAGGGATTTTAGCCTATTTTAGGGTTTTTCCGCTGACTATAGTATAGGGTATTTAGACGATTTAAGGGTTCTGGGTCAATTTTATGGTTTTTCTGTTGTAGACTCTAGGTTTTTAGTCTGCTTTTAGGGTTTTCGGCTTATTATAGGGTTTTAAGACGGCTTTAGAGCTTTCTGATCAACTTTAGAGATTTTGGCCTATTTTAGGGTAATTCCGCTGACTATAGTATAGGGTAGGGGTGTTCAAAACCAATCCAAACCGAACTAAATCGGTCAAACCGATCCAAAAAACCGAAAACCGAAAAAACCGATAACCAAAAAAACCGAAAACCGATGTTCAATTACTGGATCGGTTCGGTTTTCGGTTCCACTGTCCAAAACCGAACCGAACCAAACCGAACCGAAAGAAGATTACATGCTTATTTTTTTATATATCAAATTACATATTTAGCCACACTTTTTATTAGTTTTCCTCTTCTGCCCCTTTTACAATCTAAAAAACACATGTGCTCCATGGAGAATTGGAGATTGAAGATTAACCGTGAATGAAAGTCAATTAGGAGCTGCAGCTGATTTGGTTTTAAATTTTTTTTTTTTTGTGTGATGAAGGATTAAACTGATTTGGTTCTCCATTTAAGTTTTTGTATTTGTTAGGAGACTTTTGATAATTGTCTTGAGTTGTTTATTCCATTGTCCAAAAAGCATGGTGAATGTTTTAAAGTATTCCCGGTTGCATAGTTTATTTTTATATTTTCATTCTTACGGTTGAAAAACCGAAATCCAATCCAATCCAAACCGATAAAAATTGGATCGGATTGGTTCGGATCTAAAAAATAAAAACAACCGATTGGATGACGAAGGGATAAAACCGTAGGGATTGGATCAGATGAATTTTCCCTTCAAAACGGAACCAAACCGGACCGCGAACACCCCTAGTATAGGGTATTTAGACGATTTAAGAGTTCTGGGTCAATTTTATGGTTTTTCTGTTGTAATCTCTAAGCTTTTAACTGATTTTAGGGTTTTCAGCATATTATAGGGTTTTAGGCCGGCTTTAGGGCTTTCTGACCAACTTTATTGCTTTTGGCCGATTTCAGCACTTTCGGCAGATTTTCAAGGTATTTCCCCTGACTATAGTATAGGGTATATGGACGATTTAAGGGCTTTGGGTCAATTTTATGGTTTTTCCGTTGTAGACTCTAGGATTTTAGATTGATTTTAGGGTTTTCAGTTTATTATAGGGTTTTATGCCGGTTTTAGAGCTTTCTGATCAACTGAAGGGCTTTTGGCCGATTTTAGCATTTTTGGCTGATTTTAGGGTTTTTCGACTGATTATAATATAGGGTGTTTAGATGATTTACGGGCTTTGGGTCAATTTTATAGTTTTTCGGTTGTAGACTCTAGGCTTTTAGACTGATTTTAGGGTTTTCGGCTAATTATAGGGTTTTAGGTTGGCTTTACGGCTTTCTGATCAACTTAAGGGCTTTTGGCCGATTTCAGGTTTTTTGGCGGATTTCAGGGTTTTTCTGCTGACTGTAGTATATGGTATTTGGACGATTTAAGGCTTTGGTTCAATTTTATGGTTTTTCTGTAGTAGACTCTAGGCTTTTAGACTGATTTTAGGGTTTTCAATTTATTATAGGGTTTTAGGCTGCTTTTAGGGCTTTCTGACCAACTTTGGGTCTTTTGGCTGATTTCAGTTTTTCGGCCGATTTCACGGTCTTTTCGCTTACTATAGTATAGGGTATTTGGACGATTTAATGGCTATGGGTCCATTTTATGGTTTTTCTGTTGTAGACACTAGGCTTTTAGACTGATTTTAGGGTTTTCGGCTTATTATAGGGTTTTAGGACGGATTTAGGGCTTTCTGATCAACTTTAGGGCTTTTGGCCGATTTCAGCATTTGTCTGCATATTATAGTATAGGGTATTTAGATGATTTAAGGACTTTGGGTAAATTTAATGGTTTTTCTGTTGTAGGCACTAGGCTTTCATACTGATATTAGGATTTCCGGCTTATTATAGGGTTTTAGGATGGCTTTAGGGCTTTCTGTTCAACTTAAGGGCTTTTGACCGATTTCAGCATTTTCGGCCGATTTCACGGTTTTTCTGCTGATTATAGTATAGGGTATTTGGACGATTTAAGGGCTTTGGGACAATTTTATGGTTTTTCCGTTGTAGACTCTAGGCTTTAAGACTGATTTTAGGGTTTTCGGCTTCTTATAGGGTTTTAGGCCGTCTTTAGGGCTTTGTGATCAACTTTTGGGCTTTTGGCTGATTTTAGGGTTTTTCCGCTGACTATAGTATAGGGTATTTAGACGATTTAAGGGTTCTGGGTCAATTTTATGGTTTTTCTGTTGTAATCTCTAAGCTTTTAACTGATTTTAGGGTTTTCAGCATATTATAGGGTTTTAGGCCGGCTTTAGGGCTTTCTGACCAACTTTAGTGCTTTTGGCCGATTTCAGCACTTTCGGCAGATTTTCAGGGTTTTTCCCCTGACTATAGTATAGGGTATATGGACGATTTAAGGGCTTTGGGTCAATTTTATGGTTTTTCTGTTGTAGACTCTAGGCTTTTAGATTGATTTTAGGGTTTTCAGTTTATGATAGGGTTTTATGCCGGTTTTAGAGTTTTCTGATTAACTTAAGGGCTTTTGGCCGATTTTAGCATTTTTGGCCGATTTTAGGGTTTTTCGACTGATTATAATATAGGGTGTTTAGATGATTTACGGGCTTTGGGTCAATTTTATAGTTTTTCGGTTGTAGACTCTAGGCTTTTAGACTGATTTTAGGGTTTTCGGCTAATTATAGGGTTTTAGGTTGGCTTTACGGCTTTTTGATCAACTTAAGGGCTTTTGGCCGATTTCAGGGTTTTTCTGCTGACTGTAGTATATGGTATTTAGACGATTTTAGGGCTTTGGTTCAATTTTATGGTTTTTCTGTAGTAGACTCTAGGCTTTTAGACTGATTTTAGGGTTTTCAATTTATTATAGGGTTTTAGGCCGCTTTTAGGGCTTTCTTATCAACTTTGGGGCTTTTGGCCGATTTCAGTTTTTCGGCCGATTTCAGTTTTTCGGCCGATTTCACGGTCTTTACGCTTACTATAGTATAGGGTATTTGGACGATTTAAGGGCTATGGGTCCATTTGATGGTTTTTCTGTTGTAGACACTGGGCTTTTAGACTGATTTTAGGGTTTTCGGCTTATTATAGGGTTTTAGGACGGCTTTAGGGCTTTCTAATCAACTTTAGGGCTTTTGGCCGATTTCAGCATTTTCGGCTGATTTCAGCATTTGTCTGCATATTATAGTATAGAGTATTAAGATGATTTAAGGACTTTGGGTAAATTTAATGGTTTTTCTGTTGTAGACACTATGCTTTCATACTGATATTAGGGTTTCTGGCTTATTATAGGGTTTTAGGATGGCTTTAGGGCTTTCTGATCAACATTAGGGCTTTTGACCGATTTCAGCATTTTCGGCCGATTTCACGATTTTTCTGCTAATTATAGTATAGGGTATTTGGACGATTTAAGGGCTTTGGGTCAATTTTATGGTTTTTCCGTTGTAAACTCTAGGCTTTAAGACTGATTTTAGGGTTTTCGGCTTCTTATAGGGTTTTAGGCCGTCTTTAGGGCTTTGTGATCAGCTTTTGGGCTTTTGGCCGATTTCAGGGTTTTTCCGCTGACTATAGTATATGGTATTTGAACAAGTTAAGGGCTCTGGGTCAATTTTATGGTTTTTTTATTGTAGACTCTAGGCTTTTAGACAAATTTTAGGGTTTTCGGCTTATTATGGGGTTTTAGGTCGGCTTTAGGGCTTTCTGACCAACTTCAAGAATTTTGGCCTATTTCAGGGTTTTTCGGCTAACTATAGTATAGGCTATTTGGACGATTTAAGGGTTCTGGGTCAATTTTGTGGTTTTTCTATTGCAAACTCTAGGCTTTTAGACTGATTTTAGGTTTTTCGGCTTATTATAGGATTTTAGGCTGGCTTTAGGCTTTTCTGATCAACTTTAGGGCTTTTGGCTGATTTCAGAATTTTTGGCCGATTTCATGGTTTTTCCGACTATAGTATAGGGTGTTTGGATGATTTAAGGGTTTTGGGTGAATTTTTTGGTTTTTTTTTATATCGTAGACTCTAGGCTTTTAGACTGATTTTAGGGTTTTCGGCTTATTATAGGGTTTTAGGCCGGCTTTAGGACTTTCTGATCAACTTAAGGGCTTTAGGCCGATTTCAGCATTTTCGGTCGATTTCAGGTTTTTGCGCTTACTATATTATAGGGTATTTGGACGATTTAAGGGCTCTGAGTCAATTTTATGGTTTTTCTATTGTAGACTATAGGATTTTACACTGATTATAGGGCTTTCAGATTATTATAGGGTTTTAGGCCGGCTTTAGGGCTTTCTGATAAACATTGGGGCTTTTGGCCGATTTCAGCATTTTCTGCCGATTTCAGCGTTTTTCCTCTAACAATAGTATAGGGTATTTGGACGAATTAAGGGCTCTGGGTCAATTTTATGGTTTTTCTGTTGTAGACTCCAAGCTTTTAGACTGATTTTATCGCTTTCGGCTCTTTATAGGGTTTTAGGTCGTCTTTAGGGCTTTCTGATAAACTTTAGGGATTTTGTCCGATTTCAGCATTTTTAGTTGATTTTAGGGTTTTTCTACTGACTATAGTGTAGGGTATTTGGACGATTAAAGGACTCTGTGTCAATTTTATGGTTTTTCTACTGTTGACTCTAGGCGTTTAGACTGGTTTTAGGGTTTTAGACTTATTATAGGGTTTTAGGCTGGCTTTAGGGCTTTTCTATCAACTTTAGGGCTTTTGTCTGATTTTATGGTTTTCCTGTTGCAGACTCTAGGCTTTTAGACTTATTTTAGGGTTTTCACGTTATTATAGGGTTTTAGGCCGGTTTTAGGGATTTTTGATCAACTTTGGGGCTTTTGGCCGATTTCAGGGTTTTTCCGCTCACAATAGAATAGGTTATTTGGACGATTTAAGGGCTCTGGGTCAATTTTATAGTTTTTCTGTTGTAGACTCTAGGCTTTTACACTGATTTTATGATTTTAGGCTTATTATCGGGTTTTATGCCGGCTTTGGGGCTTTCTGATTAACTTTGTGGCTTTTGGCTGATTTCAGCATTTTCGGCCGATTTCAGGGTTTCTCCGCTGACTATACTATAGGGTATTTGGACGATTTCAGGGTTCTAGGTCAATTTTATTGTTTTTATGTTGTAGACTCTAGGCTTTTAGACTAATTTTAGGGTTTTCGGCTTATTATAGGGTTTTAGGCTGGGTTTAGGGATTTTTGATCAACTTTAGGGTTTTTGATGAACTTTGGGGCTTTTGG
Organism: Acmispon strigosus; assembly: GCA_030819835.1. Lineage (NCBI taxonomy): Eukaryota > Viridiplantae > Streptophyta > Magnoliopsida > Fabales > Fabaceae > Acmispon > Acmispon strigosus. Next base: position 3,763,029 of record JAUAMA010000003.1, read on the forward strand.
CCAATTTCAGCATTTTCGGCCGATTTATGCGTTTTTCCTCTGCCAATAGTATAGGGTATTTGGACGATTTAAGGGCTCTGTGTCAATTTTATGGTTTTCCTATTGTAGACTCTAGGCTTTTAGACTGATTTTAGGGTTTAGGCTTATTATAGGGTTTTAGGCCGGCTTTAGGGCTTTTGTCTGATTTCAGCATTTTCGGCCGATTTCAGGGTTTTTCCGCTCACTATATAGTATAGGGTATTTGGACGATTTAAGGGCTTTGGGTCAATTTTATGGTTTTCTATTGTAGACTCTAGGCTTTAAGATTGATTTTAGGGTTTTCGGCTTATTATAGGGTTTCAGGGCTTTCTGATCAACTTTAGTGCTTTTGGCCGATTTTAACATTTTCGGCCGATTGCAGGGTTTTTCCGCTAACTATAGTATAGGGTATTTGGACGATTTAAGGGCTCAGGGTCAATTTTATGGTTTTTCTGTTGTAGACTCTAGCCTTTTAGACTGGTTTTAGTGTTTTCGGCTTATTATAGGGTTTTAGGCCGGCTTTAGGGCTTTTGGCCGATTTTAGCATTTTCGGCTGATTTCAGAGTTTCTCCACGGACTATAGTATAAGGTATTTGGATGATTTAAGGGGTCTCTGTGAATTTTATGGTTTTTCTATTGTGGACTCTAGGCTTTTAGTCTGATTTTAGGGTTTGTGTCTTATTATAGGGTTTTAGGACGGCTTTAGGGCTTTATGATCAACTTAAGGGCTTTTGGCCGATTTCAGCATTTTCGGCCGATTTCACGGTTTTTCTGCTGATTATAGTATAGGGTATTTGGACGATTGAAGGGCTTTGGGTCAATTGTATGGTTTTTCCGTTGTAGACTCTAGGCTTTAAGACAGATTTTAGGGTTTTCGGCTTCTAATAGGGTTTTAGGCCGTCTTTAGGGCTTTCTGATCAACTTTTAGGCTTTTGGCCGATTTCAGTATTTTCGGCCGATTTCAGGGTTTTGCCGCTGACTATATAGTATAGGGTATTTGGATGATTTAAGGGCTCTGGGTCAACTTTATCATTTTTCTATTGTAGACTCTAGGATTTCAGCCTGATTTTAGGGTATTCGTCTTATTATAGAATTTTAGGGCGGCTTTAGGGATATTTGATCAAATTTGGGGCTTTTGGCCGATTTCAGCATTTTCGGCCGATTTCAGGGTTTTTCCGCTGACAATAGTGTAGGATATTTGGAAGAATTAAGGGCTCTGGGTCAATTTTATGGTTTTTCTGTTGTAGACTCTAGGCTTTTAGACTGATTTTTTCGCTTTCGGATTATAGGATTTTAGGTCGTCTTTAGGGCTTTCTGATAAACTTTAGGGATTCTGGCCGATTTCAGCATTTTTAGTTGATTTCAGGGTTTTTCTACTTACTATAGTGTAGGGTATTTAGACGATTAAAGGACTCTGTGTCAATTTTATGGTTTTTCTATTGTTGACTCTATGCTTTTAGACTGATTTTAGGGTTTTAGACTTATTATAGGGTTTTAGGCCGGCTTTAGGGCTTTTTTTTTTATCAACTTTAGGGCTTTTGTCTGATTTCAGGGTTTATCTGCTGACTATAGTATAGGGTATTTGGACGATTTAAGGGCTCTTCGTCACTTTTATGGTTTTTCTGTTGTACGTTCTAGGCTTTTAGACTGATTTTAAAGTTTTCGGCTTATTATAGGGTTTTATGCCGGCTTTAGGGATTTCGGATCTACGTTGGGGCTCTTGTCCGATTTCAGCATTTAAGGCCGATTTAAGGGTTTTTCGTCTGTAAAGAGTATAGGGTATTTGGACGATTTAAGGGCACTAGGCCAATTTTATGGTTTTCCTGTTGTAGACTCTAGGCTTTTAGACTTATTTTAGGGTTTTCACGTTATTATAGGGTTTTAAGCCGGCTTTAGGGATTTTTGATCAACTTTGGGGCTTTTGGCCGATTTCAACATTTTCGGCCGATTTCAGGGTTTTTCCGCTCACAATAGAATAGGTTATTTGGACGATTTAAGGGCTCTGGGTCAATTTTATAGTTTTTATGTTGTAGACTCTAGGCTTTTACAGTGATTTTATGGTTTTAGGCTTATTATCGGGTTTTATGCCGGCTTTGGGGCTTTCTGATTAACTTTGTGGCTTTTGGCTGATTTCAGCATTTTTGGCCGATTTCTGGGTTTCTCCGCTGACTATACTATAGGGTATTTGGACGATTTCAGGGCTCTAGGTCAATTTTATTGTTTTTCTGTTGTAGACTCTAGGCTTTTAGACTAATTTTAGGGTTTTCGGCTTATTATAGGGTTTTAGGCTGGGTTTAGGGATTTTTGATCAACTTTAGGGTTTTTGATCAACTTTGGGGCTTTTGGCCAATTTCAGCATTTTCGGCCGATTTATGCGTTTTTCCTCTGCCAATAGTATAGGGTATTTGGACGATTTAAGGGCTCTGTCAATTTTATGGTTTTCCTATTGTAGACTTTTGGCTTTTAGACTAATTTTAGGGTTTTAGGCTTATTATAGGGCTTTAGGGCTTTTGTCTGATTTCAGCATTTTCGGCTAATTTCAGGGTTTTTCCGCTCACTATATAGTATAGGGTATTTGGACGATTTAAGGTCTTTGGGTCAATTTTATGGTTTTCTATTGTAGACTCTAGGCTTTAAGACTGATTTTAGGGTTTTCGGCTTATTATAGGGTTTCAGGGCTTTCTGATCAACTTTAGTGTTTTTGGCCGATTTTAACATTTTCTGTCGATTGCAGGGTTTTTCCGCTAACTATAGGATAGGGTATTTGGACGATTTAAGGGCTCAGGGTCAATTTTATGGTTTTTCTATTGTAGACTCTAGCCTTTTAGACTTGTTTTAGTGTTTTCGGCTTATTATAGGGTTTTAGGCCGGCTTTAAGGCTTTTGGCCGATTTTAGCATTTTCGGCTGATTTCAGAGTTTTTCCACTGACTATAGTATAAGGTATTTGGACGATTTAAGGGCTCTCTGTGAATTTTATGGTTTTTCTATTGTGGACTCTAGGCTTTTAGTCCGATTTCAGGGTTTTCGTCTTATTATAGGGTTTTAGGACGGCTCTAGGGCTTTCTGATCAACTTAAGGGCTTTTGGCCGAATTCAGCATTTTCTGACCAACTTCAAGGATTTTGGCCTATTTCAGGGTTTTTCCGCTAACTATAGTATAGGGTATTTGGACGATTTAAGGGTTCTGGGTCAATTTTGTGGTTTTTCTGTTGTAAACTCTAGGCTTTTAGACTGATTTTAGGGTTTTCAGCTTATTATAGTATTTTAGGCTGGCTTTAGGTCTTTCTGATCAACTTTTGGGCTTTGGGCTGATTTCAGCTTTTTCGGCCAATTTCATGGTTTTTCCGACTATAGTATAGGGTGTTTGGATGATTTAACGGTTTTGGGTCAATTTTATGGTTTTTTTTCCGTAGACTCTAGGCTTTTAGACTGATTTTAGGGTTTTCGGCTTATTATAGGGTTTTAGGCCGGCTTTAGAGCTTTCTGATCAACTTAAGGGCTTTAGGCCGATATCAGCATTTTCGATCGATTTCAGGTTTTTGCGCTTACTATATTATAGGGTATTTGGACGATTTAAAGGCTCTGGGTCAATTTTATGGTTTTTCTGTTGTAGACTCTAGGCTTTTAGACTGATTATAGGGTTTTCAGATTATTATAGGGTTTTAGGCTTGCTTTAGGGCTTTCTGATAAACATTGGGGCTTTTGGCCAATTTCAGCATTTTCTGCCGATTTCAGTGTTTTTCCGCTAACTATAGTATAGGGTATTTTGACGATTTAAGGGCTCTAGGTCAATTTAATGGTTTTTCTGTAGTAGACTCTAGGCTTTTAGACTGAGTTTAGGGTTTTCGGCTTATTATAGGGTTTTAGGCTGGCTTTAGGGATTTCTGATAAACTTTAGGGCTTTTGGCCGATTTCAGCATTTTCGGCCGATTTCAGGGTTTTGCCGCTGACTATATAGTATAGGGTATTTGGATGATTTAAGGGCTCTAGGTCAATTTTATCATTTTTCTATTGTAGACTCTAGGCTTTTAGCCTGATTTTAGGGTATTCGGCTTATTATAGAGTTTTAGTGCGGCTTTAGGGATTTTTGATCAAATTTGGGGCTTTTGGCAGATTTCAGCATTTTCGGCCGATTTCAGGATTTTTCCGCTGACAATAGTATAGGGTATTTGGATGAATTAAGGGCTTTGGGTCAATTTTATGGTTTTTCTGTTGTAGACTCTAGGCTTGTTGACTGATTTTATGGCTTTCAGCTTATTATAGGGTTTTAGGTCGTCTTTATGGCTTTCTGATAAACTTTACTGATTTTGGCCGATTTCAGCATTTTTATTCGATTTCAGGGTTTTTCTACTGACTATAGTGTAGGGTATTTGGACGATTAAAGGACTCTGTGTCAATTTTATGGTTTTTCTATTGTTGACTCTAGGCTTTTAGACTGATTTTAGGGTTTTAGACTTGTTATAGGGTTTTAGGCCGGCTTTAGGGCTTTTTTATCAACTTTAGGGCTTTTGTCTGATTTCAGGGTTTATCCGCTGACTATAGTATAGGGTATTTGGACGATTTAAGGGCTCTTCGTCACTTTTATGGTTTTTCTGTTGTACGTTCTTGGCTTTTAGACTGGTTTTAAATTTTTCGGCTTATTATAGGGTTTTATGCCGGCTTTAGGGATTTCAGATCAACTTTGGGGCTTTTGGCCGATTTCAACATTTTCGACCGATTTAAGGGTTTTTCGTCTGTATAGAGTATAGGGTATTTGGACGAGTTAAGGGCACTAGGTCAATTTTATGGTTTTCCTGTTGTAGACTCTAGGCTTTTAGTCCTATTTTAGGGTTTTCACGTTATTATAGGGTTTTAGGCCGGCTTTAGGAATTTTTTTATCAACTTTGGGGCTTTTGGCCGATTTCAGCATTTTCGGTTGATTTCTGGGTTTTTCCGCTCACAATAGTATTGGTTATTTGGACGATTTAAGGGCTCTGGGTCAATTTTATAGGTTTTCTGTTGTAGACTCTAGGCTTTTAGACTGATTTTATGGTTTTAGGCTTATTATCGGGTTTTATGCCGGCTTTGGGGCTTTCTGATTAACTTTGTGGCTTTTGGCTGATTTCAGCATTTTCGGCCGATTTCGGGGTTTCTCCACTGACTGATTTTAGGGTTTTCGGCTTATTATAGGGTTTTAGGCTGGGTTTAGGGATTTTTGATCAACTTTAGGGTTTTTGATTAACTTTGGGGCTTTTGGCCAATTTCAGCATTTTCGGCTGATTTATGCATTTTTCCTCTGCCAATAGTATAGGGTATTTGGACGATTTAAGGCTCTGTGTCTATTTTATGGTTTTTCTATTGTAGACTCTAGGCTTTTAGAATGATTTTAGGGTTTTAGGCTTATTATAGGGTTTTAGGCCGGCTTTACGGTTTTTGTCCGATTTCAGCATTTTCGGCCGATTTCAGGGTTTTTCCGCTCACTATATAGTATAGGGTATTTGGACGATTTAAGGGCTTTGGGTCAATTTTATGGTTTTCTATTGTAGAATCTAGGGTTTAAGACTGATTTTAGGGTTTTCGGCTTATTATAGAGTTTTAGGGCTTTCTGATCAACTTTAGTTTTTTTGGCCGATTTTAACATTTTCGGTCGATTACAGGGTTTTTCCGCTAACTATAGTATAGGGTATTTGGACGATTTAAGGGCTCAGGATCAATTTTATGGTTTTTCTGTTGTAGACACTAGCCTTTTAGACTGTTTTTAGTGTTTTCGGCTTATTGTAGGGTTTTAGGCCGTCTTTAGGGCTTTTGGCCGATTTTTGCATTTTCGGCTGATTTCAGAGTTTTTCCACTAACTATAGTATAAGGTATTTGGACGATTTAAGGTCTCTCTATGAATTTTATTGTTTTTCTATTGTGGACTCTTGGCTTTTAGTCTGATTTTAGGGTTTTAGGACGGCTTTAGGGCTTTCTGATCAACTTAAGGGCTTTTGGCCGATTTCAGCATTTTCGGCCGATTTCACGATTTTTCTGCTGATTATAGTATAGGGTATTTGGACGATTTAAGGGCTTTGGGTCAATTTTATGGTTTTTCCGCTGACTTAGGGTAATTGGACGATTTAAGGGCTCTGGGTCAGTTTTATGGGTTGTATGTTGTAGACTCTAGGGTTTAAGACTAATTTTAGGGTTTTCGGCTTCTTATAAGGTTTTAGGCCTGCTTCAGGTCTTTCTGATTAACCTTAGGGCTTTTGCCGATTTCAGCATTTTCGACTGATTTCATTTTTTTTCCGCTGACTATAGTATAGGGTATTTGGACGATTTAAGGGCTCTGGGTCAATTTTATGGTTTTTCAAATTTAGGCTCTAGGCATTTAAACTAATTTTAGGGTGTTCGGCTTATTATAGGGTTTTAGGCCGGCTTTACGACTTTCTGATCAACTTGAGGTGTTTTTGCCGATTTCGGCATTTTCGGCTAATTTCAGCGTTTTTCCGCTGACTATAGTATAGGGTATTTGGACGATTTAAGGCCATCTGTAATGTTCAGACCCCACGGTTTTGCTTCTTTCTCACAGTTGGGCCACCATTGTGGTGTTCCAAAAGGTAGAGGGGAATCCTTCTTCAGAATTACTCTTATCCAATGTCTATTTTTCACATTGCATAGAATGGCAACGGGAGACGGAGTCTGCACTGGCCCTGTCAACGGAAGATATGTACAAGATTCCCTGTGACTTAGAGTAACAAGGATGATTCCGAATGTAGTGGCAGCCAGTAGTCCCATGTCAGGAACAATGAACCACTTGGGTTCAAGAGCTGGTTCATTACGACCAAGGATCAGAGCTTTTCGAATAACTTCCAGATGGCCTTCAGTTTCAAATATCTTTAAGTGACGCGAGTGTATGGAGTCAAGTTCTTTAATCATTCTTCTCCTTATTTCTGGCCATTCACTCTCGTCCATCCCCAGCCACTGAGCAATACACCTGAATCCACAATTACCATCATCTTTGACATCAACTATATTTTCCACAAACTCATGGAATATGGTTGGTATATGAGGAAGATACTTTGAGATGGTAGAGGATTGTTGAGTGGCTTCAGAACCAGAACTCAGAGGCATCTTCTTGACGCTTTTAATTAGTGATGCAATTGAAGTGTCGTCTTCATCGATCTCCTGTGGAGTTGTTGAGTCTTTAGGCTGCTCTATTTCTGATGAGGGCATTATCTCAATCATCTTTCCAGAACTGGAAATATGATGCCTTTTAGTGGGTGGAAGGAAATCATCACTGATGTCCTCCTCAGGTTCATCATCTTGTTCTTCATCTATGTTTTCTTTCTGTTGAGGTCTTCTTGCTAGCATCAACAGTTCTTGAGGCACATTGGAGATATCAATCTTCAGCTTCATTCTCCTGAAATCCCCAAACTTGATGGGAGTCGGATGGACGTAGTCATGGATGATGAGCTCACTCTGCTCCTTTACTTCATCAATGAGCCTTTTCGTTCTCATCATCTCAGAGATGAGAGCTCCATAAGGCAAGTTCGATTCTTGGCCTTCCATCGTGGTGATGATGTGGTTGAAGATTAAGTAGGAAAGATTTATTTTCTCCTTGTGCATCATTTGGTAGAGGCCCCAGTGAGATAGCTTATCTACTTGATTGCAGTTTCCTTCTCTAGGGTGAATGCCAAGGTCATCAAAGATGAAGGAATATACATGGAAAAAGTGGGTGTCGCTTTCAACATGTTTGGCGTCACAAACACGTTCGTTTGTGGAACAGAGACGGGTTATTAGGTCGGGCTCATAGTTATCTGAACAAAGCCCGCCTATTTTATTACGATAGGCCTTAATCATAGTAGGGTTTGTCCAGAGGGGAAAGACGGACGCGACCTTATGGGCGACCAATCCCATTTTCACGGGGCGGGGAAGTGACTCCTCGTAGGCCCGGAGTTTTGAGGAAAGGGAAAGAGGTTGTTTTTGTAACGCACCGCCGTTGCCGGTGCCGGAGGTCGAAGTACCTTCCGTTACGGACTCCATTAAAACAAACAAAAGAAGGAAAAGCAAGAGGAGAACAAGAAAACACACAAGTCACAAGGCAGAAAGGGGAAGCACACAACTCCGGCACGGTGGAACAAGAAAATTTGAAGGGAAGGGAAGACCGAAAATCGCATAAGACAGGTTCTGCAGAGGAAAAAGTAAACAATGAAGAAGGAGGAAAGGGGCTTTCATAGGCTTTGCTCAAAGGAAGAAGAAAGGGTGCGATGGGTAGTTGGACAGGTGGAAGGTTGAGTGGGAATTAAATGAGAGAGATACGTTTAACATTTAAATCGCATCATTGCGGCGCGTCGCCCCCAAGCAACGTTGTTTCCAAGAGTAATGATTTCATTGAAAGCCAAAACGGCGCGTGGGCGCAGAACCCTAGGCAAAAGCACATCAAGGGTCAGAGGGTTGGCGTGACAAGAAAGAAATGATAAGTCAATGGACAAGCATGGGGGTTGGCGTGACAAGAAAGAAATGACAAGCCAGTGGACAAGTGTGGACCAAGCAAGTGCCTCCCGTAGCAAAGTGGCGAGTCAAAGAAGCAAAATGGCGAGCTAAAACAGCAAACAACCAGATGGCAAGCCAAGATAAAAGGTACTTCTAGCACTTGAATTATTAATTTTAAGATAATGGTGTGCTACTTTTCAACCCACAGATGAAAGTAAGCAGGGCAGGTAAAAACAGAAAATGTGGCGGGCTGAGCATCCTCTGTTAGCAAGGTGAGCCATTCTTCACCAAATGGACGCCTAGGCATTAGGAACAACTGCGAAACGTTAAGGCTTAGACCTGTGGGCTATTCGCTCTTCACGGGGGGAGGACGACTACTCCTTGGCGCTTCAGAACACTTTACGACGGCGCGACTAAACACCTCACAACAATCAGTGTTCATATTATAAAGACGACACGTTTATTCGTCCACACCTTAAGCGACTCATTCCTCTATTGGATGTTGTACTCTTTTTCCTTTACATGGTTTTTATCCCACTGGGTTTTTCCTGGGAAGGTTTTAACGAGGCATGTCCTGTAGGGGTGACCGCCCAAAGGAAGCGTTGGTTGGAATTCCAGGATGATCGCTTCTTGAAGACACTTCTCGTCTTCATTCTTCAGACTACGAGTCTTGTGGGCTTGTGGGTCGGTGTGCGTCACTAAGAAGAACTTTGAAGACTGGTTAAGACACTTCGCTTTCAGGCTTCAAGCTCGATGTCTTGTGGGCTTGTGGATAGGGCGAGCACCCTACTACAGCAAGTGGGCGACCTAGACTGGTAAAAGGAGGCCTAGGGTGGCGGTCCCGGGGGCATATTTGTAATACATAGGAAGGGTAAAACTTTGTAACCTGTTGGGCCAGATCTTCGAGGCCCATAGGCCTAATTAGAATTAAATGTCATTTATGGCTTTTCTCCCTATAAATAGCCAAGGGAGGTTCATGTAAAAAGGTTCACAATTTTGCTAATAATATTAAAGTCTCATTTCTCTCTTATATTGTCTCATTCCGAGAACTGTTGTTTTAATGATATTTCCCTGTTTGTGTTATGTTGCGTTGTTATCGCGCTTTGGATTATTACCGGGCTGATCAAATGGCGGTGAGCCACCAATCAGTAAAATGACGGTGAGTCATTGATCGGATAATGTGGCGGCGAGCCACCGATTAGTAAAATGACGATGAGTCATTGATCGGATAATGTGGTGGTGATCTACCGATCATTAAAATGGCGATGAGCCATTGATCAGATAATGTGGCGGTGAGCCACCGATCAATAAAATGGTCGCGAGCCACTGACCGAATCATGTGGCGATGACCCACCGATCAGTAAAATGGCAGTGAGTCATTGATCGGACAATGTGGCGGTGAGCTGCCGATCGGTGAAATGGCGGAGAACCATTGATCGAGTAGAATGATAGTTTTGTAATGGTTACAGGCACGAAGAGTGCAAGTTAATGCTTGGATGTATGCTTAACCTGCTACATGACATTGCATGCCTTGTCTGTTAACTGCGCTGCTCATGATGCTAGGACCTTGACCCTACTACTACTTCTATGTAGCTTGTAGTATTTCTTGTAAGGATCCTTGTGCCATTATGTTGTTTCTCATAAATGATAAATAAATGAATGACACCAGAAGGGGGGGTTGAATTGTGTGCATATGAAACTTGACTTTCAAAAACATTTATTAGTTCACAAAAGCTTTACGTAAACGATGGCAGCGGAAAACAATTAATCAGAGCGTAAACGATAAAGCTATGAATGACACACACAGATGAAGACGATAGGATAAATCATTTTATGCAGCAGAAGGGAAACGTGTGGACGATGCATGCTGTAAAGGTGTAAACGATGCAAGCAGTGGACGTTTGGACGATGAAAGTAATAAACGATTGGACGAAGCAAGCAATAAATATGTAAACGATGCAAGCAATAAAAACATAACACAAGAGATTTATCTTGATTCACCCTTAATCGGTAAGGCTACGTCCAGTCGTTGGCTTCACCAAGATTTTCCACTATTCAACCCAGAATAGTACAAGTATTAAACAAGACTTCTCCCAGTATTCGACAGAACTTCTCCCACAAGTATTAGCGACATGACTTCTCCAGAGTATTCGACAGGACTTCTCCTACAAGTATTAGCCACAAGACTTCTCCAGAGTATTCAACAGGACTTCTCCCACAAGTATTAGCCACATGACTTCTCCAGATTATTCTCAGAACTTCTCCTTACAAGTATTCGAAAGACTTCTCCTTTTACAAATAATTCTTCTATAAAGAGTTCTCTTCTTAAAAGAGTGATGGTAGAAAGAATGTAAGCATGACTAACTCAAAGTATTCTGGGTAGAGAATATGACACTAAAGTGTATACTTGAGGTTAGTATAAAACAGAGATGGTTGGACGATAGGTTCTCTGTTTGGGTGTGAAGGGATAGAGATTTGACTCTTAAGTCTTTCTCACACTTGAACGATTTTTCTCTCTTGAATATTTGACTACTCTGGAGAAGTCCTGTGTCAAATACTTGTACTGTTCGGTTGAATAGTGAAAATCTTGGTGAAGCCAAGGACTGGACGTAGTCCTATCAATCAGGGGACAAACCAGAATAAATCTTGCGTGTGCTTTTTTTATTGCTTGCATCATTTAAGTTTTTATTGCATGCACTGTCTACACATTAACTGCTTGCACCGTCTACATTGTTGCACACTTACTGTCCGCTGCTTTAAATCGTTTTACTCTATCATTTACACTCTGTTTATCATTCCTCTGCTATCGTTTAAGAAAAGCTTTTTGAAAACTAATAATTGTTTTTGAAAACCAAGTTTAATAAGGACATAATTCAAATCCCCCCTTTTCTTGTCATTTCTTTATTCTTAAATTGGTATCAGAGCTCCGGCTCTGAGAAACTAACACCTTAACAGGTGCAGAGAAAAGATCCATGGAGGGAAACACATTCTCATTCTTTTCTCTTAGACGATACTTTCATTCTTTGTTCTTCGGACGATAGTTCTTCATAATGTGAGCAAATTATATTTTCTCTTTCCGTTTGGATGATAGGGATATTTTCTGAAAATAATAATACACGGATTTTAGGAAATAAAATTGTTACCATTCAAAACATGATAAACAATCTAACTCGTTTGAACCTAACAATAAATGCCCACAGGTATTCCTTGGAATGGGTTGGGTATCCGACCGCCAAGTCTCGTTCGAAGTGTACCGCATGACGGTAGCCTTTTTGAGTGAAGGTACCTCTAGATACCTAATGGTTAACTGTTCGAACGCCTCGCTGCAAGAACCCCAAGAGGGTCGGACGACAATGGACTTCGCATAGGAATGGTGGATGACTTCGCCGGTGCTAATCATGCCACGATCGGGAGGACCGCATGAAGCATATCACGACGCCTCCCACCATGACTTGGGATGTGATCTAATGCAGAATTGACAAGTTGTGTTCTACGCTTCAAGAAAGCTAAAGGCACGTGAGTGGAACTACCCGATGCTTGATTGAGAGTTAGTAGAAGTGGTGTTCGCACTCAAAACTCGGAGAGATCAATTATACGGAAGTAACTTCACCGCCTTTGGAGGTCACCAGAGCTTGGAGTACTCATTTTATCAGAAGGAGTTAAACATGAGGCAGCAACATTGGATGAAGTTCATTATGCATTACGACTTCACGTTGCAGTACCAACCGGAAAGGGAGATTGTCATTGCAAATGCCTTGAATAGGAAGGAAATCCCTACTTCCGCTGAGATGGTGCATGAAATGAAGTTACTATACGAGTTCAAGGATCTCAGCTTAGACGTACAGGTAGCTCTGGGAGAGTTATGTGTCGAAATGGTGACTGTCAACAATGATCTTCTAGGGTAAATAGGAGTGAGACAGTTACAAGACGAAAAACTGTCGACATTCGAGGATGCATAAGGCTAAACCCTTATTTGTATGATGATTAGTGCGTAAATTCATGAAGATCGACAGTAAGGTCAATGGGGTTTGGTTTCGAAGCTTGGAAAAGTTCACGACACGCAGTAAAAAGCCGGTTTAGGCCTTGTCCTGTGAAAACGGGGAAGTTTAAGGCATTTCTAAAATCTCCGAATGAGATGGAAAGTCTTAGAATATCGTAAGGAACCCATTTATGAAAAAAAAACCATTTTCGATGAAATAGTGATTTTGGGTCGAAAACGACCGTAATCTCGACGAAAATATTCTAGGATATTTTTAGCGATCGACGGCCGAGTTTGGCGAGCGTCAGAATGAAGACGAGCAAACAATCGATGATAGTCACAAATAGGATTTTTTGAAAAATGTGCCCAAAAAGGTGATTAGAGTTGGAAGAAATGGTTATGACGTGATTAGATGTGTGTAAGTGAGATTAGTCCTTTAATCTTATTCTAATGGAAATATTTTGCTCCAATATTTTCCTATCTTCCACTTTGTTCCCCAAAGGAAAAGAAATCAAAATTTCCCCATCCTCCAAGGCTTCAAAACCTATGGCCAAGGGCCCATTGTGGGGGCTTTAAGTTGTTTTTTCATGTCTTGGTTCATTGTATGTTAAGTTGGAGGAAAGATAGAAAGAGAAAGGGAGATAGAGAGAGAAGGAGAAGAAGAGAGGAAGCCTCTCCACCACCACCACCACCCCATGGCCAGCCTCCCTCCAACCACCCTCCATCTTGCTTTTCTCATCTTGCGGATTTCAAAGAAAAGGTAGAGGATCTCTTGCTCTTGCTAACCATGGTTTTAGATTTTTATTTGGAGAATTTTGGGTGATGATCAAAGGCTTGAATCCTCATGCTACTTTGGAGTTTTATGTTCTCCATCCCTTGCTTTTTCCATCCATGTATTTAGTTTTCAAAAAAGTTGAGTTTGCTCAAAATTGATTTTGGAAAACAAGTGATTTTGAGAAGTTGTCTTCACAAAAGATGATTCTTGGGGTTAGGTTTAGAAAACCCCTAAATCTATTTTTAGAAAAGCTGAGTTTTTGAAAATTGATTATTTTGGAAAAGTGGTTATGAAAATTCTAAGTTGGTTTTCACCATAGGTTTTGGCTTGCCTTAAACGTGTACCATTTGGTTTGAAGAAAAAATTTGGTCTTGGGTGTTAACCCAGCTTGGCCGAATCGATGGCCTAGTTTTAGGGCTTGGAAGTTATGTTTTAGCTCTTGTTTTTATTTTTTTAAAGTTTGTTGTTGAATTTTAAGCAAAAGGAAAATTATTCTCTTGTTTTTAAAGCCTTTGCCGAATCTATGTCAAGTTACTTAATGTTTTGGGACTTAAGTAACTTGTGACGTCTCCATGGTTTTGTGCATAAAAGATAACTTGTGTGAGTGAAAATTATTTGGGAAAGGTTTGTACGTACCATTATTTGGGTTTAGGGTTAAGTTTGTTTTTCTCTAAGAGCCTTGAGTTTTGTCTAAGTGTTAGCACTTTAGAAAAGCCTAGTTGTGGTGTAGAGCTTTGTTGAGTAGCACCAAAGTAGTAAGCATCTATGATGGATCACGGGGCTTAGGAACTCCTGGAGCAGACCAAGTTTCGAATCGGACGTGGCACTTGGAGCAAACGTTGCATTTAGGAGTGAGTGAAATGCAGTATGCTGGATTAGAATTGATTGATTGGTTGAATGCACTGTCTACACATTAACTGCTTGCACCGTCTACACAGTTACTGCTTGCACCGTCTACATTGTTGCACACTTACTGTCCGCTGCATTAAACCGTTTTACTCTATCATTTACACTTTGTTTATCATTCCGCTATTATCGTTTAAGAAAAGCTTTTTGAAAACCAAGTTTTATAAGGACATAATTCAAATCCCCCATTTTTTGTGTCATTTCTTTATTCTTAAATTGGTATCAGACCTCTGGCTCTGAGAAACTAACACCTTAACAGGTGCTGAGAAAAGATCCATGGAGGGCAACGCATTCTCATTCCCAACCGGCGCAGCCACGGACAAGCCACCGTTCTTTGACGGCTCAAACTATCCTTTTTGGAAAAATCATATGAAATTATTTATTGAATCTACTAGTTATAAAATATAGGATATTGTTGAGATTGGTAACTACGTGCCTAAAAATCATGCAGGTGAACCTATTCCACATGCTCAATGGACCGATGAACAAAGAGTGGAAAATCAACTAAACTCCAAAGCCAAGTTGTTCCTCACATGTGCTCTGAGAAAATCTGAGCATGACAAGATAGATAGTCTCAACACAGCTAAGGAAATCTGGGACACGCTTGCAATGGCTCATGAATGAACATCCAGTGTCAAACACACAAAGATAAGCATCCTTGTCACCCAGTATGAAGTGTTCAGGATGAAGGAGAATGAATAAATTGATGACATGTTCTCAAGATTCCAAACTATCATCACTGGGTTGAGAAATATGGGAAGGAGTTACAACAATATGGATCAAATAACCAATATTCTCATATGTCTCTCAGTAAGGTGGAGACTAAAGGTGACAGCCATTCAAGAGGCCAAAGATCGCACTACCCTGAAAATGGAAGATCTTTTGGGATCTCTGAAGGTTCATGAGATCTAGTTGGCTGAGTATGATGGAAGAAAAAAGAAAATATCCATGGCTTTCAGATCCAAAAGCTCTAGAGGCCTAAACGATGAAGAATCGTCTGAAGATGCAGAAGAGTCACCAGGCGATACTGGCGATGAGGAAGCCCTTCTCTATAGAAAGTTCAAAAATATGTGGCTCAAACAACAAAGAGACAGGAGTAAGTTAAGAGAGCACAAGAAGGATTTTGTAAAAAGAAAAATTCCAGTCAAACTTCATACAAGAGGAAGGACAAAGCTCAGACAAAAATCTTATCGCCTGCTATGAATGTGGAAAACAGGGACACATCAAACCTGAATGTCCTCGACTAACGAAGAGACTATTCTAGAAAGATCATAATAGGAGGAAGAAAGCACTCATTGGCCAAAATGATGATTCTAAAGAATACTCAAACGATGAAGAAGGTGAAGACGACAAAGAATCATTCTATGCCTTCATGGCATCCATCGATGAATTAGATGACGAAGATGATCAGGTATCTCTTGAAAACTTAGAAGAAGAATTTAATGATTTACTTTACTATTCTCATGCATTATCATCTAAATATAAGAGCTTAAAGAAAGTGTTTTCTCAACTGCAAAAAGAGGTAGAAACGTCAAAACATGAAAATGTTTTACTTGTAGAAGAAAACAAAGTTTTGAAAGAAAACAATTCTTCTGAAGAAGTCTTAATTCAAGATCTTTCATCGTTTACCAATGGGCATGAAAACTTAGTTAAGCTAAGTGGAAACGATAAAACGATATATGATAGAAGTGGTTTAGGATATGATGATACATCGTCTGAACATGCATCGTCTAATATTATATTTGTATCATCTACACATGTATCATCTAAACCTATGAAGTTTATGGTAAAACATAAACTTAAGCAGACAGCTGAGAGGACTTCTTATGATAAGAAGATTCCCCCCGTAGCCTCTACTAACAGATGAGGACCCAAGAATATTTGGGTACCAAAGACCATGATCTTTCATGTAACAAATTTATTTAACAGGGCAAAGCAGAAGCCAACAATGATACCTGGACAGTGGATGCTTGAAACACTTAACAGCAAAAAGGTTTATGTTCCCAAAGATCCATGTTGAAGAAGACGAAGGAAAAATTACCTTTAGTGGTAACCAAGAAGGTCTCATCATAGGTGGTGGAAGAATCTATTAATGAAGATTTGATCAACCTCAAAGACGAACTATCAAGTCTGGACCTGAATGAAGGACCATCGTCCAACAAAGCTCAACCGTCCAATGGTCATCAATCGTCTACAGACCCTCAACCGTCCAACAATCATCTGTCGTTCAAAGAAAATGAAGCTCCATCATTCAATACTACAACGTCTACTATCTATCGTTTACCCATTGTGAAGTTCAAACAAGGATGAGATGCAATCATCGTTTACATTATCCAAGTGCAGCGTTTGCTACCTATCGTCTATTGCCAAGTTCAAACGTAGATGACGTCACATGCTATCTACCGTTCACAAATGTCAAAATTAGCAAAGCGGCTCAACACAGCTTACAAGGATCAACAACTCACAAAAACACTATCATTTTTCCCTATCTTTCTTCCTTATCTTGTTTACTTTTTCATAATTTCTCTACTTACTGCCAAATTTATCTTGATATATGTCTTCACTGTTTACACTTTCCATACTATGATGTTAATTCAACCACTGCTCTGATAACCGTAAAATATATGTTGAATATGCTCTTTATGCTCCATTGTATACTCTAAAATTGTAAATTTCACATGCTCTGTCTTGGCACTCACTTGAATATATGTTGCATATTTTTTTTGCTCATGACAAAGGGGGAGAGAAAGAGAAAAATTAGAAAAATCATAGAGAAGAGAGAAGTGTAAGTATAGATAGCAACCTGAGAGGGGGGGTGAATCAGGTTCTCTCAATTTTCGCCTTAACAAAACTCAATTACTTTCAAGATAATGATAATCACAATTGATGATTGGGAATGCAGCGAAGTAAGAACTTGCTGAAAGTAAAAGATAAAGGTTGAGAGAATTTTCACACAGATTTTATCCTGGTTCACCTTCAATCCACCGAAGGCTACGTCCAGTCCCTCAAGAAACCCTTGAAGATTTATCCACTATGATCAAGATTTCTTACAAGCACTTACACCAAGGACCTTAAGAACTCTTGTCAAAACCGCCAACTGATGACGCCGAACCCTACGGCGGACTTTGAAAAAAGGGAGAGTGTTAAAAATAAAAGAAATATCCTTTTAGAAAAGATAGGGGGAGTACATAAGTTCTTTACAAAGGTTCTGTTTGTGTTTTTGCTAATGACAAAGGGGGAGATGAAGAGAAAACATGTTTCTCTATAAAATTGTCATCATGAAAAAGGGGGAGATTGTTAAGTTTAAACAAGTTAGAACGTTTATTATATTTTGAGTGATAACAATTTTATTTCCTAAACTCTGTGTATTATGCTTTTCAGGAAATATCCCTATCTTTCAAGTAAAAGTGAAGCATCATCCAAAGACAAGATGAGAAGTATTTCTGAAGACAAGGAAAGTGAAGTACCGTCTAGACGAAAGAGAATATACCCTACTCGGCAAAACGTATAGTCACATAGTTATGTGCACAACATTGGTGATATAGTTCCATGAACACTGACTCATTTAATACGAAAACATGTTGTCATGTCAAAACCCCAATGTCGCAACCGAGGTCGCGGCGGGACGGCGAAAAAAGAATAAGTCAAACAGACAGAGTCGCCACTAATGTTTATTAAAGGAAAACACTAGAAAAACCTAAAATTTGATAAATAGACTACGAAACCTAAAATCTAGGTCCGGGAGTCTATTACGCGTGGGGAAGGTGTTAGCACCCCACAGCGCCCGTCTAAACGGTACCTAAAATTGTTTGTGTAATTTCCTTAGCTTTCTACATTATTAATTTTACCCTTATTTATTTTTATTATTTAGTTCCTAATTATTCTAAAAGATAGAAAACAAAATATTTAGTTCCTAACATTTTTATATAGCCTGATAGGTGTGAACCTAGTCCTACGTACTTCCCTAAAATGGAAGATCAAGGCTTACGCAGTTCTTAATGTTAATAATTTTTAGTTTTCATTTTTAGTTTTTTTTTATAAAAAATGAGCGAAACGGCACGAGGAACGACATCCCACAAGTGAACAGTCGATACCCCGCATCACGTTTGCAATTATTTGGTTTTTATGCGGTAAGCGAAAAGGAAGCGAAAACAAAGCAGTGATCTTTTTTCTTTATGCGGCAAGCACAAGCAAAGCGAAAACAAAGCAGTGATCCAGCGCAAACATAGCGAAAATGGAAGTTATTATTGACAGCATTTTTTATGAGGCAAGATTTAATTTTTATGATCAAGAAGCTATTTTATTTGCCAAAGAACTGTTTTTATCATCATCATGTAGCTGTTTTATTTGCCAAAAAAACTTTTTTCTTTACGGTTCAAAGAATTTGCCAAAGACCCATTTTTTATCAACAATTACCAACCTTTATCATCAAGATTCAATTTTAACATGAAGCTAACATGATTCAGTTTTCAGAGAGCAACCAAGAAGCATTTTTACCATCAAGAACCAACCTTTTTCATTTCTTATAACCAAGAAGCAATTTTTTCATTAAGAAACAAAAAGATCAAGATTCAATTTTTATGGTCAAGAACCAAACTTTATTCTCAAGAACTGAAATTTAATACCAAAGACTTTATTTTTACAGTCAAGAAATAGCTTCTGCCAGATTCTATAAAGTTCACATTATTGATCACCCAAAAGATTCGAGTGATAATGAAAAAGCTTCATCAAATGAACGACAAGCCAGAAATAAGAAGCATTCATAGTAAAATGGCTAAGAATATAAGGGAACTAAAACTTTCTCTACTGTCCTAACCCATTCAGATCAAATGATAGCATAGAATAATCAAACAAACAAAATAATAGAGAATCAATGTCTAGTGTTCATCAAACATGAGAAAAGCCATATACAAAGAAGCCGGTAATCTCAGTCATCAATTCTCAGTCACAAGAGAACACAAAATAAACGACAAACAAGAAAAAACCAACCAAGGGAAGAGGGAAACGAAGATTCTTGAAGAGACACGGGAATCTGAGGAGCTGCAATGCAGTTAAGTGATGGTGGTATTGTGGCGGTGTGCAACAACGGCGGCAGTGAAGCCAGATGGAGACTGCGGCGCTGGCGTCAAACGGAGAAGGCGAAGCGGACAGACCGTGGTGGAGTGCCTTGAGATGGACTCTGGAACGAAGGAAGAGGAATCGTGGCGGGGGGCGACGCCGGCGAGGTGATAGTGGAAGAAGAGGTGCGGCGGCTAGGAGAGAGAGAGGTTTGAGCGTTGATGGTGGTGTGATTTGGGTGAGGACGAGAGGAAGAACATGTCGAGGTTTCGGGTTGGGTACAGCTGCTGCTGCTTATGATTTCAGTGGTGATGAGTGGCGGTGGCGGAATGAAGGTGAAGAATGTGAGGATTTGATGGAGGTGAAGAGACGAGGGGAAGAAGAAGGGGGACGGTGGCGGCTATGTGAGAGGAGAGGGAGTTAGGTTTTTGTCTTCAGAGAGTGAGAGGGAGCTGATTAGATTTTTTTGAGTGAGTGGTGAATAGTCAGTGAATAGTGTGTTGTGAGAATCGAGGTGGGGAGTATTTATAGCAACAGAATTAGGGTTAGGGTTTTCTGCAGCTTCTTTTTTGTCCTCCTTTCTTTTTTGGCTTCTGCTTCCTCTTTTTTTCTTTTTCCTGGGCCAGCCAGCCCACTTTTGTTTTTTGTTTGCTTTTTCCGTTTTTTTCTTCTTCTCTTCTTTGGGCTTCTTTCTTCTTCTTCTTTTTTCTTTTCTTTTTTCTTTTCTTTTTGTTTTCTTTCTTTTTTTTTTGTTTTTTAAAATTGGGCCTGGACAAAAATAGGTGTCAACAGCTGCCCCTCTTTACTCGTTTCTTACTAGGTAGTATGAGAATATTACTGTTGTAAGAAATGGGTAAAGACATGACACATTTTTGTCCGGGTGTCAAAAGAGAACACAGTAAACTTGGGTTCAAAACTCGAACCACTGTCAAGCAGGGATCGTCTAAGAGCCACCCTGGATCTGCTGAAAGGTAAAACGGATCGTCTAAGCGCCACCGCGGATCTGCTGAAAAGTAACAAGGATTGTCTAAGCACCACCTTGGATCTGCTGAAAAGGTAACAGGGATCGTCTAAGCGCCACCCTAGATCTGCTGGAAAGTAACAAGGTTCGTCTAAGCGCCCCATTGGATCTGCTGAAAGGTAACAGGGATCGTCTAAGCGCCACCCTGGATCTGCTAGAAGGTAACACGGATCGTCTAAGCGCCACCGTGGATCTGCTGGAAAGTAACAAGGTTTGTCTAAGCGCCCCCTTGGATCTGCTGAAAGGTAACAGGGATCGTCTAAGCGCCACCCTGGATCTGCTGGAAGGTAACACGGATCGTCTAAGCGCCACCGTGGATCTGCTGGAAAGTAACAAGGTTCGTCTAAGCGCCCCCTTGGATCTGTTGGAAAGTAACAAGGTTCGTCTAAGCGCCCCCTTGGATCTGATGAAATGTAACAGGGATCGTCTAAGCGCCACCCTGGATCTGCTCGAAGGTAACACGGATCGTCTAAGCGCCACCGTGGATCTGCTGGAAAGTAACAAGGTTCGTCTAAGCCCCCCTTGGATCTGCTGAAATGTAACAGGGATCGTCTAAGCGGCACCCTGGATTTGCTGGAAGGTAACACGGATCGTCTAAGCGCCACCGTGGATCTGCTGGAAAGTAACAAGGTTCGTCTAAGCGCCCCCTTGGATCTGCTGAAATGTAACAGGGATCGTCTAAGCGCCACCCTGGATCTGCTGAAAAGTAACACAGATTGTCTAAGCGCCACCGTGGATCTGCTGAAAAGTAACAGGGATCGTCTAAGCACCACCCTGGATCTGCTGGAAAGTCACAAGGATCGGTCTAAGCGCCACCTCGGACTCGCCAACTGCAACTTTCAATATGTGACAAAGGTATGTATGATATGAAATGCTATGCATGCTATGAGATGTAATGAATGATATGAACCATATATGATGGGGTTATGCATGTGATGCATGAATCATGTGCTTGGAAACTTGGGTTTCTCTTCCCTTTGAGCTTTTTATATCATGTTTATTTAGTCTGGACCCTCCATCCTTCCAGGACCGAGCATATCTGATGAGTGAGGAGTCAATTCTCTTGGAACCAGCTATTGCCCCTTTTACATAGGAAACATGACATCTTTAGAGCCGATCAGGACCTGGTGGAGGTGCGCGTCATCCCTGTGCCCCTTACCTTTAAGGAACCCTTTTTGTGTCACGTAAAATTCCCACGGACTAACAGAAGGATTTTAGTAAGAAACTCCTTAAATTTCAAAACATGTCATAAAAATAAAAATGCAAAATGAACACAGGTATGAGTAAGAAAATGTCTGACTTATAGGAATGGTGAAGATGATGGTTTTTACAAGAAGAGTATTCTCAATAAGGAAGAAAAGATAGACAGTCAGACATTGAAAAAGGAAAGAAAACAGATAATGTAAGCACAAAATAATCCCCTCTTGGTGCTAGCGCTAGCCTTTTATGTCCCAAACTTCAACACCTGCTAACCGAGCTCGTAAACTTCCCCATCTTGAAGATTAGGCTTGTCCTGGGGACCTGACTTATCCTTACTTGTCACATAATCGCCCCATATTACAGTTTGGAATTTCATATCCTTAGTCATTTACTATGAGCCCTCGTCAGGCCGCCCTCTCGGGTTTTCGACCTGATGGATTTCCTTTGCCTCTTTTTTGTTTTTTTTTTGTTTTTTTTGTTTTGTTGTTTTTTTTTTGTTTTTTTTAAAAAAAAAAAAAAAATTAGGCAAAGTACTTCTTGACTGAGTCCGAATTGACGGGGTGAGGCAGTTCATTGCCATCGATATCAGTGAGAATTAAGGCTCCTCCCAAGAATGCTCTTTTCACAATGTAAGGCCCTTCATAATTCGGGGCCCACTTTCCTCGCGCATCTTTGTGAATTGGTAAGATCTTTTTGAGCACCAAGTCCCCTTCTTGAAATTCCCTCGGGCGCACCTTCTTATCATAGGCCTTCTTCATCCTCCTTTGGTACAGCTGCCCGTGGCACATTGCATTTAGTCTTTTTCCCTCAATAAGGTTAAGCTGATCGAAGCGAGCTTGTACCCACTCGGCCTCCTCCAACTTGGCCTCTTTTATCACCCTTAGTGATGGGATCTCTACTTCAAATGGGAGAACTGCTTCCATCCCATATACCAAGGAAAAAGGGGTGGCCCCAGTAGAAGTTCTAACAGACGTGCGGTAGCCATGCAAGGCAAAAGGAAGCATGTCGTGCCAATCTTGGTAAGTCACCACCATTTTCTGAATGATCTTCTTGATGTTCTTGTTAGCCGCTTCAACTGCTCCATTCATTTTTGGACGGTACGGGGAGGAATTGTGATGTTGGATTTTGAAGTCTTCGCACAACTCTTCCATCATTTTATTATTCAGATTAGTTCCATTATCAGTGATGATCTTGCTTGGGAGGCCATATCGGCAGATTAAATCTCTCTTGACGAACCTGACCACCACATTCCTTGTCACACTTGCATAAGAGGATGCTTCAACCCACTTGGTGAAATAGTCAATTGCCACCAGAATGAAACGATGCCCATTTGATGCCTTCGGCTCAATAGGGCCTATCACATCTATTCCCCACATTGAAAATGGCCAAGGTGCTGTTATCACATTCAGCGGTGCTGGCGAAGCATGGATATTGTCACCATGTACTTGGCATTTGTAGCATCTCCTTACATGTTCAAAGCAGTCTGTTTCCATGGTGAACCAATAGTATCCGGCCCTTAAGATCCTCCTTGCCATTGCATGTCCATTCATATGGGTTCCAAAAGAACCTTCATGAATTTCATTGATGATTCTTTGCGCTTCCGCTGCATCCACACACCGGAGGAGAATTAGATCAAATTTCTTCTTATAGAGGACATCCCCATTCATGAAGTAACCCGTTGCCAATCTTCTCAAAGTCCTTTTATCGTTCTCAGAGGCATCTGGTGGGTACTCTCTTTTTGTGATGTACTGCTTAATATCATGATACCATGGCTTCCCATCAGACTCTTCCTCCACAATTTGGCAATATGCTGGCCGGCTATGATTTTGCATTCTTATAAGCGGCATTTCACCGTCTCGGCTTATTTCGAACATCGATGATAGAGTGGCCAAGGCATCCGCCAGTTGGTTATCTTCCCGAGGAAAATGGTGGAGGTTAACCTCATCGAATTCTTCCATAAGCTCTTTGACATAAGCATGATAAGGGATAAAATTCGCATCTCGGGTCTCCCATTCTCCCTTTAGTTGGTGGATTACTAATGCCGAATCACCATACACCTCAAGATTCCTGATTTTTGACTCTAAGGCTGGTTGCAATCCCAAAGCACAGGCCTCATATTCTGCTACATTATTTGTGCAATCAAAGCATGGTCTAGCTATGATCGGAATATACTGCTTTTGTGGTGAGATCAATACGGCTCCAACTCCATGCCCGAGTATGTTTGAAGCTCCGTCAAAGAATAAGTGTTAGATTCAAATAATTGATTGAATAAATTATGTTTTGATAATCAACAATTTCTTTAATGTATTAGGGTCAATAATGAATTAAACTAGATTTCCTAACACAGTGACAACTCTCATGTACAGGAATAACTATTTCTATAAAGGACTGAGTAATCTTCAAGGCATCATCTAGAGCATCAGTCCATCAGCAAAAGTCCGTCCGGTCACCATGAAAAAGACTATGTCAAAAATACACGGAGGGAATCAAGAAAGCTAAAGCGACAACAACATTCAACATATGAGAACACTTCATCAGAGACTACTCGCTCAAGTCAAAGCAAAACAGTCTGCCACCTAGGATGGCTGCTCCAGATTAATCTATGAAGAAATTCTCTCAGCATCAAAAGTTCTCTAGAATCATAAAAGGAAGTTGTAAATCAACTCTATCAGATGAAGGGACTTCAACAGAGGAGATTCAGTCATCCACAAAGATAAGAAGATTCTAATAGACAAGAAAGACTGAATGAAGAAAAGTTCGTCCGCCTATACCAACTACTCGCAGCAGAACTTCATAAAGTAAACGGAGACTACGTCCACCAAACTGCAAGAAAGAATCCGTCCACTCAAGTAACAATTGCGCCAAAGGTACAGAGATCAAGAAGTGTGGCTTTCGAGGAAATCTGGATCATCGAAGTACTAAAGAACTTAATTTCCCCATCTGAAATTATTACTTCATGGATTCAAAAGACTCCTACCTCGTCTACACATTTATTAATATACTGGCTGCGGCAGAAAGTAGAGAGGGACACAATTAATACAATATACCTTGGTCCCACTGATATTCTACTTTCCCTAAAATCAAGCTGACATCGCGAAATCAACGGCAAGAATCTCTGAGCATCGTACACTCTCAACGGTCGAAATTTAAAAAAATCTGACCAAGGCACGTGATGAGTATAAGTTGTCAAGCACTGGGGTAAAAGTGTCAAAGCAGTCCTCACCGCTGTATGTTTACACGTTATATACGAAGAAACCAGCTCAAGGCTACTCGCTCAGCATGGAGCCAGACGACATCAACCCAGATGTACTGATGATTTCCAGATCATATCTTATGCTTGCAGAGAAACCTCTGATTGTGACTCACGCCTGCTGAGAGATGCAGAACTAGCCGTTATGTGCTTCCCGGAGAGGACGAAGCACTTCGGGCAGGTTTTCTCTCCTTTTGTGAAGAAAGAACGAAGATCTTCAACTGAAGATATATATAGAGAACCTTGCTCCCGTAGCAACTTGGCGACTAGAACTAAATTGTACACATCTCAATCTAGTTCATCCAAAGACCAAGGCAACCTTGGTCTCAGCTCAGGAAACTTCAAGATATATTCAAACCTGAGCTGAGTTGCTTATGTGTGTAGAAATCTTATAGAGTTTTACTCTCATCATACTCTACACACATAACTTAGGACAAGAGATCAGCTTGCTTATGATCTCTCTGTTCTTTAAGCTTCATTTCTTCTACCCACTCTTATCAAGTAGAGATTATTGTAGAAAAGAAAATCCTGAAAATGGTGATAGGAGAAGTCCTGATAATACTTGTAAGGAGGAGTCCTAATAATACTTGTAAGGAGGAGTCCTTCAAATACTTGTAAGGAGAAGTCCTTCGAATACTTGATAGGAGAAGTCCTTAGAATACTTGTTGGGAGAAGTCCCTGATAATACTTGTACTATTTGTTGAAATAGTGAAAATCTTGGTGAAGCCAAGGACTGGATGTAGCCCTGTCGATTATGGGATTGAACCAGGATAAAAACTATGTGTGCTTTACTTTCATGCTTTACTCCTTCCTCGCTGCATTTTCGTTTACCTCCTCATGATTAAATCATATTAACGAACAAATATCTAACTTTCAATAATCGTCAAATATCTCTTGCATTTCCACTTATTCTATAGAGTATCTTGTAATGAAAATAAATAAACTCTAACAGATGATTAATAAAGCAAAAGATTAGCAAAAGAAATTTGAAAAATGGGTCACACAATTCATACCCCCCCCCCCTTTCTTGTGTGTTACTTGCACCTTCAATTGGTATCAGAGCCTAACACTCTGAAAAATACTAACATCTTCACAGATGCAGAGTATAAAGATCCGATGAAGCACATGATGTTCTCAAACAAATGCAATCTTAATCCACATTACGGTGGCAGGAGAACATGCTAAAGAAACCTATTCAAGAAAGGAATTGACCCTTTTTAAGACAGGCAACTGAAGATAAAAAGGAAAGAAATCTATGCCCGTCCGAGAAGAAGAAACAAGCAAGGGCCCTTACTCTTGCAACCATCAAGAAAGCACCTAACGAATTCTCTACAAGGTTGATAAACCACGTAGCCACAAGAAATACAAATGAGGTAATCCTGATCTCATAAATATCTAATATTACTCATTTTTCCTTTGTTAGAACAGATAGCAACCTGAGAGGGGGGGTGAATTAGTGTTGCCCCAATTTTCGCCTTATTGAAATCGTTACTTTCAAGTTTATGATGATCACGAATTGATCGTTGTGATTGCAGCGGATATGAACAATACTTGAAAGTAAATGTGAAGGATAAAGAGAATCACACACAAGATTTATCCTGGTTCGCCTTCAATCCACCGAAGACTACGTCCAGTCCCTCAAGAAAACCCCTTGAGGATTTTTCCACTATTGATAAGAATTTCTTACAAGTTCCTAACCCAAGGACCCCAAGAACTTCTATCAATATCCTGTGAAAGCAAACCACTTTCAACATCCCCTGAAAGCAAACCGCTTTCAGTTCCTGAAGGCAAACCACCCTCAGACCTTGAAGACAAACTTGTCTTCAACCAAAACCCTGAAAGCAAACCACTTTCAGTGACAACAACCCTTCACCGAATACCACGGTGAAAAACTCAATCTTACAGAAAGAGATGAAGAAGATATTACACTTGGCTGTTTCAATCCTTTAACACACAATTGGATTGAACATGAGAAATTATGCTTTAAGGCTTTTAAGCATAATACAATTCTGAGTTCTTCAAGATATGAACAACTAATGTGTTCTTGTAAACATGAAGATCATGAACTCAGAATTTAGGCTCCAAAAGATTTAAGTTCTAAAAGATGAACCAATTTTGAAAGAGCTTTGGCCTAATGTGTTTTTCTCATGTGAAATGTGTCTATTTCGTGTGTGTTGTGTGTTCTATGTTGTTGTTCTGTTTTCTGGACTCAAATGGTCTTTATATAGGCAAGGGAAACGTCCTTGAACCATCACAACCCTTTTCAAAAGGTTTGGGACACAATGGTTCATGAAAAGACACACTTTTTCGTTCTGGTAATCGATTACCATACTTAGTGTAATCGATTACACAAGTGACCGTTTCAGTTTGAATTTGAATTTCAAACATGTAATCGATTAAAAGACTGGAGTAATCGATTACTTGCCTTGGTGTATTCGATTACCATAATGGTGTAATCGATTACACAGAAGCCCATTTTCCAGAAACTTATTCTTTGAGACTTGCTTAAGGTTTTCTACTTCTTTTAAGTTATGAAAACACTTAGCTTGATTAGATTAGGTGTTTTGAGAGCCTTTATGCTTTAATAAACCTTTGGAAGCATAACTCACCTAATTCTAAGACTTCTAGATTATTGATGGACTTGAGTGCTTGATTCTTTGAAGTCTTCTTTTCTTCTTTTTGTTGATGAGTTTGTCGTCATCAAAACCACAGCCAGGGTCAGGAGCAAGACCTTCTTCACATCCTTCTCTGCTTGAAGTCAATCAAAACCAATGACAAATTCACATTTATTTGAAAGAAATTGAAATTATGTCAATCTTCAAACTTTTATGAGTCACTCTCTCTGAAGCATCATTATAGTCATTCAATAGCTTTTATGTACGTTCACACTTGTATATATACATATATATATATATATGTATTTGCATGGACATTCAAGCCTTAAACGTTTATTCTATCTTAAGCATAGTTCTCAAGCACTAATGCTCACACCTTTGTGAGATACCCACTAACCCACTGGACCCAACTAAAATTTGGGTACCACAAAAAGCATACAATAACTTCTACTGCAGGAATTCATGGTAAAGATATCTTCTGAAAAGAAAGTTAACAGAATCTAACTAAGCATGGAGGTCAAAAGAAGAAGAAGAGAAGGTTGTTGAACAATCCAAAATATATGTCATAAGATGAAGAATGTCCACAATGAAGAAAGGGTCTCATCCAGCAGATGGCAAAGAAATAAAGTTTATCATCAAGGTTGATCAAATCCAAGGGAGATAATCGTCTGGTGATGACGCATTCAACGTGAGAAAGTCTAGGCCCACTCGAAAGGACACTACTAAAATAGCCCGTCCGGGGCCACAGGTAAACAGCTGTATTGTTCCATTTGATAAAAACGTCTATCACATGCATTAAATCCTCAACTGCCATAACTGCACATTTTTCTATTATTATTTAATGCGCATGTGATACATGATATCTCACATCAAATGCAAAGCAATCATTCCATCCCACTAAACGAGTAAAAACTGTCTGCCTTCTAATCAACTTAAGCAAAAGAGATTGAAAGCAAAAACCTCTTACTCACATCTCACTTGCATCCCAAAAACTCTCGTTATTCTCTGCTTGCACTCTCTAATCCTTCTTTGCAGAACTCTCAAATGGCTCCCAAGAAGCAAACCTCTGTTAAGTCAAAACTAACTCAGGAACAAGAAGCAATCCTTGAACTGAGAAAGAAGAACGCGGAAGCAAACCGTCGTGAACAAGTCTCGAAGATTGGTGCTCAAAAGTTTGCTGACCTAGGTGAAAGGGAACTAGTTTCACCAAGGTACCTTGAACTGAATCGTTTCCAGTATGCAAAGGTCGCCGGACTAAATCTTGTTCTATTTCAAGACTGGGAACAATGATGACAGGATAATATATGATGTTTTTAGGTTGTTTTTAGTCTTTTTATTTTATTATTTTTGAGTCACATATAGGATTTTTAGTATTTTTACATAGGTTTTATATTTATTTTGCATTCTGCATATAGATTAGCTTTTATTTGTTTTTCTAACTTTATTTTATATTTTTAGGAATTTTTATAGCTATTTTATATTTTTAGGAAAAGCTGGTATAGTTATCATTTTTGTCCAGGGACCGATTTGTAAAGTTTCAGGAAATAAAGGATCAAAGTGTAAAGGTTCAAGAGTGGAGGATGAAAAGTGAAGTTTGAAGGAGTCAAAGGACCAGAATTGAAGTTCTAACAAAGAGAGGACTTGAAGTGAAATGAAGAATGTGAAGCAACTCTCTTTGATTTGAGCACATGTAAAATAAGGTTGGAAGATTAATGGTGGTAAAAGGGGAGGTTTCAGAACTTAATAGAGGCTGAATGTGGCCTAATTAAGCCAATCAATTCCACCATTGAAGAAGAAAGGAATCCAAGAAAAAGCTGCCAGTGTTCGTCCCAGCGCTGCAGCGTTGGAAGTCCCAACGCTCAAGCGCTGGACCTCTGACTGGGATGTGAGTCAGAGGTTGCACCCAGCGCTGCAGCGTTGGAAGCCAGCGCTCAAGCGCTGGGCCTATTTCTGCCCGTTGGATTTTAATGCTTCCCAGCGCCCAAGCGTTGGGAATGCCAGCGCCCAAGCGCTGGAAGGCTGATTTTCACTATAAATAGGGAGCTTTTCTTCACTTGTAAGACACACCTATTCAGAATACAACAAGTGTTCTTCTTTCCCTCTTAAAGATCATTGTTCCTAGGAATTGTGGGAAGCCATACTTGAGCTCCTATCCAGGGTAATTCGATGACTCTTTTAGCCATGCTTGGCTAATTCTTTCTTTAGTATCTTGGGTTGTTTTAGTTTATAATCTATGTTTTAGTTTTCTTCTACTCTTCTGAATAATATTGCTATAGTTCATGTTTTATTTCCTTGTTCTTAATATTTATCTTGATGATCACAAGTGTTTTTACTTATTGCTTATAACAATGGAAATTGGTAAGTAGTAAGGGACCTAGGATTTAAAAGAAGTTATATGACATATCACTAAGGTATTAGGATAGACTTAACTTTATGTTGGCCTGAAAATGCTTTCTTCATCTTCTTCTTGGTTTTTTCTAGATTGCAAGGTATTGAATTTAGTAATTGAGAAGAAAGTTTTACAATGTGTAAGGTATTAACTTGTAAAAACATTAGGCTATAACATCATGACTTGGTACTAAAATTCAGAATTCAAGTAGTAGTTGCTAGCATATTTTATAAATTATATAAATCAACCCAAGTGCTTAAGACTCATCATCATCTCTTTCTTTATTATTTTATGCTATTGTTCTTGCTTGCTATAAAAACCAACATCAAATACTCGTCTTTTAAATTTTCTGCACAAGTACTAAATATTATAATAATAGGAAACCTATCCCTTGGGTTCGATCTTTTTATTACGCGATATTGAATCGTACACTTGCGATTTGGGTATCAAGTTTTTGGCGCCGTTGCCGGGGATAGGTTCTTTTCTTGTTGTTATTTTGTTTAGTACTTTTTATATTTAAAAAAAAATAAAATAAAAAAGAATATATAAAATTGTGTTGAATAGGTGCTATTGACTTCTTTTGATTTTTCTGCATGGTAGGACATTTTGAATTCGACCCTGAAATTGAAAGAACTTTGCATCGCAGATTAGGGGAGCAAAGGAGATTAGCAAGAGCCATGTCTGAAACACAAGCGCAAATGGAGGAGCGCCTTCGTGCTGAATACAATGCACGAGTAGAGGAGGAAGTCCAAGCTAGACTTCAAAGGCAGAGAACTGAGGAGGAAGAGCGGGATGCCAGCCGTTCCCTTCGTGATATCACAGCTCCCCAGGTAAATTACAATTTTGAAGGGAGTATTGTGGTTCCGGAGGATGCTTTGCCAAATTTTCAGATTCCTCCTCACTTCATCTCTTTGGTGAGCCAAAACCAATTTGGTGGAGGTATCAATGAAGACTGCCATACACATCTGGAGCGATTCACCAGACATTGCTCCACCTTAAGGAGAAATGAAGCCCACTTGGATACGGAAGTTGAAGCAGGAAATCAACTCCTTCATACAACAAGATGCGGAAAACCTGTATGAGACATGGGAGAGGTTCAAGGGACTTCTCAGAAGGTGCCCAGGACACAACATTTCTATCGCTGATCAGGTAGAAAAATTTTATGCTGCTTTGAATGACTATACCAGGGACAAATTGGATACTGCAGCAAGTGGGGCATTCGATGCTTTGCCACCACAAGGAGCTCTTGATCTTATCAACAAACTTGCTGCAAGAGCTGCTCATTCAAACCAGGACCGGGCAATCAGGAAAGATATTTATGAGGTTGATTCTTTTGAGTCCATTGTTGCTTCAAATAAACTTCTATCCAGGAAAGTTGATGCAATGGTCAAAAGAATGGAGGGTGTTCAACTGAGCACGGAGGAAGCAGAATTAGAGGCTGAGGTAAAGGCTATGGGGAATTTCCAAAATTCCTATGGTAATACCTATAATCCAAGCTGGAGGAATCACCCCAACTTTTCTTGGAGAGACCAAGGGGGTGGTCAAGGAGAAGCTAGGCAACAATTTCAGAGGCCATACCAGAATCAGAGGCCACAAATGCCTTTGAATCCAAGCCAAGGAAGAAAAAGCTTGGAAGAAATTGTTGGTGAAATAGGCCAACAAACAGCACAATTTATGAATGAGACAAGGACAAGTGCAAAGAATCATGAAGCTTCCATTAGGAATTTGGAAGTTCAGGTAGGCCAGTTGGCCAAGACCATCTCAGAAAGGATTCCAGGTACTTTTCCTTCTGATACTCTTGTCAATCCAAAGGAAAATGTTGAGAATGTTTCAGCTATCACTCTTAGGAGTGGTAAAACTATGCCCGAAAGGGTGGTGGAAATTGAACAAGAGGTGAGTTTTGAAGACAAGGAAAAAGAGAGGTATGTGCCTATTGTTGCTGAAAAAATTGTTGAAAATGTAATTCCTCCTTCTAAGAAAATTGGCAAAGTTCCTTTTCCTAAAGCTTTCAAAAAGAATTTGGAAAAACAATTCTCGAAATTTCTTGAGATTTTTAAAAGGCTTCAAATTAATATTCCATTTTCTGAAGCTTTGGAACAAATGCCAATTTATGCTAAGTTTATGAAGGACATTTTATTTAGAAGGAGGAAATTAAGTGAGATGGATGAAACTGTGATGTTAACTGAGGAGTGTTCAGCTATGGTTTTGAGGAAGTTGCCCCAAAAATTGAAGGATCCTGGGAGCTTCACTTTGCCAGTGGAAATTGAGGGACTACCTAATGCAACAGCTCTTTGTGATTTAGGAGCTTCTATAAACCTCATGCCACTCTCCATGTTTAGGAAATTGGACATGGGAGAGGCCACTCCTACTTTGATGTGTTTACAACTGGCGGACAGGTCAATTAAGTACCCCTATGGGGTGGCTGAAGATGTTTTGGTAAGGGTTGACAAGTTTGTTTTCCCAGTTGATTTTGTGATACTTGACATGGAAGAAGACTCCAAGGTACCATTAATTCTTGGGCGGCCATTCCTTGCTACGGGGAACGCCAAGATTAATGTAGCAGAAGGCCTCCTATCTTTGAAGGTAGGGGATGAAAAAGTGAAGTTTTCTGTATTCCGTACTTGTAAGCACTATGAGTCTGAAAGTGAGGATGAGTTCAAAGATGATGTTTGTAACAAAAAAAGAAAAAGTACCCCTAATTGATTAAGGGGAAGGGTCTATCTCGGACCTTAACAATGAGCTGGTTGGGAGACAACCCAACTTAGGATAGTTTATAATTCTGTCTTTTAATTTTCTGCACCACTCTTGTAAATAAATAAAGAAAAAAAAAATTTCTATGTTCTTGCTGCAGGGAGGGCCAGCGCTTAGGCGCTGGAGGCCAGCGCTCATGCGCTAGGCCCCTGCCAAATCCCCTCTGATTCCAGTGTTTACCAACGCCTAGGCGTTGGGGGCCAGCGCTCATGCGCTAGGCCCCTGGAATCTCGTTTTTATTTTACGGTAATTCCAGCGCCAGAGCGTTGGAACCCAGCGCTCAAGCGCTGGAAACCTCTGATGCCCAGTTTTTGATTTAATTCCAGCGCCCAAGCGTTGGCATCCCCAACGCTCAAGCGCTGGAGCTCGGGCAGAGGCTCTGTTTGTTTTTCTTTTTGCTGTTTTGCTGTTTTAATAAATTTTGTGTTCACCATTTTCTGAACGTCTTTGATTCTATGAGTTTTTCCTTTGGTTCTAAACTAGTTTTAATTTTTGGGAAACTCAAGAATTCTTGTTTTTAAGGTGGACACAATTTTTCAACCCATGTTCTTAATTGTGCTATTTGTGGAACTAACAAGTCAAGCAAGTTTTCTACTTGTGAGACTTTTGTTTGTTCAATTTTTGCAGGAAGGAGAAAGAGCCCTCTTGAACTTAAGTGTTCAAAGTAATTTTTACATTGAGGTTCCCTTGGATTATTGTGGGAAATTTGTGATTGTGCCAGCTTTTTAGTTTTGTTTTTCTTGTTATAGTTTTTAGCTTTAGTTTAGTGTTTCTGTTTTATTTTTGCATGAGTCTTGAGTATGTTATCCAGTCTGAATGCTACTATTTCTTTGAGTGCTTTATCTGATTAAACTGCTTTTGAAAAGGTTACATGTTTTAAAGCGGTTAGGATTGCATGCTGTAGAATTGATTTTGGACATCTTGATTGTTTTGGTTGTTGGCAAAGTTTTTCTGAGTTCTAAAAAGGGTACCACTTACCCTATCTTTTTCTGAGAGTTGAGGACTCTGAATTCTTGATTGTGAAATTTTTCTGCCTTGAGTTGCATGTTGATTGGGATTTTGTTTACTTTGTAAGTTGAGAAGAGATTATAGGCATTTTTGAAAACTCAGATTTTTGC
The DNA here is from genome assembly GCA_030819835.1 of Acmispon strigosus. NCBI lineage: Eukaryota > Viridiplantae > Streptophyta > Magnoliopsida > Fabales > Fabaceae > Acmispon > Acmispon strigosus. Next base: position 3,796,560 of record JAUAMA010000003.1, read on the forward strand.
TTGAAATATTATATCCACTAGTAGCCCCTTTTGAGCCTTAAAAGAGTCATTCTTTGAAGCCTACTTTGTGTGATATTTTTAAGTTGTTATTGTGATTCAGGTGCTGAAATTGTTAGAGCTATGTTTGTGGGTTTCTCTCTAGAAAAAGAAAAAAAAAAAAAAAAACTGAGGTATGTGCCTTAGAAAAAATATAATGAGGTAGTGGGGTGAGAAAGAGTATGAAGGGAGTAAAATTTAAGTCATTCTTCCCATACATTCCACTACTTTGTTCAAAAAAAAAAAAAGAGAAAAGAAAAAGAAAAATTGAGAGGACCCTTGTGTTAATTGTTGAAGCTCTTAAGTTGGAAAAATCACTTAACAACATATTCTGAGTCAGCCATTAGAGTTGCCAATTTCTTGAAATCCATACCTGGAAATATTCAACCTTTGGCCAAGTTACAACCTTCAAAAATCTCTTCAAAATTACTTGGTTGCACTATTTCAGTTTTGATTTGAATGATAGGCAGGATTATTGAGCTTTCTTGTTTTTCATGGAGAATATTATTTTGTGAGCTTAATTTGATGAACTCAAACATGTTGAAAAGCCAAGCCTAACTTTCTTGATTATATTTCCTTAAACATGCAGGTCTTCCTAATCCGCTAAGCTTTCTTGGAAAGGTTTTTGTGCTTCAAGTTGTAATCAGATAAACTTTTTCTAAACTCAGGGACGAGTTTCTCTTTAAGTTTTATCGCTTGAGGACAAGCTGTCGTTGGGTATAGTGGTGTGATGACAGGATAATATATGATGTTTTTAGGTTGTTTTTAGTCTTTTTATTTTATTATTTTTGAGTCACATATAGGATTTTTAGTATTTTTACATAGGTTTTATATTTATTTTGCATTCTGCATATAGATTAGCTTTTATTTGTTTTTCTAACTTTATTTTATATTTTTAGGAATTTTTATAGCTATTTTATATTTTTAGGAAAAGCTGGTATAGTTATCATTTTTGTCCAGGGACCGATTTGTAAAGTTTCAGGAAATAAAGGATCAAAGTGTAAAGGTTCAAGAGTGGAGGATGAAAAGTGAAGTTTGAAGGAGTCAAAGGACCAGAATTGAAGTTCTAACAAAGAGAGGACTTGAAGTGAAATGAAGAATGTGAAGCAACTCTCTTTGATTTGAGCACATGTAAAATAAGGTTGGAAGATTAATGGTGGTAAAAGGGGAGGTTTCAGAACTTAATAGAGGCTGAATGTGGCCTAATTAAGCCAATCAATTCCACCATTGAAGAAGAAAGGAATCCAAGAAAAAGCTGCCAGTGTTCGTCCCAGCGCTGCAGCGTTGGAAGTCCCAACGCTCAAGCGTTGGACCTCTGACTGGGATGTGAGTCAGAGGTTGCACCCAGCGCTGCAGCGTTGGAAGCCAGCGCTCAAGCGCTGGGCCTATTTCTGCCCGTTGGATTTTAATGCTTCCCAGCGCCCAAGCGTTGGGAATGCCAGCGCCCAAGCGCTGGAAGGCTGATTTTCACTATAAATAGGGAGCTTTTCTTCACTTGTAAGACACACCTATTCAGAATACAACAAGTGTTCTTCTTTTCCTCTTAAAGATCATTGTTCCTAGGAATTGTGGGAAGCCATACTTGAGCTCCTATCCAGGGTAATTCGATGACTCTTTTAGCCATGCTTGGCTAATTCTTTCTTTAGTATCTTGGGTTGTTTTAGTTTATAATCTATGTTTTAGTTTTCTTCTACTCTTCTGAATAATATTGCTATAGTTCATGTTTTATTTCCTTGTTCTTAATATTTATCTTGATGATCACAAGTGTTTTTACTTATTGCTTATAACAATGGAAATTGGTAAGTAGTAAGGGACCTAGGATTTAAAAGAATTTATATGACATATCACTAAGGTATTAGGATAGACTTAACTTTATGTTGGCCTGAAAATGCTTTCTTCATCTTCTTCTTGGTTTTTTCTAGATTGCAAGGTATTGAATTTAGTAATTGAGAAGAAAGTTTTACAATGTGTAAGGTATTAACTTGTAAAAACATTAGGCTATAACATCATGACTTGGTACTAAAATTCAGAATTCAAGTAGTAGTTGCTAGCATATTTTATAAATTATATAAATCAACCCAAGTGCTTAAGACTCATCATCATCTCTTTCTTTATTATTTTATGCTATTGTTCTTGCTTGCTATAAAAACCAACATAAAATACTCATCTTTTAAATTTTCTGCACAAGTACTAAATATTATAATAATAGGAAACCTATCCCTTGGGTTCGATCTTTTTATTACGCGATATTGAATCGTACACTTGCGATTTGGGTATCAAACAACTCATGAAAGTATCTGAAACGCCAGTTCTTGAACCACTGGTAAAGGAGTTCTACCAGTGCGCTATAAAGACAAACTCTCGAACCATCACAAGAAGATGTTTGAGAGTAATCACAGAAATCTGCCCTGGTGATATTGCCCTAGCTCTGAACGTGGATGTGAAAGAGGGAGTCCACTACTCACCTAAGTGGGAAATCTCTGCAGTTGATGGTGATCGCATCTGGAAGGAAAACCTAAAAATCCATGGGAACGCTGTCAATAACTTAGTGGAAGAATTCAAGTTCCCCCATGCTGTTCTCAGTAAGGTCATCATTCCCAAAGAAGGAGCCAGAGATCTTGTGAACAAGATGGCTCACTGGGGGCTCTACCAAATGAGTCACATGCAGAAGATCAACCTCCTATCACTGATCTTTCATCACATGGCAGGGACGATTGAAAGTCCAGTGACAAATCTTCCCTATGGGTCCCTTATCACAAAGATCATGGGAATGAAAGGATTGGTAACGGACGAAAAACTCCAAAGTGAGTTTATCGCTCAGGACTACATCTATCCAACTCCCATTCGGTTTGGAGATGTTAAACGAATGAACTTGAAGATTGACTTCTCCAAGGTTCCAAAGAACTTGCTGTCCAAATGGGAAAGAAAGCAAGTAGAAGACAATGAAGAAACTGAACAAGGGAAGGAAGTTCAACCATCTCCTCCAAGAACAAGAGCTTCAAGAACTAGGAAGCAAACTATCCCCACAACATCATCACCAGCTAAGAAGCGTGATGCTTCACAATCAGATGAAGGTTTCAAGGCCTTACCAACACAGGCACCCCCAGCAAAAAGAAGACTCCCTGCCAATAGCTAAATTGGTCAGGAAAGTAAGAAAATAACCTTTGAAGGTTGCTCTAAAGAATGATCAATCCTCATCCTCTCTGCTGAAGTATCTTCCATACGTTCCCACAATTCTTCACGAATATGTGGAAGACATCATCGATGTAGTCGATGATGGAAACTGTGGCTTTCGTTGCATCGCACAGTGGCTTGGATGAAGTGAGAATGAATGGCTTGTCATCAGGACCGAAATGAGGGAAGAACTCAGAATCAACCACTCCTTGCTTGCTAATGTAATGGAGTCTGAAAAAGACATGGAGAGAATAAAAGCTGCATTGGACCTGCCAACGGGAGAGTTGGCTTCATCCTCTAAGTGGTTCACTGTTCCTGACATGGGACTGCTTGCTGCAAGCACATTCAAGATCATTCTGGTAACTCTAAGCTTGCAGGAATGCGGCACCTATCTACATCTAGCTGGTCCAGCCTACATTCCACCAATCATTGAAGTTATGTGCAACATTGATGACCATCACTGGGTCAGAGTGAAGTTGAGAGGTGATTCTCCACTCCCTTACTGCACTCCAATGTGGGGACCCAACTGTAAGAAAAGTGCTAAAAGATGGGGGAAGCATATCCATCCAAGGATATTGAAGTATAGAGAGATTGTTGATCCTGAATATGTTCGACAATCTAAAAGTCTTCCAAACCAGTCTGATGATGCATCCACTTCCAGCAGCAATGGGATTCCAAAGAACCCTCAATCCCAGCAAGAAGCTCCCACGAGTCCAGCTCCACAACCAAACTCACCTCAAGCCAAGAACTGCTTACCGGACGACAACTTGCTCAGCACAGATAAAGAAACTGCCACATGCACAGTAACCAAAGAAACAGAAGAATCAGCCGTTCATAAGGAAATCCGTCCGACTGCAGCAAAGGAAGGTGTCTTGAAAAAGAACACTAAGAAGCGGACCAAGTCAGGTGAATCAGAGAAGAGCCTGCCCAGAGAAAAAAAGCGAAAGGGTGATGCTGAAAAACTCAGTGGTTATGTTGATGATCCTGAAATATCTCTGAATGAGATATTAACATCCCAACAGAAGTCCACAACATCCACCACATCCATCAAGTCTTCTCAGAACATAGCAAGAGTCTTTCTTGCTCATGTTCCAAGAAGGACTCGTCAGACGACATCTTCTTCTAACTTGCAGGTTCCTAGGATGCTGACTATGGATAATGCGGCATATGCTCCACACTTGCTGATGAAGTCTCTAGGGCACAACTTTTGTCTGCAAGCTCGACTTTGGGCTCCTCTTGCTATCGATGGCATGCAGATTGCATTTGCAGCAAGGTCCAGGTATGATATATTTCATCATGAGTGGGAATTGTCTGTTCCCAGACCAGTTCACCTTGGCACCATCCCATTTGGACTTATTCCTAATGTCGAAAGCATTATGGTTCAACATGGGTCGTGGGTGCTTCTTCTACTGGTAGCCAAACAAAAACCTGAACCTATGTCATCAGTCACTGCTCCCTCCAAAAACCATCCATCATATACACCAGTTATTCCATTACCTCAAATCATCACCATTCCACAAGACATATTTCATGCGTCCACCGATTCAAAGGAAAATCGGCATCATCAATCCCCATCATCCTCACAAGAGTGCCTCCAAAATGAAACTTCATCATCCACACAAGATGCTGAGGTTACCAAGGCTCAACCTATTTCATTTGCACTCCGAAATATTGACGCTTCTCAAGCTGAGAATCTTCCCGAGTCCAATGCTGCAAATGAATCATCATCAGCTGACACATCTTTTGATGCCAAAGCTGCCGTGATGGAACTACGTGCTGAAATGAAAGCAGGAAACTTGAGTGCTGATAAAAAGAATGAAGAAGTATGCAAAAAGGCATACGATCGTATTGATGCTGTGTCCGAAAGACTTGAGCGTAAAATTGATGAAAGTCTTGAGAGCGTGAAGGTCATGCTACGGAGATACATGCAGCAACGACAGCAGCAACATGACTAATCTCTATCTCTCTCTCTCTTTATTTGGTTTATATATATAGCTTTCGTTCTTGTTACTCATTGCCTTGTCAATATATCTTCGCATTACTCACTCCCTATTTGCTTGCTTATTTTTTTTGATAATGCCAAAGGGGGAGAAGAGAGAGTTAGGAAAAGGGAGAGAGTTAGAAAAAGGGACTAGGAAACGATTAGGAAAAAGCATTTAAGATAAGTAGTAGCAACTTTAGGGGGAGCGAAGGTAAGTTCACTTAGGCAAACGTTTGCTAGTCAAACACTATCTAGGATATTTAATTTAGGGGGAGCAAAGCTAAGTAAACTCAATAAGAAGATTTCGTCCGCCCAAAACTGATTGTTCTTACTTAAACAATAAGCGATCATGTTTTTCTAAATGCAACACTCAAAAGAAAAACCAAATGCTTTATGATCAACTACATCTTTACACGAACCTTTTCCAAAGAAATTGTCATTATCAAAAAGGGGGAGATTGTTAGATTCAAATAATTGAATGAATAAATTATGTTTTCATAATCAACAATTTCTTTAATGTATTAGGGTCAATAATGAATTAAACCAGATTTCCTAACACAGTGACAACTCTCATGTACAGGAATAACTATTTCTATAAAGGACTGAGTAATCTTCAAGGCATCATCTAGAGCATCAGTCCATCAGCAAAAGTCCGTCCGGTCACCATGAAAAAGACTATGTCAAAAATACACGGAGGGAATCAAGAAAGCTAAAGCGACAATAACATTCAACATATGAGAACACTTCATCAGAGACTACTCTCTCAAGTCAAAGCAAAACAGTCTGCCACCTAGGATGGCTGCTCCAGATTAATCTATGAAGAAATTCTCTCAGCATCAAAAGTTCTCTAGAATCAGAAAAGGAAGTTGTAAATCAACTCTATCAGATGAAGGGACTTCAACAGAGGAGATTCAGTCATCTACAAAGATAAGAAGATTCTAATAGACAAGAAAGACTGAATGAAGAAAAGTTTGTCCGCCCATACCAACTACTTGCAGCAGAACTTCATAAAGTAAACGGAGACTACGTCCACCAAACTGCATGAAAGAATCCGTCCACTCAAGTAACAATTGCGCCAAAGGTACAGAGATCAAGAAGTGTGGCTTTCGAGGAAATCTGGATCATCGAAGTACTAAAGAACTTAATTTCCCCATCTGAAATTATTACTTCATGGATTCAAAAGACTCCTACCTCGTCTACACATTTATTAATATACTGGCTGCGGCAGAAAGTAGAGAGGGACACAATTAATACAATATTCCTTGGTCCCATTGATATTCTACTTTCCCTAAAATCAAGCTGACATCGCGAAATCAACGGCAAGAATCTCTGAGCATCGTACACTCTCAACGGTCGAAATTTAAAAAAATCTGACCAAGGCACGTGATGAGTATTAGTTGTCAAGCACTGGGGTAAAAGAGTCAAAGCAGTCCTCACCGCTGTATGTTTACACGTTATATACGAAGAAACCAGCTCAAGGCTACTCGCTCAGCATGGAGCCAGACGACATCAACCCAGATGTACTGATGATTTCCAGATCATATCTTATGCTTGCAGAGAAACCTCTGATCGTGACTCACGCCTGCTGAGAGATGCAGAACTACCCGTTATGTGCTTCCCGGAGAGGACGAAGCACTTCGGGCAGGTTTTCTCTCCTTTTGTGAAGAAAGAACGAAGATCTTCAACTGAAGATATATATAGAGAACCTTGCTCCCTTAGCAACTTGGCGACTAGAACTAAATTGTACACATTTCAATCTAGTTCGTCCAAAGACCAAGGCAACCTTGGTCTCAGCTCAGGAAACTTCAAGATATATTCAAACCTAAGCTGAGTTGCTTATTTGTGTAGAAATCTTATAGAGTTTTACTCTCATCATACTCTACACACTTAACTTAGGACAAGAGATCAGCTTGCTTATGATCTCTCTGTTCTTTAAGCTTCATTTCTTCTACCCACTCTTATCAAGAAGAGATTATTGTAGAAAAGAAAATCCTGTAAAAGGTGATAGGAGAAGTCCTGATAATACTTGTAAGGAGGAGTCCTAATAATACTTGTAAGGAGGAGTCCTTCAAATACTTGTAAGGAGAAGTCCTTCGAATACTTGATAGGAGAAGTTCTTATAATACTTGTTGGGAGAAGTCCCTGATAATACTTGTACTATTTGTTGAAATAGTGAAAATCTTGGTGAAGCCAAGGACTGGATGTAGCCCTGTCGATTATGGGGGTGAACTAGGATAAAAACTATGTGTGCTTTACTTTCATGCTTTACTGCTTCCTCGCTGCATTTTCGTTTACCTCCTCATGATTAAATCATATTAACGAACAAATATCTAACTTTCAATAATCGTCAAATATCTCTTGCATTTCCACTTATTCTATAGAGTATCTTGTAATGAAAATAAATAAACTCTAACGGATGATTAATAAAGCAAAAGATTAGCAAAAGAAATTTGAAAAATGGGTCACACAATTCAAACCCCCCCTTTCTTGTAAGTTACTTGCACCTTCAATTGGTATCAGAGCCTAACACTCTGAAAAATACTAACATCTTCACAGATGCAGAGTATAAAGATCCGAGGAAGCACATGATGTTCTCAAACAAATGCAATCTTAATCCACATTACGGTGGTAGGAGAATATGCTAAAGAAACCTATTCGAGAAAGGAATTGACCCTTTTTAAGACAGGCAACTGAAGATAAAAAGGAAAGAAATTTATGCCCGTCCGAGAAGAAGAAACAAGCAAGGGCCCTTACTCTTGCAACCATCAAGAAAGCACCTAACGAATTCTCTACAAGGTTGATAAACCACGTAGCCATAAGAAATACAAATGAGGTAATCCTGATCTCATAAATATCTAATATTACTCATTTCTCCTTCTCTGCTTGAAGTCAATCAAAATCAATGACAAATTCACATTTATTTGAAAGAAATTGAAATTATGTCAATCTTCAAACTTTTATGAGTCACTCTCTCTGAAGCATCATTATAGTCATTCAATAGCTTTTATGTACATTCACACTTGTATATATACATATATATATGTATATGCATGGACATTCAAGCCTTAAACGTTGATTCTATCTTAAGCATAGTTCTCAAGCACTAATGCTCACACCTTTGTGAGATACCCACTAACCCACTGGACCCAACTAAAATTTGGGTACCACAAAAAGCATACAATAACTTCTACTGCAGGAATTCATGGTAAAGATATCTTCTGAAAAGAAAGTTAACAGAATCTAACTAAGCATGGAGGTCAAAAGAAGAAGAAGAGAAGGTTGCTGAACAATCCAAAATATATGTCATAAGATGAAGAATGTCCACAATGAAGAAAGGGTCTCATCCAGCAGATGGCAAAGAAATAAAGTTTATCATCAAGGTTGATCAAATCCAAGGGAGATAATCGTCTGGTGATGACGCATTCAACGTCAGAAAGTCTAGGCCCACTCGAAAGGACACTACTAAAATAGTCCGTCCGGGGCCACAGGTAAACAGCTGTATTGTTCCATTTGATAAAAACGTCTATAACACGCATTAAATCCTCAACTGCCATAACTGCACATTTTTCTATTATTATTTAATGCGCATGTGATACATGATATCTCACATCAAATGCAAAGCAATCATTCCATCCCACTAAACGAGTAAAAACTGTCTGCCTTCTAATCAACTTAAGCAAAAGAGATTGAAAGCAAAAACCTCTTACTCACATCTCACTTGCATCCCAAAAACTCTCGTTATTCTCTGCTTGCACTCTCTAATCCTTCTTTGCAGAACTCTCAAATGGCTCCCAAGAAGCAAACCTCTGTTAAGTCAAAACTAACTCAGGAACAAGAAGCAATCCTTGAACTGAGAAAGAAGAACGCGGAAGCAAACCGTCGTGAACAAGTCTCGAAGATTGGTGCTCAAAAGTTTGCTGACCTAGGTGAAAGGGAACTAGTTTCACCAAGGTACCTTGAACTGAATCGTTTCCAGTATGCAAAGGTCGCCGGACTAAATCTTGTTCTATTTCAAGACTGGGAACAACTCATGAAAGTATCTGAAACGCCAGTTCTTGAACCACTGGTATAGGAGTTCTACCAGTGCGCTGTAAAGACAAACTCTCGAACCATCACAAGCAGATGTTTGAGAGTAATCACAGAAATCTGCCCTGGTGATATTGCCCTAGCTCTGAACGTGGATGTGAAAGAGGGAGTCCACTACTCACCTAAGTGGGAAATCTCTACAGTTGATGGTGATCGCATCTGGAAGGAAAACCTAAAAATCCATGGGAACGCTGTCAATAACATAGTGGAAGAATTCAAGTTCCCCCATGCTGTTCTTAGTAAGGTCATCATTCCCAAAGAAGGAGCCAGAGATCTTGTGAACAAGATGGCTCGCTGGGGGCTCTACCAAATGAGTCACATGCAGAAGATCAACCTCCCATCACTGATCTTTCATCACATGGCAGGGACGATTGAAAGTCCAGTGATAAATCTTCCCTATGGGTCCCTTATGACAAAGATCATGGGAATGAAAGGATTGGTAACGGACGAAAAACTCCAAAGTGAGTTTATCGCTCAGGACTACATCTATCCAACTCCCATTCGGTTTGGAGATGTTAAACGAATGAACTTGAAGATTGACTTCTCCAAGGTTCCAAAGAACTTGCTGTCCAAATGGGAAAGAAAGCAAGTAGAAGACAATGAAGAAACTGAACAAGGGAAGGAAGTTCAACCATCTCCTCCAAGAACAAGAGCTTCAAGAACTAGGAAGCAAACTATCCCCACAACATCATCACCAGCTAAGAAGCGTGATGCTTCACAATCAGATGAAGGTTTCAAGGCCTTACCAACACAGGCACCCCCAGCAAAAAGAAGACGCCTTGTAAAGGCTGCATCTAGACAAAACACAACTTCGTCCGGAGTTGATGAAGACTCCCTGCCAATAGCTAAATTGGTCAGGAAAGTAAGAAAAGAACCTTTGAAGGTTGCTCCAAAGAATGATCAATCCTCATCCTCTCTGCTGAAGTATCTTCCATACGTTCCCACAATTCTTCACGAATATGTGGAAGACATCATCGATGTAGTCGATGATGGAAACTGTGGCTTTCGTTGCATCGTGATGAGTGGATTTTATATGATGTTTTTAGGCTATTTTTAGTCTTTTTATTTTATTATTTTTGAGTCTCATGTAGGTTTTTTATTGTTTTTATGTAGATTTTATATTTATTTTGCATTTTGCATGTAGATTAGATTTTATTAGATTTTCTAGCTTTATTTTATATTTTTTAGGAATCTTTTTAGTTATTTTGTATTTTTAGAAAAAGCTGGTTTAGTTATCATTTTTGTCCAGGGACCAATATGTAAAGTTTCAGGAAGTCAGGGACCAAAATTGTAAAAGTTCAAGAGTGGAGGACTTGAAGTGGAGATTGAGAGAATATGAGGGCTTGAATTGAAGTGCTAACCAAGGGAGGACCAAAGTGAAAAAGAAGAATATGAAGAATCACTCTCCAATTTAGCACATGGAAAAAATGCTTAAAGGAATTGATGTTAGTGGAGGAAGGGTTTCAGAATTGATCAAGGCTGGTTAGTGGCTTTTTATGGCCATCAAAACCCACTACCATGAATGAAGAAGGAAGGAAAAGCTTGAAGTTGAAGAAGCAGCGTCCCAGCGCTCAAGCGTTGGGATCCCAGCGCTCCAGCGCTGGGGTTCTGACTAGATGATGAGTCAGATGTTGACCCAGCGCCCAAGCGTTGGAAAGCCAGCGCTCAAGCGCTGGGCCTCGGACAGAAAGTGGATTTTTAATGCATCCTAGCGCCCATGCGTTGGGAGTGCCAGCGCTCAAGCGCTGGAGGCTGGAATTTTACTATAAATAGGACCCTTTTCTTCACTTGTAAGACACACCTTCATAGAATACAACAAGTATTCTCTCTTTCTCCCTCAAAGATCATTGTTCCTAGGAATTGTGGGAAGCCAAACTTGAGCTCCTATCCAGGGTAATCCAATGATTCTTTTAGCCATGCTTGGCTAATTCTTCTTTAAGTTTCTTGGGTTGTAGTAGTTTATATTTATGTTTTAGTTTGTTTTTACCTTTCTGAATATTATTTCTATTTCATGTTTTATTTCCTTGCTCTTCATTCTTCTTATGCGCAAAAGATTTCTTGCTTATTACTTATTCGAATGGAAATTGGTAAGTAGTAAGGGACCTAGGATCTAAAAAAAGGTTATAAGTATACTTCACTAAGGAATTAGGAAGGACGTAACTTTATGTTGGCCTGAATTTCTTCTTCATCTTCTTCTCTAGTTAACTAAGTTGCAAGGAATTGAATTTAGTAATTAGAAAGAAAGTTCTACAATGTGTAAGGAATTAACTTGTAGATAATTAGGCTATAGCATCATGAAGTTAGATTTATAATTCAGAAATTAAGTAGGAACTTGCTAGCATATTATATAGACTATGTAAACCAACCCAAGAAGCTTATTTGCTATCATCTTATTCTTTTCTATTTTATTGCTATTTCCATGTGCTACCTTAACCAAATTTCCAACAAATACATCTTTTTATTTTTCTGTTTAAGTACTAAACTTAATATTAACAAGAACACCTATCCTTTGGGTTCGAACATTTTTATTACGCGATAGTAAATTGTACACTTGCAATTTTATTATCACATCGCACAGTGGCTTGGATTAAGTGAGAATGAATGGCCTGTCATCAGGACCGAAATGAGGGAAGAACTCAGAATCAACCACTCCTTGCTTGCTGATGTAATGGAGTCTGAAAAAGACATGGAGAGAATAAAAGCTGCATTGAACCTTCCAACGGGAGAGTTGGCTTCATCCTATAAGTGGTTCACTGTTCCTGACATGGGACTGCTTGCTGCAAGCACATTCAAGATCATTCTGGTAACTCTAAGCTTGCAGGAATGCTCCACCAATCATTTGAGTTATGTGCAACATTGATGACCATCACTGGGTCAGAGTGAAGTTGAGAGGTGATTCTCCACTCCCTTACTGCACTCCAATGTGGGGACCCAACTGTAAGAAAAGTTCTAAAAGATGGGGGAAGCATATCCATCCAAGGATATTGAAGTATAGAGAGATTGTTGATCCTGAATATGTTCGACAATCTAAAAGTCTTCCAAACCAGTCTGATGATGCATCCACTTCCAACAGCAATGGGATTCAAAAGAACCCACAATCCCAGCAAGAAGATCCCACGAGTCCATCTCCACAACCAAACTCACCTCAAGCCAAGAACTGCTTACCGGACGACAACTTGCTCAGCACAGATAAAGAAACTGCCACATGCACAGTAACCAAAGAAACAGAAGAATCAGCCGTTCATAAGGAAATCCGTTCGACTGCAGCAAAGGAAGGTGTCTTGAAAAAGAACACTAAGAAGCGGACCAAGTCAGGTGAATCAGAGAAGAGCCTGCCCAGAGAAAAGAAGCGAAAGGGTGATGCTAAAAAGCTCAGTGGTTATGTTGATGATCCTGAAATATCTCTGAATGAGATATTAACATCCCAACAGAAGTCCACAACATCCACCACATCCATTTAGTCTTCTCAGAACATAGCAAGAGTCTTTCTTGCTCATGTTCAAAGAAGGACTCGTCAGACGACATCTTCTTCTAACTTGCAGGTTCCTAGGATGCTGACTATGGATAATGCGGCATATGCTCCACACTTGCTGATGAAGTCTCTGGGGTACAACTTTTGTCTGCAAGCTCGACTTTGGGCTCCTCTTGCTATAGATGGCATGCAGATTGCATTTGCAACAAGGTCCAGGTATGATTTATTTCATCATGAGTGGGAATTGTCTGTTCCCATACCAGTTCACCTTGGCACCATCCCATTTGGACTTATTCCTAATGTCGAAAGCATTATGGTTCAACATGGGTCGTGGGTGCTTCTTCTACTGGTAGCCAAACAAAAACCTGAACCTATGTCATCAGTCACTGCTCCCTCCAAAAACCATGCATCATATACACCAGTTATTCCATTACCTCAAATCATCACCATTCCACAAGACATATTTCATGCGTCCACCGATTCAAAGGAAAATCGGCATCATCAATCCCCATCATCCTCACAAGAGTTCCTCCAAAATGAAACTTCATCATCCACACAAGATGCTGAGGTTACCAAGGCTCAACCTATTTCATTTGCACTCCCAAATAGTGACGCTTCTCAAGCTGAGAATCTTCCCGAGTCCAATGCTCCAAATGAATCATCATCAGCTGACACATCTTTTGATGCCAAAGCTGCCGTGATGGAACTACGTGCTGAAATGAAAGCAGGAAACTTGAGTGCTGATAAAAAGAATGAAGAAGTATGCAAAAAGGCATACAATCGTATTGATGCTGTGTCCGAAAGACTTGAGCGTAAAATTGATGAAAGTCTTGAGAGCGTGAAGGACATGCTACGGAGATACATGCAGCAACGACAGCAGCAACATGACTAATCTCTATCTCTCTCTCTCTTTATTCGGTTTATATATACAGCTTTCGTTATTGTTACTCATTGCCTTGTCAATATATCTTCGCATTACTCACTCCCTATTTGCTTGCTTTTTTTTTTGATAATGCCAAAGGGGGAGAAGAGAGAGTTAGGAAAAGGGAGAGAGTTAGAAAAAGGGACTAGGAAACGATTAGGAAAAAGCATTTAAGATAAGTAGTAGCAACTTTAGGGGGAGCGAAGGTAAGTTCACTTAGGCAAACGTTTGCTAGTCAAACACTATCTAGGATATTTAATTTAGGGGGAGCAAAGCTAAGTAAACTCAATAAGAAGATTTCGTCTGCCCAAAACTGATTGTTCTTACTTAAGCAATAAGCGATCATGTTTTTCTAAATGCAACACTCTGAAGAAAAACCAAATGCTTTATGATCAACTACATCTTTACACGAACCTTTTCCAAAGAAATTGTCATTATCAAAAAGGGGGAGATTGTTAGATTCAAATAATTGAATGAATAAATTATGTTTTGATAATCAACAATTTCTTTAATGTATTAGGGTCAATAATGAATTAAACTAGATTTCCTAACACAATGACAACTCTCATGTACAGGAATAACTATTTCTATAAAGGACTGAGTAATCTTCAAGGCATCATCTAGAGCATCAGTCCATCAGCAAAAGTCCGTCCGGTCACCATGAAAAAGACTATGTCAAAAATACACGGAGGGAATCAAGAAAGCTAAAGCGACAACAACATTCAACATACGAGAACACTTCATCAGAGACTACTCGCTCAAGTCAAAGCAAAACAGTCTGCCACCTAGGATGGCTGCTCCAGATTAATCTATGAAGAAATTCTCTCAGCATCAAAAGTTCTCTAGAATCATAAAAGGAAGTTGTAAATCAACTCTATCAGATGAAGGGACTTCAACAGAGGAGATTCAGTCATCTACAAAGATAAGAAGATTCTAATAGACAAGAAAGACTGAATGAAGAAAAGTTTGTCCGCCTATACCAACTACTTGCAGCAGAACTTCATAAAGTAAACGGAGACTACGTCCACCAAACTGCAAGAAAGAATCCGTCCACTCAAGTAACAATTGCGCCAAAGGTACAGAGATCAAGAAGTGTGGCTTTCGAGGAAATCTGGATCATCGAAGTACTAAAGAACTTAATTTCCCCATCTGAAATTATTACTTCATGGATTCAAAAGACTCCTACCTCGTCTACACATTTATTAATATACTGGCTGCGGCATAAAGTAGAAAGGGACACAATTAATACAATATTCCTTGGTCCCACTGATATTCTACTTTCCCTAAAATCAAGCTGACATCGCGAAATCAATGGCAAGAATCTCTGAGCATCGTACACTCTCAACGGTCGAAATTTAAAAAAATCTGACCAAGGCACGTGATGAGTATTAGTTGTCAAGCACTGGGGTAAAAGAGTCAAAGCAGTCCTCACCGCTGTATGTTTACACGTTATATACGAAGAAACCAGCTCAAGGCTACTCGCTCAGCATGGAGCCAGACGACATCAACCCAGATGTACTGATGATTTCCATATCATATCTTATGCCTGCAGAGAAACCTCTGATCGTGACTCACGCCTGCTGAGAGATGCAGAACTAGCCGTTATGTGCTTCCCGGAGAGGACGAAGCACTTCGGACAGGTTTTCTCTCCTTTTGTGAAGAAAGAACGAAGATCTTCAACTGAAGATATATATAGAGAACCTTGCTCCCGTAGCAACTTTGCGACTAGAACTAAATTGTACACATCTCAATCTAGTTCGTCCAAAGACCTAGTCAACCTTGGTCTCAGCTCAGGAAACTTCAAGATATATTCAAACCTGAGCTGAGTTGCTTATGTGTGTAGAAATCTTATAGAGTTTTACTCTCATCATACTCTACACACATAACTTAGGACAAGAGATCATCTTGCTTATGATCTCTCTGTTCTTTAAGCTTCATTTCTTCTACCCACTCTTATCAAGAAGAGATTATTGTAGAAAAGAAAATCCTGAAAAAGGTGATAGGAGAAGTCCTGATAATACTTGTAAGGAGGAGTCCTAATAATACTTGTAAGGAGGAGTCCTTCAAATACCTGTAAGGAGAAGTCCTTCGAATACTTGATAGGAGAAGTCCTTAGAATACTTGTTGGGAGAAGTCCCTGATAATACTTGTACTATTTGTTGAAATAGTGAAAATCTTGGTGAAGCCAAGGACTGGATGTAGCCCTGTCGATTATGGGGGTGAACCAGGATAAAAACTATGTGTGCTTTACTTTCATGCTTTACTGCTTCCTCGCTGCATTTTCGTTTACCTCCTCATGATTAAATCATATTAACGAACAAATATCTAACTTTCAATAATCGTCAAATATCTCTTGCATTTCCACTTATTCTATAGAGTATCTTGTAATGAAAATAAATAAACTCTAACGGATGATTAATAAAGCAAAAGATTAGCAAAAGAAATTTGAAAAATGGGTCACACAATTCAAACCCCCCCTTCCTTGTGTGTTTCTTGCACCTTCAATTGGTATCAGAGTCTAACACTCTGAAAAATACTAACATCTTCACAGATGCAGAGTATAAAGATCCGAGGAAGCACATGATGTTCTCAAACAAATGCAATCTTAATCCACATTACGGTGGCAGGAGAACATGCTAAAGAAACCTATTCAAGAAAGGAATTGACCCTTTTTAAGACAGGCAACTGAAGATAAAAAGGAAAGAAATCTATGCCCGTCCGAGAAGAAGAAACAAGCAAGGGCCCTTACTCTTGCAACCATCAAGAAAGCACCTAACGAATTCTCTACAAGGTTGATAAACCATGTAGCCACAAGAAATAGAAATGAGGTAATCCTGATCTCATAAATATCTAATATTACTCATTTCTCCTTCTCTGCTTGAAGTCAATCAAAATCAATGACAAATTCACATTTATTTGAAAGAAATTGAAATTATGTCAATCTTCAAACTTTTATGAGTCACTCTCTCTGAAGCATCATTATAGTCATTCAATAGCTTTTATGTACGTTCACACTTGTATATATACATATATATATATATATATATATATATATATATGTATATGCATGGACATTCAAGCCTTGAACGTTGATTCTATCTTAAGCATAGTTCTCAAGCACTAATGCTCACACCTTTGTGAGATACCCACTAACCCACTGGACCCAACTAAAATTTGGGTACCACAAAAAGCGTACAATAACTTCTACTGCAGGAATTCATGGTAAAGATATCTTCTGAAAAGAAAGTTAACAGAATCTAACTAAGCATGGAGGTCAAAAGAAGAAGAAGAGAAGGTTGCTGAACAATCCAAAATATATGTCATAAGATGAAGAATGTCCACAATGAAGAAAGGGTCTCATCCAGCAGATGGCAAAGAAATAAAGTTTATCATCAAGGTTGATCAAATCCAAGGGAGATAATCGTCTGGTGATAACGCATTCAACGTGAGAACGTCTAGGCCCACTCGAAAGGACACTACTAAAATAGTCCGTCCGGGGCCACAGGTAAACAGCTGTATTGTTCCATTTGATAAAAACGTCTATAACACGCATTAAATCGTCAACTGCCATAACTGCACATTTTTCTATTATTATTTAATGCGCATGTGATACATGATATCTCACATCAAATGCAAAGCAATCATTCCATCCCACTAAAAGAGTAAAAACTGTCTGCCTTCTAATCAACTTAAACAAAAGAGATTGAAAGCAAAAACCTCTTACTCACATCTCACTTGCATCCCAAAAACTCTCGTTATTCTCTGCTTGCACTCTCTAATCCTTCTTTGCAGAACTCTCAAATGGCTCCCAAGAAGCAAACCTCTGTTAAGTCAAAACTAACTCAGGAACTAGAAGCAATCCTTGAACTGAGAAAGAAGAACGCGGAAGCAAACCGTCGTGAACAAGTCTCGAAGATTGGTGCTCAAAAGTTTGCTGACCTAGGTGAAAGGGAACTAGTTTCACCAAGGTACCTTGAACTGAATCGTTTCCAGTATGCAAAGGTCGCCGGACTAAATCTTGTTCTATTTCAAGACTGGGAACAACTCATGAAAGTATCTGAAACGCCAGTTCTTGAACCACTGGTAAAGGAGTTCTACCAGTGCGCTGTAAAGACAAACTCTCGAACCATCACAAGCAGATATTTGAGAGTAATCACAGAAATCTGCCCTGGTGATATTGCCCTAGCTCTGAACGTGGATGTGAAAGAGGGAGTCCACTACTCACCTAAGTGGGAAATCTCTGCAGTTGATGGTGATCGCATCTGGAAGGAAAACCTAAAAATCCATGGGAACGTTGTCAATAACTTAGTGGAAGAATTCAAGTTCCCCCATGCTGTTCTCAGTAAGGTCGTCATTCCCAAAGAAGGAGCCAGAGATCTTGTGAAAAAGATGGCTCCCTGGGGGCTCTACCAAATGAGTCACATGCAGAAGATCAACCTCCCATCACTGATCTTTCATCACATGGCAGGGACGATTGAAAGTCCAGTGACAAATCTTCCCTATGGGTCCCTTATCACAAAGATCATGGGAATGAAAGGATTGGTAACGGACGAAAAACTCCAAAGTGAGTTTATCGCTCAGGACTACATCTATCCAACTCCCATTCGGTTTGGAGATGTTAAACGAATGAACTTGAAGATTGACTTCTCCAAGGTTCCAAAGAACTTGCTGTCCAAATGGGAAAGAAAGCAAGTAGAAGACAATGAAGAAACTGAACAAGGGAAGGAAGTTCAACCATCTCCTCCAAGAACAAGAGCTTCAAGAACTAGGAAGAAAACTATCCCCACAACATCATCACCAGCTAAGAAGCGTGATGCTTCACAATCAGATGAAGGTTTCAAGGCCTTACCAACACAGGCACCCCCAGCAAAAAGAAGACGCCTTGTAAAGGCTGCATCTAGACAAAACACAACTTCGTCCGGAGTTGATGAAGACTCCCTGCCAACAGCTAAATTGGTCAGGAAAGTAAGAAAAGAACCTTTGAAGGTTGCTCCAAAGAATGATCAATCCTCATCCTCTCTGCTGAAGTATCTTCCATACGTTCCCACAATTCTTCACGAATATGTGAAAGACATCATCGATGTACTCGATGATGGAAACTGTGGCTTTCGTTGCATCGCACAGTGGCTTGGATTAAGTGAGAATGAATGGCCTGTCATTAGGACCGAAATGAGGGAAGAACTCAGAATCAACCACTCCTTGCTTGCTGATGTAATGGAGTCTGAAAAAGACATGGAGAGAATAAAAGCTGCATTGAACCTGCCAACGGGAGAGTTGGCTTCATCCTATAAGTGGTTCACTGTTCCTGACATGGGACTGCTTGCTGCAAGCACATTCAAGATCATTCTGGTAACTCTAAGCTTGCAGGAATGCTGCACCTATCTACCTCTAGCTGGTCCAGCCTACATTCCACCAATCATTGGAGTTATGTGCAACATTGATGACCATCACTGGGTCAGAGTGAAGTTGAGAGGTGATTTTCCACTCCCTTACTGCACTCCAATGTAGGGACCCAACTGTAAGAAAAGTGCTAAAAGATGGGGGAAGCATATCCATCCAAGGATATTGAAGTATAGAGAGATTGTTGATCCTGAATATGTTCGACAATCTAAAAGTCTTCCAAACCAGTCTGATGATGCATCCACTTCCAGCAGCAATGGGATTCCAAAGAACCCTCAATCCCAGCAAGAAGCTCCCACGAGTCCAGCTCCACAACCAAACTCACCTCAAGCCAAGAACTGCTTACCGGACGACAACTTGCTCAGCACAGATAAAGAAACTGCCACATGCGCAGTAACCAAAGAAACAGAAGAATCAGCCGTTCATAAGGAAATCCGTCCGACTGCAGCAAAGGAAGGTGTCTTGAAAAAGAACACTAAGAAGCGGACCAAGTCAGGTGAATCAGAGAAGAGCCTGCGCAGAGAAAAGAAGCGAAAGGGTGATGCTGAAAAACTCAGTGGTTATGTTGATGATCCTGAAATATCTCTGAATGAGATATTAACATCCCAACAGAAGGCCACAACATCCACCACATCCATCAAGTCTTCTCAGAACATAGCAAGAGTCTTTCTTGCTCATGTTCCAAGAAGGACTCGTCAGACGACATCTTCTTCTATCTTGCAGGTTCCTAGGATGCTGACTATGGATAATGCGGCATATGCTCCACACTTGCTGATGAAGTCTCTGGGGTACAACTTTTGTCTGCAAGCTCGACTTTGGGCTCCTCTTGCTATGGATGGCATGCAGTTTGCATTTGCAACAAGGTCCAGGTATGATTTATTTCATCATGAGTGGGAATTGTCTGTTCCCAGACCAGTTCACCTTGGCACCATCCCATTTGGACTTATTCCTAATGTCGAAAGCATTATGGTTCAACATGGGTCGTGGGTGCTTCTTCTACTGGTAGCCAAACAAAAACCTGAACCTATGTCATCAGTCACTGCTCCCTCCAAAAACCATGCATCATATACACCAGTTATTCCATTACCTCAAATCATCACCATTCCACAAGACATATTTCATGCGTCCACCGATTCAAAGGAAAATCGGCATCATCAATCCCCATCATCCTCACAAGAGTTCCTCCAAAATGAAACTTCATCATCCACACAAGATGCTGAGGTTACCAAGGCTCAACCTATTTCATTTGCACTCCCAAATAGTGACGCTTCTCAAGCTGAGAATCTTCCCGAGTCCAATGCTGCAAATGAATCATCATCAGCTGACACATCTTTTGATGCCAAAGCTGCCGTGATGGAACTACGTGCTGAAATGAAAGCAGGAAACTTGAGTGCTGATAAAAAGAATGAAGAAGTATGCAAAAAGGCATACGATCGTATTGATGCTGTGTCCGAAAGACTTGAGCGTAAAATTGATGAAAGTCATGAGAGCGTGAACGACATGCTACGGAGATACATGCAGCAACGACAGCAGCAACATGACTAATCTCTATCTCTCTCTCTCTTTATTTGGTTTATATATACAGCTTTCGTTCTTGTTACTCATTGCCTTGTCAATATATCTTCGCATTACTCACTCCCTATTTGCTTGCTTATTTTTTTTGATAATGCCAAAGGGGGAGAAGAGAGAGTTAGGAAAAGGGAGAGAGTTAGAAAAAGGGACTAGGAAACGATTAGGTAAAAGCATTTAAGATAAGTAGTAGCAACTTTAGGGGGAGCGAAGGTAAGTTCACTTAGGCAAACGTTTGCTAGTCAAACACTATCTAGGATATTTAATTTAGGGGGAGCAAAGCTAAGTAAACTCAATAAGAAGATTTCGTCCGCCCAAAACAGATTGTTCTTACTTAAGCAATAAGCGATCATGTTTTTCTAAATGCAACACTCTGAAGAAAAACCAAATGCTTTATGATCAACTACATCTTTACACGAACCTTTTCCAAAGAAATTGTCATTATCAAAAAGGGGGAGATTGTTAGATTCAAATAATTGAATGAATAAATTATGTTTTGATAATCAACAATTTCTTTAATGTATTAGGGTCAATAATGAATTAAACTAGATTTCCTAACACAGTGACAACTCTCATGTACAGGAATAACTATTTCTATAAAGGACTGAGTAATCTTCAAGGCATCATGTAGAGCATCAGTCCATCAGCAAAAGTCCGTCCGGTCACCATGAAAAAGACTATGTCAAAAATACACGGAGGGAATCAAGAAAGCTAAAGAGACAACAACATTCAACATATGAGAACACTTCATCAGAGACTACTCGCTCAAGTCAAAGCAAAACAGTCTGCCACCTAGGATGGCTGCTCCAGATTAATCTATGAAGAAATTCTCTCAGCATCAAAAGTTCTCTAGAATCATAAAAGGAAGTTGTAAATCAACTCTATCAGATGAAGGGACTTCAACAGAGGAGATTCAGTCATCTACAAAGATAAGAAGATTCTAATTGACAAGAAAGACTGAATGAAGAAAAGTTTGTCCGCCTATACCAACTACTTGCAGCAGAACTTCATAAAGTAAACGGAGACTACGTCCACCAAACTGCAAGAAAGAATCCGTCCACTCAAGTAACAATTGCGCCAAAGGTACAGAGATCAAGAAGTGGGGCTTTCGAGGAAATCTGGATCATCGAAGTACTAAAGAACTTAATTTCCCCATCTGAAATTATTACTTCATGGATTCAAAAGACTCCTACCACGTCTACACATTTATTAATATCTTGGCTGCGGCAGAAAGTAGACAGGGACACAATTAATACAATATTCCTTGGTCCCACTGATATTCTACTTTCCCTAAAATCAAGCTGACATCGCGAAATCAACGGCAAGAATCTCTGAGCATCGTACACTCTCAACGGTCGAAATTTAAAAAAATCTGACCAAGGCACGTGATGAGTATTAGTTGTCAAGCACTGGGGTAAAAGAGTCAAAGCAGTCCTCACCGCTGTATGTTTACATGTTATATACGAAGAAACCAGCACAAGGCTACTCGCTCAGCATGGAGCCAGACGACATCAACCCAGATGTACTGATGATTTCCAGATCATATCTTATGCTTGCAGAGAAACCTCTGATCGTGACTCACGCCTGCTGAGAGATGCAGAACTAGCCGTTATGTGCTTCCCGGAGAGGACGAAGCACTTCGGGCAGGTTTTCTCTCCTTTTGTGAAGAAAGAACGAAGATCTTCAACTGAAGATATATATAGAGAACCTTGCTCCCGTCGCAACTTGGCGACTAGAACTAAATTGTACACATCTCAATCTAGTTCATCCAAAGACCAAGGCAACCTTGGTCTCAGCTCAGAAAACTTCAAGATATATTCAAACCTGAGCTGAGTTGCTTATGTGTGTAGAAATCTTATAGAGTTTTACTCTCATCATACTCTACACACATAACTTAGGACAAGAGATCAGCTTGCTTATGATCTCTCTGTTCTTTAAGCTTCATTTCTTCTACCCACTCTTATCAAGAAGAGATTATTGTAGAAAAGAAAATCCTGAAAAAGGTGATAGGAGAAGTCCTGATAATACTTGTAAGGAGGAGTCCTAATAATAATTGTAAGGAGGAGTCCTTCAAATACTTGTAAGGAGAAGTCCTTCGAATACTTGATTGGAGAAGTCCTTAGAATACTTGTTGGGAGAAGTCCCTAATAATACTTGTACTATTTGTTGAAATAGTGAAAATCTTGGTGAAGCCAAGGACTGGATGTAGCCCTGTCGATTATGGGGGTGAACCAGGATAAAAACTATGTGTGCTTTACTTTCATGCTTTACTGCTTCCTCACTGCATGTTCGTTTACCTCCTCATGATTAAATCATATTAACGAACAAATATCTAACTTTCAATAATCGTCAAATATCTCTTGCATTTCCACTTATTCTATAGAGTATCTTGTAATGAAAATAAATAAACTCTAACGGATGATTAATAAAGCAAAAGATTAGCAAAAGAAATTTGAAAAATGGGTCACATAATTCAAACCCCCCCCCTTTCTTGTGTGTTTCTTGCACCTTCAATAAGATCCATTTACCATCCTTCGAGGTTCCTCCTTCCTCGAATAAAGCCATTATATCTTCATCCGGAAACTCACTTTGCATTGACTGGTAATCATCCAAGGGTTGGTGTGCCAGGTCTTCTGCTAGCGCACTGCCCTTCACAGCCTTCTGAGTCACATACATGATGTCATATTTTGTCAACAACATTTGCCATCGGGCTATTCTTCCAGTAAGAGCGGGATTCTCAAAGATGTACTTGATGGGATCCACTTTAGAAACCAACCAGGTTGTATGACTTTGCATATACTGCCTCAGGCGACGGGCGGCCCAGGCTAAAGCACAGCAAGTTCGCTCTAACAATGAGTGTTTGACCTCACAATTAGTGAACTTCTTGCTCAGATAGTAGATGGCTTGCTCTTTTCTTCCAGACTCATCATGCTGCCCCAAGACACAGCCCATGGATTCATCAAGCACCGTTAGGTATATTATGAGCGGTCGCCCTGGTACTGGAGGCACCAAAATCGGAGGACTTTGCAGGTACTGTTTAATCTTCTCAAAGGCACGCTGGCAATCTTCATCCCATTCTACTGATTGATTCTTGCGTAATAGTTTGAAGATGGGTTCACATGTTGCAGTAAGTTGGGATATGAACCGAGCAATGTAATTCAACCTTCCCAAGAAACCGCGGACTTCTTTTTCAGTTCGTGGGGGTGGCATTTCTTGGATTGCTCGCACCTTATCTGGATCAACTTCTATGCCCTTCTGACTCACTATGAATCCCAGCAACTTGCTAGATTTTACTCCGAAAGTGCACTTTGCGGGGTTTAGCCTGAGTTGAAACTTCCTTAGCCGCTCAAACAGCCTGCGCAAATTAACCAGGTGCTCTTCTTCGGTTGCGGACTTCGCGATTATATCATCTACATAGACTTCAATCTCCTTGTGCATTAGGTCATGAAACAGAGTGACCATTGCCCTTTGATATGTTGCCCCGGCATTCTTTAACCCAAACGAGATCACCTTGTAGCAAAAGGTTGTTAGAACAAATAGCAACCTGAGAGGGGGGGTGAATTAGAGTTGCCCCGATTTTTGCCTTATCAAAATTGTTACTTCCAAGATAATGATGATCACAAGACGATGATTGTGATTGCAGCGGAATTAAGAATTACTTGAAAGTAAAAGATGAAGGGAAGAGGAAATCACACACAAGATTTTATCCTGGTTCACCTTCTATCCACCGAAGGCTATGTCCAGTCCCTCAAGAAAACCCCTTGAGGATTTTTTCACTATTGATAAAAATCTCTTACAAGTTCTTATCCAAAGGACCCTAAGAATTTCTATCAATTTTCTGTGAAAGCAAACCACTTTCCACAGCCCCTGAAAGCAAACCACTTTCAGTTCTTGAAGGCAAACCACCCTCAGACCTTGAAGGCTAAACCACCTTCAATCAACACCCTGAAAGTATACCACTTTCAGTACCAACAACCCTTCACCGAAACCCACGGTGAATACTCAATCTTACAGAAAGAGAAGAAGAAGAGTTTACAATTGGCTGAATCAATCCTTTAACATACAAGTGGATTGATCATGAGAATTTATGCTTTAAGGATTTTAAGCATAATAGGATTCTGAGTTCCTCAAGATATGAACAACTGAATTGTTCTTATAAAGATGAAGATCATGAACTCAGAATTTAGGCTCTTGAAAGTTTAAGTTCTAAAAGAACTTAATGAACTAATTTTGACAAAACTTTGGCCTAATGTTGTATTCTCATGTGTTGTGTCTTGTGTTCTGGACTCAAATGGACTTTATATAGGCAAGGGAAACGTCCTTGGACCATCACAACCCTTTCCAAAAGGTTTGGGACACAATGGTTCATGAAAAGATGCAACTTTTCGTTCTGGTAATCGATTACATCATTTAGTGTAATCGATTACACTAATAGCCGTTTCAGTTTGAATTTCAAATTCAAACATGTAATCGATTACAAGCAATGGGTAATCGATTACTTGCCTAGGTGTAATCGATTACTAGAAGGCTGAAATCGATTACACTAAAGTCCAATTTCCAGAATCTTGATCCTTTGAGATCGGCTTAAGGTTTTCTACTTCTTTTAAGTTATGAAAACACTTAGCTTGATTAGTTTAGGTGTTTTAAAGTGCCTTTATGCTTTAATAGACCTTTAGAAGCATAACTCACCTAAACTAGGACTTCTAGGTATATGATAGACTTTGTAGCGCTGTTTCCTCTAAGTCTTCTTTTCTTCTTTTTGTCGATGAGTTTGTCGTCATCAAAACCTCAGCCAGGGTCAGGAGCAAGACCTTCTTCACAATCTCCCCCTTTTTGATGATGGCAAACACATTCTTGATACTTTGAAGATCATATATGCATTTCTGTTGAAGAACTCCCCCTGTTTGATGTAAACCAGTATTTCTCCCCCTTTCTAATTCACTTGTTGAATTCCTGCATATTATCTTTAAGAGCACAGAACCTTTCTCCCCCTTTTGACTTCATCAAAAAGAAGAAAAGGCCAAAAAGCAGGCATACATCCATACAAGCACATATTTCGAAATAAAACAAGGGAATGGGGGTAAAGATGTAACACAAAGATAAATCATAATCATCCAAACATCTTATATAGATTTAAAGAAAGTGCAAGCAACAACAATAAAGAAAAACAAGGAGAAGAACAAGAAATATTACAAACTTCAACAGTAAACGGGAAACTAGCCTAGAAAACTAGGAATCATCTGACACGTCTTCATCATCCGTCGAGGGATCAATGCCGTCATAATGAAGCAACCATGAAAGAGTATCAATCCCATAGTCATGAAATAGTCCTAGATGAGACAGAATCTTTGTATCAACGCACTTGTAATTGGAGGACCGGACATCGGAAAGGTTAGAGATGGATACACCGGAATGAAGGAGAAGACGAGTGATAATAGGTGCGTATGGAAAGGACTGTGCTTCATCTCTGCAAGTGAGCATATGATGCATCACCAGGAAAGACCAGTTGATGGCATGACAATTAAGGATGCCATACAAAATTTGTAGTTCCAATTCACTAATGTGAGCAAGAAGATCTTCCTGAGGCAGAAGAATCTGATGAATGAAGTAGTGAAGCAAGTGGTTGGTGGTGGTAAGGACATCAACGTGAAAAGGACAGGATTTGGTGCGAGGTGGGTGAAGTTTCTTTATCTCAGAAGGAGTAAAGCGACATAAAGTTTGATAAAACGACTCAGAATTATAGTCTGGCCAGGGGCATGGCAAATGATTTCCTAACTTCGCACCAGAGGTTGGCAAACCCAAACATCTGCCAAGAGATATAAGAGAGTACTGAATAGTAGACCCTTTAACAGATGATTTAATGCCAGTGCCTTGAACTTCCAAGTTGCAATAGAAGACTTTGACTAACTCTGGATAGTAGGGAGAGGTTGATGTGATAAAATCATCGAGATATTGATTCCTGAGTAAAGCAAGAAAAGTTAGGCCGGTTTCAAGGAAGGAGTTTAGGTCGGCATAGGTTGGTGTTCGAACAGTTTGGTGAACAAAGTGAGAGATGAATCGAGTTTTCTCTTCAGAAGTTGGAAGAAGGCGAGAAAGATTCACGGGATGATGAGGATGAAGGGCTGAAGACAAGAATGAGGAGGAATACATGGTTAAGACACGGTTGCAAAGATGATTGGAATTTGGAAGGCATATTCGATCAACATCTATGGGTGATTTAAATAGCTCGAGCAGGTAATCGATTACAGCAGTTTGGTAATCGATTACAGAGCAGTTTTACTAAGTTTGAATTTCAAAAGGATGGAGGGAAATTTGAAATTCTGGCAGTTTTTCGAGCAGGTAATCGATTACAACAGTTAGGGTAATCGATTACAGAAGTTGTAAATTTGAAAATTTTCAAATTTTGAACATGTAATCGATTACAACAGTTAGGGTAATCGATTACAGAAGTTGTAAATTTGAAAAATTTCAAATTTTGAACATGTAATTTGAAATTCTTGCAGTTTTTTGAGCAGGTAATCGATTACAACAGTTAGGGTAATCGATTACAGAAGTTGTAAATTTTCAAATTTTCAAATTTTGAACATGTAATCGATTATAGAAGTTATGGTAATCGATTACGTAAAGGTTTCAGGCATGAGGACTGAGAGCAGGGTTAATCGATTAATAAGCCTATGATAATCGATTACAAGGACATTTTTATAAGTTCTAACCTATAAATGCCTATGTAACATATTTCTAAAAGAACATTTAAGCATATAATCATATAATATCACAAAGATTATGCAAATAACATGTTACTTTAAATGTCATGCTCATCTAATATGCCTAATTCTCTTCTAATCTTAAAGAAAGAATCTTTAGGAAGAGGTTTAGTAAAAATATCTGCCTGTTGATTATGTGTATCTATAAATGAAATCTCAATATCCTTTCTCATGACATGATCTCGAAGAAAATGATGTGTTATATCAATATGCTTAGTTCGAGAATGCATGATAGGGTTTTTAGTGAGATTAATGGTGTGAAGAAGGTCTTGCTCCTGACCCTGGCTGTGGTTTTGATGACGACAAACTCATCAACAAAAAGAAGAAAAGAAGACTTCAAAGAATCAAGCACTCAAGTCCATCAATAGTCTAGAAGTCTTAGTATTAGGTGAGTTATGCTTCCAAAGGTTTATTAAAGCATAAAGGCTCTTAAAACACCTAATCTAATCAAGCTAAGTGTTTTCATAACTTAAAAGAAGTAGAAAACCTTAAGCAAGTCTCAAAGATCAAGTTTCTAGAAAATGGGCTTCTGTGTAATCGATTACACCATTATGGTAATCGATTACACCTAGGCAAGTAATCGATTACTCATGTCTTGTAATCGATTACATGTTTGAAATTCAAATTCAAACTGAAACGGTCACTTGTGTAATCGATTACACTAAGTATGGTAATCGATTACCAGAACGAAAAAGTGCATCTTTTCATGAACCATTGTGTCCCAAACCTTTTGAAAAGGGTTGTGATGGTTCAAGGACGTTTCCCTTGCCTATATAAAGTCCATTTGAGTCCAGAACACATAACACACACATAACATACACAACACAACAAGAGACAACACATTACACATGAGAAAATCACTTTAGGCCAAAGCTTTGTCAAAATTAGTTCATCTTTTAGAACTTAAATCTTTTGGAGCCTAAATTCTGAGTTCATGATCTTCATGTTTATAAGAACACTTTAGTTGTTCATATCTTGAAGAACTCAGAATTGTATTATGCTTAAAAGCCTTAAAGCATAATTTCTCATGTTCAATCCAATTGTGTGTTAAAGGATTGAAACAGCCAATTGTAATATCTTCTTCATCTCTTTCTGTAAGATTGAGTTCTTCACCGTGGTATTCGGTGAAAGGTTGTTGTCGCTGAAAGTGGTTTGCTTTCAGGGTTTCGATTGAAGACAAGATTGTCTTCAAGGTCTGAGGGTGGTTTGCCTTCAGGAACTGAAAGCGGTTTGCTTTCAGGGGCTGTTGAAAGTGGTTTGCTTTCACAGGATATTGGTAGAAATTCTTGGGGTCCTTGGGTTAGGAACTTGTAAGAAATTTTTATCAATAGTTGAAAAATCCTCAAGGGGTTTTCTTGAGGGACTGGACGTAGCCTTCGGTGGATTGAAGGTGAACCAGGATAAAATCTTGTGTGTGATTCTCTTTATCCTTCACATTTACTTTCAAGTATCATTCATATCCGCTGCAATCACAACGATCATATCGTGATCATCATAAACTTGAAAGTAACAATGTCAATAAGGCGAAAATTGGGGCAACACTGATTCACCCCCCCCCCTCTCAGGTTGCTATCTGTTCTAACAAATGGCACTTGTGTTGTCACATTTGATTGGAATGCATCCCTGCTCTAAGCCATAATCTCTGAGTTGTTGTTTGAGCCATAGAGTTTGTGCACAACAACTTCCTGCAGCAATGTATTCTGCTTCAGCAGTACTTAGAGCAACACATGCTTGTTTCTTGCAAGACCAAGATACAAGGGCATTTCCTAACAAGTGACAAGTACCACTTGTACTTTTTCTTTCAGTTTTATAACCAGCATAATCAGAATCAGAATACCCAATCAAATAACAAACACTCCCTTTGGGATACCACAAACAACATTTGTAGTTCCTTTCAAATATTTGAAAATCCGTTTGATTGAACTCAAATGTGATTCCCAAGGAGATGCTTGATATCTAGCACATAGACACAAACTAAACATAATATCAGGTCTACTTGCAGTTAAGTATAGAAGAGATCTGATCATACCTCTGTATTTGGTAATGTCTACTTGAACACCGGATTCATCTTGATCTAGATATGTGTTAGACCCCATTGGTGTAGCTATGGCTTTGCAATCATCCAAATCATATTTCTTTAATAATTCCTTGCAAAAATTTGATTGATTGATGAATATTCCATCATGTGATTGCTTAATTTGCAATCCTAGAAAGAAATTTAATTGTCCCATCATGGACATCTCAAATTCTTCTTGCATCATGTTAGAGAAATCCTTACAAAGAGATTTGTTAGTTGCACCAAAAATAATATCATCAACATATATTTGAACTAATAAGGTATTACCTTTGGTTTTCTTGATAAACAAGGTTGTGTCGGCCTTACCCTTTTGGAATCCTTTCTCACAAAGGAATGTGCTTAGTCTATCATACCATGCACGAGGGGCTTGCTTAAGACCATAAAGTGCCTTATTTAATCTGAAGACATGTGAAGGAAACTTGGGATCTTCAAATCCTGGAGGTTGCTTTACATAGACTTCTTCTTGAATGTATCCGTTCAGGAAAGCACTTTTGACATCCATTTGATATAATGGGAAATTTAGAGAACAAGCATACGCCAACAGAAGTCTTATGGCTTCCAACCTTGCTACTGGTGCATAGGTTTCATCAAAATCTATGCCTTCTTCTTGATTATAACCTTGTGCGACTAACCTTGCTTTGTTCCTAACTATGATACCATTTTCATCTAACTTGTTTCTAAATACCCACTTTGTGCCAATGACATGCTTATCTGTGGGTCTTGGAACAAGTTCCCAAACTTGATTCCTTTCAAATTGGTTTAATTCTTCCTACGTTGCTACAATCCAATACTCATCCTCCAGAGCATCATTTACTTTTGAGGGTTCTATTTGAGAGACAAAGGCCATATTCAAAACAGAATCATTTAAGCGTAGCCTTGTAGAAACGCCTCTAGAAATATCACCAATAATATTATCAACTGGATGATCCCTATGGGTTCTCCATTCCTTTGGAAGTTGATAAGTATTATCTTCAATGTGCTCTTCTTGTATTGGATTTTGATCTCTTTCCTTTTGAGAGTCTTCATTGATAATGATATCTTCTTCTTCATTATCTGGAAGATTGACTGTATCTTCTAATGAAGATTTCGACTCGTCAAATGACACATGTGTGGATTCTTCCACAAATAGAGTTTTCTTGTTAAAGACTCTATATGCTTTGCTTGTTAGAGAATAACCAAGGAATATACCTTCATCAGATTTTTCATCAAACTTACCAAGGTTTTCCTTTCCATTATTCAAGACAAAGAATTTGGATCCAAAAGCATGTAGATGAGAGATATTTGGTTTCCTTCCTTTGTAGAGTTCATAGGGGATTTTCTTCAGAATTGATCTAATAAGAACTCTATTGGAAACATAGCAAGCAGTACTTACACCATCAACCCAGAAATATTTAGGAAGGCTTGATTCACTTAGCATGGTTCTTGCTAATTCTTCAAGTAGTCTGTTCTTCCTTTCTACAACACCATTTTGTTGTGGTTTTCTCGGAGTAGAGAAATTATGTGATATTCCATTTTCATCACATAGTTCTTGAAATTGTTGATTCTGAAATTCTCCACCATGATCACTTCTAATAGAAGAGATCTTTAAAGACTTCTCATTTTGAACTAGCCTTGCATATCTCTTAAATGCGTTGAAGGCTTCATTCTTATGAGGCAAAAATAATGTCCATGTAAATCTATAGAAATCATCAACAATAACAAGTGCATAGAAATTACCTCCGAGGCTTTTTGTTCTTGTAGGTCCGAACAAATCCATATGTAGCAATTGAAGGGGTCTTGAAGTCGAAACTATGTTCTTTGGTTTGAATGACGTTCTGGTTTGCTTCCTTTTTTGACATGCATCACAAAGCTTATCTTTCTCGAATCTTATCTTTGGAAGCCCAACAACTAGATCATGCTTGACTAGTTTGTTTAAATGATCTATGTGTATATGAGCAAGTCTTCTATGCCATAGCCATGAATCACTATTGTTCTTGGCCAAAAGATATCTTACATTTTGTGGAATTTCTTCCAAGGAGATCATGAAGACTTTATTGACTTTATAACCGGAAAACTTAACTTCTTTAGTTTTCACATCTTTTACTACACATATATCATCAATGAAACCAACTTTCAAACCTTTATCACATAGTTGACTGATACTCAGAAGATTATGCATCAAACCGTCAACGTAAAGAACTTTATCGATGACTGTTTGAGGGGGTGTGCCTATTCTTCCAATACCGAGTATCTTTCCATTTTGATTGTTTCCATATGTGACAAAACCTTTTTCCCTAGGTATAAGAAAAGAAAACTTGGTTTTGTCTCCTGTCATGTGTGATGAGCAGCCACTATCAAGATACCATAAATCCTTTGCTGCTTTCATACACACCTACATGACAAAGTTCAGACATGGGTATTAGGAACCCAAAAAGTTTTGGGTCCTTCTAAGTTAACATCCTTTCTAACCCATATGTACTCCCTATTTGGTACTCCTACATTTTTGTAGTAACATCTACTAGGGGTATGTCCTATTTTGTTACAATAAGTACAAGAATAATAATTGTAACTAGATGTTTGTCTAGAAGAGGGATGAATCTTCTTAGGAGGTCTATTAGTATTATTCTTCCTATTGTTCATACTCCTAAAAGAATTAATCTTAGTGTTTTTAGAAGATCCTTCTACTTTATTTGGTTTTACAAACACAGTTTTCTTGACTTCTTTTGTCTTTGGGTGAGAAGTATATCCTAGACCTGACTTATTGTTTGAATGCCTTTGCACACTTAGAATATCATCTAACTTCTGTTTTCCTTTATTGAAGTTATGAACTCTTTGTTGAAGATTATCTATCTTTTCTTCTAAAGAACTACACTTAGTACAATTATGTGTAATATCTAACTTAGATTTTACTACGTCTAGTTCTTCTTGTAAAGTTCTACATTTACTTTCTAAGGATGAAATTAAATCATTTTGCCTAGTGCTAACCTTAGAAAATTCTTGACATAATTTAAACATGTTTTCCATAGTAAACTTTAAATCATGAAAAGACATAGAATTGTCACTAACCTGGGAATCTTCAACATCTGAATCATGTGAGGCCATCAATGCGACTTGTGCTTCTTCTTTGTCAGAATCTGATGATGAACTCACTTCATTATCATCCCAAGCCAAGTATGCTCTTCGTGTGGGTTGATCCTTCTTTTCGAATTTTTCTCTTAGACCATGTTTCTTCTTTTGAAGATTTGGACATGTTAGAATAAAATATCTAAATTAATTAATCTATTTTGATTAATAACAATTTCGCTAAGAGTCACTAACTTTCTTTGAAGAATTTCATATTCAGAGACTCTTATGAACGGAAGCCATACTGCAAAAATTATCAAAAAGCAAAGGAAAAGTCCGTCCGGCCATAAGAATTGAGTCTACCTTCAGAGTAAAGTTCGTCCGCCTGGAAAGTCTGTCCGGTTCAATCCTCGTCAAACATATGGGTTGACTAAAGAGCAATGATTGAAGACTGGTACAAAAAGAATTTGCTTAGAAGAGATCGTTTGCTCAAACTGAAGATGAGTTGTCATGCACCTCTTGGTGGATCAAAGCATTAATGGCGAAAGAGACAGAATTAAGCGCCATATACCTTGAAGATTCAAATTCTCTGACATTCCTTAATTCAAGCTGCTTTTGCTGAATTAACGGTGATATTCTCTGATCATCGTATCTCCTCAACGGCCAAATCCAAATCTTCTAGTCAGAACATTAATTGCCATATTAGCTGTAATACACATGCATTAATTGCTGCCTCTGAGAATCAGAAGAAAAAGAATTGCCAGACGATCTCACCGTCTATCAGTTGAAGAAATGTTCTTCACTTGACAGACTTCATCAAGCAACAGATGCAGAAGTATCTGTTACTCACAATCAAGCAAATATTCAACGGAACTATTTTTGAAGATCTTCATCAGCTCAATCCAGTTCTCATCCTAGTGAAGATATAAATAGTGGCCTCTGCATCATTTTCAACTAGGCGACTTACACACTATCAAAGCATTCAAATCCTTCAAGTCAGTTTAAAATTTGAACAAGCTTTAGCCAAGAACACTTAGTAATTTTAGCCTTCCTATTTTTCTGGGTTTAGTCGCCAACCAGTGTGAAACATCTATAGAGTGAAAACTCTCATTCTTCTCACACAAGCCCTTCAGAGAATCAACTAGTACATCATCTCTGAATCTAGAACCTCATAGTTTCTACCCACTCTTTGTGAAGAGATCTTTGTAGAAAACAAACCTTCTTGAAAAAGAACTGGGAGAAGTCTTGTCGAATACTTGAGAGATAAAGGATAAGTCCTGAGAAAACTTGTAAAGGAGTAGTCCTTAGAATACTGGGAGAAGTCCCTGAGAACACTTGTACGATTCTGTTGAAATAGTGGAAAATCTTGGTATAGCCAAGGACTGGACGTAGCCCCATCGGTTTTGGGGGTGAACCAGGATAAATATCTTGTGTGCTTTACTTCTTTAAGCTCTAAGTCTATTTACGCTGCACTTATCCTTAAACTTTTTCGAACTTATAACGAGTATTTTGAGAAAAACTTTACAAAAGTCACACACACAATTCAAACCCCCCTTTCTTGTGTGATTTTATTACTATCAATTGGTATCAGAGCTTAACCGCTCTGAGAATTACTAACATCTTAACAGGTGTAGAGTGAAAATATCCATGGACGGGATTGCCTACCCAACCGGAACCGCAACCAACAAGCCACCATTCTTCGATGGGTCAAACTATCCCTACTGGAAGAAGCATATGCAGCTATTCATTGAATCAACTGATTGGAAACTATGGGACGTGATATCTAAAGGAAACTACGTTCCTAAAGATAGTGAAAACAAGGCCATCCCAGCTGACAAATGGACAGATGAACAAAAGACTGAAAATCAGAGAAATGCCAAGGCGAGGCTATTTCTTATATGTGCTCTCAGCAAAAGTGAGCATGACAAAGTTGACAGCCTAAGCACCGCAAAGGCACTTGCTATCACTCATGAAGGAACAACTGCTGTTCAAACCACTAAGATGAGTATGCTCGCCTCCCAATACGAAAACTTCATGATGGACGATAATGAGTCCATTGACTCCATGTTTTCACGACTTCAAACCATTCACAATGGTATGAGGAATCTTGGCAAAACTTTCACTAATAAGGAGCAAGTGGTCAAGATTCTCAGAAGTCTCCCCACCAACTGGATAAATTTCGTTACTTCCCAAAGATCTGGAAAGAATATGGACACATATCAAGTAGAAGACTTGCTGGGAGAAATGAAGATCCACGAGCAAGATCTTGCCAATGATGCTGCAATCATAAAAAGAAAAGCAGCTGCTGCAAAAGCCGTAGCCTTTAAATCCAACAAATCAAAGGCTTTGAAAGCTAATGAATCCTCAGATGAAGAAACTGCTCAATCTGATCGATCCGATGATGAACAGGCACTGTTCAACAGACGATTCAGAAAAATGGTGGGAAACAGGAAGCAGTTCAAAGGAAGACCATCTTCCTCATCAAGAGAAGAAGAAAGAATCCCAAGCAAGGGAGGAATCGTCTGCTACGAGTGCAAGAAACCTGGACACGTCAAAGCAGATTGCCCTCGTCTGGGGAACAAGCCTTCGCAAAAGACTTTCTATAAGAAGAAGGCCTTTTCCAGCCAAAACGATGAATCAGAAGATGACTCGGATTAAGAAGAAGAAACTAAGGGAGCTAATGAAGAAGCTTCATACTGTGCGTTTATGGGATCCATAGACACTTCAGATATTGAAGCAGACAGAGAAGCAGAGGCACTAATGATCTCTGTCGACCAATCTAATGGCGAAGAAGATGATCAAGATGAGGTAAGTCCCGAAATCTCGTCTGATGACTACAATGAACTACTAGAATATGCTCATGCATTAGTCATTAAATATAGTTCACTCAAAAAGAAGCATGATAAAACCTTGAAAGAATTGCATGCATCTAAGGAAGTATCCATTATGCTAACAAAGAAAAATCAAGTGCTTTTAGAACAAGATGCAAACAAAGAAATTAAACTCTTAAAACAAAGAGTCAGTAGCCTAATTAAAGACTTATCCATGTTTACCCAAGGTCATGATAATCTAGTCAAGTTGAGTGGAAATAACAGATTAGCTTATGATCGAAGAGGTTTAGGATATGAAGAAGAAGAAGATTGGGATATAGTTTCCATTAAACATAACTCTTCTACTGTCCCATATAGATATCAACCTGAAAAGAAAAATGTTTCATCACCATCTATTAAAATTCAACCCGAAACTTTCATAGTTAAGGGTAAGGAGAAACAAACTCCTCAAAAAATAGTACATGGGAGGAAAAGTCCACCCAAGGTGATTACTAACAAAAGAGGACCCAAGAAAGTTTGGGTACCTAAATCTATGATTATTCCTCTTGCAGATGTGCTTAACAGTTCGAAACCAAAGAGAACAATGGTACCTGGACAGTGGATGCTCACGGCACATGACGGGAAAAAGGTCTTTATTCCCAAAAATCCATGAGAAGAAGACAGGAGGGACAGTGACCTTTGGAGGTAATCAAAAGGGCCTCATTGTCGGAGAAGGTAATGTTGGTAAGAACCCCCTTCCAGTAATTCGGAAGGTTCTACTAGTTGAAGGATTGAAACATAACCTACTTAGCATAAGTCAATTGTGTGATAGTGGGCTCATTGTTTCCTTCACCAAATTGAAGTGTAGTGTCACTAACGAGGATGACAAGATTATCTTTGAAGCTCAGAGACAAGGAGATCTATATAAGACCTCCTTGGAAAACCTTGCAAGTCAAAAGGTAACATGTCTAGTATCAGCAGAGGATGATAAATGGATCTAGCACAGGAAGCTAGGGCATGCATCCTTAAAGACCATTGCTAAAATAATCAAACATGATTTAGTAAGTGGTCTGCCAAATCTGTCTTTCAAATCTGATGATACATGCTCAGCATGTCTCCAAGGAAAGCAATTAAAAAGTTCTTTTCATGCAAAGAACGTTGTTAGTACAAAGAGACCTCTGGAGATGTTGCACATGGACTTGTTTGGACCCACTAGAACGGCTAGTTGTTCTGGAAAAAGATTTTGTCTTATCATCGTTGATGACTACACCAGATTCACCTGGGTACAATTCCTTGGAACAAAAGATGAAACTTCCAGGTCCTTTCTAATCATTGCAAAGAGAATTCAAAATGAAAAGGGGTACTGCATCACCAACATCCGCAGCGACAGAGGAGGAGAATTCATAAATGAAGAATTTAATTATTACTGCGAAGAGAATGGTATATTTCATCAAGTATCTGCTCCGAGAACTCCTCAGCAAAATGGAGTAGCCGAAAGGAAAAACAGGTCACTTCAAGAAATGGCAAGGACTATGCTTAACGAAACATCTCTACCCAAGTACTTCTGGGCCGAAGCCATCCATACAACATGTTACATTCAAAACAGAATATTCATGCGTCCCATTCTGAAGAAAACTGCTTATGAGCTATGGAAAGGAAGAAAGCCAAACATCTCATATTTTCATCCATTCGGAAGCTCGTGTTTTCTACTCAACACAAATGATGATCTTGGAAAATTCGATGCAAAATCAGATAAAGGAATATTCTTGGGATATTCACCTAATTCCAAGGCATTCCGAGTATACAACTCCAGAACCATGGCGGTTGAAGAATCTATCAATGTTAAGTTTGAAGATAAGCACGTAGGTGTAAATCCGATAACTTCAGAAGATGATAAACTGGAAATATATGAAGCTCCTTCATCAAATCCGGTTCAGCCATCATCGTCCAGCAAAGAGACAAACTCAACCATTCCTTCCTCAACTCAACCAGACGAAGTTGATGAAACTACATCTAACGATATCTCCTCAAGTCAAGTTATGACCTCCAGTGGTATATCACTGCCTCGAGACTGGAGATTCAAACCAGACCACCCTCCAACGCAAATCATTGGAAATGTCCATGAAAAGGTAAGAACCCGATCTACTTTTAATGATTATGCTAACTGTGCGTTTCTTTCTGAGATAGAACCAAAGAACATAGGAGAAGCACTTCAGGATGAAGGATGGATCCTAGCCATGCAAGAAGAACTAAATCAGTTTGAAAGAAGCAAAGTCTGGGATTTGGTGCCTAAGCCAGAAAACAAATCCATCATAGGTACTCGATGGGTTTTCAGAAATAAAATGGATGAAAATGGAAAGGTCACAAGAAACAAGGCTCGTCTGGTGGCCCAAGGGTATAATCAACAAGAAGGAATCGATTATACAGAGACGTTTGCACCAGTAGCGAGAATTGAAGCCATACGTATTCTTCTAGCATTTGCATGTCAGCACTCTATAAAACTATTTCAAATGGATGTAAAGAGTGCGTTCCTAAATGGATTCATTGAGGAAGAAGTCTACGTAAAGAAACCTCAAGGATTTGAAGATCAGGATCTACCAGACCATGTCTTCAAGATGAGAAAAGCACTATATGGGTTAAAGCAAGCACCACGTGCGTGGTACGATCGCTTGAGCTCATTTTTGATGAAAAATGGATTCTCTCGAGGAAGCATCGACAACACTCTTTTTAGAAGAAAGAGGTCCAAGGACTTCATTCTGGTACAGCTGTACGTCGATGATATAATATTTGGGGCTACTAATGAAGCTCTCTGCCAAGAATTCTCAAAGCTAATGCAAAGTGAATTTGAGATGAGTATGATGGGAGAATTAAAGTTCTTCCTAGGATTACAAATCAGACAGGAAGGAACTCGAACGTACATTCATCAGACCAAGTACATCAATGATCTACTAAAGAAGTACTGCATGGAGAAAGCAAAAGCCATGGGAACTCCAATGCATCCTGGAACTATACTAGATAAAGGGGATGAATCAACTCCGGTTGACTCAACCAAATACAGAGGAATGATAGGTTCACTACTGTATCTCACTTCGAGTAGACCAGACATCATGTACAGCGTTTGTGTATGTGCAAGATTCCAGGTAAGTCCCCAAGAATCTCATCTTAGTGCCGTAAAACGCATCTTTCGTTATCTTATTGGCACAACTAATCTTGGTCTAGTCTATGAGAAAGGTGATGATTTCAGGCTAAGAGGATTTTGTGATGCTGACTATGCCGGAGATAGAATAGAAAGAAAGAGCACAAGTGGAGGATGTCACTTTTTAGGGCATTGTCTAATTTCATGGGCAAGCAAGAGACAGAGCACAATTTCTCTTTCAACGGC
This sequence comes from Acmispon strigosus, assembly GCA_030819835.1. Lineage (NCBI taxonomy): Eukaryota > Viridiplantae > Streptophyta > Magnoliopsida > Fabales > Fabaceae > Acmispon > Acmispon strigosus. Next base: position 3,835,275 of record JAUAMA010000003.1, read on the forward strand.
TGAAGCCGAATACATCGCTGCAGGTTCTTGTTGCACCCAACTTCTTTGGGTGAAGCATCAATTAGAAGATTATAATATTTTTGAGCATAACATCCCATTATTATGTGATAACACAAGTTCCATTAATATAACAAAGAACCCTGTGTTGCATTCACGAACCAAACATATTGAAATTAAACATCATTTTATTCGTGATCATGTAGCCAAAGGAAATATTGACATTTCATACATACCCTCTGATGATCAACTGGCAGACATATTTACTAAACCACTAATTGAAAATAAGTTTGCATGCCTTAGAGAAAGAATAGGAATGTTTCCTGCACTATAAATATCTCTGTGTCATGTTCGTCTGGCTAGTTTGCTCTAAATTTAATATCCACTACGAAATATGCATTTAATGCTGAAACAGTTGTGTCTTTTCATATGTATTACTTGCTCAGCACGCATACACGAATTTTGGCACTTCTTATCTCTCATCATTTAATACGCATTAATTAACTGCTTTATTCATCATGAGAGTGATAAGATCGAGAAAATATTTACCCTATCCAACATAAAAACTGACGGTTTTTGAAAATATATTTCTCATAACTGTTCCAATACACTCATTCATCATACTCTGCGCATTTGCAGTTGTCGTTCTACTTCCCCTTTCTACAGATATCATGGCTCCCAACAAACGAAGAAGTGGAAAAGCTCAAGAAGTTCTAAGCATGGAAGAAACTCAAATCATCCAGAAACAGCTTAATCTTACTGCTCGCAATCGTAAACTACAAAGTGATGAAATTGGTCCTGTGAAGGTTGAACATCTGGGGGACAGAAATCTTGTCACCCCTAGGTATATCGATCTAAAGCTGTTTGAACATGCAAAAGTGGCCGGACTTGATCTTCTACTCTCACAAGCTTGGGGAAACCTGTTCGAAGTCTCTACAACTTCAATCATCAAACCTCTCGTTCAAGAATTCTACGACTGTGCGGTCAAGATGAACCCTAATCACGTTCGAACACGGTGTTTGGGTCAAGTGATCGATGTACACATCAGCGACATATCTCAACTCCTCAACCTTCCTCTCGAAGGGATCTGCTACTCCTCTTCTTGGGAAAGCTCTGAAAGCATTCCCCTTACTATCTGGAAGGAGGTTCCAAAAAGCTCTACCTCTCGGCGAGTGAAAAACCTAGTTGAAGAATGCATTTTCCCCCATGCAGTTCTTAGCAAGGTTGTATTGCCAAAAGAAGGTTCTCGAGACTTAGTAAATAAGTTCTCTCAATGGACTCTATTTCAACTACAGCATCGCAAGAAAATCAATTGGCCTAACCTTCTGTTTCAATACATACTCCATACTCTAGAACAGTCTAACACCAACCTTCCCTATGGAGCTCTTATGCATCACAAACGACTAATCAACCCCTCTATTGAAATGGTGCAATACATTTCATCTGATTATGTCTCTGCTACTCCGATTAAGTTTCGTGATGTTCGCCGAATGAATCTGTCTGTCGACATATCTGGAGTACCCCCAGAACTCTTAAGTGACTGGACCAAGAGGACTCAACCACGAAAGCCTTCTTCACCAACTCCGTCTGATGCCAGCCTCAAACGTCGTCGTTTGAACACCTCTTCTCCACAGTGTTCCAGTCGTGCTCACCAGACTGAGTCTCCTACCTGGTTACCTTCGCCCACAATCTTACATGCATCAACTTCATCCAAACCGCCCCCTGAGACTGTGCACTCCACAGCTGAACTCATCTCAATCTCTCATACATTTCTGCTGTTATATTTTATCACTTCCTCTTGTTATCTCATTGGCTATGTTATCTGCGTTTTTTTGATAATGTCAAAGGGGGAGAAATTATATAACAAATGACTAAGTACAAGATAGGAACATGCTTAGGGGGAGATAATAAATGCTAATGAAATAAATGACTAAGTAGAAGATAGGAACATGCTTAGGGGGAGAAATTATACAGGCCTTACTCGCATTTGTTTTTAGAAATTGTCATTATCAAAAAGGGGGAGATTGTTAGAATAAAATATCTAAATGAATTAATCTATTTTGATTAATAACAATTTCGCTAAGAGTCACTAACTTTCTTTGAAGAATTTCATATTCAGGGACTCTTATGAACGGAAGCCATACTGCAAACATTATCAAAAAGCAAAGGAAAAGGCCGTCCGGCCATAAGAATTGAGTCTACCTTCAGAGTAAAGTTCGTCCGCCTAGAAAGTCTGTCCGGTTCAATCCTCGTCAAACATATGGGTTGACTAAAGAGCAATGACTGAAGACTGGTACAAAAAGAATCTGCTTAGAAGAGATCGTTTGCTCAAACTGAAGATGAGTTGCCATGCACCTCTTGGTGGATCAAAGCATTAATGGCGAAAGAGACAGAATTAAGCGCCATATACCTTGAAGATTCAAATTCTCTGACATTCCTTAATTCAAGCTACTTTTGCTGAATTAACGGTGATATTCTCTGATCATCGTATCTCCTCAACGGCCAAATCCAAATCTTCTGGTCAGAACATTAATTGCCATATTAGCTGTAATACACATGCATTAATTGCTGCCTCTGAGAATCAGAAGAAAAAGCATTGCCAGACGATCTCACTGTCTATCAGTTGAATAAATGTTCTTCACTTGACAGACTTCATCAAGCAACAGATGCAGAAGTATCCGTTACTCACAGTCAAGCAAATATTCAACGGAACTATTTTTGAAGATCTTCATCAGCTCAATCCAGTTCTCGTCCTTGTGAAGATATAAATAGTGGCCTCTGCATCATTTTCAACTGGGCGACTTACACACTATCAAAGCATTCAAATCCTTCAAGTCAGTTTAAAATTTGAACAAGCTTTAGCCAAGAACACTCAGTAATTTTAGCCTTTCTATTTTTCTGGGTTTAGTCGCCAACCAGTGTGAAACATCTATAGAGTGAAAACTCTCATTCTTCTCACACAAGCCCTTCAGAGAATCAACTTGTACATCATCTCTGAATCTAGAACCTAATAGTTTCTACCCACTCTTTGTGAAGAGATCTTTGTAGAAAACAAACCTTCTTGAAAAAGAACTGGGAGAAGTCTTGTCGAATACTTGAGAGATAAGGAGAAGTCCTGAGAAAACTTGTAAAGGAGTAGTCATCAGAATACTGGGAGAAGTCCCTGAGAACACTTGTACTATTCTGTTGAAATAGTGGAAAATCTTGGTATAGCCAAGGACTGGACGTAGCCCCATCGGTTTTGGGGGTGAACCAGGATAAATATCTTGTGTGCTTTACTTCTTTAAGCTCTAAGTCTATTTACGCTGCACTTATCCTTAAACGTTTTCGAACTTATAACAAGTATTTTGCGAAAAACTTTACAAAAGTTACACACACAATTCAAACCCCCCTTTCTTGTGTGATTTTATTTCTATCAGGAAATTCTAACTTCATGTGTCCAGGCTTGCCACATTCGAAGCATGTGATCTTTTGAGAGGAAGAAGACTCATTGTTCCTTTGGAAAGATCTGTTGTTGTTAAATTTCGTACCTTTTCTTTTAAGAAACTTTCCAAAGTTCTTTACTAGAAGATTCAAGTTTCCATTGTCTTCTTCTTCAGAATCTGCATCATAATCATCTTTGATGCTTTCCTTCACCTTTAGGGAAATGGATCGATACTTCTTCTCATGTTGTTCATGCTCTTCTAAACGATTCAATTCCAACTCGTGTTCTTGGAGTTTTCCAAAGAGAGTTGCAAGAGACATATTTGATAAATTCTTCTTCTCTGAGATGGCTGTAACTTTTGGTTGCCATACTCTTGTAAGTGATCTTAGAACTTTCATGTTCAAATCACTGTTTGAAAATTGTTTGCCAAGAGCAATCAAGTGGTTAATCAAATGAGTGAATCGTTTTTGCATATCTAATACCTTTTCTCCTGGAAGCATTCTGAACATTTCATATTCTTGAGATAGAGTATTGATCTTTGATCTCTTGACTTCATCTGTTCCTTCATGAGTCACCATCAACGTATCCCATATTTCTTTCGATGAAGTGCACGTTGATACTCTGAAAAATTCATCCATGCCAAGAGCAGATGTAAGAATGTTCATTCCTTTGAGATCATATTGAACCTTCTTCTTTTCTTCTTCACTCCAAGTACTTTCTGGTTTTGGTTGTGAACTTCCTTCTACTTCTGCTGCAGGCACAAAGGGACCTTTGTAACACCCCAAATTCGGGTCCGGCGGTCACATTGTAAATAAGCGGAAATTAAGTTCATAAAACCTCTCAAAAAGGTCCCTCAATTATTTTGAAAGCAAATACGTCGCTCAAATAATTATTTAATAATTATAAACCCATAAGTTACCATACTCTAACGGTATAATCAACATAAAATAATAACAATGTAAGTTTCTGAGTCTTTATATGTAAACCAAAACATAAAAAAGAATGATCCGAGTTCTTCACACTTCATCTTCATCTTTAACTTCCAATAATTACGCCCCGCACTGCTCATCTGTGGCGTTAAGCGCCCAATCAACATACATGCAAACAGTAAAGGGTTAACTTCGAAAACAAAATGATAATGACAAAGATCAGCAAGTGATAAATAAGATAAAATAACAGTAACAATATAATACAAGGTCTTTCATTAAATTTTCCAATTTATGCAAATTATTCCTAAGATAACTATATGCATAGCTATGGCCAGATTTTCCTCGAACAGAGGTAGGACAATCACGTGGGACAAGCACCCACCACATTGCCCTAATTCACCCTAATCGGGTCAGGACAATCACGTGGGACAAGCACCCACCACATTGCCCTCGGCCTGATCCCACGGGACAAGCACCCGTCACATCAGAGCCTAAACAAAACCTAAGTAATGCATATGTTATGACTCAAGTGATTTCCAACATCATGAACAACAGTTCTCACATCAATCCAAAGTAGTCATAATATCATATGCCAATACCTTTAAATTTCTCTTAACATATGAATATGTTATATCAAATATTCACTTCAATTACTCATCACACAGTAGCGAGTGAATAAATCATGCAATTAATCAAGCCAACACAACAAGCTTTGAAGAACAAATTGATTAATGGCAAACACAACACAACAAGATTTCAAGAACAAATAGATTAATGGCAAACACAACGGCAATCAATTCCTAGCGAGAAGTTACCCTTACCTTCTAAGGTAGAATCGCATCAGCTCTGTGTCCAACATTAGCTTCCTTTCTTCATTAGACATTAAGTTCCTGCCATTCAAACAGAGCCACCAGACCAAAAACTTCAAACAGAAGAAAGAAGAAGGCTTTCTCCAAATCTCCATCAAAAAGGAAGAAGAGAGGAAGAACAGCAAACCCCAACTAGCCATCTCCAAACAGAAACCCCATAGAGCCATCATCTACAACCTCTGGCCTTCCATCTTCACTTCCATTACCGAACCCAAAAGCTTTGAATAGAATCCTCAACACCAAACCAGTAAAGGAGGAGGAAGAAAAGACCTATTCCCACAATCAGAGAGGGGAAGTAGAAGAAACAGAAACGCCCAAAATCTACAGCAAATCGGAAACCACGCCACTGCCCATGCCGTCTCTCTCTCGCCGAGTTCCATCACCATCCAACCCCGTCCAATCGCCGCCGTACCATGACGCTGAGTCCGCCGCGAGCCCTACCGTCCCATACAGTGTCTGCCACAAGCCCAGAGCCCGCCGTCTCGCCTCGATCAGAAACCACTGCGATGGCAACCGTCACCCAAAGCTCCACCGTGCCTGAGCTCTGTTGCGGAATCGACCACCGCGCAATCCTCGTCGCAGTTCACCGTCGGCATCAGAGAATCGTTCTTCAATCTTTCTTCTTTTGCTTCCATAGTTCAACTTTTCTCTCTTGTCTTTTTATTTGTCAAAGCAAAGGATCCATTGGTGGTATGAATCCAGAAGGGAGAGGTTGAGGAGAGTGGCAGTGTGAGAGGAGAGGTTCGGGTGGAAGAAAAGAAGAAGAAGAAAGAGGTTGGAAGGAAATTAGTTCCTCCCTTTGCAATTATCCTGAACGTGTTTTCACAAGAGTGAGAAGTTACTAAGCTGTTTTTGCCTCTTCTGTTGCAGCATATCTCCCCACTAAAATCTATATATTTTTTTAAATTTAAATTTTGAATTCAAATGGGTAGAGAATCAGAAGGGGTAAAAGCAAAGAATATGCTCCTTGGTGAGTATATATCCCACGCCCAAACTAGAGAAAATAGAGTTGGTTTCATCTTTTGAAAATTCTCCAAGACAGAAAGTGAATTGGGTCCTATTTGGTGTCAAAATTCGTTCGGTTACCTCACTTAATTATTTCTTTAATAAATCAGATATTATCAAGGCATAAAATAATATTCCCTCCTCATTCTCATCCCCAACATTCGAGATTTATGAGAAGGGGAAAAAGAAATTTAATTATGCCTTAGGCAAGATTTGATCCCTCACCCCGTAGGTGAAATACTCAAGTCTCAACCAGTAAACCAAAGCTCATCTCACAAAAAATCAACAAATATAATGTTTTACCCAAGTATCAGTCCAATATATCATAATTTTATTCATAACAAATCTCAAAAGACATTACCACCAAAAATAATTCAAACAAAGGTCTAACAGGGACTAAAACTGAACTATAAAATAGTTCAAGGACCTAGGCATAATTAATTCAATTTCCAAGGACCAAAAATATAAATACTAAAAATAGAGGGTCTTACAATACCACCCCCCTTAAAAGAGTTTCGTCCTCGAAACTACAAGTCGGGAGACAAAACATGATATCTCAAATCAGAGAATCCAAACAGACAATCGAGCAGTTATCAGAAAATCCAAACAAATTTCACAATAGTTGTTTAAATCAGAAAATCAAAACAGAAAGTTTAAACAGATTACCAAAACAGGAAGAAAAAAAAAATCATATTTTCAAAACAAATATGTTTCAACGTCAGAATAGGAATTTAAAAAGGAAACTCGAAACGGTTGATAAAACTGATATCTAAAACTGATATCCAAAACAGATAATGGAATAGACTTTCGAACAATTATCCAAACAGTTGTTTAGAGTAGGGAATTGAAATTGAAATTCAGCAATTAGTATGTCACATAAAAGGTAAGATGCTCATCTTAATTTTTAAATCACACCTCATAAACTTGTGATAAGATAAAATGAAATTTGTATCAAAATTAGGCTCACAGCCAAAATATAACAAAATCAAAAGTATCGATACATATATAAAAATTCTCTCAACGGAAATCCAAGTAGATATCGGACAATTTTTAAAATAGATATTTAAATCAGAAGATCAAAGCAAGAAATCCAATTGCAGATCTGAGAATGTAGCTTATTTAAATCAGAAATCCTTATCATACTTCCAGTAGTGATATTGTGTGATTCATAGAGGAGTGAACTAGACTGAGAATGTAGCTAATTATTTGTCCTTGATATCTTTATTAGTTATTATTACAATCTGTTTAGAGTCGCCAACCCTTCAAGAGAAAAGGAGACCACTGTTGTTGATATTATGAATTATGGAAATCTTACCACATTATAGATGATGATGGCTTATGTCATAAAAAAAATAAAAAAGAGACATTTTATTGTATGATCTTTACAATTACATCCATGCTTGTATTCTGTAACTTCACTTGCTTTTTATTTCCCTCATTTAATCATGATAGACCATTTGGCCTAGGTAAACTGCTGATATCTTTTTTAGAAATTTCACTGATAAAATTGATCCTTTCACCTTCCCTTGGTTGTCCTATAAAATCTTTTTGATGCAAAATTTGTGATTGGAGCAAAATTTTGTTCTCCTTCAACTGATACTACGAATCTCATAAAAGCTAGGCCTTATTTTCCTAAAATTACCATCAGTATGAGGGACAATAACCATTAATCAGATTTCTACTTCATGTACATAATCCAGTTGTTAATCTTCTTTACCTTCTATGTTTCTTTTCAGAAATACAATGTAATATTTTGTTGTTAAGTTCTGATGTTTTTCTTGCTATTGCTACTATTGGATTCTGGTGTAGCGTTAAACACAAGCTATCGGGGAATAGTATGAGACTATTGCATTATACTGCTTTGAGAGATACTTGATTTTTTATTTATTTTAAATCCATCCCACTGCTATCAAACTTGCATGTTTCTTTTTCTAATTTACTTATATTTGGATCAGTTTATTATGATTAAGCATGCAATCAATGGATTTCCCAGAGATCATAGTTTACCAATGATGGGGGTCTGTTATGAACTTTTGATTTTTCGACTTGTGGACTTTGTGTTTGGGAAGTTTCTGTGCATTGAGGTTAGTTTGGGGGTGTCCAGGTTTCTTTGAGGAGAATTAGTGGGATACAACAGGTTTGGCTGCTGCAACATTGGCTTTGTGTAATTTAGTGTATATATCACGAAAGCACTTGCTAGTTGGTATAACACTGTTGTTTTCAAGATTAGCTTGGTATATAATGTATCTCGAATCCATTTCCTATTAGCTCTAAATTTAGGGACTATTAGTTATATAACATGGTATCCTAGTTTGATTGTCAGTTTTTAGTTTATGTAGCTGTTAATCCCCTTGTAGTAAATTAACATTTATGTTTTATCATGGCCTTTTTTTTTTTGCGCTTTATTCTGTTCTGCTTTACATGTTCAGTTATACATTTAGGATCAAAGATTATTTAGGTTGGCCAACAAATAATGGCAGCAGCAAAATCTTACGTCACTATATATAGTGGCATCTCTACCTTATTCAATAGCAAGAATTATTACACTTCACTAAATTTCTAATTTATCAACATTCTCATGTTGGTTAAGCATTGATGACATTACTCATTGTGTTTGCTGCGGCATGTTTCAAGCTATGGACTGTGTTAAACTTCTACCTTAGGATTTTGCATGCAGAGGTATTTGTAAATAATTATTTTCGAGCTTGTTTTTGGTTTACCTCACCTCTTTCAACCCCAAACTCAAAATACTACCCTGGACCAAATAAATACTTCACACTCCATTGAACTAATGCATGGATGAAAAGTATATAAGATTAAATGATTATACGACAAAATGTTTCATTCTCCAATGAACTAATGCATGTTTTTAAATGATTGAAGGACCCTGTCTTGCAAACTGAACTCCATGTTCCATACAAAAAAAAACAAATCAAATAATCATGACGGTACCAATATCAATATAAAATAGGGGCTGGATGTAGATTTTCTCCATAGGCATAGCTTTCAGTCAACAAGGTTCATCTTACAAGCAAAACTTCTTTTGATTATTTTTCTATCCATTGTCATAGTTTTCCAGATGACAGTGAATACAATAGCAAATGTGCACTTCTGGAATATAATATAATACAGAAACATACATGATCTGAAATGACATGACAATCTATCTAAATTGTAATAAGCTAATATTTGCAATAAAAATTACTTAAACATCGTAACATACTATGATCTTCTAATTGGCTATATCCTGTTAGATTATCCACTCATGAAACAACCTTCTAACAAATCAGACAATCAATCAGACCAGTCAAACACTTAACACATGGATCGTCCGCTCATGGGACAATCTCACACAATTAATAAAATCGAACAAATATTCCACAAAATTCTTCCTTCGATTGACACCCCATCAATCGATCTCAGAATGCAAGGTTCCTAACAAGCAAAATCTACCCAAGGCTCTGGTTTTCACAACCAAAGCTCTGATACCACAAATGTAACACCCCAAATTCCGGTCCGGGGGTCACATTGTAAATAAGCGGAAATTAAGTTCATAAAACCTCTCAAAAAGGTCCCTCAATTATTTTGAAAGCAAATACGTCGCTCAAATAATTATTTAATAATTATAAACCCATAAGTTACCATACTCTAACGGTATAATCAACATAAAATAATAACAATGTAAGTTTCTGAGTCTTTATATGTAAACCAAAACATAAAAAGAATGATCTGAGTTCTTCACACTTCATCTTCATCTTTAACTTCCAATAATTACGCCCCGCACTGCTCATCTGTGGCGTTAAGCGCCCAATCAACATACATGCAAACAGTAAAGGGTTAACTTCGAAAACAAAATGATAATGACAAAGATCAGCAAGTGATAAATAAGATAAAATAACAGTAACAATATAATACAAGGTCTTTCATTAAATTTTCCAATTTATGCAAATTATTCCTAAGATAACTATATGCATAGCTATGGCCAGATTTTCCTCGAACAGAGGCAGGACAAGCACCCACCACATTGCCCTAATTCACCCTAACCGGGTCAGGACAATCACGTGGGACAAGCACCCACCACATTGCCCTCGGCCTGATCCCACGGGACAAGCACCCGTCACATCAGAGCCTAAACAAAACCTAAGTAATGCATATGTTATGACTCAAGTGATTTCCAACATCATGAACAACAGTTCCCACATCAATCCAAAGTAGTCATAATATCATATGTCAATACCTTTAAATTTCTCTTAACATATGAATATGTTATATCAAATATTCACTTCAATTACTCATCACACAGTAGCGAGTGAATAAATCATGCAATTAATCAAGCCAACACAACAAGCTTTCAAGAACAAATTGATTAATGGCAAACACAACACAACAAGATTTCAAGAACAAATAGATTAATGGCAAACACAACGGCAATCAATTCCTAGCGAGAAGTTACCCTTACCTTCTAAGGTAGAATCGCATCAGCTCCGTGTCCAACATTAGCTTCCTTTCTTCATTAGACATTAAGTTCCTGCCATTCAAACAGAGCCACCAGACCAAAAACTTCAAACAGAAGCAAGATGAAGGCTTTCTCCAAATCTCCATCAAAAAGGAAGAAGAGAGGAAGAACAGCAAACCCCAACTAGCCATCTCCAAACAGAAACCCCATAGAGCCATCATCTACAACCTCTGGCCTTCCATCTTCACTTCCATTACCGAACCCAAAAGCTTTGAATAGAATCCTCAACCCCAAACCAGTAAAGGAGGAGGAAGAAAAGACCTATACCCACATTCAGAGAGGGGAAGTAGAAGAAACAGAAACGCCCAAAATCTACAGCAAATCGGAAACCACGCCACTGCCCATGCCGTCTCTCTCTCGCCGAGTTCCATCACCGTCCAACCCCGTCAAAACGCCGCCGTACCACGACGCCGAGTCCGCCGCGAGCCCTACCGTCCCATACAGTGTCTGCCACAAGCCCAGAGCCCGCCGTCTCGCCTCGATCAGAAACCACTGCGACGGCAACCGTCACCCAAAGCTCCACCGTGCCTGAACTCTGTTGTGGAATCGACCACCGCGCAATTGTCGTCGCAGTTCACCGCCGGCATCAGAGAATCATTCTTCAATCTTTCTTCTTTTGCTTCCATAGTTCAACTTTTCTCTCTTGTCTTTTTATGTCAAAGGAAGGGATCCATTGGTGGTATGAATCCAGAGGGGAGAGGTTGAGGAGAGTGGCAGTGTGAGAGGAGAGGTTCTAGTGGAAGAAAAGAAGAAGAAGAGAGAATTTGGAAGGAAATTAGTTCCTCCCTTTGCAATTATCCTGAACGTGTTTTCACAAGAGTGAGAAGTTACTAAGCTGTTTTTGCCTCTTCTGTTGCAGCATATTTCCCCACTAAAATCTATATTTTTTTTTAAATTTAAATTTTGAATTCAAATGGGTAGAGAATCAGAAGGGGTAAAAGCAAAGAATATGCTCCTTGGTGAGTATATATCCCACGCCCAAACTAGAGAAAATAGAGTTGGTTTCATCTTTTGAAAATTCTCCAAGACAGAAAGCGAATTGGGTCCTGTTTGGTGTCAAAATTCGTTCGGTTACCTCACTTAATTATTTCTTTAATAAATCAGATATTATCAAGGCATAAAAGAATATTCCCTCCTCATTCTCAGCCCCAACATTCGAGATTTATGAGAAGGGGAAAAAGAAATTTAATTATGCCTTAGGCAAGATTTGATCCCTCACCCCGTAGGTGAAATACTCAAGTCTCAACCAGTAAACCAAAGCTCATCTCACAAAAAATCAACAAATATAATGTTTTACCCAAGTATCAATCCAATATATCATAATTTTATTCATAACAAATCTCAAAAGACATTACCACCAAAAATAATTCAAACAAAGGTCTAACAGGGACTAAAACTAAACTTTAAAATAGTTCAAGGACCTAGGCATAATTAATTCAATTTCCAAGGACCAAAAATATAAATACTAAAAATAGAGGGTCTTACAACCTTCTTCAATGGCTTTCCAAATTCCTGTGTCTAATGACTTTATGAATATTTTCATCTTGATTTTCCAAAAGTCATAGTGTTCTCCATTGAAGAATGGTGGCCTGTTTATGTTGAATCCTTCACTGGTTCTATGATTGGAATAGGATGCCATCTTTTCCCAGATCTTAGGAATAACTTACCTAAACTTCCGCTCTGATACCAATTGTTAGAACAGATAGCAACCTAAGAGGGGGGGTGAATCAGAGTTGCCCCGATTTTCGCCTTATCGAAATTGTTACTTCCAAGTTAATGATGATCACAAGACGATGATTGTGATTGCAGCGGAATTAAGAATTACTTGAAAGTAAAAGATGAAGGGAAGAGAAAATCACACACAAGATTTTATCCTGGTTCACCTTCTATCCACCGAAGGCTACGTCCAGTCCCTCAAGAAAACCCCTTGAGGATTTTTCCACTATTGATAAAAATCTCTTACAAGTTCTTATCCCAAGGACCCTAAGAATTTCTATCAATTTCCTGTGAAAGCAAACCACTTTCCACAGCCCCTGAAAGCAAACCACTTTCAGTTCCTGAAGGCAAACCACCCTCAGACCTTGAAGGCTAAACCACCTTCAATCAACACCCTGAAAGTATACCACTTTCAGTACCAACAACCCTTCACCGAAACCCACGGTGAATACTCAATCTTACAGAAAGAGATGAAGAAGAGTTTACAATTGGCTGAATCAATCCTTTAACATACAAGTGGATTGATCATGAGAATTTATGCTTTAAGGCTTTTAAGCATAATAGGATTCTGAGTTCCTCAAGATATGAACAACTGAATTGTTCTTATAAACATGAAGATCATGAACTCAGAATTTAGGCTCTTGAAAGTTTAAGTTCTAAAAGAACTTAATGAACTAATTTTGACAAAACTTTGGCCTAATGTTGTATTCTCATGTGTTGTGTCTTGTGTCTTGTGTTCTGGACTCAAATGGACTTTATATAGGCAAGGGAAACGTCCTTGGACCATCACAACCCTTTCCAAAAGGTTTGGGACACAATGGTTCATGAAAAGATGCAATTTTTCGTTCTGGTAATCGATTACATCATTTAGTGTAATCAATTACACTAATAGCCGTTTCAGTTTGAATTTCAAATTCAAACATGTAATCGATTACAAGCAATGGGTAATTGATTAGTTGCCTAGGTGTAATCGATTACTAGAAGGCTGAAATCGATTACACTAAAGTCCAATTTCCAGAATCTTGATCCTTTGAGATCGGCTTAAGGTTTTCTACTTCTTTTAAGTTATGAAAACACTTAGCTTGATTAGTTTAGGTGTTTTAAAGAGCCTTTATGCTTTAATAGACCTTTAGAAGCATAACTCACCTAAACTAGTGTAAATCAGGTCTCGTCCTTGGACTCGACTGAGGTTTTGATGAAGACAAACACATCACAAAAAGAAGAAAGACTTCAGAAAAGAAAAGGAAGACTTCAAGAAGACTTCAAGAAAGAAAGGAACAAAAAGAAGAAAGACTTCACGAAGACTTCAGAAAAGGAAGGAAGGCTTTAGGAAGACTTCAAAGAAGACTTCAGAGAAGAAAGACTTCAAGAACCGGCTCAGAACGTCAAGATCAAACATGAAGGTTCTATTTTTAAGTAAGTCTTGTCAACTTAGTGTGCTATGCTTTATTAAGGTTTAATTGCATTTGAAGGCTCATGAAAGATCAACTAATTGAGTACAATATGTTCTCACAAGTTAAACTTGGTAGGAACACTCAATTAGGGTTTAAGATGGTTAAATCTGAGTTCTGGACTGTCTGTATTCGATTACAGATGTGTGTAATCGATTACAGGAAGTGTATAATCGATTACCACAAGTATGTAATCGATTACCAAGTTTGAATTTTGAATTCAAACTTCAACGGCATTGTGTAATCGATTACACTAACTGTTGTAATCGATTACCAGGTCGACAGATGTGTTTTTTCATGAACCATTGTGTCTCAAACCGGTTGGGAAAGGTTGTGTTGGTTCATGGACGACCTCTAGTGCCTATATAAAGTCCCTAGACACTCAGAAACATTAATGATTGGGTCCATAACTTTCATATTCATTAAAGTCATCATTCTGAGTTTCGGTTCTCTCATTTTCACAAGAACACTCATGATGTTCAACATTTGAGAAACTCAGAATGGAAGAGCCTTCATTGTAATTGCCTGGAGCATACAAACTAAGATCAATCCTTCTTGTCTAAAGGATTGAATCATCCATAGAAAAGGCATCTTCTTCTTCTTCTATTTGAATCATGTTGATTCATTCACCGTGGTTTTCGGTGGTTGTAAAAAGGCCCTTTGAATCAGATTTGATTCAAAGTCCACCGTGGTAATACGGTGTCATCAGAAAGTGGTTTGCTTTCTGAGGTTTGATAGGTCCTCTTAGGGTCCTTGGCACAAGTATTGCTAAGAAGACTTGATCAATCAGAAGTAGGTTGCTTCGGAAAGATTGATAAGATATCTTAGGGTCCTTGGTGCAAGTATCCGTAAGAGTACTTGATCATGGGAAATCTTCACTGTGGGATTCAGTGGAGTGGTTCTTCGGAAAGTGGTAATCTTTCTAAGGGCTTCTAACTTTACTGTGGTATTCAGTAAAGGGTTTGACTCAGACAGTGTAATCTGTTCTGAGGGTTGTAATCAGTTCACTGTGTGATTCAGTAAGCGGTGATTTTCAGAAAGCGGTTTACTTTCTGGTATAGTGAAAAATCTCTGTGTGATCAGAGGACTGGACGTAGCCTTCTGGGATTGAAGGTGAACCAGGATAAAATTCCTGTGTGTTCTTCTTATCCTTCATCTTTTACTTTCAAGCAATTACAATATTCCGCTGCAACAACGTTCTTACGTTACAACTCTAATTGCGCTGAAAGTCATTTGGTACTATTACGCGAAAATCGGGCAACTCTGATTCACCCCCCCCCCCCCCTCTCAGGTTGCTATCTGCACTAACAACTAGGACTTCTAGGTATATGATAGACTTTGTAGCGCTGTTTCCTCTAAGTCTTCTTTTCTTATTTTTGTCGATGAGTTTGTCATCATCAAAACCTCAGCCAGGGTCAGGAGCAAGACCTTCTTCACAAAGGTTCCCCACAATGTGATGAGCGTCGTTTTTTCCATATCTTCTAGAGCCATCTTGATCTGATTATAACCCGAGAAACCGTCCATGAAGGAGAAGAAGGAATTTTGGGCTGTATTGTCTACCAAGGTATCAATATGAGGTAATGGAAAGTCTTCTTTGGGGCTGGCTCGATTCAAATCTCTGTAGTCTACACACATCCGAACTTGCCCATTTTTCTTAGGCACTAGTACAACATTGGCAACCCACAAAGGGTATTTTGAGACGGCTAAGAACTCAGCGTCAAACTGCTTTTGCACTTCTTCTTTGATCTTTAATGACATTTCTGGCTTCATGCGCCTCAGCTTCTGTTTGACTGGGGAACATTCAGGCTTCAAAGGCCTTAGGAAAAAATAATGAGGTAGTGGGGTGAGAAAGAGTATGAGGGGAGTAAAATTCAAGTCATTCATCCCATACATTCCACTACTTTGTTCAAAAAAAAAGAAAAGAGAAAAATTGAGAGGACCCTTGTTTGTAATTGTTGAAGCTCTTAAGTCAAGAAAAGTCACTTAACAACAGATTCTGAGTCAGCCACTAGAGTTGCCAATTTCTTGAAATCCACACCTTGAATTGATCAACCCTTTGGCCAAGTTACAAACCTTCAAAAATCACTTGGTTGCTTTATTTCAGTTTTGATTTGAATGATAGGCAGGATTATTGAGCTTTCTTGTTTTTCATGGAGAATATCATTTTGTGAGCTTTATTGATGAACTCAAACATGTTAAAAGCCAAGCCTAACTTTCTTGATTCTATATCTGTAAACATGCATGTCTTCCTTATCTGCTAAGCTTTCTTGGAAAGGTTTTTGTGCTTCAAGTTTTAATCAGATAAACTTTCTCTAAACTCAGGGACGAGTTTCTCTTTAAGTTTTGTCGCTTGAGGACAAGCTGTCATTGGGTATAGTGGTGTGATGAGTGGATATTATATGATGTTTTTAGGTTGTTTTTAGTCTTTTTATTTTATTATTTTTGAGTCACATATAGGATTTTATTATTTTTATGTAGATTTTATATTTATTTTGCATTTTGCATGTAGATTAGATTTTATTTGTTTTTCTAACTTTATTTTATATTTTTAGGAATTTTTATAGTTGTTTTATATTTTTAGGAAAAGCTGGTATAGTTATCATTTTTGTCCAGGGACCAATTTGTAAAGTTTCAGGAAGTCACGGACCAAAATGTGAAAGTTCAAGAGTGGAGGATTAAAAGTGAAGATTGAGAGAATTAAAGGGCCAGAATTGAAGTGCTAGTAAAGAGGGGGCTAAAAGTGAAAAAGAAGAATATGAAGCAACTCTCTTCAAATTAGCACATGGAAAATAAGCTTGAGGAATTGATGGTAGTGGAGGATAAGTTTCAGAATTGATTAAGGGCTGAGTAGTGGCCTTTGAAGGCATTCAAAACCCACTACCATGAAGGGAAGAAAAGCTTGAAGATGAAGCAGCAGCGTCCCAACGCTCCAGTGTTGGGATCACAGCGCTCCAGCGCTAGGACTCTGACTAGGAGATGAGTCAGATTCTCACCCAGCACTCAAGCGTTGGAAGGCCAGCGCTCAAGCGCTGGGCCTCGGACAGAAAGTGGAATTTTAATGCATCCCAACGCCCAAGCGTTGGGAATGCCAGCGCTCAAGCGCTGGAGGGTGAATTTTTACTATAAATAGGGGCCTTTTCTTCACTTGTAAAACACACCATTTCAGAATACAACAAGTATTCTTCTTTCCTCCTTAAGATCATTGTTCCTAGGAATTGTGGGAAGCCAAACTTGAGCTCCTATCCAGGGTAATTCAATGAATCTTTTAGCCATGGTTGGCTAACTTCTTCTTTAAGTTTCTTGGGTTGTAGTAGTTTATAATTTATGTTTTAGTATTGTTTCTACCTTTCTGAATATTATTTTCAGTTTATGTTTTAATTCCTTGTTCTTAATTTTATCTTGATGATCACAAGTGTTCTTGCTTATTACTTATACGAATGAGAATTGGTAAGTAGTAAGGGAAATAGGAATTAAAAAAGGCTACAAGTATATATCGCTAAGAGATTAGGATAGACGTAGCTTTATCTTAATTTTATCTTCATGCGGCTTGATTTCCCTTTCCTCCTGCTCCCCCAGTCTTTGCAACTCAGAGGAGGGTTCCCATTCTTCATCTTCATCTTCCTCAGCTTGATTAACATGACTGTCAGAATTGTGACATGCGAGACTAGCGCCATTACTTTCGAGAGAATCAGTTTCGAACCTGCATTATCGGAAATCGGCAATATGACAGTAAAGGGAAGGAATAGAAGAAAAAAGCATGGTAAGATAAGAAAAAGAGAAGGGAGAGAGGATGATATGGAGAATTCAAAATACATTTTATTCATGACATGATCAAAAACAAAAGGGAGCCCTTATTATAAAATCCTATCCTGAAGCCTTGGGCATAGCAATAGGAGTGGCACTACAAATTACTTTGTTTCGGGTTTAAGAACTACGGGGAGTTCGAATATCTCCCAGTTGTTGTCAAGCTCAGCATCTGGCGCACAGGGAAAAACGAGATCCACACGTTCATCTTCAGGCACTTCTTCTGCAACAACCGCAACCTGGCTCATCATTGCAAACTCAGCACTTTGGAAGCTCTGGCGGATGTCACAGATAGGGATTCCCCGAGTCATAGCTTCCCGACTCTCTCGCTCAGCAGCCCTTTTCTCTCTCTTCTCTTCTGCAATCCTTCTTTTAAGAGGCGTATGCTTTCCAGTCATGCAAGCATCATCGTTACCCACCTCACGTCTAATCTGCACTGACTTTCCATCAATTAGCTTCTGGAGGACTACCTTGAACTCTGCACAGTCTTGAATTAAATGATTTGCGTTGGGGTGAAATCCGCACATTTCTTCTTTATTCAAACTGCCGCTGATCATCCTAAATTTAACCATCTCAGCAAAAACCACCTTCATTGGAGTCTTGATGTCATCTACACTCTTTACCAACTTCGATTCTGGGCCGTCCTCAATCGCATTGGTAGATGCCCCTGTGTGATTTGGAAGAGGGTTTTTTCGGATACTAGGGTCATCTTCCTCTGTGAAGGTCAGCCACTTTGCATCAATCAATGCTTGTACCTTGTCCTTTAGGGTATAACAGTTTTCGGTGGAGTGGCCCACCACCCCCGAGTGGAAATCACATTTAGCATTTGGATCATACCACTTAGGATACGGTGGCTCAACTGGTCTTGCTGGAGCACAAACAATCAACGCATTATTAAGGAGGTGTGGCAAAAGTTCGGTGTAGGTCTTGGGGATCGGATCAAAGCGGTTCCTCCTTTCCCATCCTCTCGGGTTTGTGTTTGCTGGTGGGATATTGGCTACTATTTGGTATTGAGATGGAGAGGGTTGATTATACTGTGGGTGAGGGGGATATTGGTAACTGGAGGATTGTCTTCCCTGCCCCTCGAAGGTCACAGCGTGTGCTTCACCGTCTCTTCTATTTCCTCCGCCAAAAGAAGACTTCTTCGTGGCTCCGTCATTGGTCTGGGCGATATTCCCGCTTCTTAATCTGTTCTCCACCCTTTCCCCAATGGTCACCATGTCTGAGAAGTTAGAGGATACACTTCCTACCATCTGATCATAGAACGAAGGATGGAGGCTTTCTACGAACATGGAAATTATCTCTTTTTCTGTTACAGCGGGGTAGACTTGAGCAGCCGTCTCCCTCCATCTCTGGGCATATTCCTTGAAAGTTTTGTTCCCTTTCTTCACCATATTCTGGAGCTGTATCTGGTCAGGGGCCATGTCCAGATTGTACTTGTACTGCCTTAGGAAAGCATCTGCCAGATCTTTCCAAGAACGGATATGACTCCGCTCCAACTACGTATACCAACTTGAAGCCGCCCCAGATAGGCTGTCTTGGAAGAGATGTATAAGCAGCTTCTCATCATGAACATGGGACGCCATTTTCCTGCAGTACATGGTCAGGTGATTCTTGGGACAAGAAGTTCCTTTGTACTTTTCAAATTCGGGCACCTTGAATTTGGGAGGAATGACCACATCAGGCACCACGCATAGATCAGCAGCATTCATAATCCCATATGTGTTCCCTTCTATTGCTCGCAGTCTTTCCTCCAGAATAGCATACTTTCCCTGAGACGAAACATCTTCCAAATGTGGGAAACGGGCAGCAGGCACATAATCGGTTGGTGCAACCATTGGATTTGTGTGCGGAATTTGAGAATGTATGGCCTCTTGAGGATTTGACACAGTAGTCGACTGAGGAGCGACGGTTCCTTGAGGAATAGAAAGAGGAACCGGCATACGAGTAGAGGTAGTGTACAGGGCACGTGGAAGAGATGTCGGCACAGTGGGATTTTCCACGTTAGCAGACGCGTGCTCATGAGATTGGGTGGCATTCTGCAGATTGGCATGTTAGAGAAAAATATCTAAATGAATTAATCTATTTTGATAAATAACAATTTCGTTAAGAGTCACTAACTTTCTTTGAAGATTTTATATTCAGGGACTCTTATGAATGGAAGGCATGCTGCAACCATTATCAAAAAGCAAAGGAAAAGTCCGTCCGGCTATAAGAATTGAATCCGCCTTCAGAGTAAAGTTCGTCCGCCTGGAAAGTTTGTCCAGTCCATTCCTCGTCAAACATATGGGTTGACTAAGGAGCAATGATTGAAGACTGGTCCAAAAAGAATCTGCTTAGAAGAGATAGTTTGCTCAAACCAAAGATGAGCTGTCATGCACCTCTTGGTTGATCAGAGCATTAATGTCGAAAGAGACAGAATTAAGCGCCAACTACCTTGAAGATTCAAATTCTCTGACATTCCTTAATTCAAGCTGCTTTTGCTGAATTAACGGTGAAATCCTCTGATCATTGTATCTCCTCAACGGCCGAATCCAAATCCTCTGGTCAGAGCATTAATTGCCTTATTAGCTGTAATACACTTGCATTAATTGCTGCCTCTGAGTACCCGAAGAAAAAGCATTGCCAAACGATCTCACTCTCTATCAGTTGAAGAAATGTTCTTCACTTGGGCAGACCTCCTCAAGCAACAGATGCAGAAGTATCCGTTACTCACAATCAAGCAAATTTTCAACGGAACTATTTTTGAAGATCTTCATCAGCTCATCCAGTTCTCATCCTACTGAAGATATAAATAGTGGCCTCTGCATCATTTTCAACTTGGCGACTTACACACTATCAAAGCATTCAAATCCTTCAAGTCAGTTTACAATTTGAACAAGCTTTAGCCAAGAACACTCAGCAACTCTAGATTTTCTATTCTTCTGAGTTTAGTCGCCAACCAGTGTGAAACCTCCATAGAGTGAAAACTCTTATCCTTCTCACATAACCTCTTCAGAGAATCAATTTAAATACCATCTCTGAACCTAGAACCTCATAGTTTATACCCACTCTTTGTGAAGAGATATTTGTAGAAAACAAACCTTCTTGAAAAAGAACTGGGAGAAGTCCTGTCAAATACTTGAGAGATAAAGGAGAAGTCCTGAGAAAACTTGTAAAGGAGTAGTCCTCAGAATACTGGGAGAAGTCCCTGAGAACACTTGTACTATTCGGTTGAAATAGTGGAAAATCTTGGTATAGCCAAGGACTGGACGTAGCCCTATCGGTTTTGGGGGTGAACCAGGATAAATACCTTGTGTGCTTTACTCTTTAAGTTTTACGCCTATTTCAGCTCCACTTATCTTTAAAACGTTTTCGAACTTGTAAAGAAGTATTTTGCGAAAAACTTTACAAAAGTCACACACACAATTCAAACCCCCCCTTTCTTGTGTGATTTTATTACTATCATGGCAGTGTGGTGCTCAGCCAAATTTGCCCCAGTTCCGGTCACGAATAAAGAGTTAGCGTTGCTCTGAGGTACAAAACCTTGAGGGAGGCCATATAGTGGCACAAACGGTTGCCCTGTCCCTTGTGCCATCTCAGTGAAGCCTTGCGGTTGTGACTGCATAAGTACTCCTTGGGAAGTCATTACCAAGGGTTGCGGTCGTTCAAAGCTCGGTGGGTGTGGTGGCGTGCTTGCCTCATCACCATTTTGGGGAATCCCTTCTGTGTTCTCCCGATTCGTCAGTGCTTGTATAGCTTCCAAAATCTGGGTCATCTTGTCCTTCAGCTGGTTCACCTCATTTCTCAGTTCCTCATTAGACTGGTCTTCCCCTTCCATGAGCCTTTCTTGGAGACGAGTCCTGTAAGGATGTCGAGGATACAGCTTGTTCTCCTCAGGTTACCTGCTCATTATTTATATTTTTAGGGATGAGAAACAATATAAGAAAAACAAATTTGTTAACGGGTCCAGCAGGTGGTGGTTCCCCATGTTCTAACGCCAGAGAAAGACCCATTGGGTTAAAACATGGTTTACAGTCATTCATGTGGGAAATACCCCTACAGAATTTATGTCTAAGCAGCAACACGAAACACCAAGGTTTTGAGACGAACAAAGTAGCAACAAAACATCTCATTTCATTCCATTTCAGATTTGCAGTACAATTTTCATTACAAAGCTTGTGATTTCCACATTTAGGATACATCAATGAAAAGCGGTATCACTTAGTCCTCTTCTCCTCATTCCTCTGATGGTGCTGGCAAGATCTTGAGAAAATCTCAAGAAACTCTTCAACATTGATGTCGAGCAGGCCCAACGAATTTCCGTATTTCTTTGAGGTTTCCAAAATCATCTATTGAGGCTGAAACCTTGGTGTTTTTCTTCAGGACAGGCGCTGCTTGGTCTTGAACCCCCTCCATTTGGACCGTTAACAAATTTAATTTTCTGCTAAGAAACTACAGAAATTGGTTAATTACAGAGTATGTAGGATGTCATGAAATGCATGAACATGGAGTGATGAAATGCAAGAGCGTTTTTTTTATGATGATTTTTTTTATATAAGATGAATGATGCATGGAAGGTGAATTTTTTATGTTTTTTTTTATATAAGATGAATGATGCATGGAATGTGAATTTTTTTTATGTTTTTTTTTTTATATAAGATGAATGATGCATGGAAAAAAAATTTATGCTTTTTTTTTATGAATGATCCATTTGGATTGTTAACAGAATTTGATTTACTGTTAAAAAAGAAGCATGTAAAATGCCATGAAATGCATGAACATGGAGTGATGAAATGCAAGAGCGTTTATTTTTATGATTTTTTTTTATATAAGATGAATGATGCATGGAAGGTGAATTTTTTTTTATGTTTTTTTATAAAAGATGAATGATGCATGGAAGGTGAATTTTTTATGTTTTTTTTATATAAGATGAATGATGCATGAAAAGGTGAATTTTTTTATATTTTTTTTATATAAGATTAATGATGCATGAAAAAAAAATTATGTTTTTTTTTATGAATGATGCATGGCATATTGAACTATAATGATATGAAAAAGAATAGAAGAAGAGAATGCTCCCATTTGTCCTACAAGGGAAAAGACCTAAGGCGCGAGATATACTACACTGGCCAAAACCCTAATTGGATGGGGACTATGGTCAAATTAAGTGCTCTCTTTATGGTAAGTTCTAGACTCCTAAATGGCCCCCGGATTACCCCCGTCATAAAGACAAGGCCCCGATGATCAAACTATTTGACGAGTGGACACTAGGTCTCTCACGACAAATAGCTTAATGACCGGTAATAATCCGGGTGGTGACTCAATAGTTGACGCGTAGACACTAGGTCTCTCACGACAAGTACCGAGGCACCGCTACTCCTAAGCTTGCACCGGCTCGGGTATAGAGCCCAAAAGTGTGTGTCTCAAAGTGAAAGTGAAGTGTGTGCATTGGGAGCATACAAACCTTTTTTTTCAAGAACCCTTTCCTAAGAACTACCCCACCTGCAACATAGCCAGAAAATACCAAATATAGCAATTTATTTAAATTGGTCATCTACCCTAATACCGCATGCTAAAGACAAATTATATACAAGGTAAAGAAAAAATGTACAAGGCAATTAATAAATGAAAGGGTAAAATAAAATAAAAAGAAAGCTAAGATAAAAAAACACAAACAATCGAAAAAGGCCTGACTCTCATAGTATCCCCAACAGAGTCGCCATCTGTCGCAACCGGGGTCGCGGCGGGACGGCGAAAAAAGAATAAGTCAAACAGACAGAGTCGCCACTAATGTTTATTAAAGGAAAACACTAGAAAAACCTAAAATTTGATAAATAGACTACGAAACCTAAAATCTAGGTCCGGGAGTCTATTACGCGTGGGGAAGGTGTTAGCACCCCACAGCGCCCGTCTAAACGGTACCTAAAATTGTTTGTGTAATTTCCTTAGCTTTCTACATTATTAATTTTACCCTTATTTATTTTTATTATTTAGTTCCTAATTATTCTAAAAGATAGAAAACAAAATATTTTTGTTATTTTTACCTAGTCCTACGTACTTCCCTAAAATGGAAGATCAAGGCTTACGCAGTTCTTAATGTTAGTAATTTTTAGTTTTCTTTTTTAGTTTTTTTTTATAAAAAATGAGCGAAACGGCACGAGGAACGACATCCCACAAGTGAACAGTCGATACCCCGCATCACGTTTGCAATTATTTGGTTTTTATGCGGTAAGCAAAAAGGAAGCGAAAACAAAGCAGTGATCTTTTTTCTTTATGCGGCAAGCGCAAGCAAAGCGAAAACAAAGCAGTGATCCAGCGCAAACAAAGCGAAAATGGAAGTTATTATTGACAGCATTTTTTATGAGGCAAGATTTAATTTTTATGATCAAGAAGCTATTTTATTTGCCAAAGAACTGTTTTTATCATCATCATGTAGCTGTTTTATTTGCCAAAAAAAACTTTTTTCTTTACGGTTCAAAGAATTTGCCAAAGACCCATTTTTTATCAACAATAACAATCTTTATCATCAAGATTCAATTTTAACATGAAGCTAACATGATTCAGATTTCAAAGAGCAACCAAGAAGCATTTTTACCATCAAGAACCAACCTTTTTCATTTCTTATAACCAAGAAGCAATTTTTTCATTAAGAAACAAAAAGATCAAGATTCAATTTTTATGGTCAAGAACCAAACTTTATTCTCAAGAACTCAACTTTAATACCAAAGACTTTATTTTTACAGTCAAGAAATAGCTTCTGCCAGATTCTATAAAGTTCACATTATTGATCACCCAAAAGATTCGAGTGATAATGAAAAAGCTTCATCAAATGAACGACAAGCCAGAAATAAGAAGCATTCATAGTAAAATGGCTAAGAATATAAGGGAACTAAAACTTTCTCTACTGTCCTAACACATTCAAATCAAATGATAGCACAGAATAATCAAACAAACAAAATAATAGAGAATCAATGTCCAGTGTTCATCAAACATGAGAAAAGCCATATACAAAGAAGCAGGTAATCTCAGTCATCAATTCTCAGTCACAAGAGAACACAAAATAAACGACAAACAAGAGAAAACCAACCAAGGGAAGAGGGAAACGAAGATTCTTGAAGAGACACGGGAATCTGAGGAGCTGCAATGCAGTTCAGTGATGGTGGTATTGTGGCGGTGTGCAACAGCGGCGGCAGTGAAGCCAAATGGAGACTGCGGCGCTGGCGTCAAACGGAGAAGGCGAAGCGGACAGACCGTGGTGGAGTGCCTTGAGATGGACTCTGGAACGAAGGAAGAGGAATCGTGGCGGGGGGCGACGCCGGCGAGGTGATAGTGGAAGAAGAGGTGCGGCGGCCAGGAGAGAGAGAGGTTTGAGCGTTGATGGTGGTGTGATTTGGGTGAGGACGAGAGGAAGAACAGGTCGAGGTTTGGGGTTGGGTACTGTTGTTGCTGCTTATGATTTCGGTGGTGATGAGTGGCGGTGGTGGAATGAAGGTGAAGAATGTGAGGATTTGATGGAGGCGAAGAGACGAGGGGAAGAAGAAGGGGGACGGTGGCGGCTGTGTGAGAGGAGAGGGAGTTAGGTTTTTGTCTTCAGAGAGTGAGAGGGAGCTGATTAGGTTTTTTTGAGTGAGTGGTGAATAGTCAGTGAATAGTGTGTTGTGAGAATCGAGGTGGGGAGTATTTATAGCAACAGAATTAGGGTTAGGGTTTTCTGCAGCTTCTTTTTTGTCCTCCTTTCTATTTTGGCTTCTGCTTCCTCTTTTTTTCTTTTTCCTGGGCCAGCCAGCCCACTTTTCTTTTCTGTTTGCTTTTTCCGTTTTTTTCTTCTTCTCTTCTTTGGGCTTCTTTCTTCTTCTTCTTTTTTCTTTTTTTTTCTTTTTGTTTTCTTTGTTTTTTTTTTGTTTTTTAAAATTGGGCCCGGAAAAAAATAGGTGTCAACACCCAACCCAATATAGGCATATAGTCTCGGAACTCTACCCTGTCCCTAAGCATGCTGAAATACAGACTCAAAAATCAATAAGCTATTTATAATCTTCACGCGGTCAACTACCCATCTTGTTCTCACCCTAACTCTCTTCGAATCGGCATACTCCGGCTACTCTTCGGTTGAAGTTGTCCTGCTGGCGACGGATCACCCACACACAAGCAACAAGCAAACAGGTGCAAGGGTCAACTTCAAATAACAACAATATCACAAAATATGCATTTATGTACATAAGACAGTGATAAACAGAAAACACCATTAGAGAATATCTAACAATATCGTAGGGTAACATCAACACTTTCTCACAACAACCAAGGTGTGAGGATCAGATTCATGTCGTACCAACATACGGGGTCGCAATGACGACACCCAAAACACCGGTGGCAAGTTAAGTTTTTCTTGGACTTCGAATTCTTTGGTTCAGTCCACATTTCACACGTCGACAGTTCCACCCACCATCTCGTCCATTTGGTGGCCCGGTCTGCCATCCTTTCCCTATGGTGGTCTGGATCACCATACTCATAGAGCGTCGCAAGATCCTCCCTTCGTCGGCAGTCCACATTCTGCATTCGGTAACTATCAACAAGTACTCATACGGAAGCACACTATCATATCAAGATGCATTGCATTTCTATCAACAATAATATAACCAACAAGGGTAACTGCAATGGTCAAACATAACTGTGAAGCATTAAACCTCAACCAATGTCGAGGTAACTAGCAAGATGAACTACAATAGTCAAGCATACCCAAGAAGCATTGAACCTCTATCAATAGCAAGGCAACAAGCAGAACTAACTATAGTAATCAAGCATGCAAATGAGATTGGCATATTTAACCAAGCATAATACCAAGATTAACAGGCCTTAATTAGGCATTTAAATAAGATTAACCACTTTAATCAAGTTAATTGGAACCGCTTAATTGCGAGTTTGAGGACATTACGAATTGTGGGGTCTTACCCGTCTTAACCCATGTGACCTATTCCTCTTGGCCTCGCTAGCCGCAGACCTTGCCATGAACTACTATCAAAAGAAACATACAAGCAGACATCTTAAAGGCCTACACTCAACATGTTGTCAAGCTTTTAATACCATACAAGTTTTCATACCATATGGCATGTTATCATTGATCAACTTAGCAATTAGGCATGTATACTTAGCATAGAAAAACATCACATCCTACCACTAAGGAACCCAACAACTACCAATCAAGTTTGCCATTCATAGGTGAAGAATAAAGAAATGACACAAGAAAAGGGGGTGTTAGAGATAAGAATCGTCTGCTGTTGGAGGCGTGCAGAAACGACCACAGCATCGTCTGGGATCGTCTGCCGTACTGACTGACAAAGGAACGCATCGTCTGACCCTATCGTCTGAGATGGGATCATTTGCATGTTGGAACAATGGATCGTCTACCTAGCCAAGATATATCAACTGACCAGACTGATAGTGAGAAAAACACACAAGAAAGGGGGGGGTTTGAATTGTGTGTGTGGTTTTTGAAATTCTTTTCAGTAAAAGACAGTTATAAGTTTTAAAGATTTTTGCAAGTGAGTGCAGCGGAAGATAACTTAAAGCTAAAAAGTAAAATACACAAGGTATTTATCCTAATTCACCCCCTTAATCGACAGGGCTACGTCCAGTCCTTGGCTTCACCAAGATTTTCACTATTTTCACAAAATAGTACAAGTATTTTCAAGGACTTCTCCCAGTATTCTGAGGACTACTCCTTTACAATTATTCTATCAGGACTTCTCCTTTACAAGTATTAGACAGGACTTCTCCCAGTTCTTTTGCAAGAAAAATTTGGGTTTCTACCAAGTCTCTTCAATAAGAGTGGGTAGAAATATGAAGAGCAGATTACAGAGATGATAAACAGATTAATTCTCTAATAGGTTTGTGTGAAAGGAAATAAGAGTAACACTCTGTGAAATCTTCACACTGGCAGACGACTTTACTCAGGTAAAGGATAGCTTGGAATTGCTGAGTTATGGCTTAAGAATAGATCGCAGTATATGAACTTAGAAGGAATAAATGCTTTGATCGTGTGTAAGTTGCCAACTGAATCCGGATGCCAAGTCCTCTATTTATATCTTCAGTAGGATGAACTATGGGAGCTTAGATGAAGATTTGAAAATAGTTCTGTTTGAATTTCTTCCTCCTTGTGAGTAACGGATACTTCTGCATCACTGGTTCATCATTAAATGCATTCTGCCATGCATTTACTGCAGCATTAATGGCGAAGGTTGATGTAGTCTGGCGTTTCAATGCTTTCTTCCTTGAGGTTTAACTCCGGCATTAAATGCTCGTGCAATCCATCTAAGAGAGAAATTAATGTTCTGAACAAAAGATTTGAATTTGATCGTTGAGGAGATACTATGTTTAGAAAATCCATTGTTTCCTTCTGTGAAAGTTGCTTGATTTAAGGAGCAACGGAGAGGTTTGCAGAAACGAGGAATAAATTATTAATTATGTCCTTTTCTTCATTCTGCGCTCAACAGTGCTTCATTAATGCTCTAATGAGGTAGATGGCCTTGATTGCTGAGATAGTCACGACAGACGAACTCTTCAACATGACTTGGCAAACGAACTCTCACAAAGTTCCCAGACGTACTCCTTAAGCGGACGTACTCCTTCAGGTGCGTTGCCAAACGAACACATCGTCGAGTTGCCGGACGTTCTCCTTAAGTCAAACGTACTCAACTGGCAGACTGACTTTTTCGTGAGTAGCCAGACGTACTCCTCTTCTATACTTTGCTTGAATTTCTGCTTTTGATAATGCTTTGTATGGATCTATGCAGTTCTTCTTCAAGTAGATAGATGTTCCTAAGTATGAAAATATTCACAGAGTTAGGAATTCTATCTCTAACAATATTAAGCCTTAAGCGAAATTGTTATTTATCAAAATATAATAATTCATTAAATCATTTGAATCTAACACAGACATGTCGTCTGAGTCCACGTCAGCTGTAGCCATGTTATCTAGTAGTGATAGCAACCCCGGAATATCCGGGATCTTATCTTGTATTTATTATTGTTTATTATTGTTTATGTCCCCAATGTAATAGTTGACCTCGGACTATCTGTCGTCTTACTTATGTTCTCTCTGTATAAATAAAGAGCTTGTAATTCTGAATAAGAGTGAAGTTAAGTATAGTTTACTGATAGTAATAAAACACACAAGAAAGGGGGATTTGAATTGTGTATGTGATTCTTAAAAACTTTTCTTTAAATGCAAGTATAATTTTCAAAATACTTATCGAGAGCTTAAGTGCAGCGGAATTAAGTTAATGCTGAAAAGTAAAGCACACAAAGTATTTATCCTAGTTCACCCCCTTAATCGACAAGGCTACGTCCAGTCCTTGGCTTCACCAAGATTTTCCACTATTTACTCAAATAGTACAAGTATTTTATCAGGACTTCTCCTTTTTAGTATTAGACAGGACTACTCCCAGTTCTTTTACAAAGAGGTTTTTTAGTTTCTACAGAAATCTCTTCAAGAAGAGTAAGGTAGAAAGTTTAAGAATAGTATACATAGAGGGTATGAGAATTGGTTCTCGGTTTAGGTTGTGTGAAAATGGATAAGAGTTTTCACTCTGTTAGGGATTCACACACTGGCAGACGACTTAACTTAGAAAGGTATAACAATGAGATTCTGAGTTTTGAACAAGAGATGATTGCTTAGAGGATGACTTAGAATGCTTTGATAATTTTATCGTAGGAAGTCACCAAATGATTCAAGTGTCTAAGTTCTCTATTTATATCTTCAGTAAGGAGTCCCTTGATGGTCATTGATGAAGATTGAAGTGCTTCCGTTTGAATTTGAACTTCTGAGAGTGCAACGGATACTTCTGTAGCTCTGTAACAGCATTAAATGCATTCTTCCATACATTAATTGCAGCATTAAATGCTTTGGTTGATTACGTATGGTTATCCAATGCTTCAGCCTTGAGTTCTCGTTTGTTCATTAAATGCTTGTGCTGGACAGCAAAGAGAATATCAATTTTCTGAATAGGAGATTTGATTCTGACCGTTGGGAGTATACGATGTTCAGGAAATCACGCCGAAGACTCTGAAAAAGGTACGCTTGATTTAAGGAATGTCAGAGTGATTGCAGATACGAGGAATAAAATATTTATTATGTCCCTTTCTTCATTCTGCAATGATCAGTGCTTCATTAAATTAATTGACGAGGTAGATCAGCCTTTATTGCTTGTGGCATTTGTCAAACAAACTCTTTGGCACTTTGGGCGGACAGATTCTATTGGCAAACGAACTCTTCATTTTACCAAACAAACTCAACTGGCAAACGAACTCTTCACAGAGTTGCCAAACGTACTCCATAGGCAGACGTACTCCTTTGCTGTGTTGCCAGACGTACTCCTTATGCGGACGTACACTTTTGTTGAGTAGTCAGATGTACTCCTCAGTCGGACGTATACTTTTGGCGGACATACCCAATTGGCAAACTAGCTCTTCAATGAGTGGCCAGACGTACTCCTCCTCTTTGTTTTTCTTTGAAGTTCTGCCTTTGATAATGCCTTTGAAGGTGTGGGTAGACTTTTTCGATATAGATAGATATTCCTGAAATATGAAATACTCAAGGTATTAGGAAATCTTTATCTATAAATATTAGACCTATGGTAAAATTGTTATTTATCAAAACATATTAAAATATGAGATCGTTTGAATCTAACAATCTCCCCCTTTTTGATAATGACAATTTTCATTTGAGAAAAAGGTTTAATAGGGTTATTTCGAAAGTGATACTTATCAGACGAATGCATTATTTTCAAAGTATCGAAACGTTTTCTCTTTTCTTTAAAAGCTAATGTTTTTCAACGTTTAACATTTTGAAATTCTTAGCTAGAAAAACATGAACGTATCTTTTCAAAAACGTATATGTTGCAAGGTAAGAAAAACATGGCATCAGATATGAATTGATTTGAGTACATGTTTTATAAAAGCAATGTATGACTAACTTAGCGGACGAGAGCGTTTTTCTTCTTAAATTATTTTTAGCTCCCCCTAAGGAAAATAATTTTCTAAACCTATAACAAGGTTTCTTTCATTGCTCCCCCTAATTCTGATATCTATTTTTTTGATCTATTTTTATGCCTTTTTCTCTAATATTTCTCCCCCTTTGGCATTATCAAAAAAAAAAAAACATATAAGCAGGATATCAGAGTAGACAATAGCAAACATGCAGAAAACAATGAACTAAAATAGTTGTATATAAAAACCAATTAAGACAAAGAAAAACTTGTTCAACTGAAAGATAAACTAAAGCAGTAAAAAGATAGAGTTTAGGTGTTGAAGTTATTTTTAAGCTGTTGGATGAATTGGATCACCATAGTCTGCATTGTGTCAAACTTGGCGTCAAAACGTTGAACCAGCTCCTGTTTGAGATCTGCATTCCTTTGATCATTTTGAGCATTAATTTCTTCAATCTGCTTTTCCAAAGCAAGGACAGTGCTTCTGACTTCAGAAATCTCAGCCTGAACTCCACTGCGCACACTGGAAATATCTGCATGACTTGAATTAGAGCGTTTTCGTTGGCCAATACAACAGTGAGAGGCTTAGCAGACGAACTGTCATCAGCAATGTTGACATCGTTTGGCAGGGCTATGGAAATTGGTTCTGGAGAGAAGGCTTGGTGTGCATCATGATTCAGCGCCGAAGTCTCCAAGGATGGACGCACAACAACTGATGGTATGAATAATGGGAACTTGCGTGCAGCTGTTGGGATTAAAGGTAATGGAATGGAGGGTTGGATAACAAAGGCTGGAGTTACCAGTGGTGTTGGCAGACTTGGAACCAGAATGAGCGTCCAATGATGAATGACCAGATGGTCAACTCCACAGATCAAGTAGAATGGAAGGCTTGCCATATGAACAGTTTCAGATGGAATCATCTCCCAGTTGAAGTGAAACATATCATCCTTGTGTCTTATGATAAGTGTGAGCTTCATATCTGCACATGCATGTGGTACCCACAATCCAGCAAAAAAACAGAAATTGAAACCAAGGATTTTAGCAGACAAACCAGGGAAAAGAAGTTCGTTCTGCAATGGCACGAGCCGCTTCCTCTTCCAAAGTTGAGGAAGCATCTAGGAGCGTGGCCATATGGGTACCTTCGGCATGAAGTAAATTGTAGCCTGTGAAGGATCGGAGTGGCGTGGTGAGGCAATTGTTTGATGAGACTGCGTAGGGGCAGGTTTGGAAATCTTCAGTGGCGGTGGTGAAGGATGAACAGGCATAACCGAAAGCTTAAAGGTGAGTGGTGTGGATGCATAAACTTTTTGGACCATCTCAGCTTGTTCCTCAAATGAGGGATCTTCGGGATCCTCACTGAAGGATATATAGTCGTCTGCAGAGCTTGCCAGACTTTGACCTTTACCATCATGTTCTGCCGGACTAGGGCCTTTCACCGGACTTGGTACCTTCACCGGACTAGAGCCTTTCTCAATAGCCAGACCAGCTACTTCTTCAGCAACTTGTACATTTTCTTCAACCTTAAAAACCATTTGAGGTGAAGTATGAGAAATTGTGGGCCTTGGTGGAGAAACCATATGTTGATCATCTTCAGAATCATCATCAATCTGAAGAAAATGTTGATCATCTTCCTTGATCACCTTGTTGGAATCACCCTGGATGATTTCTTTGAAAAGTTGCACTCGGGGTATTAGCGGAGTTCCCCAACCTTTGGCAGCTGGAGAGGAATGGTGCTTCCATTGCGGGCTAACCGTGGGCAGTGGAGAATTTTCAACAAGTTGTACTCTCACCCAGTGCCGATTATCAATGTTGCCAAGCATGGCAATGGTTGGCTTTTCAGAGACTGGGCCAAGGAGAGGCAGGTAGGTGCATCACTGATTTGGTGCTAAGGTCACCATAATCATGTTGAAGGAAGTGGCAGCCAACAAGTCCATGTCAGGGATTGAGAACCATTTAGGTTCATAAGCAGGTTCCCCAGGCGCCAGCTTCAACGCCATCAGCACAGACTCAACTTCTTCATCAGAACTCAGAATTTGGGAATGAAGTTGCCTACGATTGATCAGTTCAACAATGAGTTCTTTTCTTATCTCAGGCCAGTAGGCTTCAAGATGACCCAGCCATTGCGCAATGCACCTGTACCCATAGTTTCCATCATCTTGAACGTCCAAGATATCTGCGATGTACTTGTGAAAGATGGAGGGTAAGAACTTCAAGTAGTAGGAATGTGCTGCAGAGAGAAGGTCAACAGGGTGTTGCACTTCTTCAGGTTGTGCATTTGATTGTTGGAGAGAAGAGGTAGGTTGTTCAGGCTCTTCAGGGATTGTTGCAAGCCTGGGCTGTTGTTTACTTAGCATGAATGCTGAAATTGGCATGGCATCTTCAGTATCAGCAGATGAAGTCGTCGTCTGATCATCAGTAGCCTTCACCAAACGAGGGCCTCGCACCAAACGTCGTCGCTTGGCCTTCAAAGCAGACGGAGCCAAATCACTGCCCTCGCCAGACGGAGACTCTGTCATGTTCAGAGCACGTTTAGCTCTTGGTTTTCTAGAAGCAGGCACCACCTTGGCTGCTTTTAGGGGAGATGAAGTCGACTCTCTTGCCTTCTGCTTCTTTGCCCACCAAACCCGGTAAGATGTAGGGTTGTTGTTTTCTGGTTCATGGAAGTATGGGATTGTTGTTTTCTGGGTCATGGAAGTGTGTGTGGGAGGAGGAGGAGGAGGAGGAGACGATGTTCATAAGGATGAAGAAGATGCAATTAATGAAGATTATGTTAATTAAATTAATTATTAACTTCTGCTTTTGTTAATTAACAATTTTAATTTTTTAATAATTAATAATCTAATTTAGAACTGAAAAAATATAAAGGAAAAAGAAAAGGAAATTCCACATGGCCTCATTAATTGACATGGCGTTGCCACGTAAGCTCAGCCGTGACACATAGACACAGCGGCGTTGACAAAACTCCGGCAGGGATGAAACCCAACAATATTTCATAGTTTGGGCCTAAAATCCACCTTTACGCCGGCGAGGGACGAAAACCAAATCTCGCCCAAAGTTTAGGGACCAAAAACATATTTAACCCCAGAAACAAACCATGTTGAAAGTGGATACCTGCAATTCTCACTTAACTATAAAATTAACAAAACATGTGTATTGCAGCTATACAACAGATGTACAACTAGATAACAAAAGTCCATATCAACTTCAAGAGCAGAAAGTAACTAGTATTCTTCTCTTTGTCACATGCACAAGTAACAGGTAATTGTTACGAAACTTA
Source organism: Acmispon strigosus (assembly GCA_030819835.1). NCBI lineage: Eukaryota > Viridiplantae > Streptophyta > Magnoliopsida > Fabales > Fabaceae > Acmispon > Acmispon strigosus. Next base: position 3,869,225 of record JAUAMA010000003.1, read on the forward strand.
ACAAGGAATAATGCACTCCCAAGTTACAGTTTTCAGACAACGCGTCCAAATGCTAGTAATACAGTTATCATACTATCCAAACAAAGCATAGCTCTCCTGCCTCCAATGTGGTGGATCCATCACCGAACAGGGGTCTGATTTCTCAAAATCAGCAACCTATACATGAACATAAAAATGATGACATTAAATTGCAATTTGACATTTACATCAGCGATATTCATGCCAGAGACAGTCTATTGGATGAACTACAATGATACTACCTTTTCATGGCATTCTGGACAGTAGTGATATTTGTGCCAGAGGCAGTCCATTGAAGGACAAAGAAAACAAACTCCGAGCATCATTGGCATCAGGCATCCAACAAATGCTGCCAGACTGGGCTTTGATCTGTGTTTCAGATAAAACATAATAAATTCATAAGAAAACCAAACTCAGTCAAGTTTAACAAATACAAAAACCTGTAAAATTCTAAATTGACAAGCACTAGGATGATCTTCCATGTTATAGACACTAAACTTATATTGTTTAACAGAATATGTATAAGTAGAGAATAAATAAACAGAGACAAGCTTTTAAAATCAACAAAATTATTGCATTATGTTACTTATGCTTAACAATCCCAATTGACTGGTCATCAAGACAGTGCCTCTTTGTGTCTCTAAAGGTGAATTTGATTCGCAAAAAAGTACAGGACTAGACAGCACAAAAATACTTATTCCAAGATTAATTTTGAACCAATGCACAATAAAAAATCTTCTTTCTTTCTCTTCTTGATAACGAACTCTTTCTCTTGAGTCTCCACCAGCTCTCTCTCAAATCTATTTGTGATGTGCATTAACAGTCAAATCGCAAACAGAATATAAAGACCTTTCAAGTCAAACAAACACAAACAAGCCTTAAATCTCAATACTCAACCGGTTATAGTTAGTCATTTGAAATCTCAAACTAAAAATCCTTCTCTTACTCAACCTACCTAAAGATGGAAATCATGAATTACACAAACTTGGGTATATGCTCTCTCACACATAAACCTCAACCAAGATAATAATAAAACGCTACAGACAAAAGTTTCCAAAGGCCTAATTAACATGATTTCATATTGTTGTCAAATAGAACCGCTACCCCGGCCATCCGTAGCATTTAAGCTAGGATAGGAACAAAAAGTGAAATTAATTATTATTAACATACATCACATCTTTTTTTATCGCTGAATATAAAATAAACTTTTTTTGAACGAACAGAGATGATTTGATCTGAGAAATGAACCACGTGAATTGAAAATTGCATTACTGATATGTTAATGATGATAAATGTATGAAATTGCATTGAAAGGGGAAGGGAAATAGTACTAATACATACCCGACGTTCGTGAGACCGGTGTTACCACAGTAATGGCAGTTGAAGGGTGCAGGAGTGTCCCTGTAAAATGTTTGCTGGATGGGGATGCCCATGGCCTTGGGATCTCCCACCACCGCGTTAGGCGGCGGGATCCCTACTCCCACCGGCACCCCCACCACTACTTCATCCCTTTTTTTCTTCATTCTCTTCCCTTCCTATTCCTCACTACTACTTCCTAGCATTTATTTCTTAATAAATAATTCCAAACCAAACGCGTTTCTTTCTTTCCAATCCAAATTGAAGCGAATTCCGATTACTTTTCCACGCCCGCCTTCTTGTCCTTGTCCTTTCCACCATAGACCATAATACCCCCACATAATGCCCGACCAACAATGTGGAAAATTTTACATTGTTGATTTATAGACCACTTTTTTTTAAAGAAAAAGAGTATTCATTGATATATGCACAATCTTAACAAAGATTGTAAAGTACAAAACCATAACAAGTTACAATCTACAACGGAGATTGGACAGAGACATATCCGACGACACTAAATGTTGAACGCAACATCTAGCACCGTCTTCCACACCTCAGGTAGCTCTACACAACGATACTCCCCTTGGATGACCTTCTCTTAAGAATGTGCCTTGTTAAAACCTTTTTAAAAAATTCATGTGGGAAAAAACCTAATAAAGAAAAAAGAGTACACATCGACAAGAGAACCAACACAAAACAGACCAACTATGCTTCTCGGTCCAGGATCATATGCGTTCTTTGGGTTCCACAATCCTATGTTTCGCCTTCATACACGAACTGCTGAAGCAACAACTCACTGAGGCATTTTGTCAAACACCTTTTGTGCAGTATCAAAATCTGCAAAATGAACAACATCAAACAACAAAAGAGGGAGAGAAATTGTTGAGAAAAAAGATAATATAAGGCATGCGAATTTAGAAGCGGAAAATTGAAAAAGCACATACAAGATATTGGAGAGAGAGAGAGAGTGTGTGTAAGACCTGGATTAATTAAGAAACATTTTAAATATTTTAATTAACCACTAAATAAATATGACGTATTAAACGTTATTAACATGTTTGATGTATTTTAAATTACTCGAGCGTATTATATGAAGAGTAAATTTTGTGTGTTTTGTTTGTCATATTAGTTATCTCAGGAGACAACGCCGAAGGTTTTCGGTTGCATTTCAGAAACGATCGGAAAATGACGTTTCGCCGTAGAATGTCAAATAAACCTCGAATAATTATTCGGATGGGAATTTGATGACGGAAATATATTTATGATCATTTATGTTTAATTTCATGAGTTTAGAGAATAATATTGAGTATACTTTAAAACGGGAATATTTTCCGACATGGGGAATTGTTTCGGTTCATAAACGAGACGTTGCCATAGGCAAAATACATGTAGGTCGAAATATATGTGTAAGACAATGAAATTTATGTATTTTTTTAAGTGGTGAACAAGTTTTATGTGGATAGGGATGAAAAGAAAATGATTATGATGCATTTAATGAGTGAAAGTGATGTTTGTTGTCCTGTAGCTAGAAGACAAAAGGAGTTGACCGTTGAAAGCGACATTTCATCACACAGTTTGTCCTATAGCTAAGAATTAATGAATCATTAAATGAGTGATAGTGACCTTTGTACCTTTTGTCTTATTGTGAGAACAAGATTAATGAAGAAAATTATCATCACCTTTTAGCTAATATGGTTCGAACATTCTTAAGGAAATAAGGACAAGGTTTTGATTCATGGTTAGTACTAATTGTATGGTTAAAGATGATAGTGACCTTTCTTGTTGGATAAGTTGATGACTAGGAGTGACATGGAAGAAGATAAGTTCAATTAATGGAGAAAAGGACATGTCATTAGGAAAAAGACCAAAGACAATTAAGATGGAAAGTGGCCTTCGTATAGTCAAAAGATGACTAGGGTAGAAGGGTGATTTGAGGCTTTAATAAAGGGATAATTGAGACATTTTAGAAAGCAAAATATCTCCTCCAAAGCTCTACTTAGTCGAGCAACACTTCCCATTAGGGTGTTGAGTCTTCATCTTTCATCTAAGTGAGGTTTTAGTGAGATAGAGAGAGAAAATAGAGAAATAGAGAGAAAAACACTTCTCTTCTCCTTTCTTCCTACCTTGGTCGAATCTAACACCTCTCCTAGCTCTCTTCGATCAACTTTCTTGCTTCTTACCTCAACATCAAAGAGGTAGAACTCTTTCTCATCTTTCTTTTGACATATCTTTTGTGTGTAAGATCCTAAAGTTTTGAGTATTTATACTTTGTTCCTTAGAGATTTTATAATTAGATTTTGGTCCTTTAAGTTTGGATAATTGAGTTTTAGTCCTTGGACTAGTCAAAACTGGATTGGGATTTAGTATTAAGAGCTCTAATAATGTTTTGAATTCAGTTTGGGAACTTGTTGGTTTGACTTGGAGGATTATAAGAATAGTTTTGTTAGAGTTTTAACAAGAGGAGTTGTGGCTTAGTGGTTGAGGCTTAAGCATTTGTTTGGCAAGTCTTGTATTCAAATCCTAGTGAGGTAGGTTTTTATATTATGCATATTTTGGAGTGGTTGTGGCTGAATTTCGAATTTGAAGTTGTAGACAAGAGTTTAATGAGTTTAATGAGGATGAAAGGAGTTATAAGCTGAATTCGAATGGTAATAAGTGGTGTTAAGAGAGTTTAATGCTTGTCGAGGGTTACAAATGGCTAATAAGGGGGTGTAAAGTGAGTTTATGGCTTGGTCTATGAGTAAATGAGCAATAAAGAGGGTGAATTCTAAATAAGAAGGAGTCTTAGGTCATGCTCCCTCTCCCTTCCCCTTGCAACTATTTTTCCTTGAAGCATAGTGGTTGTTTCCTTGTTCTTCCTTCACACAAAGTGCTAAGAAACCCATAAAGTTAGAGCTGATTTTTATGGAGTTTTTCTGAACCTTGGAGCTTTGTGTCGACCTTGTTTCTTCCTCTTGTGGTGCTCCACTCTTGTTTCTAATCCTCTCTCAAGAACTCTTGAGGTTAGCTTTATCGGTAAGTGATAGATCCTCTCTAATTTCTGAGTTTTGGTGATCAACCTCTCGTTCTTTCTAGGGTGTAACTAGTCTTGCTTCTACCTTTGTTTTCCACCAAGCTTGAGGTTCCTTGCATTCTTGGAGGTCTAGGTTCGTGCCATATACCTTCTTGATCAATTTTCTTAATAAGGTCGGAGGACGAGTTGATGAAAAGGAGTAAAATGTAAGGGTAACTCAGTTCTAGATCGAGTCAGTGGTGTTTTACCTATGATTTTGTATTGGAGACTATTCTGTTTGTTTATGATGAAATTGTTGGTATTTGTGATACATGCTTGGATTTTTTAGACTTGATCAATTCACTCTCAATGGGACAGGAATCATAGAAGGAAATGGGGAACAATGGTGGGATCTTCCTTGCAAACCTCACAGGGTAATCATAGAAGTCTCACATTGACTAGAGATAACGCTGACTATTACTAACTTTCTTATTTGATGTTCAATTGAATCAAACTAAATGCTAGAAAAAAATGACATTTCAGGGTCCAGATGGGAAAACTACATCAGGACCATGTGGGAGTCCAACAGTGAGTAAAACTCTTCATAGTAACTCTTAAACATTTAGGCTAATTACCCCCCCCACCCCCAAATAAGAACTATTAAGCTTTTCTAAAAGATCACATTTCAGTTTTTAGTGGGATGTTTTATGGTTATTAGTGTTGGGTATGAGTATGACTGAGTCTACCAACTATTTAGAATGGGGACTAGAAAGTGGGAAAGTGCAGCAACTCTAATTTCAATCTAAGTTTATCTCTCTTTAAAATCGTTAACACGTTTTAAGTTTATGGGAGGACTCTAATTTCAAATTTTGAAATAATTTTCAGTAAGTATAAATAACATACAAAAACAATGTGATCTTAAATAGTTGAGAAAAACATGTTGCCCTTTGGTTTCCTCATGCGATCTCCAGTGCTAAAGTTAGCCATGCTGTACTCACACTGAACCTAAAGTCATGCAAAGAAGATAAAAAGTAATCAAAATTTTAGTACGACACAAGTGAACAAACCAAAAAGAAACCCAGTGCACTATCACTTTTAAGAGGGGAAGATTCACTACCAGAGCCTGGTCACTCATTTGTTGGCTCCTATTTTGTAAAGGTATAGAAATTACAACAGAAAATAGCATCATCATCTAAAGCTCAAAATTCAAATGCAACTTAAAAGCTTTTCTAAACATTTAGGCTAATTACCCCCACCCCACCCCTACCCTAACACCCAAATAAGAACTATTAAGTATTAACTATGCATTGAAGGTGCAAGAAACACACAAGAAATGGGGGGTTTGAATTGTGTGACCATTTTCGAAAACTTCTTTCATTGATTTTAAATATTAATTGTTGGTTTTCAGTAAGGAGGTCATTCATTATGCAAGCATGAGTATGTATGCAGCGGAAATATAACGTAACATGAAAAATAAAGCACACATGACTTTTATCCTGGTTCACCCCCATAATCGACAGGGCTACGTCCAGTCCTTGGCTTCACCAAGATTTTCACTATTTAACCAAATAGTACAAGTATTATCAGGGACTTCTCCCATCAAGTATTCTAAGGACTTCTCCTATCAAGTATTCTAAGGACTTCTCCTATTAAGTATTCGAAGGACTTCTCCTTACAAGTATTATCAGGACTCCTCCTTACAAGTATTGTCAGGACTTCTCCTTCCAAGTATTCTACAGGACTTCTCCTGACACCTTTTACAAGGTTTTGCTTTTCTACAATAATTCTCTTCTAATAAGAGTGGGTAGAAGAAATGAAGAGCAGAAAACAGAGATCATAAGCAAGTTGGTTCTCTGTTTTAAGTTTTGTGTGTGGGATAGGATGAGAGTAATACTCTATAAGTTTTCCACACACATGAGCAACTCAACTCAGGTAGGATATGGCTTGAAGTTCCCTGAGTTGGAACCAAGGATATCTTGGTTCTTTGGACGAACTTGATTGATATATGTGAGATTGAGTTCTGGTCGCCAAGTTGCTACGGAAGCAGAATTCTCTATATATATCTTCATTTGAAGATCTTTGTTCTTCCTTCACAGAAGGAGAGAAAATCTTCCCGTTAGTGCTCCGACTTCCTCTGCTGTGAGTAACGGCTAATTCTGCATTTTTCAGCAGGTCTGAGACACGATCTGAGAAACATCGTTTTGCCTGGGTTGACATCGTCTGGCTCCATTTGAGCAAGTAGCCTTGAGCTGTGTCTTCTGTATTTAATGCTTGGAGTTCCAGCTGTGGTACCTGCTTTGACCATTATACCCCAGTGCATGCCAGCTAGTGCTCATCAAGTGCTTTGGTCAGATATTTGAATTTCGACCGTTGAAAGTGTACGATGCTCAGAGATTCTTGCCGTTGATTCCGCGATGTCAGCTTGATTTGAGGAAAAGTAGAGGAGCAGTGGGACCAAGGAATATTGTATTGATTGTGTCCCTTTCTACTTTCTGCCATTGCGAGTACTTTAATAAATATGCAGACGAGGTAGATGTCTTTTGATCCAAGAAGCAATTATTCAGGATGAGGAGAATAATTTCTTTAATGCTGCTGTTAAACTAATGTCCTCGTAAAACACATTTCTTGATGTTTGTACCTTTGGCGCATTCTGATGCTTAAGCGGACGGATTCTTCCTTAGACTTTGGCAGACACAGTCTCCATATACTATTTGAAGTTCCGTTACTGAGTGACTTGCATCGGCAGACGATCTTTCTTCATTCAGTTCTTCTTAAGGATTAGATTCTTCTTGGCTTATAGAAGACTGAATCTTCTCTTTCCTTTTGCTTCCATTGAAGTTCTCCATCTGAGTGAGTTGATCCACAACTTCTTTATATGATGCTAGAGAGGCTTCGAAGCCGAAGGTGTTTCTTCATAAGTTGTCATGCTCTTTCAGCTTTAGATGAAGCAGTATTTCTTTTTATCACTGTAGGTTTAGGTAGCGGACTATTTCAGCTTCTCGAAGTAGACTTTGACTTGAGCGTACAAAGCTTGATAGAAGTTCTTGAGAGAGGATGTTGGCTAGTTGAAGTTACTGCTTTATCTCACTTGAGTCACCAGACTGTCTTTACATGAGTGCTTTCCTTTGTATGTCTTTGACAGCATTTCCTTCAGGATGACCGGACGGTCTCTTCTGGTGGATTAATTCTCTTGATGATGCTTTGGGATTCATTCAGTCCCTTTAGTAGATAATCATTCCTGTATATGAGAATTTTCACTATGTTAGGAATTTTATCTCTGACGATATTAAACCTTAAAGAAATTGTTAATTATCAAAACATAATAATTCATTTAATTATTTGAATCTAACAATAAGCAATATAAATAATCAAATAGTACCTCTCTAAGGCCATAAACAACAGCAATAAGTTTCGTATTACCGATCTCAAGAATGGCAGAACTGGTTTGAAAATGAGAGAACTTTATGGTGAAATGCTTTACATAAGAAAAATGAAAAATAGAAACTGTGACGAGCAGGGAAAAAGCAATAGTTGATCTACCCATCCGCTTTGGATACAGCAGCAATCTGTGTTCGAATTTGGCGCATCTGATATTACAAAAATAGGGGAGAAGATGATAAGGGTAAAGCTCAGAACTCAGAAGACAGAAAAAATAGAATAATCATAACAATACCTTCATGGGTAGGCGACCATCCAAGCGAAGTCCTTCTGGGCTAACGTACTCCATCTTAAGTTTGGATGAGAAGAAAACAGATCTCACCTTTGCCTTTCTCAATCTCAATCATGAATCCTTGCCGCTGCACGGACGTGCAGAACGATGGAGGCGAGGGGTGAGGTGAGGGAGGCCACGGACGTGCAGAACGATGGAGGCGAGGGGTGAGGTGAGGGAGGCCACGGACGTGCAGAACGATGGAGGCGAGGAGTGAGGCGAGGCCACGAACGATGTAAGCGAGGAGTGAGGCGAGGGAGGCCGCGGACGTGCAGAATGATGGAGGCGCGAGGGGTTAGGTTTTGATCAGCCCTTGAAATTCTAATTTTGATTAAGTTACACAAATAAAATAAAAATCGGGAGTTTTTGGCAGGCTAAATTTGAATAGGCTTTTTAATCTAAAAATCCTACTGCCACGGTTGGAAGAGTGTGGAATAAAGGGTTCACGGTTGGCAAAAGGTGGCCACAATATTGCCACGGGTACCAAACCGCGGTTTAAAGAGTATAGGCTACGGTTTCCTTTGTGGTGGTTGTAATTTTTGTAAAATTATCCCACGCTTCAAAAACCGTGGCCTTTGGCCATTTTAGGCCACAGTTTTCTGACCGTTGCAAATTTTAGCGTGGCCGAAAGTCAAATTTCTTGTAGTGCTAGAATTGATGATTATGATATGTTGTTGATGATTTTGTGAACTCGATTTTGGAAAATGGATAATTTACGTTGTACTATGAATTGTTGGTTCGTGTGTTGGCTGTTGTGGGTTATGACATGTGCATTTGGAAGGGTGATGAGATGGGGAATTGTCCCATGTGATCATGCCTAGTGGATGAGTTTTGGAAGGATGATGAGATGGCAATTTGTCCCATGTGATCATGCCTAAGGTAGATGAGATGGTAATTTGTCCCATGAGATCTATCTCGAGTTCGGTGAGAGGGTAATTTGTCTCTTGCGACCGTTCTCGCCAGTTTTGGGAGAAGTTTAGGCCAAGAGTCTTGCATATAGAATTTGAGGAAGTTGAATTGAGTTATTATTATTGTTGATGTTGTTTGATAATGCCGTTAAGTTGTTGTTGTTGTATGTTGAAAATACTGTTACTGCTATTTATGTTCAACATGCTGCTTGTTATTTGTTGTTTGTTTTAAGAGTTAACCTTTTCTGTTTGTGTTTGGGCTCTTAACGCCAGAGATAGACAGGGCGATGATCTTTATCTCTTGAAGAGCATCATGGAATCAGAGTGCGCAGTGGAAGCGTGGAAGAATCTGAAGAAGACAATTGATGTTTTAAGAACTTCCGCTGTTTTATTTTATTTTTGGGCTCATTTGTTGAGCATTTATTTTTTTAAAAATATTTCTTCATTTCTACTTCCGTGTATTAATTAATATTTATGGGAATATTATTGATTAAATAATATTGAGAGATGTTTGGTTTTTTTGAAAACTGAGTTGTTTTCTGAGAGGTTTTAATTTCCGAGAAGTTACTATGTGACCCTCAACTCAAAATTGGGGTGTGACATTGTGCATTTTGGATAGATATTGTAATGCCCCAATTTCCGATCAAGGGTTGTCAGCACCCAATTTTGTCCGCCTTAGTTGAATCTTAATTTTTATAGATATTAGATCTTACTTCTTAATTAGACACCCCGAGATACCTCTTTTTCCTTTCTATCTCTCTCTGCTGCACACATCACATCATATATCACATTTGTCACTTATCTCTCATCTTTTCCTATCTCTCTCTAGTGGTCTAGACCCAAATCTAGGATGTATACCAATCTTTATCCGAGAAAACAGGAACCAAAAAATAAGCAAAACCAACTAGACTGAGAATTGGTTTGAGAAAAAAGGAAAGAAACGTGGAGTCTGGATTTCTTCTTCCCTTTGGCCAAAAATGGGTTGCTTGTCTCCTCAAGTCATGCCATTTGAGGCAAAGCTCTTCCTAAAACAAGAAAAATGCAAGGCTCAAGAAATATGACTTCAATCTCACAAAGATAACAACCAAAAGAAGGAGATTTGAGCAAGAATTTGAGGGGAGTGAACAGAGAAGGAAAAAGGGGGGGACACTCTCCACTCACTCTCACTATTCCTCTCTATTCTGCTACCTTCTTTCTTCTTTTCTGTTGTTTCCATCCTTATTTCTTTTTTTTTCTTCCACTTTCTCTCTTACCACTCCCAAACCCGAATCACCCTCGCAGTCGAACATCCTCCTTCCTCTTTCCCCCCTACCCGTGAGCGTGCCGCCGTCATCCTCGCCACTGCAAAGCTCGAACGGGTCACCGTCTCACTCGCCATCTCCAAACAGAAACTCAACAGCAGCCTCCCAACAAACCCAAAATCAACCTTCGCCACTTCTTGAATAAGTCGTACACAACACTACCTTCTCGATTTCAATTTGCCTCCATCGCACCACTGCTGAATCAGAAGCAACCCTTGCCGTTGAAGACGGCGAAACACTGTCGTTCCTTCTCGTCATGGTCGTCGCTACAAGAGCTCGAGCTCGCGAACCAAGCCGTCGCCTGCGCCGCCACCGAGCTTCCTCCCGGCGCCGCCACCACATCTCCTTTTCCTCGCGTCGAGCCTCCTCGCGTGCCGCCGCTTCCACCACCGTGCCGCCGGTTCACCGCCATCTTGGTTCCATGCTTTCAATCTAGTTTTGTTTCACCCCTTTTCCTTCTGACCTCATTTCTGAAATTGGTATCTCTTTTGCTGCTGATCGTTTTGTGTGAGAAATAGATTGGGCCATGTTTGTGTGTGTGAGTAAATAAGTTGTTTTTGTTTGGGTTGGGTTAACCAGCCCAAATATACCTAATGTTGCTGATGTTGTTTCTATGAGTTTTGTTTTCTTATTTTATTATTTTCCATTTAGTGTTAATGTGCGTGGTCATCCTATTAGATATGTGTGTGTGTTTTATTAATGCTTACTAGTAAGATACCCATGCAAATTGCACGGGTAACTATAATTATGTACATTAAATTTATTTAATTTTAAGTCAATGCATTATAATTTGTAATGATTGTGTTTGTTGTTTATTTTATTTTATAAAAATTTATCTAATGTAAATAGGTAATTAAATTATTATTTGAGAAAATAATTTTAAGTATTATTTTTTGATAAATACTATTTAAATGTATATGATTAAAATGATGCTGAGGAGGACACACAATCATTACATATTTTTAGTGAAAATATTGATACCCAAATCGCAAGTGCACGATTGACTATCGCGTAGTATAAAAAGATCGAACCCAAGGGATAGGTGTTCTTATTATTATTATATTTAGTACTTGTGCAGAAAAATTAAAAGATGAAAATATGGTGTTGGTTTGAGAACAAACAAGAACAAAAGCATAAAATGATAAGAAATAAAGATGATAAGAATTTAAGCTCTTGGGTTGGTTTACATAGTCTATAAAACATGCTTGTAATCTCCTACTTAATTTCTGAATTTTAAATCCAAATTCATGATGCTATAGCCTAGAATTTCTACATCCTAATTGCCTTAAGAAATGTAGAACTTTCTTCCTAATTACTAAATCCATAGCCTTGGTATTTAGTTAACCAGAAAAGAAGATGAAGAATGAATTCGGGCCAGCACAAAGTTACGTCTATCCTAATTGCCTTAAGAGATATATACTTATAACCTTTTTTATTTCCTATTGCCTTTACTACTTACCAAATGACCTTATGACATAAGTAGAAAGCAAGATATCTTTTGCGCATAAAGATGAATGAAGAGCAAAGAAATAAAACATGAAAGGAAATATTATTCAGAAATGTAGAAAAAGACTAGAACATGAATTATAAACTAAAACAACCCAAAAACTTAAAGAAGAAGTTAGCCAAGCATGGCTAAAAGAATCACTGAATTACCCTAGATAGGAGCTCAAGTTTGGCTTCCCACAATTCCTAGGAACAATGATCTTAAGGAGGAAAGAAGAATACTTGTTGTATTCTGAAATGGTGTGTCTTACAAGTGAAGAAAAGGCCCCTATTTATAGTAAAAATTCACCCTCCAGCGCTTGAGCGCTGGCATTCCCAACGCTTGGGCGTTGGGATGCATTAAAATTCCACTATCAGACCGAGGCCCAGCACTTGAGCGCTGGGTGGAAATTTGACTCATCTCCTAGTCAGAGTCCCAACGCTTGAGTGTTGAGATCCCAACGCTTGAGCGCTGGGTCGCCTGCTGCTTCATCTTCAAGCTTTTCTTTCCTTCATGGTAGTGAGTTTTGAATTCCTTCAATGGCCACTACTCAGCCCTTATTCATTTCTGAAACTTCTCCTCCACTACCATCAATTCTTCAAGCTTATTTTCCATGTGCTAAATTGAAGAGAGTTGCTTCATATTCTTCTTTTTCTCTTTTAGCCCTCTCTTTGCTAGCACTTCAATTCTGGCCCTTTAATTCTTTCAAACTTCACTTTTAATCCTCCACTCTTGAACTTTCACACTTTGACCCCTGATTTCCTGAACCTTTACAAATTGGTCCCTGGACAAAAATGATAACTATACCAGCTTTTCCTAAAAATATAAAATGGCTATAAAAATTCCAAAAAATATAAAATAAAGTTAGAAAAACAAATAAAATCTAATCTATATGCAAAATGCAAAATAAATATAAAATCTACATAAAAATAATAAAAATCCTATATGTGACTCAAAAATAATAAAATAAAAAGACTAAAAACAACCTAAAAACATCATATAATATCCACTCATCACACCACTATACCCAACGACAGCTTGTCCTCAAGTGACAAAACTTAAAGAGAAACTCGTCCCTGAGTTTAGAGAAAGTTTATCTGATTAAAACTTGAAGCACAAAAACCTTTCCAAGAAAGCTTAGCGGATAAGGAAGACATGCATGTTTACAGATATTTAATCAAGAAAGTTAGGCTTGGCTTTTAACATGTTGAGTTCATCAAATAAGCTCACAAAATGATATTCTCCATGAAAAACAAGAAAGCTCAATGATCCTGCCTATCATTCAAATCAAAACTGAAACAGTGCAACTAAGTAACTTTGAAGAGATTTTTTGAAGGTTGTAACTTGGCCAAAGGGTTGAACAATTCAAGGTGTGGATTTCAAGAAATTGGCAACTCTAGTGGCTGACTCAGAATCTGTTGTTAAGTGATTTTTCTTGACTAAGGGCTTAACAATTCACACAAGGGTTCTCTCAATTTTCTCTTCCCCTTTTTTTTTTTGAACAAAGTAGTGGAATGTATGGGATGAATGACTTGAATTTTACTCCCCTCATACTCTTTCTCACCCCACTAATTCATTATTTTTTCTAAGGCACATACCTTATTTTTTCAACTTTTTTCAAGAGAGAAACCCAACAAACATAGATCTAACAAATTCAGCTCATGAATCACAATAATAACTTAAAAGTTATCACACAAATTAGGCTCCAAAGAATGACTCTTTTAAGGCTCAAAAAGGGGCTACTAGTGGATTTTTGCTTTTAAGACCAAAACTCTGAGTTTTCAAAAATGCCTATAATCTCTTCTCAACTCACAAAGTATACAAAATCCCAATCAACATGCAACACAAGGTAGAAAAATTTTACAATCATGCATTTAGAGTCCTCAGCTCTCAGAAAAACATAGGGTAAGTGGTACCCTTTTTAGAACTCATAAAAACTTTGCCAACAACCAAAACAATCAAGATGCTCAAATCATTTCTAACAGCATGCAATCCTAACCGCATCAAAACATAGAACCTTTTCAAAAGCAGTTCAATCAGATAAAGCATTCACAGCAATAGTAGCATTCAGACTGGATAAAATACTCAAGACTCATGCAAAAATAAAACAGAAAAACTAAACTAAAAATAAAGCTAAAAGCTATAAAAAGAAAAACTAAAAAGCTGGCATAATTTACAAATTTTCCACAATAGTCCAAGGGAACCTCAAAGTAAAATTAATTTTGAACACTTAAGTTCAAGAGGGCTCTTTCTCCTTCTGGTACCTATCCTGTAAAATTGAACAAACAAAAGTCTCACAAGCAGAAGCTTGCTTGACTTGTTAGTTCCAAAAACAGCACAATTAAGATCATGGGTTGAAAAATTGTGTCCACCTTAAAAACAAGAATTCTTGAGTTCCCAAAAATCAAAACCATTGTAGAAACAAGGGAAAACTCAAAGAATCTAAAACTTTCGAAAAATGGTGAACACAAAATTATTAAAAACTAAAAACAGCAAAACAAAAACAAAACTGCCCGAGCTCCAGCGCTTAAGCGTTGGGGATACCAACGCTTGGGCACTGGAAATTAGAAAAATAAAAAATGGGATTCCAGGTGCCTAGCGCATGAGTGCTAGCCCTCCAGCGCTGGAGCGCTGGAATTAACTGGAATCAGAGGTGATAAGCAGGGGCCTAACGCTTGAGCGTTAGCCTCCAGCGCTTGAGCGCTGGCCTCTCCTGCAGCAAAAACATAGATTTTTTTTTCTTTTATTTATTTACAAGAATGATGCAGAAAATTAAAAAGACAGAAACTTAAACTATCCTAAGTTGGGTTGTCTCCCAACCAGCTCATTGTTAAGGTCCGAGATAGACCCTTCCCTTTAATCAATTAGGGGTACTCTTTCTTTTCTTGATAAATACATTATCTTTGAACTCATCCTCTTCTTCGGACTCATAATGTTTACAAGTCCGGAATACAGAAAACATGACCTTTTCATCCCCTACCTTTAAAGATAGGAGGCCTTCTGCCACATTAATCTTGGCGTTTCCTGTAGCAAGGAATGGCCGCCCAAGAATTAATGGTACCTTGGAGTCTTCTTCCATGTCGAGGATCACAAAATCAACCGAGAAGACAAATTTGTCAACCCTTACCAGCACATCTTCAGCCACCCCATAGGGGTATTTTATTGACCTGTCTGCCAACTGTAAACACATAAAAGTAGGAGTGGCCTCTCCCATGTCCAATTTCCCAAACATAGAGAGTGGCATGAGGTTAATACTGGCTCCTAAATCACAAAGAGGTGTTGCATTCGGCAATCCCTCAATTTCCACGGGTAAAGTAAAGCTTCCCGGATCCTTCAACTTTTGGGGCAACTTTCTTAATACCATTGCTGAACACTCCTCAGTCAACATTACAGTTTCATCAATCTCACTCAACTTCCTCCTTCAAGATAAAATGTCCTTCATAAACTTGGCATAAGTAGGCATTTGTTCCAAAGCTTCAGAGAAAGGGATATTTATTTGAAGTCTTTTGAAAATCTCAAGAAATCTTGAGAATTGTTTTTCCAAATTCTTTTTTAAAGCTTTAGGAAATGGTACTTTGCCAATTTTCTTAGAAGGAGGAATTACATTTTCAACAATTTTTTCAGCAACAATAGGCACACTCCTCTCCTTTTATTTTTCTTCACAACTCACCTCTTGTTCAATTTCCACTACCCTTTCGGGCATAGTTTTACCACTCCTAAGAGTGATGGCAGAAAAATTCTCTACATTCTCCTTTGGATTGACAAGAGTATCAGATGGAAAAGTACCTGGAATCCTTTCTGAGATGGTCTTGGCCAACTGGCCTACCTGAACCTCCAAATTTCTTATAGAGGCTTCATGATTCTTAGCACTTGTCCTTGTCTCGTTCATGAATTGTACAGTTTGTTGGCCTATTTCACCAACAATTTCTTCCAAACTCTTCCTTCCCTGGTTTGGGTTCAAAGGCATTGGTGGCCTCTGATTCTGGAATGGCCTCTGAAACTGTTGCCTGACTTCTCCTTGACCACCCCCTTGGTCCCTCCAAGAGAAATTGGGGTGGTTTCTCCAGCTTGGATTATAGGTATTGCCATAGGAATTTTGGAAATTCCCCATAGCTTTTACCTCAGCCTCTAATTCTGCCTCTTCCGGGCTTAGTTGAACACCTTCCATTCTTTTGACCATTGCATCAACTTTCCTGGACAAAAGTTTATTTGAAGCAAAAATGGACTCAAAAGATTCAACCTCATAAATACCTTTCCTTATTGCCCGGTCTTGGTTTGAATGGGCAGCTCTTGCAGCAAGTTTGTTGATTAAATCAAGAGCTCCCTGTGGTGGCAAAGCATCAAATGCCCCACTTGCAGCAGTATCCAGCTTGTCCCTGGTATAATCATTCAGAGCTGCATAAAATTTCTCTACCTGATCTGTGATAGAGATGTTGTGACCTGGGCACCTTCTGAGAAGTCCCTTGAACCTCTCCCATGTCTCATACAAGTTTTCAGCATCTTGTTGAATGAAGGAGTTGATTTCCTGCTTCAACTTCCTTATGCGGTTGTAAGGGAAGAATTTAGCCGTGAATTTCTCGGCCAAATCATCCCATGAAGTAATGCTTCTGAGTGGTTGTGAAGATAACCACTCCTCTGCCACATCTCTTAAGGAAAATGGAAACAGCATAAGTCTTACCGTATCCAAGTGAGCATCATTTCTCCTTAAGGTGGAGCAATGCCTGGTGAATCGCTCCAGATGTGTGTGGCAGTCTTCATTGACACTTCCACCAAATTGGTTTTGACTAACCAAAGAGATGAAGTGTGGAGGAATCTGAAAATTTGGCAATGCATCCTCCGGAACCACAATACTCCCCTCAAAATTGTGATCTACCTGGGGAGTTGTGATATCACGAAGGGAACGGTTAGCATCCCGCTCTTCCTCCTCCGCTCTCTGCCTTCGAAGTCTAGCTTGGACTTCATCTTCTACCCGTGCATTTTATTCAGCAAGGAGGCGCTCCTCCATTTGTGCTTGTGTTTCAGACATGGCCCTTGCTAATCTCCTTTGCTCTGCTAATCTGCGATGCAAAGTTCTTTCAATTTCAGGGTCGAATTCAAAATGTCCTACCATGCAGAAAAGCAAAAGAAGTCAATAGCACCTATTCAATACAATTTTTTTTTCTTTTTTTTATATTTAATAAGAAAAGGACCCGACCATTTGGTTTTGAGCTTACCTGGAAAGAGCCTCAATCTAGAATTAAATAAAAGAACCTGTTGGCCAGCCTTGAATACCCTCTTGACAATCCTACTATCATGGTATTTCTTCATCTTCTCCTTGTAAATTGTAGATGATTCATAAGCTTGCAACCGCATATCCTCAAGCTGGTGCAACTCATCAACTTTCTTCTTACCTGCAGCACCACAATCAAAATTAAGAAGCTTAAGAGCCCAAAAAGGTTTATGTTCCAATTCAACTGGTAAGTGGCAAGATTTGCCATAAACCAATTGAAATGGAGTAAACTCGATAGGAGCTTTGAAAGCAGTTCTATAAGCCTAGAGTGCATCATCTAGCTTTTGTGACCAATCCTTGCGGGAACTAGAAACAGTTTTCTCCAAAATCTGTTTGATCTCCCTGTTAGAAACTTCTGCTTGGCCATTAGTCTTGGGATGATATGGAGATGCAACCTTATGATTTACACCATACTGCTGTAGAGCCTTACCCAACTGAGCATTAACAAAGTGGGAACCTCCATCACTAATGATAACCCGCGGAGCTCCAAAACGGTTGAAGATATGCTTCTTTAAGAACTTAAGGACAATCTTACCATCTGCATGAGAAGTAGCAACCGCCTCCACCTATTTGGAAACATATTCCACAGCGACCAAGATGTACTCATTACCGAACGAAGGTGGAAAGGGCCCGTGAAATCCATCCCCCAACAATCAAACACTTCAACCTCCTGGATGCTCTGAAGGGGCATCTCATCCCTCTTTGAAATTCCGCCTGATCTCTAACAGGCATCACAACTCTTCACATGAGCATAAGCTTGTTTGAACAAGTGAGGCCAATAGAACCCAGATTGAAGAACTTTCACAGCAGTGCGTTCACCATTAAAATGACCTCCATAAGGAGAGTTGTGACATTGTCGGAGGATAGCACTGGCCTCCTCAGAATCAACACAGCGGCGTAACAAGCCATCAGCACCTTGCTTAAACAGGTATGGGTCATCCCACACATAATGAGTGGCATCACGAAGGAACTTCTTCCACTGTTGAAATGTGAAATCTTCAAGTATGATCCCAGCTGCTTTGAAATTAGCCATGTCAGCAAACCATGGCCTTGTCTGCAAGGCAAAAAGCTGCTCATCTGGAAACTCTTCCACAATTTCTTTCTCCATCTTGGTTACTTCAACATTAGTAAGGCGGGATAAGTGATCGGCAACCAAGTTCTCCTTCCCACTCTTATCCTTGATCTCCAGATCAAATTCCTGCAAAAGAAGAATCCAACGAAGCAGCCTGGGTTTAGAATTAGGTTTTGTTAAAAGGAACTTGATGGCTGCATGGTCAGTATAAATAATGACCTTGGAACCAATCAAGTAACTTCTAAACTTTTCGAATGCATACACTATGGCCAGCAACTCTTTTTCAGTAGTGGCATAATTAACCTGTGCGTCATTTAAAACTTTACTGGCATAGTGTATAGCAAGGAATACCTTCTCCTTTCTTTGACCCAAGACTGCCCCCACTGCATAATCACTAGCATCACACATTAGTTCAAAACCACAATTCCAATCAGGTGCAATGACAATGGGTGCAGAAATTAAACTAGATTTCAAGGTTTCAAAAGCATGCAAACATGAAGAATCAAAGATGAAAGGAGAATCCTTATTGAGTAAATTGGAAAGTGGCTTTGCAATTTTTGAGAAATCTTTGATGAATCTCCTGTAGAAACCTGCATGGCCAAGAAAACTCCTAACTCCTTTGACATTGACTGGGACGGGGAGCTTTTCTATGACCTCCACTTTGGCTTGATCTACTCGAATTCCTTTGGAAGAAATTTGATGTCCAAGAACTATGCCCTCGGTGACCATAAAATGACATTTCTCCCAATTCAGCACCAAATTTGTATCCACACACCTCTTCAGGACGGTGTCTAAGTTGTGCAAGCATTCCTGGAATGAATTCCCAAAGACTGAGAAATCATCCATAAACACCTCCATACATTTCTCCACCAAATCAGAGAATATAGCAAGCATGCATCGCTAGAAAGTAGCAGGAGCGTTACATAACCCAAAAGGCATCTTCCTGTAAGCAAAGACACCAAAAGGGCAAGTAAACGCAGTCTTCTCCTGATCATAAGGATCCACGGTGATCTGATTGTATCCTGAATAGCCATCCAAGAAACAATAGAAAGCTTTCCCTGACAATCTCTCCAACATCTGATCCATGAAAGGTAAAGGAAAATGATCCTTTCTGGTGGCTTTGTTAAGCTTTATGTAATCAACACACATTCTCCAAGAAGTGGTGGTTCGGATTGCAATCAATTCATTCTTCTCATTTTTAACAGCTGTCAGCCCTCCTTTCTTAGGCACCACCTGAACTGGGCTAACCCATGAGCTATCTGAAATGGGATAAATCATGCCAGCATCCAACAGCTTCATAACTTCCTTCCTCACCACCTCTTTCATGGAAGGATTTAACCTTCTTTGAGGTTGAGTGACTGGTCTGAAATCTTCCTCCATGAAAATCTTATGCATGCAGTAAGAAGGACTGATTCCCTTAAGATCCGCCAGCTTCCAACCAATAGCCTGCTGGTTGGCTTCCAAAACTTCCAAAACCTGTTTCTCTTCCTGTGGTGAAAGAGTGCTACTGATAATAACTGGCTTGTCAGCTTTCTCCTGCAAAAACACATATATGAGATTAGTGGGAAGCGGCTTTAGCTCCGGACGTTGCTCAGGTTTCTTATCCTCACTGGTCTCCTTGATCTCTTCCACCTCAGTGGCTTTAAGAACTGTAAGAGCTGAATCAAGTACGTCCAGGAGTTGCTGCACTGAAGATTCATCTTCAGCTGTAAGATCTGCATAAGAATCAGTTAGAGCTAATTCCAAAGGATCAGTAGCCTGTGGTTTCCTTTCAACGTGCCTAATGACCTCATCAAGCACATCTACTCGGAAACACTGGCCCTTTTCCTTTGGGAACTTCATTGCCTCAAAAATATCGAACTGGACTTCATCATCATGGACTCGAATTTTCATCTTGCCCACATCCATGTCAATCCCCATCCTTGCAGTTCGCATGAATGGCCTTCCCATAATCAAAGGAACCTCTGCATCCTCTGCAATATCAATAACAACAAAGTCAACAAGAATAAGGAATCTATCTACTCTTACCAACACATCCTCAGCTACGCCAATTGGGTATTTAATTGAACGATCCGCAAGCTGTAGGGACATCCTAGTTGGCTTCAAATCTAGCCCACGAATCCTTTGCATCAAGGATAGTGGCATCAAGCTCACACTGGCTCCAATATCCACAAGGCCCTTGCCGACTGCTACATCCCCAATGGTTAGAGGAATGGTGACACTGCCTGGCTCTGCTAGCTTTGGAGGAATGCCACTAGTGATAATGGCACTACAAGTTGCTCCAAGCTGCACTACTTCCTCTTCTTGGTATTTCCGCTTCTTTGTCAGCAAGTCCTTCATGAATTTTGCATAGATAGGCATCTGTTCAAGAGCTTCTGCAAAAGGAATGTTAATCTGCAGACTTTTAAAAATATCCATAAATCTAGCAAATTGGCGATCCTTATCTATTTTAGAAGGGGCTTTTGGATAAGGAAGGGTCTTCACTATCTTTTCCTGAATCTTTGGAACTCCCCCCTTACTTAGCTCACCCTTCTCTTTCTCAACATCTTTCTCTTTTCCCTTACCTACAGTTCCCTCAAGAGCTACACTCACATCACTATTCTTTTCAGCTTCTACCCCTGTGTACACTCTATTTGGTTCTTTCTCTACCTCCTCATCTTCCTCAACAATATTTGGCTCACCAATACCACTACCTACTACCTTCCCACTACGAGTATAAATAGCCTTACAATGCTCTCTTGGGTTGGTTTCAGTATTAGCATTGAATGGAGCCTTCTGTGTAACGCCCCAATTTTGGATTGAGGGTCACATAGTAATTACGCGGAAATTAAAACCTCTCAGAAAACAACTCATTTTCTTAAAAGGTTTTCGTCTCTCTTATTTACTTAAAAATAATATAAGTAATAATTTTTTTTCCCACAAATAATAATTACTACGCGGGAGCAACACGAGGAAAAATATTACAACAAATGAAGTATGCTCAACAGCGAGCCCAAAAATAGGATAAAATAAAATAGCGGAAAAACTTAAGACATCAATCGTCTTCTTCAAATTCCTTCCACGATTCCACTGCGCACTCTGATTCTGTAAAGCTTCTTCAAGAGACGATGATCAACGCCTTATCTATTTTCTGGCGTTAAGCGCCCAAACACAAACAGAAAGGGTTAACTCGAGAACAAACAACAAATACCAAACAGCATGTTGAAAGGGAATTAAATAATTAACAACAACAATATTATCAAACATCACCAGACCATAACACGACAATTCACCAAGAACAGAACGAGAACATCAACACAATATTTTTCTTCCACATCATAAAATCAATTAAGATGTGCAAATGCCCTCTATATCTATATGCTTATAGTTATATTTATATGGCCATTACATCACCCTTCTCGGGCCCAAAACATCACCCTTCACGGGTCAAGACAATCACGTGGGACAACGATCCACCACATTGCCCTAATTCACCCTAACCGGGTCAGGACAATCACGTGGGACAACGATCCACCACATTGCCCTCGGTCGATCCCACGGGACAAAGATCCGTCACATCAACCTTAAAATCCTCAGTTGATCACGCGAGACAAAATACCGCCACATCAACCCAATAATATATATATACGATGCACATGCTATGACTATGCAAAATTCATGATCCTCATGGACCAACAGTCCACACAAAACATCAGTCATAGCACACCCCATACACAATATAATCATCTTCAATATATCATGTAAACAATTCTCAATTTCAAGCATCACAATACCAACAATTTCATCCTCATAAACAAAATAATTCACAGAAATAAAATCATGGTAAACACAACTGACTCTATCTAGACCCAGAGTTACCCTTACCTGGTCTCAACAAGCGGTCCAAACCCAACCAAGTAAAAGAATTCTCCGAAGAAGATGAACCTTCAATTAATTCAATAGTAAAAAAAGAAATCAATACTCACACAAGTATGCATGCATGCGCATACCATATATATAATTATACGTTAGTCCCCTTTCTATTTTCCTAAGATAGTTATTAAAACTTACTATATATATTTAACTTGAATTCAAAACTATAGTTCCAACAACCTAACATAGCCTTATATTTAATTTAAATATCAACACTTATTTTCCCTATATAGGTCGTGTGTGTATATATATATATCTTTAAACTTTTAATCTATAATTATTTAAATCACATATCTTCTATTCAAATATCAACAAAATAATCCTATACCATCATGCATAGAATTCGGCACTACCAAAATAATATCATAATTCTTTTAAATTTCAACTAAATCTTTTCAATTTTAAATTATATCAACAACCCAATTAACTGCATTTCAAAAACAACCAACTTATATAAAACCTATCATGGCTCTAACAACCTATGTTTAAATTTCAAACTTTAATTAAATTAACTCATAATTCAGTTTATTAACAATTAACATAATTCATTATCTTAACAACTTAATCAATTATAATCAAAATCAAGTAAGTTAAGAAAAACTGCCAATTCTATATTTTAGAAAATAAATATCGCAACATATTCCTGTCCAGATTACTAGTTAAATCTATAAACTATCAGCCTATAATTGCATATTAGAAATCTATAGCAATATTCTATAGAACCATGAAGAATTATACAGATACGTAATAGACAGAAAGTGAACTAACTCTTAGAATTATGGAGCATAAACAATTGTCTCTTAATACAAACATTTCCAAGTCTACGTCAAGATAGTTCTGATTATACTATAGCTGGTTAGAAAATCTGGAAAATAAAGATGAAAACAGAGAGAAATATACCAGGAAAGGACGAGGCCGAAACAAGGAAAGAAGATGTCTTGGGTGAAGGCCGCAAGCTAAGAGGAAGAGGAAGACACCGGCGATTGGTGGTAGCGGCGACGAGGATGACGGCGAACAGAGGAAGGGAGCGCTCTTTGAACAGAGGGGAGAAATATGCAGCAACGTGGGAGAGGGACGAACAGCAGCAGTGCGAGCTTTGGCGACAGCGGCAAAGACGGAACGGTGATGATGCCGGCGGCGCGTGCTCGGAACCAATGCTGGAACAGAGGCGACAAGCGGTAGAGAGAGATGAGCGGTGGCGCAGTGACAACGCCGGAGGAACTAGCGGCGGCGACGCTCAAACGGTGCAGTGAGTGGAGGAAGGGAGCGCGCGATAAGGAGGAAGAAGAGGCTTGGCAGCACGTTTTAGGCAGGGATGAGAAGAAGAGCAGGTCGAGGTTTGGAGTTGGGTGCTGCTGCTGCTTGTGGTTTCGGTTGAAAGAAGGAAGAAGTTGAGCGTCGTTGGCGGCGTGAGAGGATGAAACACAGAAGCGGCTACACTTGGGAGGAGAGGGAATTCATTGCTGTTGAGAGAAAGAGGATAGGGGTTTTAGCGGTGAGTAGAGAGATAGTTGAATTTGTTATTTTAGAGGGAATATGTTATTTCAGTTTTTATTCTTTATCTCTTCACCAAAATGCATATCTTAATTTTAAAATTCATGTTCAATCTTAATAGGATAAAACACACACTAGTATAATTTAACTAGGTTCATAATTCAAATAATCAATATATAATAAAATAGAATTTAATATATATATATATATATATATAAATATATATCGACAATACGGTACTGCTATTATTATTATTTTTCTTCCTTATAATTATATATATATATATATATATATATATATATATATATATAAACTTACCAAAAAAAAACTATAACTAATTAAAACAAAGATAAAAATAGCTATTAGTATATCACATAAAAATAAGTAATATGTTCATCTTAATTTTCAAATCAAATCTACTTAATTTTATGATAAGATAAAATACAATTTGTGTTCAAAATATGATCCCAACCAAAATCTAACAAAACAATATATATTTAAATAAATATATCAGATACGTGTATATTATTATTTTCTTTTTCCTTTTCCTTTTTTTCTTTTTAAATTAAATAGAAAAGCATTTATAATAAAACATATAATAAAATAATAATATTAACTAACATAAAGCTCATTCCAATAATAATAAAGTCGGTCAAATGGTCAACCAAGGACCAAACTGAAACTACTAAGTAGTTCAAGGATCAAAACATAATTAATCTAAACTCAAGGACCAAAAATGTAAATACTAAAAATAGAGGGTCTTACATTCTGCATCCCAGCAAGTTGGTTGGCTAGTTTCCCCATCTAAGTTTCCAGATTCTTGATAGAAGCTCCCTGGTTCTTTTGACCTTCCATAGTTTCCTGCATAAATTGTGTTAGAGTATCACTCATTTTGGCAAACTTATCTTCCAGAGACTGCTCCTGCTGATTTTGGAATTGCTGAGGTTGCTAGAACTGAGGATTCTGAAAAGGTTGCCTTGGTGCTCTGTTAGAAGAAGGACCTGAATCCTGTCTCCAAGGATGATTGTTGTACTGATTGTTACCACGGTTCTGATAGTTGTCCCTAGAGTAATTATTCTGGTAGGGCCTCTGCTGACTATTCAGATAATGAATCTCCTCCTCATAAGGTTGCTGATAAAAATCAGACTGTTGCCCTGGGACTTCAGCATCACACCTGTTCACCTTCTGCATATCTCTTATGCTTTTGGGCAAAGCATCCAGCTTCTTGGTCAGGTCATCAAGCTGTTGCTGAAGAAGCTTGTTTTGGGCCAACATAGCATCATTGACTCCAAGTTCCAAGACTCCTGCTTTCCTTGCTGGGCCTCTAGAATATTGGCTTTGTTGGTCATTCAAAGCCATAGCTTCTATGATATTCATCGCCTCAGTGGGAGTCTTTGACATCAGTGAACCACCAGTAGTGGCATCTATAATGAGCTTGCTTTGTTGATGCAACCCATTCCTGAAGATGTGAACTTGGGTCCTTGCATCAAAACCATGATTTGGGAACTTCTGGCACAAGGACTTGTATCTCTCCCAAGCCTCACATAAGCTTTCACCTGCAGCCTGAGCAAAAGTAGAAATAGCAGTTTTATAATCCATAAATTTTGAATCAGGAAAGTACCTTTCCATGAATTTGCGTTCAAGCTGAGGCCAATCACTCAAAAGAGCTTGAGGTTGGTCGAAAAACCATTCCTTTGCATGACCAATTAAGGGCAATGGAAAAAGCCTGAGGAACACTGCGTCCTCTTCAGAAGGCCTCATCCCTGCTGTGCCACAGAGTTCATAGAACTTGGTGAGATGGTTGTAAGGATTCTCATGGTCTAACCCCGCAAAAGGATTAGCATACATCAGTTGCACCAGTCCTGTCTTCATCTCTGGGGCCTTCTCATTATCAGTACCTCTACCAATCCTGATCATGTTCCTGGGTGTGAAATTGATAAATCCAGGATTGGGATCTGCACCTCCACCGTTTACGTTTTGGTCTGCCATGTCTGGCTCAGCTTGAATTGGTGAAGATGGTGAAGGGGTGGAAGTATCCTGCTCTTGTCTTAACTTAGCTAGCTTCTTCCTTTTCTTTGTCTTGCTGTTCTTCCTCCTTGCTGTAGCTTCGATTTCTGGTTCGAAAGAAAGTTCCTCAACTCGTGTCATACCTCGCATAAACAAAGATCAAAAGCAACCTAGACAAAAGTGTTAGACTGCAGATAAAAGGAAAATTAAAACAAAAATATTCACAAATGCTTAAACAAACAAAACCAAAGCAATGCAAACTCAAACAACGCTGCTCCCCTGCAACGGCGCCATTTTGTTAAAAGGGTTTTTACGTTTTTCAATAAAAACCAATACTTGAGCTGCGTTCAAACCTCTTTTAAGATTCAATTGCAGTATAGTACGGGTGTTATCGATCCACAGAGAGCAAATGAGTAAGAGTGTCGTTCTTTAGTCAAGAGGTTAAGCAGAAAGAAATAAAAGATGTTTGTTTGGAAAGACTTGTATTAAAAAGCATGAAATAAGAAAGCAAAGGTTTTAGAGATAAACAGATTAGGAAAACAGTTGGATTATGGTTTCACTATTCAGGATTTATCTTGTTCTTGATTACAATCACTTAAAACCTTTAATTCACTCCCGCCAGTTCTTAACTAACTCACCTATTCCTAGTATGAGAAGTTGATTCAATTACTTTCCTAATTGTCGCTTCCACAGGCAATTAATCAAAGCAACTGTAAACATGCAGGCGTTAAAGAACTAGGTGATCTAACGCTATTCCTAGCAAATTAGCTTCCCCTAGATTAAACAGTTTATGTCAGATTAATAGAGTAGCTTCCACATACAAGATTAATCTCAAATCAAATGAAAGGTGATCAAACTCACATAAGCAATAAAAGCAAAACTCTTCAATTGAAATTAAAGATAGAAAGTAAACAAAGAAACAATAAGAATCCCTTCAAGATGAAGTACTACGCCTAAATCCAACTAAAAGAGAGCTTAGTTATCCATAGGATGGAAACTAGCTAGCTTACAAGGAGAATCAATAGAAACTAGGGAGACGGCGAAGACTCCGAGCGTCCATTGATGAAACTCCTCTTCTCCTTCTCAAATTCGAGCTCTCTCACGTCCAATGGGTGTTTGGAGGTGGCTAGGGGTTGAAAGAATGCCCCAAACATGCCAAAAACAGCGAATTTATAGAATCTGGGCGCCGCAGGGGCGCTTAGCGCCGCCGACAGGCGCTCAGCGCCCTGGGCCAGGCCCAGCGGTGCTTAGCCGCGCGACAGAGGCACTTAGCGTCGGTCTTCTTCGCGCTGGACGCTGAGCCGCTTAATGAAGCACTCAGCGGCCAGCAGGCCTCTGCTGCTCGATGCTGGGCGCTCAGCGCCTAAGTGCCGCGCTAAGCGGCCCGTGTCTCTTTTCGTCCTTCCGCTGGGCGCCTAGCGCCCTGGGGCGGCGCTTAGCGCCCAGAACGCCCCTTTACTTCCTTTTTCTGGGCGCTTTGCGCCCTGCAGGGGGGCTTAGCGCCCAGAGTCCTGATTTCTTCATATTTTCTCCAATTCTTTGCCTCTTTTGGGTCCTGAAACATGTGAAAAACATATCAAAAGCACAAGAAACATATTTAAAAGCTTAGAATCGCCTTACTCTTTTATCTAACCAAAATCTCTATAAAGAAAGGGTATTTTATAATTAAAAACAATGATAAATGCCATTAAAAACATATGAAAACTAAAAGCAAATTGGCATTTATCAGAGGGGACAGCGCTCAAGCGCTGGAGGCCAACGCTCAAGCGTTAGGCCCCTGTTTAAAGTCCCCTGATTCCAGCGTTGTCCAACGCTTAGGCGTTGGGGACCAGCGCTCATGCGCTAGGCCCCTGGAATCCCCAGTTTTTATTTTTCACTTTCCAGCGCCCAAGCGTTGGAAACCCAATGCTCAGGCGTTGGAACCTCTGATGCCCAGTGTTTGTTTTAATCCAGCGCCCAAGCGTTGGCATCCCCAACGCTCAAGCGCTGGAGCTCGGGCAGATTCTCTGTTTTGTTTTTATTTGCTGTTTTCTGTTTTTAATAAATTTTGTGTTCACCATTTCTTGAAAAGTTTTAGATTCTGTGAGTTTTCCCTTACTTCTATAATGGTTTTTGATTTTTTTGGGAACTCAAGAATTCTTGTTTTTAGGTGGACACAATTTATCAACCCATGTTCTTAAGTGTGCTATTTTTGGAACTAACAAGTCAAGCAAGCTTCTGCTTGTGAGACTTTTGTTTGTTCAATTTTGCAGGAAAGGCACCAGAAGGAGAAAGAACCCTCTTGAACTTAAGTGTTCAAAATTGATTTTACGTTGAGGTTCCTTGGACTGTTTGTGGAAAAATTGTATATTATGCCAGCATTTTAGTTTTTCTTTTTATAGTCTTTAGCTTTATTTTTAGTTTAGTTTTTCTATTTTTGCATGAGTCTTGAGTATTTTATCCAGTCTGAATACTGCTATTGCTGTGAATGCTTTATCTGATTAAACTGCTTTTGAAAAGGTTCTATGTTTTGAAGCGGTTAGGATTGCATGCTGTACAAATGATTTGGACATCTTGATTGTTTTGGTTGTTGGCAAAGTTTTTCTAAGTTCTAAAAAGGGTACCACTTACCCTATGTTTTTCTGAGAGCTGAGGACTCTGATTGCATGATTGTAAAAATTTTCTGCCTTGTGTTGCATGTTGATTGGGATTTTGTATACTTTGTGAGTTGAGAAGAGATTATAGGCATTTTTGAAAACTCAGATTCTTGCTTGAATTGTTAAATCCACTAGTAGCCCCTTTTGAGCCTTAAAAGAGTCATTCTTTGGAGCCTACTTAGTGTGATATTTTTTTTTTAAAGTTGTTATTGTGATTCATGTGCTGAAATTGTTAGAGCTATGTTTGTGGTTCCTGTCTAGAAAAAGAAGGAAAAAGTTGGAAAAATAAGGTATGTGCCTTAGGAAAAATAATGAAGTGGTGGGGTGAGAAAGAGTATGAGGGGAGTAAAATTCAAGTCATTCATCCCATACATTCCACTACTTTGTTCAAAAAAAAAAAAAAAAAAAAAGAGAAAATTTGAGAGGACCCTTGTGTTGAATTGTTGAAGCTCTTAGTCAAAAAAATCACTTAACAACAGATTCTGAGTCAAGCCAATAGAGTTGCCAAGTTCTTGAAATCCACACCTTGAATTGTTCAACCCTTTGGCCAAGTTACAACCTTCAGAAATCTCTTCAAAGTTACTTAGTTGCACTGTTTCAGTTTTGATTTGAATGATAGGCAGGATAATTGAGCTTTCTTGTTTTTCATGGAGAATATCTTTTTGTGATCTTATTTGATGAACTCAAACATGTTGAAAAGCCAAGCCTAACTTTCTTGATTAAATATCTTTAAACATGCAGGTCTTCCAAATCCGCTAAGCTTTCTTGGAAAGGTTTTTGTGCTTCAAGTTTTAATCAGATAAACTTTCTCTAAACTCAGGGACGAGTTTCTCTTTAAGTTTTGTCGCTTGAGGACAAGCTGTCGTTGGGTATAGTGGTGTGATGACAGGATATTATATGATATTTTTAGGGTGTTTTTAGTCTTTTTATTTTATTATTTTTGAATCTCATATAGGATTTTTATTCTTTTTATGTAGATTTTATATTTATTTTGCATTTTGCATATAGATTAGCATTTATTTGTTTTTCTAACTTTATTTTATATTTTTAGGATATTTTTATAGTTATTTTATATTTTTAGGAAATAAAGGATCAAAGTGGAAAGGTTCAAGAGCGGAGGATGAAAAGTGAAGTTTGAAGGAGTCAAAGGGCCATAATTGAAGTTCTAACAAAGAGAGGACTTAAAGTGGAAATCAAGAATATGAAGCAACACTCTTTGATTTGAGCACATGGAAAATAAGGTTGGAAAGATTAATGGTGGTAGAAAGGAGTTTCAGAACTTAATAGAGGCTGAATGGAGCCTAATTAAGCCAATCAATTCCACTATTGAAGAAGAAAGGAATCCAAGAAGAAGCTGCCAGTGTTCGTTCCAGCGCTCCAGCGTTGGAAGTCCCAACGCTCAAGCGCTGGAACTCTGACTAGGATGTGAGTCAGAGTTTGCACCCAGCGCTCAAGCGTTGGAAGCCAGCGCTCAAGCGCCGGGCCTATGTCTGAACGTGGGATTTTAATGCTTCCCAACGCCCAAGCGTTGGGAATACCAACGCTCAAGCGCTGGAGGTCAGATTTTTGCTATAAATAGGGAGGCAATTTGCACTTGTAAGACACCTATTCAGAATACAACAAGTGTTCTTCTTTCCTCCTTAAAGATCATTGTTCCTAGGAATTGTGGGAAGCCATACTTGAGCTCCTATCCAGGGTAATTTAATGCTTCTTTTAGCCATGCTTGGCTAATTCTTTTTAAGTTTCTTGGGTTGTAGTAGTTTATAATTTATGTTTTAGTTTGTTTCTACCTTTCTTAATAATATTTCCAGTTCTTGTTTTATTTCCTTGTTCTTAATTTTATCTTGATGATCACAAGTGTTTTTGCTTTCTACTTATATCATAAGGCCATTTGGTAAGTAGTAAGGGAAATAGGATCTAAAAAAGGCTATAAGTATATATCTCTAAAGGACATTAGGATAGACGTAGCTTTATGTTGGCCTGAATTCAATCTTCATCTTCTTTTCTGGTTAACTAAATTACAAGGTCTTGGATTTAGTAATTAGGAAGAAAGTTCTACATTTTTTAAGGCAATTAACTTGTAGAAATTCTAGGCTATAGCATCAAGAACTTGGACTTAAAATTCAGAAATTAAGTAGGAACTTGCTAGCATACTTTATAGACTATGTAATTCAACCCAAGAGCTTAATCTTCATCATCGTTATCTCTTATTATTTTATTGCTATATCTTGTTCTGTTTTAATCAAACCATCATCAACATACATCTTTTTATTTTTCTGCTCAAGTACTAAACAATTTAATAAGAAGGCACCTATCCCTTGGGTTCGATCTTTTTATTACACGATAATCAACCGTGCACTTGCGGTTTGGCTATCATTAGGTTTTTATTTATTTTTGAATTTTCATATAGGTTAGTATTTATTTTATCTTTTTAGGATTTTTATTATGTTTATTTGGTTTTATTTTTAGATTTTTAATATCTAGTTAGTGTTGGGTTTTATTGGACCTTTGATGAAGAATGAGGAAGAAATGATGAAGAAGGAATGATTAAAAGCTGAATGGTTATGAAGTTAATGAAGAAATGAAGCATCAATGGCTTGTTTAACATGTGCTAAATAGAGAGAATTGAAGAGCTTCAACTGTTTCAGAACCATGATGATTCCACAATAAAGACCCTTAATGGCAATGAAGAGGGCAATCAAAGAAGAAGAGCAAAAGAGAAAGGAAATGAATCATGAGACGATCCCAACGCCTGAGCGTTGAGGAGCCAACACTCATGCGTTGGCTCTCTGCCTGGAATCCCAAATTGGGTTGATGTCCAATGCCAGGGCGTTGGGGAGCCAACGCTCATGCGTTGGCTCTCTAGCAAGCCTTGAGTTTTTATTTTAATTCCAATGCTCAAGCGTTGGAAGCCAACGCCCAAGCGTTGGAAGCCAATGCCCAAGCGTTGGAACACTGGCAGAATTGGGCTATAAATACAGGAATTGTTTCTCTTTGCAAGGATCCAACAATTTTCAATTCATACTCATTTTGTACTCTTTCTAAACCTAGTTGAACACACTCTAGAGGCACTTGTTGGGGGGGAGAGGAAGAAAGGGCCTTTGGAGGCCGGTGCCGGTGCACCATGGAGGAAGATGACAACTCCTCTAGAAGGCTAAGGCTCTGTCCATCTGTGGTTCTTCTTTCTCTTCACCCTTTAATTTCCTTCTTGTTCAACATACTCTTATGCAATTATCATATTGGATTTCATCATTTGGTGTTTCTCTCTATGCTTAATGCTTCATTTGGTCAATTGGTGATTTTAAGAGTTTCTTTGATACATAAATATATTGGAAAATTGATATGGATTGATGTATTCTTAGTTAATGTATAGGGGAAAGACACCCATGTCTTAGGTTTGTTGATTCTCTTTGTGCTTCACATATCATTTGACCTTGTCATGATTTCCATGACTTGCATGTGTGAAGAAGGTCTTGCTCCTGACCCTGGCTGCGGTTTTGATGACGACAAACTCATCGACAAAAAGAAGAAAAGAAGACTTAGAGGAAACGGTGTTATATGTTTCAACATCTACCTAAAAGTCTTAGTTTAGGTGAGTTATGCTTCTAAAGGCTTCTCATGTATAAAGGCTCTCTTAAAAACATCTAAGCTAATCAAGTTTAATGTTTTCATAAGTTAAAAGAAGTAGTATATCTCAAGCCGATCTTAAAAGTTCAAGTTTCTGGATATTGGACTTGAGTGTAATCGATTTCACCTTTCTGGTAATCGATTACACCTAGGAAAGTAATCGATTACTTCTTGCTTGTAATCAATTACATGTTTGAATTTGAAATTCAAACAGTAACGGCTTTTAGTGTAATCGATTACCTAAGTAATGTAATCGATTACATACCCCAAAAGTTGCATCTTTTCATGAACCATTGTGTCTCAAACCTTTTGGGAAGGGTTGCATTGGTTCAAGGTCGTTTCTCTTGCCTATATAAAGTCCATTTGAGTCCAGAAACAAAACAACACATGAGAATACATCATTAGGCCAAAGCTTTGCCAAAATTGTTCATTTATTAGTCTTTTGATATTTAAACTTTCAAAGAGCCTAAATTCCGAGTTCATGATCTTCATTGTTAAGAGAACACCTTAGTTGTTCATATCTTGAAGAACTCAGAATCAAGAAAGCCTTCTTATGCTTAAGAGCCTTAAAGCATAATTCTCATGATCAATCCGCTTGTATGTTAAAGGATTGATACAGCCATATTGTAAACTCTTCTTCATCTCTTTCTGGTAGATTGAGTATTCACCGTGGGTCTCGGTGAAGGGTTGTTGTTACTGAAAGTGGTGTACTTTCAGGGTGTGGACTGAAGGTGGTTTAGCCTTCAGGGACTGAAAGTGGTTTGCTTTCAGGGACTGAAAGTGGTGTGCTTTCAGGGGCTGTTGAAAGTGGTGTACTTTCACAGGTGGTTGATAGAAATTCTTAAGGTACTTAGTGTAAGGACTTGTAAGAGATTTTTATCAATGGTGGAAAAATCCTCAAGGGGTTTTCTTGAGGGACTGGACGTAGCCTTTGGTGGATAGAAGGTGATCCAGGATAAAATTTTGTGTGTGCATTCTTCTACCCTTCATCTTTACTTTCAAGAAACGCTTATTTCCGCTGCAAACGTTTGTATTTATATTCATCTTGAAAGTAAGAAGGTATCAAGGCGAAAATCGGGTAAACCTGATTCACCCCCCCTCTCAGGTTGCTATCTAGGCTAACAATTGGTATCAGAGCGTAAGTTTAGGTAATTTGCTCCTAAGATCCGGGAAAAGATGGCATCCTCTTCCAGTCATGGAACCAGTGAGGGATTCAACATAAACAGGCCACCATACTTCAATGGAGACCACTATGACTTCTGGAAGATCAAGATGAAAATCTTTATAAAGTCATTAGACGTGGAAATATGGAAAGCCATTGAAGAAGGTCCGTTTATACCTATGAATGAAGTGGGAGATAGCAGACAACCAAAACCAGAAAACACTTGAAGTGAAGAAGAAAAGAAGAAGGTTCAGTATGATCTCAAAGGAATGAATATTCTTACATCTGCTCTTGGCATGGATGAGCTTTTCAGAGTTTCAACATGCACAACATCGAAAGAAATATGGGATACTTTGATGGTAACTCATGAAGGAACAGATGAAGTCAAGAGATCAAAAATCAATACCCTATCTCACGAATATGACATGTTCAGAATGCTTCCAGGAGAAAAGGTATTGGATATGCAAAAACGATTCTCCCATTTGACTAACCATTTGATTGCTCTTGGTAAACAGTTTTCAAACAGTGACTTGAACATGAAAGTTCTAAGATCACTCACAAGAGCATGGCAACCAAAGGTTATGGCTATTTCAAAAAAGAAGAGTTTGTCTAATATGACTCTTGCAACTCTCTTTGGAAAACTCCAAGAACACGAGTTGGAATTGAATCGTTTGGAGGAGCATGAACAACATGAGAAGAAATATCGATCCATTTCCCTAAAGGAAAAGGAAAGCTTCAAAGATGATTATGATGCAGATTCTGAAGAAGAAGAAAATGGGAATATGAATCTTCTAGTGAAGAACTTTGGAAAATTTCTCAAAAGAAAAGGTATGAAATTTAACAATAACAGAACTTTCGAAAGGAATAATGAGTCCT
This sequence comes from Acmispon strigosus, assembly GCA_030819835.1. Classification (NCBI taxonomy): domain Eukaryota; kingdom Viridiplantae; phylum Streptophyta; class Magnoliopsida; order Fabales; family Fabaceae; genus Acmispon; species Acmispon strigosus. The sequence goes on from JAUAMA010000003.1 coordinate 3,903,050, forward strand.
CCTCTTCTCAAAAGATCACATGCTTCGAATGTGGAAAACCTGGACACATCAAGTTAGAATGTCCATATCTTCAAAAGAAGAAACATGGTCTGAAGGACAAGTTTGAAAAGAAAGATCAAACCACACGAAGAGCATACTTGGCATGGGATGAAAATGAAGTAAGTTCATCATCCGATTCTGACAAAGAAGAAGCACAAGTTGCATTAATGGCTTCACATGATTCAGATGCTGAGGATATCCGGGTGTGCATGAAAGTAGGAAAGGACTTATGGTATCTTGATAGTTGCTGCTCATCACACATGACAGGAGACAAAACAAAGTTCTCATTTCTTATGCCTAGAGAAAAAGGATTTGTCACATATGGAAATAATCAAAAAGGAAAGATACTTGGTATTGGAAGAATAGGTACACCCCCTCAAACTGTCATTGACAAGGTCCTATATGTTGACGGTTTGATGCATAATCTTCTGAGTATCAGTCAACTTTGTGACAAAGATTTGAAAGTTGCATTCATTAATGATATCTGTGTGGTAAAGGATGTGAAAACTAAAGAAATCAAGTTTTCCGGATATAAAGTCAATAAGGTCTTCATGATATCCTTGGATGAAATTCCACCAAGTGTCAGATGCTTGCTGGCCAAGAACAACAATGATTCATGGCTCTGGCATAGAAGACTGGCTCATATACACATAGATCATTTAAATAAACTAGTCAAGCATGATCTAGTTGTTGGACTTCCGAAGATAAGATTTGAGAAAGACAAGCTTTGTGATGCATGTCAAAAGGGGAAGCAAACCAGAACATCTTTCAAGCCAAAGAATATAGTCTCAACTACAAGACCTCTCCAATTACTTCACATGGATTTGTTTGGACCATCAAGGACTAAGAGCTTTGGAGGTAACTATTATTCCCTTGTTATTTTGATGATTTTTATAGATTTACCTGGACTTTATTCTTGCCTCATAAGAATGAAGCCTTCAACGCATTCAAAAGATATGCAAGGCTTGTTCAAAATGAAAAGGCTTTAAAGATCTCTTCTATTAGAAGTGATCATGGTGGAGAGTTTCAGAATCATCAATTTCAGGAATTATGTGATGAGAATGGAATATCACATAACTTCTCTGCTTCAAGAACACCAAAACAAAATGGTGTTGTAGAAAGGAAGAACAGACTACTTGAAGAACTAGCAAGGACCATGCCAAGTGAATCTAACCTTCCAAAGTACTTCTTGGCTGATGCTGTAAGTACTGCTTGCTATGTTTCCAATAGAGTACTTATTAGACCTATTCTGAAGAAAACCCCCTATGAACTCTACAAAGGGCGGAAACCAAATATTTCTCATCTACATGCTTTTGGATCAAAATGCTTTGTCTTGAACAATGGAAAAGAAAACCTTGGTAAGTTTGATGAAAAATCTGATGAAGGTGTGTTCCTTGGTTATTCTCTAACAAGCAAAGCATATAGAGTCTTTAACAAGAAAACTCTATCTATTGAAGAATCCATACATGTTTCCTTTGATGAGTCTAATTCTTCAAAAGAAGATACAGTCAATCTTCCAGATAATGATGAGGAAGATAACATTTTCAATGAAGAATCTCAAAAGAATCAAGGTTCAGTGCAAGAAGAGCATATTGAAGATATCACTTATCAACTACCAAAGGAATGGAGAACCCACAGGGATCATCCAGTTGAAAATATCATTGTTGATATTTCAAGAGGTGTTTCTACAAGGCTACGCTTAAATGATTCAGTATTGAATATGGCCTTTGTATCTCAAATAGAACCCTCAAAAGTGAATGATGCTCTTGAAGATGAGTATTGGATTGTGGCAATGCAAGAAGAACTAAACCAATTTGAAAGGAATCAAGTTTGGGAATTGGTTCCTAAGCCCACTGACAAGCATATCATTGGAACAAAATGGGTATTCAGAAATAAACTGGATGAAAATGGTATAATTGTCAGAAACAAAGAAAGATTGGTTGCACAAGGATATAATCAAGAAGAAGGTATTGATTTTGATGAAACCTATGCACCAGTAGCAAGGTTGGAAGCCATAAGACTTCTATTGACATATGCATGTTCTTTAAACTTCCCATTATATCAAATGGATGTTAAAAGTGCTTTCCTGAACGGATTCATTCAAGAAGAAGTATATGTGAAGCAACCTCCAGGATTTGAAGATCCCAAGTATCCTTCACATGTCTTCAGATTAAAGAAGGCACTCTATGCTCTTAAACAAGCCCCTCGTGCATGGTATGACAGATTAAGCACATTCCTTTGTGAAAAAGGATTTCAAAAGGGTAAGGATGACACAACCTTGTTTATCAAGAAAACCAAAGGTAATACTTTATTAGTTCAAATTTATGTAGATGATATTATTTTTGGTTCAACTAACGAATCTCTGTGTAAGGATTTCTCTAACATGATGCAAGAGGAATTTGAGATGTCTATGATGGGACAGTTAAATTTCTTTCTAGGATTGCAAATTAAGCAATCACATGATGGGATATTCATCAACCAATCAAAGTTTTGCAAGGAGCTTTTAAAGATATATGATTTGGATGATTGCAAAGCCATATCCACACCAATAGGGTCTAACACGTATCTAGATCAAGATGAGTCCGGTGTTCACGTAGACATTACCAAGTACAAAGGTATGATCGGATCTCTTCTTTATTTAACAGCAAGTAGACCTGATATTATGTTTAGTGTGTGTTTATGTGCTAGATATCAAGCATCTCCTAGGGAATCAAATTTGAGTTCAGTAAAAAGGATTTTCAAATATCTGAAAGGAACTACAAATGTTGGTCTGTGGTATCCCAAAGGAAGTGTTTGTGATTTGATTGGATATTCTGATTCAGATTATGCTGGATGTAAAACTGAAAGAAAAAGTACAAGTGGTACTTGTCACTTGTTGGGAAATGCTCTTGTTTCTTGGTCCTGTAAGAAACAAGCATGTGTTGCTTTAAGTACTGCTGAAGCAGAATACATTGCTGCAGGAAGTTGTTGTGCACAAACCTTATGGCTCAAACAACAACTCAAAGATTATGGCTTAGATCTGGGCTGCATCCCAATCAAATGTGACAACACAAGTGCCATTTATCTCACGAAAAACCCCATCATGCATTCTCGAATGAAGCATATTGATATAAGACATCATTTTCTTCGAGATCACGTCATGAGAAAGGATATTGAGATTTCCTTCGTAGATACACATAATCAATTGGCTGATATATTTACTAAACCTCTTCCTAAAGACTCATTCTTTAAGATTAGAAGAGAATTAGGTATTATAGATGAACATGATATTTAATTAGATATTTATCTGAGTATGTGTTTATATGTTTTAATTACATTGCATGATTTTTGTGTGATTTTTGTGTGAATTTATATATACTTACATGCTTATTTTATGATTTAATATTACTTATGTGTGATTGCATGTATCTAAGTTGCTTATATGTTTAGTCATATGTCTTTTGTGTGATTTTACACTTAAGTATTTGATTAATCCTTCTAGTAATCTATTACATAGGAATTTATAGCTTAGAACTTGTAAAATGTCTTAAGTAATCGATTACCATACATCCTATAATCGATTAATCCATGTTCTCTAGTCCTCGTGCTTTTCAAACCATCTAATAATCGATTACATAACCGCTGTAATCGATTACTATTTCAAAATTTGAATTTCTATTCAAATTTAAACTGCCTGTAATCGATTACATAACTGACAGTAATCGATTACCAGTTCGATACTATATATATCTGGGATATTTCTTTAATCGATTACAGCCCCTCTCTTTGTTCTTTCTACTCGACAAACCAGATACTCTTTCCCTTCGTTCTCCTTCAATTCTTGACCATTTACGAAACTTCTTGGTCGGTTTTCCTCGTCCCTCTTCTCTCTTTTCATTCGACCCATTCATTGCCTCTGATTTGGTTCGAATTCAAAAGCCCTCTTTTCAAAAACCCGAACCCTAGCACCCCAGTTTCAAAAAATTTCGAAAATGGCTTCCTCCTCCTCACGCAGGCACCGCTCCAAGAACCTCTCCATGAATGCTCTTGACCTATCTCGACTTCTTGGAACAGAGGAACAGAGGGAACGATTCATGGCTCACTATCTTGAACGGCCGATTCTCCCTCCTAAATATGGAGACATGACTTCCTTCATCAATGCAGGGCTGCTCTTTCCAACCTTGTTTGACTATCAAGGGCTTGATGAATTCCTTGGATTTTTGGGTACGTACTATCCCGAACTTGTGAAAGTATTCTACTGCAATTTAGTCAAGAGAGGCGGTAAGATATGTTCCTCTGTCAAAGGCATTGACATTTCCTTGACTCTAGAGCAGTTAGGAACTTGTTTGTCTATTCCCTATGTTGGCGCCAAACTTGGCCCTGAAATTCTTTGTCCCTGGGCTGATTATGACAAAAAGTCCTTCTATCTGTCACTTTGTCGGTTTTCTGAGGAAGAAATACAGATTAAGAAGCAAAGAACTGAGGCTAATCGTTCTCGAGATATCCTTGCTGTTGGATATCTCAGTGTGGAAACAAGAGTTTTGAGAGGAACCAGCCTCGAAATTTAGTAAGGAAAGCTCTCGTATCGTTGCTCTCGTCTACCACTCTGCGTGTAGTCGTCCTCGTCTCGATAAATCCAAAGGAAAATTAGTGATCGAAGCCTTGGATTGAAGGAAATGAATTGGGACAAAACAGAAATAATAAGTCGGAATGGTATCAAGGGTTGACCAAGGAATGAACTCAGAATTGAGTAAGTATCAAAAGCTTACCGGAGAAAAACCTAGGAACCTTTGGAAGATAAGAATTATGATGTCAAATTGTCTTCCCCCAGCAAGGAAACGCAGCACGCACAAAGAAAAACACAGCAGAAAGGGCAGCAGCAGAATTTGGACAGCAGCAGCAACAATGGAGGAAGAGAGGTTTTACTTGGAATGAAATAGAAGGAAGAGGATGCTATGTCTCTGTAAGGCACGAAATCCACTCTCAAATGCATGAGTTTCAGAAATCTCGACCATAATGACACTCTTCAATTCTGAAACAAAACCCCCCACACCATTTATTTTGTAACATTCACTCTTCCGAAACCATAAAGCTCTCCTTTAATGCTTTCAACACCTTGTATCCTTTCAGTTTTTCTCAGGATCAAGAAGAGGGAAGAAGCCGCCCCACCCATCATCATTAGCCATGATTCCCCTTCAAAACCCATTAAAGCCTTGGACAATCCATTAACCACCATTATCCCCCCTTAATACCCATAATTCTCTCAAAAAAACTGAATTCAAGACCTATTAAAACCCGTTCTAATTTCTAATTTCAAACTCAGAAGTCTAGACTCATCAAAATCTAAAAATAAAACAAAACTTTCCCCGTCAAGGTTTGAACCCATACCATGTGACCGAATCGCAGAAATCTTAACCGCTAAGCCAAAGTCATTCTTGTTAGAACTCAAGCAAAAATATTCTTTTGGTCATCTAAGTTAAACCAACATGACTCAAACAGGAATTTGAATAGCCCAAGGTCTTGAATTCATTTATTAAAGATCAAAGGATCACAATACAATTTCAAAGGATCAAAGGGCTAAAAGCAATTGTAACAAGACAAGGACCAAAACAAAATTAATTCATACTCCAAGGACCAATATATAAATACTAAGAATAGAGGGTCTTACAGATAGTTGTTGCTCAGCTTGTTGAACTTGCTCTTCCTCCGTTGAGATCTCATTTTCTCCGATCTTTTCTACTTGAACAGATCCTTCTTGTGTTGCCTTTGAAGTTTGCCGGTTGCTTTCTTTTGTACCATGATGTGGAGTTGGGGAAGCTTTACCGTTTCCACAGACGGAGCCACTGAACGGAACAAGGCGTTCAATCACCCAGAGATAGTGTTTGTTGAGAATGGTACAGTGCTTTCGGCGGTGGTAGTAGACTGGACTATTGCCGCTCTCCGCCTTGGTGAACATCTGATAGGGATCCTGTGAAGATACTCCGATGCCGAAGTCAGTAGCTATGTGAGGCAGAGGACTTAGTGAGGTTAGAATCATGTACCTTAGTGAGGTGAAGGGTCTGACTCTTTATAGGGGGCCCTAGCACCTGTCCTTATCAAGCCCCTTGACCAAGGATTGCATCAGCATGGCAGGTATGGCAGGCAACAAGACAAGGGAGAGAGTTTCAGGTGGCTCGGTGGGTCCTTGCAAGAGCTTCGCTTGGGGTCCTTAGATGTTGACCGTCCCACTGCCATGTACTGCGGTTGGCCGTTAGGGTATTGGTCAGCATGTGGGGGACGACCGGACTGTTAGCCTAGATAGCAACCTGAGAGGGGGGTGAATCAGAGTTGCACGATTTTCGCCTTATCGAAATTATTACTTTCAAGATAATGATGATCACAAAACGATAGTTATGATTGCAGCGAAATTAAGGATTGCTTGAAAGTAAAAGATGAAGGGAAGAGGAAATCACACACGAGATTTTATCCTGGTTCACCTTCTATCCACCGAAGGCTACGTCCAGTCCCTCAAGAAACCCCTTGAGGATTTTTCCACTATGATCAAGATTTCTTACAAGTACTTACACCAAGAACCTTAAGAACTCTTGTCAAACCTCAGATGGAAAACCACCAACTGATGACGCCGAACCCTACGGTGGACTTTGAATCAAACCCGATTCAAATGACCTTTTCCACAATCACCGAACCCTACGGTGGACTTTGAATCAAACCCGATTCAAAGGACCTTTTCACAGACACCTAACCCTACGGCGGACTTTGAATCAAACCCGATTCAAAGAACCTTTTCCAGAACCATCGAACACTACGATGGACCTTTTTACAACCACCGAAAACCACGGCGAATGAATCAAACCGATTCAAGAGATGAAGAAGAAGATGCCTTTACAATGGCTGATTCAATCCTTTAGACAAGATGGATTGATCTTAGTTTGTATGCTCCAGGCAATTACAATGAAGGCTCTTTTATTCTGAGTTTCTCAAAAGATGAACAGCATGTGTGTTCTTATGAAAATGAGAGAACAGAAACTCAGAATGATGACTTTAATGAATATGAAAGTTATGGACCAAGTCATTGATGTTTCTGAGCATCTATGGACTTTATATAGGCACTAGAGGTCGTCCATGAACCAACACAACCTTTCCCAAACATTTTGAGACACAATGGTTCATGAAACAACACACCTGTCGACCTGGTAATCGATTACATAGGCCTGGTAATCGATTACACTAGCCGTTGCAGTTTGAATTCAAAATTCAAACTGTGTAATCGATTACACGAAGGTGGTAATCGATTACTGTCTTCCTGTAATCGATTGTGTAATCGATTACAGATAGTCCGAAACTCAGTTTTAACCATCTCAAGCCCTAATTGAGTGTTCCTACCAAGTTTTACTTGTGAGAACATATCGTACTCAATTAGTTGATCTTTTATGAGCCTTCAAATGCAATTAAACCTTAATAAAGCATAGCACACTAAGTTAACAAGACTTACTAAAAGCAAGAACCTTCATGATTGATCTTGACGTTCCGAGCTTGGTTCTTGAAGTCTTTCCTTTCTTTTCTGAGGTCTTCTTGAAGTCTTCTTGAAGTCTTTCTTCTTTTTGTTCCTTTCTTTCTTGAAGTCTTCCTTCCTTTTATGAAGTCTTCTTGAAGTCTTTCTTCTTTTTGTTCCTTTCTTTCTTGAAGTCTTCCTTTTCTTTTCTGAAGTCTTTCTTCTTTTTGTGATGTGTTTGTCTTCATCAAAACCTCAGCCGAGTCCAAGGATGAGACCTTCTTCACACAGACGGCGCTAGTCATCCATAATAGCCCTCAGGAACAACATGAGCTCGTTTTAAGTAAAATGAAGTCTATGGAATGTAAGTTCAGGAGGAATGGAACTAATTTAGTTTAGAGGTGAAAATCGAAGACCATGCTCAACTTGTTAATTGAAGAATTATGGAAAGCTATTTTGAGTGTTTGTTAACAAAACTCCCTAAGAGTTGTGGGGAGAGTTTGGCTAAAGTAGGATTACCAGTTCTTAGAAGAAATGATATTGATATTAAGATTACTGATGTTATTTTTATTGGCCATGTCCAAGAGGAATTGTCTAAATAACCCTAAGTGAAAATGGGGTTAAATCACCCTATCCCAGATGACCCAATTATTTGTTAACATGTGTTTTAAGAAATTCCATCTCATTTAAGTGTGTTTTTTATTTTATATTTCATAATAATCCTTCCAATAAGCTTGCGTTTTATTGTACTTTCATTTTTAATACTTGCTGGGGTGTCACAATTGTATGGTCCGGTACGTAGCATAGGCATTAGCAAGATTGAGAGTGCTTTTCGTTTCTCTGCAGTTGAAATTCTAAATTGAAGACAAAGGTTCCGTTGAAATTCTACCTCCAATAAGTATATAAGGATACAAATCTCATGTTACCAGTTTCTTGATATGTTTAATGTTGTGCGAGAGTGCTAGAATAGGTTGTAACGGAAAAATAGAGTGGTAGAGTAGTAGGTTAATTGAAGGTAAGATTCAAACTTTGCATTTACTTAGAAACAAGATGTTTCTTACAATGCAAAAGCGGTTAAAGCAGTACGATGCCAAATCACTACTTAATTTTAGTTGAAGAAACTTAGATTAGGCTCTCTCCCTCTAATGGTATTGGTAGCTCTCTTGGCGTGGATGCCGCAGAGGTTTGTGTCCTCGAAGAAGAAGCTGACAAGGTGAACCTTCTAATCCTAATTTGATTGGATCATGATGCAATTAAATATTTTAATGGAGAGATTATTGTGAAATATAAAATATAAAATACATCTAACTGATGTGGATTTTCTTTAAATACATGTTAATAAATAATTGGGCCACCTGGGATAGAGTGATTTAACTCCATTTTCACTTAGGGTCATGTAGACAACCCCTGTCCAAGATAGTGTTGCATACAGATTCACATGCTTGCATGATAACTGCATAATAGAATCAATAGATTTTGAGTTCTTCAAATAATTCATTTTATGTGTTTGTGCTTGTGTGCACCTAAACAATAGCATGAGAAGATCTAATAGTGCTTTGATTGAACATGAGTTTGTTGTGAATAAGTCATTTTCAAATGAGTATGTGCTTGTATATGGATGACATGTTAGTTTTTGGAACTAGTCTAAGAGTTGCGGTTGAAATCAAGTAATGAGTTCCAAATTTGAAATGAAAACCTCAGGAGAAGCTGATGTAACTTTAGGAGTTAAAATACAAAGAATGGAAATTCATAGTTTCAATATTGTACCAGCGAGAACACCATATGGTCTTAAGAAAAACATTGAAACTAAGTGTCTTAATTTGAGTATGCTTAGATAATTGATAGTGCACATGCCGTGAACAGATAAACAAATATACTCATAAATCTAACAACGTATATTGGAATGTCCTTTTTTACATTTATTAAAGTATCTAAAGGGTACTATGAATTGGAGTTTACATTTTACTAACTTCTCAGTTGTTTTAGAAGGGTTATGTGATGCAAGTGGGTCTCAGATAATGATGAGGTGAGTTCCACAAGTGGGGTAAGTGTTTACACTGGGAGGTGGTGCAATGTCTTGGGAATTTGGAACTTCATGTAGGACGGGTAGAAGAAGAGAAGAAACTAGCTTGGGTCAAATGGGAAAGGATGTGTTGAACTAAAGAAGGGGGGGAGTGGGTATAAAGGATTGAGATATATTCAATAAAGCCCCACATGGGCAAATGGAGAGGGAGACTAATTCATGAGAGTTTGGAGCAAAGTTATTTGGGCAAAATATGGAACAGAATTAGGGGGTAGCTTGGAGGTTCAGGCAAAGGCTTCAATTTGGTGGAAGGACTTGTACAAAACTTCAGCTAAGTGAACAGGAAGAGAGATAGTTGGGGAACTGGAAATTCACTTGTGCAGAGTTTATATATGTCAGGGAATGAAGGACTCTTGGATTTGGCAGGCCAATATGGAGGGATTATACTCTGTCTGCTGCATATAAACTGCTACAGAATCTGATGAGACAAGAGCATTTGGAAGATCCCTGCTCCTTCAAACATCTGTCCAATTGTTTGGGAGAGAGTTCAATCCAAAGCAAATTTGAGAACGAGAAACATTATTCAGGGTGGAACCGAAGCTTATTGCTCCTTTAGTTCACAAGAAGTCAAGAAGATTATCAACTGCTCATCTACAAGGGGTGCTGGATGCAGGATTTGGTTTAAGTTAGTTATATCATGGAATTAGCTCTCTGCCAAGGCATCCAGGTCCCAGTTTTCTCTATTATTTATTGCCTGGAAAATAATATTTCTTGCTGATAAAAAAAAAGTTCCCAATTCCCAATTTAGATCATGGAATTGGCTGGGACTGGTTGCAGGTTCTGCGTTGTTGCCATACTTCCCAATTCTCAGTGGAATGTTTGTGAAATAGTTCGCTCAATAGTTGTGAAAGGCTAATTAAATAGTGGAATTTGGCGGAGATGGCTAGGTGAGTGAGCCTGTTATTTGGTTAATTGATACTATTTTAAGTTTTAAGGGTTGTAGAGACACTGGTATAAGCTTCTCTCAAAATAAACTACTATATCTCACTCACACTTGGAAGACATGTTCTTATTTTGAAATAAAATAAGAAGAATCGAGTATTGCTTCAAAAATTCTTACTGCAAAAACTCCCCTGTTAAAATCAAGGCACAACTTGACCACCAAAGAAAAGAAATCAAACAGAAATTCTGGAAACTGAAACAATGGAGAGATGGAGGGCGAGGCATAGACGATTTTCATGCTTTATGAACAAACGTGCAAGAGAAAGCGAGGTTCTATTTAAAAGTATATCATTAATCATTAAAACACTGCAGTCACAAAAACACTTATACCAGTGTTTTTCAGAGATCTAAATCCCCTCCCCTATAGAAGGGCAATCATCCATAATCCATAATTCCTCAAATTAAGAAAGACATAATGGAAGAAGTTAATAATCCTAAAAACAGGCTTTGACATGCGCTCGAGAGAAGCATAAATTGGTATTCATGAATTCAAATCATCATTTGTTTACTCTAAAGATAGGCCTTGTCCAGGTCATCAAAGTAACAGTGTTCCATAGCTTTCTTTGCTGAGATCCGCTTCGAAGGTTCATATTGCAACATTTGCTGAAAATGAAGAGATAACGATAAAGTGAGATGAAATTGACAAGAATTGCTACTGTGTAGAAAGGAGTTAGTTAAAGGGCCAACTTACAGATAGTAGATCCAGTCCAAGCTCATCCAAATTGGGAACAGCAGTTGACATACTTTGAGGACTCCACTGAGGATACTCATGCCAGTTCATTAGTTTACTAACGCCTGGCCACACCTCTTCATTTGGAGTGCCCAACAGCCTGCAAAAACAAGGTAGAACTATATAACTAACTACACATGCACAGAATGAAGCAAGCAACTAAGCAGGTGATGATACAATATTTTTGCTACCTGAATATATGAAGGAGTTGTTGCAGCTCAGAATCACCAGGAAAGAGTGCTTGCTTGGTGACAAGTTCAGCTACATTCATTCAAGATAAAAAAGAAAACACTAAATGTTACAACAGAAAACACAATAAAGGGTAGTTTCTATCAAATAACATACATAGTTAGTGCCCACACATGAGCATCTCTTGCAACTTTTCTTTTCTTAGGAACATATTAAGATTATAATCACATAGGAAAATCCACTTAGAATTAGATGATGCTTACCAAATATGCAGCCAACGGACCACATGTCCACTGCCATTGAGTAATGGGTGGCTCCCAATAGGACTTCAGGAGCTCTGTACCACAGGGTCAGTATCTGAAAACAGAGACACGAAAGTGCAATAACTGAGTAAGGTATGCTATGCATGATGAATCGGAAGATCGATCAATAAGCAATATCTGTCTATCTATCTATCTATCCATCTATCTATTGATTACCTCATGCGTGTACTTCTTAATTGGCACAGTAAATGCTCGAGCAAGCCCAAGATCAGCTATTTTCAGCATACTTGTTTTTCGGTCCATCAAGAGATTGTGAGGCTTCAAGTCCCTTAATAAATAAAGACCCAATCTTGTCATGATTAGATTCTAAAGAGAGAGAGAGAAAGGGAGGGGAAGAAGGAAGGTTAGGTTAAGGTACCTGTGCAAGATTCCATGACCGTGGCAGAAAGCAACGCCCTTGCAAAGTTGGTACATCAAGCTCTGTAACCAAATCCAGAAAATTGAGAACGAACAAGAAACCCCAACAATACAGATACATAGAGAGAGAGAGAGAGGAGTTACTTTGACGGTTTGGGGTGGGATATTTTGTCCAGATTGACGGAAAGTGCGAATGAATTTCTTGAGATCGGTATCCATGTACTCAAAGACCAAGTAGAGCACTGTCTTCCCTTCTTTACTCTGACCTTGTTTAACATCCATTAACCTGTGTGAGTGGAGTAATTAATTAATTTAGGGTTTGTGATAATTCATTCATCCAATCCAATATTCAGATTCAGATTCAAATAATTCCAATCCAATTGCAGTATTACGTACCTGACGACATGGGGATCGCGGGAGAGCATTCGCAAAATGGAAACCTCACGGAGAGTGGTGGGAGGGACACCTTCTTCGTCCTCATGGAGGCGAGTCTTCTTGAGGGCAACGATCTTCCCAGTAGCCTTCTCTCTTGCCCTGTACACCTTCCCATACGTTCCTTCTCCAACCTTCTCCAACTTCTCGAATGCCTCCTTCACCGACAAAACTACTCCTCCTGTATTCTCCATCTCTCTCTCTCTCAATTGAATTTGAATTTTGATTGTGAAATGAAACAACGATACGAATGAATGGATGAATATCAATATATAGCCCCGTTTTGGAATAGGAATATCGCTCAGGCTCAGCAACGGATACTTGCCTTTTGAATTTCAAATCCCGCTCCCCTCCCTCTTCTCTTCTCATCTCATCTCATCACATCACCACCGTTCATTTAGATTACCAATTTTGTTGAATAATTCAAATTATATAAAATAAAATAAAAACCAAATTTATCATTATTAAAAGTTAAAACCCCCACAGAAAAAGTTATATTTAAATAATTCAAAATATGATTGCTATACTAAATTCATTAAAAAATTAAGATTTGAAAAAGAATACATATAAGGAAATTATTAGTAAAATAATTACAGTAAAATACTAATTAATTAACATACTCCACGTGGTTTTGATTAATAGATTAATCAAATTTGGTATTATTAAAATTTCTGTAGAAAAAAGTTTTGAAACAAATATATTGTTATACTAAAATCATAAAGAAAATCACAGTTCCTTGCTTAAGAATTAAGGAGATACTAGAGTTGGTGTGCAAAGCTGTGAGACATGACACACTTTTCTACACATCATTGTTAGTAATGCCTCTCATTAGCTTGACAGATTTTTTTTTGCTAATGCCATGGAACAAATATATTTGGAAGAAGGTTCACCTACTTCTTTCCAACCACGAGTATGAAATGTTAATTTTATTGCCGGAGGAATGATTGGGGGAGGAGATTCCAAAAAAAGGTCAAAGAAGGCATTTAAAAACGATGATTAAAGTCGTCTACGACTTAAAAACAAATTATGAACATATGTAAGACTCGAATATTTTTGGGAAGTTGAATATATTTAATTTAATTTAATATATTATTTTTCTTAATAATATTTATTGATGTTGTTTGGTTTGAACGCTATTAAGCATAACTGTGTGATTTCCTGAACAACATCCCCGTATTTATGCTCAGTTGACCCTCAAATATTATTTGTGTGGGAAATTAGTTTTTATGTTTATTTGTGTTGTCGTAGTCGAAATTCTAATAATTTTGACTGTAATATTGCTAAGTTAATATTACGGAGAATTTTTTTGGGGAAACGTTTCTCGCGTCTGTGTGGCAAGATTTTGCATACCTCTCTTGAGTTAGAAGAGTGGGGCGTGACCTATATTCTTCTAGAAAGAATAATTGATTGATTTTGTATGATATTATTTTGATAATGTTTATTTGAAAAAAATTCTTTTTAGAAGAAAATAAATATTGACTATATATATAAGATAAATATTATAGTGTCAAATGATATAGTGGTAGAGAAGGAAATAAGGCAAAGTTTTATATATATATATATATATATATATATATATATATATATATATATATATATATATTCTAGAAGAAATATTTGTTTGTGAAAAGTTGTTTGTTGAAATATTCTGTTTCTTTTTGCATGAGTCTTGAGTATGTTATCCATTCTAAATATTGTTATAGCTTTGTGAAATGCTTTATCTGATTGAACTGCTTTGTGAAAAAGTTCTATGTTTTTAAGCAGTTAGGATTGCATGCTGTAGAAAGGATTTTTGATATCTTGATTGTTTTGGTTGTTGGCAAAGTCTTTTTCTGAGTTCTAAAAAGGGTACCACTTATTCTATCTTTTTCTGAGAGCTGAGGACTCTGAATTCTTGATTGTGAAATTTTTCTGCCTTGTGTTACATGTTGATTGGAGTTTTGTATACTTTGTGAGTTGAGAAGAGATTATAGGCATTTTTGAAAACTCAGATTTTTGCTTGAAATGTTATATCCACTAGTAGCCCCTTTTGAGCCTTAAAAGAGTCATTCTTTGGAGCCTACTTTGTGTGATAATTCTTAAAGTTGTTATTGTGATTCATGTGCTGAAATTGTTAGAGCTATGTTTGTGGGTTTCTCTCTAAAAAAATGAAGAAAAAAAATGAAAAAATAAGGTATGTGCCTTAGGAAAAAATAATGAAGTGGTGGGGTGAGAAAGAGTATGAAGGGAGTAAAATTCAAGTCATTCATCCCATACATTCCACTACTTTGTTCAAAAAAAAAAGATAAGGAAAATTTTGAGAGAACCCTTGTGTGAATTGTTAAAAGCTCTTAAGTCTAGAAAAATCACTTAACAACAATTTCTGAGTCAGCCACTAGAGTTGCCGATTTCTTGAAATCCATACCTTAAATTGATCAACCCTTTTGGCCAAGTTACAACCTTAAGAATCTCTTCAAAATCACTTGGTTGCTTTACTTCAGTTTTGATTTGAATTATAGGCAGGATTATTGAGCTTTCTTGTTTTCATGGAGACTATCATTTTTGGTGAGCTTAATTGATGAACTCAAACATGTTAAAAGCCAAGCCTAACTTTCTTGATTCTTTGTCTATAAAACATGCATGTCTTCCTTTTCTGCTAAGCTTTCTGTGAAAGGTTTTTGTGCTTCAAGTTTTTAATCAGATAAACTTTCTCAAAACTCAGGGACGAGTTTTTCTTTAAGTTTAGTCGCTTGAGGACAAGCTGTCGTTGGGTATAGTGGTGTGATGAGTGGATTTTATATGATGTTTTTAGGTTGTTTTTAGTCTTTTTATTTTATTATTTTTGAGTCACATATAGGTTTTTTATTGTTTTTATATAGATTTTATATTTATTTTGCATTTTGCATATAGATTAGATTTTATTTGTTTTTTTTAGCTTTATTTTATATTTTAGGAATTTTTCTAGTTATTTTATATTTTTAGAAAAAAGCTGGTTTAGTTATCATTTTTGTCCAGGGACCAATATGTAAAGTTGCAGGAAATCAGGGACCAAATGGTAAAAGTTCAAGAGTGGAGGACTAAAAGTGAAGATTGAGAGAATTCGAGGGCTTGAATTGGTGTGCTAACCAAGAGAGAACTAAAAGTGGAAAAGAAGAATATGAAGAATCACTCTCTAAATTAGCACATGGAAAATTATGTTGAAGGATTGATGGTAGTGGGAGGAAGGTTTCAGAATTGATTAAGGGTCTTCAACTTCAAGCTTTTCCTTCCTTCTTCATGGTAGTGGCTTTTTATGGCATTCAAAACCCACTACCATGAAGAAGGAAGGAAAAGCTTGAAGTTGAAGAAGCAGTAGCCAGCGCTGCAGCTCTAGAACCCAGCGCTCAAGCGCTGGGCCTCGGTTTGGAAGTGAGATTTAATTGCTGAGGCCAGATTTTTGCTATAAATAGGGAAGCAACTTGCACTTGTAAAACACACCATCTTAGAATACAACAAGTATTCTCTCTTTCTCCCTCTTGAGCATTGTTCCTAGGACTTGTGGGAAGCCATATTTGAGCTCCTATCCAGGGTAATTCAATGTCTCCTTTAGCCATGCTTGGCTAAATTCTTTTTAAGTTTTTGGGTTGTTTTAGTTTATAATTCATGTACTAGTTTTCTTTTACATTTCTGAATAATATCTTCAATTCATGTTTTATTTCTTTGTTCTTCATTAATCTTGTGATCAAAAGATTTCTTGCTTTCTACTTATGTCATAAGGCCATTTGGTAAGTAGTAAGGGAAATAGGAAATAAAAAAGGTTATAAGTTTGCATTTCTTAAGGCTATAAGGATGTACGTAACTTTGTGTTGGCCCGAATTCTTTCTTCATCTTCTTTTCTAATTAACTAATAACCAAGGCTATGGAGTTAGTAATTAGGTAAGAAAGTTCTACATTTCTTAAGGCTATTAGGATGTAGAAATTTAGGCTATAGCACCATGAATTTGAATTTAAAGTTCAGAAATTTAGTAGGAGTTTTCTAGCATGTTTTATAGACTATATAAACCAACCCAAAAGCTTAAATTTTTCTCATCTTATTTTGTTTAATTATTTTATGCTTTTGCTTTCATCTTGTCCTAAACCAAACATCAAACATATCATTTTATTTTTATTGCACAAGTACTAAATTATATATCAATAAGAACACCTATCCCTTGGGTTCGATCTTTTGTATTACGCGATAGTTAATCGTACACTTGCGATTTTCCTTATCAGTTTCCACGTGCGAAAATCCATGAAGGGCTCGTACTCGCGAGAATAAGAGAAGCAGTTTGAAGAGCTAGCCAAAGAAAAAAGGAATGACTTAAACAAAGCCTCTAGGCTGACTATGAGAGATGGAAATTGATAGTAACGAGACCACACAAGAAAGGGGTATTTGAATTGTGTGTGTGATTTTTTAACTCCTTTTTCGAAAATCAGCAGTTATAAGTTTGAAAATGTTTGTTTGAAAAGTGCAGCGGAATTCAATCTAAGACGGAATAATAAAGCACACAGAATATTTATCCTGGTTCACCCCCTTAATCGACAGGGCTACGTCCAGTCCTTGGCTTTACCAAGATTTTCACTATTTTATCAAAATAGTACAAGTATTCTTCAGGACTTCTCCCAGTATTCTGAGGACTACTCCTTTACAAGTATTCTAGCAGGACTTCTCCTTTACAAGTATTGGACAAGACTTCTCCCAGCTCTTTTTCAAGAAGAATTGGTTTCTACAAAATCTCTTCGAAAAGAGTGGGTAGAAATATAAAGATCAAATTACAGAGAGAGTAAGCAAGTTAACCGAAGGGTTTGTGTGAAAAAGGATAAGAGTTGCTCTCTATGATAAACTTCACACTGGTTGGCGACTAAACTCAGGGAATGAACAAGTTTAGATTGTTGAGTGTTTGGTTTAGAGAAATAAGATCGCAGATGATGAACTTAGAAAGTTTTGATAGTTTTGGTCGTGTGAAAGTCACCAATTTGAATTTGATGTCAAGTCCTCTATTTATATCTTCAGTAGGATGAACAATGAGAGCTTTGCTGAAGATCTGAAAATAGTTCTGTTTGAATTTCTCCTCCATTGTGAGTAACAGATACTTCTGCATCTCTGTTTCAGCACTTAATGCAATCTGCCATGCATTTAATGTGTCTTCAATGGCGGAGGTTGACATCGTCTGGCTCTTCAAGGCATTTTTCCTTGAGCTATAAATTCTGTAATTAATGCTCATGTATTGTAGCTAAGGGAGCCATTAATGCTCTATTCAAAGGATTTGAATTTGAACGTTGAGAATCAGAAAAGCTCGCCGCTGATTCCACAAAAGTAGCTTGAATTAAGGAATGTCAGGGAATTTGAATTTGCGAGGAATAAAGTATTGATTATGTCCTTTTCGCCATTAATGCTCTGAAGAGACAAATAGTGCTTGACAGCTCATCCTGGGTTGGACAAACGATCACCTTCGGATTTTCTCTTGCATGAGCTCCAAAACATCGTTGTTAGTCGAACAAACATTCTGTCAGAGTTTCAGATGCACCCAATGATTGAGTGACCAGACTTTCACCATAGCCGGACCACCTCTCTGAGGCAAACGTTGTCCACTAAAGGATTGATTTCCAAAAGCTGTAGGCGGACGGATTCTTCTTCTATTCTTTCCTTGAATATCTACTTTTGATAATGCTTTTGTAGAGGTCCATGCAGTTTTTCTCCAAGTAAATAGATATTCCTGAGTATGAAAATCATTGAGAAGTTAGGAATTCTATCTTCAACGAGATGAAGACTTAACGAAATTGTTATTCATCAAAATATAATAATTCATTAAATCATTTGATTCTAACAATCTCCCCCTTTTTGATAATGACAATTTCTTTCGAGAAAAAAATGTTAAGGATAATAATAGAAAAATTGAAAAGATTTTAAAACTTTTCAGTTTTCTTTGCTCCCCCTGAGTTTAAGAATCCTTAAAATTTTCTCCCCCTAAATTAGTGCTCGATATTCTCTTTTTCATTCTCAGTTACTCTTCTCCCCCTTTGGCATTATCAAAATGAAACAAGGTAACGCAGATAAAATAAGCGGACAGATGAAATAATCATTAGAATAGTGTAAAAGTAAACAAAGTAAAGGACAAGAAAAATAATAGTCAGGAAGTGAAGGATGTCTTCAAGTGCTCGAAGAACAAGTTCATCGCGTCCTGCAGCAGGCCAAAATGATTATCCATGGTCTCTGTGATATTATGATGCATGGCATCAAGGCGGGCATTCACGTCTTGACGAAGATCACGAGTCTCTTGAGAGGTGATAGCTCGTACTTCCTGAATCTCTTGAGTGATCATGGTCACTAAGGCACGAATTTCAGTCTGCTCAGAGGGGATGGACGAATGAGCACCGGTAGCGGAAGGCAATTTCCTTGGAAGTGAAAGTAGTATGGGCCGGCTGTGTAGCAGAAGACGATGAGAGACCAGGAACAGCAAAGTAGGAGGCCGAAGGCAAAATTGGAGTGGAAGGTGCCATGGTAGGTTGTTAGATTCAAACAATTAAATGAATAATTATGTTTTGATAATCAACAATTTCTTTAAGGATCAATATCGTTTAAACTAGACTTCCTAACACAGTGAAAACTTTCATGTACAGGAATAACTATCTCTAAAAGGGCTGAGTAAACTTCAAAGCATCATCAAGAATATCAGTCCATCAGAGGAGTTCGCCCGGTCACCATGAAGAAGACTATGTCAAAAATATACGGAGGAAAGTACTCTTGCATGAGACAGTCCGGTAAATCAAGAGAGCTAAAGCGGCAACAACACCCAACATTTTGAGAACACTTCATCAGAGTCTGCTCGCTCAAGTCAAAGCCTATCTCGAGAAGACAAAACAGTCTGCCACTTAAGATGACTGCTCCAGTCAGAATTGAAAGGGCAGGTTAATCTATGAAGAAACTCTTTCAGCCTCAAAGGTTCTCTAGCATCACAAAAGGAAGTTGTGAATCAACTCTATCAGATGAAAGAACTTCAATGAGGTCAAAAGAAGAGATTCAGTCATCTACAAAACAAGAAGATCCTAATAGTTAAGAAAGACTGAATGAAGGAAAGTTCGTCCGCCAATCCAAACTACTTTGCAGCGGAACTTCAAGCATTGAATGGAGACTACGTCTGCCAAGCTACAAGGAAGAGTCCGTCCGCTCAAGTATCAATTGCGCCAAAGGTACAGAGATCAAGAGATGTGGTTTTCGAGGACATCAGGATTATCGAAGTATTAAAGAATTTATTTTCCTCATCTGGAGTAATTACTTCGCGGATCAAAAGACTCCTACCTCGTCTACACATTTATTAACATACTGGTTGCGGCAGAAAGTAGAAAGGGACACAATTAATACAATATTCCTTGGTCCCACTGATGTTCTACTTTCCCTCAAATCAAGCTGACATTGCGGAATCAACGGCAAGAATCTCTGAGCATCGTACACTCTCAACGGTCGAAATTCAAATATCTGACCAAAGCACATAATGAGTATTAGCTGGCAAGCACTGGGGCAAAATGGTCAAAGCAAGCTTGACTGCTGTTTCTCCACGCATTAAATACCGAAGACATAGCTCGAAGCTACTTGCTCAGCATGGAGCCAGACGACATCAACCCAGATGAACTGATGATTTCCAGATCATATCTTACGCTTGTAGAGCAATCTCAGATATTGACTTACGCCTGCTGAAAGATGCAGAACTAGCCGTTACGCGCAGCTCAGAGGGGAAGAGGCACTTCAGATAGTTTTTCTCTCTTTCTCAAGAAGAAGAAGCAACTAAAGATATAAATAGAAAATCCTACCTCCGAAGTATTTGGGCAACTTAGACTTAAACTTCCATATGCCAACTAAGTCTGTCCCAAGAGCCAAGGAACCTTGGTTCATACTCAGGATGCCTCAAGCCTATCCTTGCCTGAGTATATGAGCTTGTGTGAGAAAAATTCATAGAGTTTAACTCTTATCTTTCCCAACTCACACACCCTCCAAACAGAGAACCTAAATGCCTATCATCTCTGTACAAACCGAGCTTAATTTCCTCTGCCCACTCTTATTAAGAAGAGAACCATGTAGAGAAGCCAACCTTTGAAAAAGGTGTCAGGAGAAGTCCTGTAGAATACTTGTAAGGAGGAGTCCTAATAATACTTGTAAGGAGAAGTCCTCATAATACTTATAAGGAGAAGTCCTTCTAATACTTGATAGGAGAAGCCCTTAGAATACTTGTTGGGAGAAGTCCCTGAAAATACTTGTACTATTTGTTTAAATAGTGAAAATCTTGGTGAAGCCAAGGACTGGACCTAGCCCTGTCGATTATGGGGGTGAACCAGGATAAAATTTGTGTGTGCTTTATGTTTACAGTCATATCATATTTACGCTGCATGTATATGTTTATGCTGTGTGATTTAGTGTTGTTAAGTAATCATGATATTAATAATTTAAAACAATCAAAAGAATTTCAAAAACGACACACACAATTCAAACCCCCCCTTTCTTGTGTGTTTCTTGCACCTTCAATTGGTATCATTGGCGAAGGATGGGCGTAGGGCCAAATGAAACTGTATGCCTTCAGCACTTTGGGCAGGGCTGGAAGAAGAACCAATTTCCAGGTTGTGAAATCCAGCACCAGGGGATCTACTCGGCTAGCCAAATGAAGAGGAATGTAGGCCTCATGAGTGACTCCAGAGATTGTCAGGTGCCAATCAGAGTAAAAGAACATACTGCAATGAGGCATGGACTGAACAATCTGGAGATCATGACATCCAGTGGGAATCCACAAACCTGCATGAAAGCAAAAAGGCAAACCAAGAACTTGCAGAGACACAGCTGGAAATATGTGTTCATTTTGTGCAGACTGTGAGTCTTTGCGCTTTCCCAAAGCGGATCGAGATCTTCGAGAGAATCGGGGCATGAAGGTGATCTTGCTATTCGAAGGAGAATAGTGGCCAGCCAATGCAGTAAAGGAGTTGGGCTTGACCATCTTGAGGGATGGTTGCATGTAGTGAAGAGGTGGAGGTGGAACACGAAAGGAATGAGCAGGAGGTTTTGGCATGAGATCCAGATATAGATCTTTATGGAAGGAAATATTGCTCGAGGAACTGGTGGGTGCAGTTTGTGACAGATAAGATGCATTAATATTGGTATTAATTGAAGCATCTACCCGCCTTGAAGTCTGTGCAAGACAATGACTACGACCCTGAGCCGGATGGAGACAAGGATCAGTATCATGTAGTTGAAATATTTCTAAGGCATGAAGTAAATCATCAGGGACAGCTGAGTCAAGTTGACTTTCCCCAATTAGAGATGTATTGGATGACGATGCAGCATGATGCGTCTGAACTGAAGTTGTAGTTGAGGAGGAAGCAGGAATATCTTCATGCACAGGCTCAACAGGGGTTGAAGAGGCAACTGTATTTTGAAGAGAAGTGATGACACGTTATTCTTCAGAGTCATCATCAAGATCAATGTGATGGATGATTTTTGGAACTTCAAATAAAGTGTCTAGAAATTTCTCAGCTTCGCCTTGTAATAGTCCTTTGAAGTGCAGAATTCTTGACTGAAGAGGAATCTCCCAAGCACGAGCATCTGCAGAGCAGTGATGTTTCCATTGGGGCGATATGGTAGGCAAGGGTGAATTATCAGTAAGCTTTACTCGAACCCAATGCCTGTTAGCAATGTTACCCAATACTGCAATGGTAGGTGTTTCAGCAACAGGACCTAGAAGAGGTAAGTATGTGCAACACTGGTTTGGTGCTAACGTAACCAAAACAATGCAGAAAGCTGTTGCAGCAAGTAACCCCATGTCTGGAACTGAAAACCATTTAGGTTCATAAGCACGTTCACCGTCAGTCAATGTGAGAGACATACAAACAATGTCTACATCCTCATCAAAACTGAATGTTCGAGAATGGAGCGCCCGGTTGGAGAGAAGTTCCTGAACCAAGAGTGTGCGAACCTCTGACCAATATTCTTGAGGATGCCCTAGCCATTGAGCAAGACATCTGAAGCCACAGTTTCCATCATCTTCGACATCGAAGACATCTGCAATATATTTATGAAATAGTGGGGGCAAGAACTTCAGATAGTATGCATGGGCATCTGAAATTAATTCAGTAGTGGTATGGACTGCTTCTGGAGCAGATTTAGAAGGGGCAGATGTAGGCAAAGTTTCGTCAGTAGACAACATGACTGGAGAAACAGTCTGGTGAGGTGCATCTGGGACCAGACGAGGGCTGTTAACCAAGTGAGGACGTTTGGCAGATTCAATAGAGCAAATGGCAGACGGTGTCGATTCAGGCAAAGTCCTCTTTGCTCGTGGCTTCCTTATACTTGAAGCTTTTGAGGATGGAGGCACACTTTTAGTCTTGTTCTTCTTTGCCCAGTTGCTCAAGAATTTTGCCGGGACAGCAGAGACATCGATATGGAGGTGCATTCGTCGAACATCTCCAAACTTGATGGGAGTGGCAGAAATGAAGTTGCGAGCAATGAACTCCGTTTCTTCTTTTTTTGGGGGAAGCAGCTTCTTCTAATGCATTAGAGTTGTTATGAGCGAGCCATAAGGAAGGTTCGTGTTGGAGTTGTCCAGAATTTGAAGTATATACTGGAAAATGAGGTTAGACAGGTTTATTTTCTGATGATGCTGCATCTGAAATCGAGTCCATTGAGAAATCTTATTGACCAGGTCACGAGAGCCTTCTTTAGGTAACACAACTTTGCTAAGAATAGCATGTGGAAAGATATATTCCTCAACAAGATTCTTTACACAGCGTGACTTAGACCCATTGGGTACATCCTTCCAGATAGTGAAAGGATTACTTTCAGAAGCTTCCCATGAGGTGTTGTAACAGACTCCTTCAAGGGGAATGCCTAATAAGGCAGACACATCGCTGGACCAAATATCTACAACTTGTCGTAAACATCGTGTTCAGATGAGGTTGGGATTTAGCTGGACAGCATAGTCATAGAATTCATTTACAAGAGGAGAGAGTGCTGGAGTTGCTGAAGTAGTGAACAAGCTTTCCCAATCCTGAGATAGCACCATGTCTAGACCTGCAACCCTTGCATATCGATATAGTTTCACATCAAGAAACCGAGGGGTGACAGGCTCTCTATCGCCAAGGTGTTCAATCTTTATAGGGCCAATCCTGAATTTTTTCTCCTTGCGATTTTGGATAATGCATTCTCTTTGAAGTTCAACAATCCGTTGTTCGACTTCGTTGAGAGGTTCTTGAGGCTTTGCCTGTTTCTGTCGTTTGGGTGCCATTTTCTCTGCAGCAGAGGTTAGTGCAGATGCAAGAGCAAATATGATGAAGATAATTAGTTCATAAAGGATGTGAATGGTTTAGAGGCCTTTTCGGTTTCTCTCATGGAGAGTGGAGAGTTTTTCTTGATTGTCACAATGCAATGATGAACAATAAAGTTGATGTGAGAGGAGAGGGAAATAACAGAGGCATTAAATGAGGAGAGATAAATATGTATCAGCATTTTGAATGCGAGTTTAAAAAGTAATCCTTTTGAAATGACTCAACTGTTCAGCGTTAAATGTTTTTAAGAAAAATTAAGCAATAAATATTCTTAATTAAAATTTCTTAATGTTGCCAGACGATAATTCAGGCAGACGTGTACAAGACTGTGCTTGATTGCTCCTGCAAGATAATGTTAGTGCATGCAAGCAAATTATAATGCAGGAAACATGCCAATTCGTTCTCTAAGACAAGTGAACTTACTTTCAATAAGAGGTTTTGTGAATATGTCAGCTAGTTGATCATCAGTATGTATATATGAAATATCAATATTTCCTTTAGCTACATGATCACGAATAAAATGATGTTTTATCTCAATGTGTTTAGTTCGTGAGTGCAAAACAAGATTTTTAGTAATGTTAATGGCACTTGTATTATCACATAGCAAAGGGATATTGTGCTCAAAAATATTATAATCTTCTGACTGATGCTTCACCCATAAAAGTTGGGTGCAGCAAGAACCTGCCGCCACGTATTCTGCTTCAGCAGTAGATGGTGATATTGTGCTTTGCCTTTTGCTTGCCCAAGATATCAGACATTGCCTTAGAAAGTGGCAACTGCCACTTGTTCTTTTTCTTTCTATTCTGTCTCCGGCATAGTCAGCATCACAGAATCCTCTTAACCTGAAATCTTCACCTTTCTCATAGACTAGACCAAGATTAGTGGTGTCAATGAGATATCTAAATATACGCTTCACAGCATTGAGGTGAGATTCTTGAGGACTTACCTGGAACCTTGCACATACACGGACGCTATACATAATGTCTGGTCTGCTTGAAGTGAGATACAATAATGATCCGATCATCCCCCTATACTTTGTTGAATCAACTGGCGCAGACTCGTCGCCTTTGTCCAGCACAGTTCCAAGGTGCATTGGGGTACCCATTGCCTTGGCCTTTTCCATGCCATATTTCTTCAGAAGATCATTGATATATTTCGTCTGATGGATGTAAGTTCTGGTGTTTTCCTGCCTGATTTGCAGGCCTAAAAAGAACTTCAGTTCCCCCATCATGCTCATTTCAAATTCACTCTGCATTAACTTGGAAAATTCTTGACAGAGAGTTTCATCAGTAGCACCAAAAATAATATCATCAACATATAGTTGTACTAAAATGAAATCCTTTGATGTTTTTCTTCTGAACAGCATATTGTCAATACTACCTCGCGAAAACCCGTTGCTCATCAGAAATGAGCTCAAGCGATCATACCAAGCACGTGGGGCCTGCTTCAGTCCGTACAATGCTTTTCGTAATTTGAAGACATGGTCTGGTAGAGCTGGATCTTCGAAGCCTGGAGACTGTTTTACATAAAATTCTTCCTCGATATACCCTTTTAGAAATGCACTCTTCACATCCATTTGATACAGCTTTATGGAATGCTGACAGGAAAATGCCAGTAGAATGCGAATGGCTTCGATTCTTGCAACAGGGGCAAAGGTCTCTGTGTAGTCAATACCTTCTTGCTGATTGTATCCCTGTGCAACTAATCTGGCTTTATTTCTTGTGACTTTCCCACTTTCATCCATCTTGTCTCTGAATACCCATCTAGTGCCAATGATGGACTTTTCCTTAGGTCTAGGCACCAGATCCTAGACCTTGCTTCTTTCAAATTGATTTATCTCTTCTTGCATTTATAGGATCCATCCTTCATCTTGTAAGGCTTTACCTATGTTCTTTGGTTCTATTTCAGACAAGAGCGCACAGTTAGCATAATTATTAAACGTAGATCTAGTTCTTACCTTTTCATGTATGCTGCCAATTATTTGTGTGGGTGGATGATCTGGCTTGAACCTCCAACCTCTGGGTAATGAGATACCACTGGAAGTCATGATTTGATCAGTGGAGACACCGTCATACGGGGTTACACTGTCATCGTCTGGTTGAATGGAGGATGAAATACTTGAATCAGTAACTTTGCTAGAAGTTGATGGCTGAACTGGAGTTGAGGGAGGCTCTCCATTTATTTCCAGATCGTCGAATTTGTCCTCCAGTGTTGTTTGACTCCCACTTATCATCAAACATGACATTAATAGATTCTTCTGTTAGATTCAAACAATTAAATGAATTATTATGTTTTGATAATCAACAATTTCTTTAAGGTTTAATATCATCAGAGATAGAATTTCTAACACCATGAACTTTCTCATATTCAGGAAAATCTATCTAATAGAAGCACTGAATGAATCTCAAAGCACTATCAAGATAATCGGCCTTGCTAGAAGAAATCGTCCGGTCATCACTACAAACACCCTGCAGAAAAAGCTGTCAAGACATACAAAGAAAGCATTCATGTGAAGACAGTCCGGTGACTCACGGAAGATAAAGAAGTGACTTCAAAATAGAAAACCTTCTTTCTGAAGACACTCTATCAGTTATGCACTCTCAAGTCAAAGTCCACTTCAAGAAGCTGAAACAGTCCGGTGCCTGAACAAACAGTGATCAACAGGAAGACTGTTCCATCTAAAGCTGAATGAGTATGACAACTCATGAAGACACGCTTCTAGGTTTGAAGCTTCTCTAGCATCATATAAAGAAGTTGTGGACCAACTCACTCAAATGGAGAACTTCAGTGGAAGCAAAAGAGAAGAAAAGATTCAGTCTTTTACAAGGTAAGAATATTCTCAATCTCAAGAAGGACTGAATGAAGAAAAGACCGTCTGCCGATGCAACCCACTCAGTAACGGAATTCTGAATATTATATGGAGATTGCGTCTGCCAAATCATTATGAAGAATTCGTCTGCTCAAGCATCAGAATGCGCCAAAGGTACAAATGTCAAAAAGTGTGCATTATGAGGATATTAGTTCAACAGAAGCATTAAAGAAATTATTCACCTAGCTCTGAAGATTTCATCTAGAATAATTGCTTCGTGGATCAAAAGACATCTACCTCGTCTGCATATTATATAAAGCTCTGGCAATGACAGAAAGAAGAAAGGGACACAATTAATATAATATTCTTTGGTCCCACTGCTTTTCTACTTTTCCTCAAATCAAGCTGACATCGCGGAATCAACGGCAAGAATCTCTGAGCACCGTACTCATTCAATGGTCGAAATTCAAATATCTGATCAGAGCATCTGATGGACACTAGCTGGCACACACTGGGGTATAATGGTCAAACAAATACCACAGCTGGAATTCTTGAGCATTAAAAACAGAAGATATAGCTCAAGGCTACTCGCTCAAATGGAGCCAGACGATGTCAACCCAGGCAAATCAATGCTCATCAGATCGTGTCTCAGAACTGCTCAAAAATGCAGTATTAGCCGTTACTCACAGCAGAGGAAGTTGGAGCACTAACGAACAGGTTTTCTCTCTTTCTGTGGAAGAAGAACGAAGATCTTCAACTGAAGATATAAATAGAGAATCCTGCTTCCGTAGCAACTTGGCGACTTAAACTCAAACTTTCATATCTCAACTAAGTTTTCCCAAAGAACCAAGACTTCATTGGTTCCAACTCAGAACGCTTCAAGCCAACCCTTACCTGAGTTGAGTTGCTCATGTGTGTGAAAAATTTATAGAGTGTTACTCTCATCCCAACCAACACACACAACCCAAAACAGAGAACTCAATTTCCTATCCTCTCTGTACAAACCGAGCTTCATTTCTTCTACCCACTCTTATTGAAAAAGGTATGAGGAGGAGTCCTGCAGAATACTTGTAAGGAGAAGTCCTGATAATACTTGTAAGGGGAAGCCCTGATGATACTTAATAGGAGAAGTCCTAACAATACTTGTTTGGAGAAGTCCCTGATAATACTTGTACTATTTGTTTAAATAATGGAAAATCTTGGTGAAGCCAAGGACTGGACGTAGCCCTGTCGATTATGGGGGTGAACCAGGATAAAAATTATGTGTGCTTTACTTTTCATGGGGGTGAACCAGTAGAAGAAGTATGTTTTATTGCAGTAATATCCCAATTTTCTTCTCCAAATCCTAGACCCCTACGATCATATGCTGACCTGTTGTTTCCACTTAGTTTAATTAAATTATCATACCCTTGAGTGAAAGTGGATAGATCCTTAATCAAGCTTTTTATTCTTTTGTTTTAAAAATCTAACCTCTTTATTCGTATCTTGTTCCATCAGGGCTTGATTTTTCTTGGTTAGCATGATTGAAACTTCCTTTGAGGCATGCAGTTCTTTTTCAATTTTATCATGCTTCTTTTTGAGTAAGCTATATTTGATTGCTAATGCATGTGAATACTCTAATAATTCATTGTAGTCATCAGTAGAGATTTCGGGGGTTACCTTATCTTTGTCGTCTTCCTCGTAGTTGGATAGATCAACAGAGATCATCAATGCTTCTGACTCTTTGTCTGCCTCAATGTCAGAAGATTCGATAGATCCCATGAAGGCACAATATGAGGTCTCATCATTGTCTCCTTCAGTTTCTTCTTGGTCAGACTGTTTCTCTGACTCATCATTCTGGCTTGAGAAGGCCTTCTTCTTGTAGAGATTCTTCTGAGTAGACTTATTTCCCAGACGAGGACAATCTGCTTTGACATGTCCGGGCTTTTTGCATTCATAGTAGACAATTCCACCCTTGCTTGGAATATTTTCTCCATCTCTTGATGAGGAGGACGGTTTTCCTTTGAACTGCTTCTTGTTCCCCATCATTCTTCTAAATCTTCAATTGAACAAAGCCTGTTCATCATCAGAATGATCAGACAGTGCAATACTTTCGTCAGACGACTCGTTAGCCTTCAATGCTTTGGAGTCATTAGATTTGAAGGCTACGACTTTAGTGGTGGACGACTTTCCACGCATGATGGTAGCATCATTTGCGAGATCCTGCTCGTGAATCTTCAGCTCTCCCAAGAGATCTTCCACCTGGTAGTGATCAAAATTATTTCCAGCCTGTTGAGCAGTAACGAACGACCTCCAGTTGGGAGTGAGACTCCTGAGAATCTTAATCACTTGTTCCTTGTTAGTGAAGCTCTTCGCTAGATTCCTCATCCCATTGTGGATGGTTTGAAGTCTAGCGAACATGGAGTCAATTAACTCATTATCCTCCATCATGAAGGTCTCATATTGAGAGGCCAGCATGCTCATTTTGGTATCTTGCATAGCTGAGGTTCCTTCATGAGCAATGGCTAAAGTATCCCAGACTTCTTTGGCAGTGCCCAAGCTGTCTACCTTGTCATGTTCGTTTTTGCTCAAGGCACATATGAGGAATAGCCTAGCTTTGGCATTTCTTTGGTTTTCCATTCTCTGCTCGTCAGTCCACTTATGAGCAGGAATGGCTTTATCTTCACTGTCTTTGGGGACGTAGTTTCCTTTGGCTATCACGTCCCAAAGCTTCCAGTCAGTTGACTCCTTGAAGAGTTGCATGTGCTTCTTCCAGTATGGATAGTTTGAGCCATCAAAGAATGGTGGCTTGTTGGTTGCTGTTCCAGTTGGATATGCGATGTTGTCCATGGACTCTACACCTGTTAAGATGTTAGTATATCTCAGAGCGGTTACGCTCTGATACCAATTGATAGTAACAAGACCACACAAGAAAATGGGGTTTGAATTGTGTGTGTGATTTTTTAACTCCTTTTTCGAAAATCAGCAGTTATAAGTTTGAAAACGTTTGTTTGAAAAGTGCAGCGGAATTAATCTAAGACGGAATAATAAATCACACAGAATGTTTATCCTGGTTCACCCCCTTAATCGACAGGGCTACGTCCAGTCCTTGGCTTCGCCAAGATTTTCACTATTTTATCAAAATAGTACAAGTATTCTTCAGGACTTCTCCCAGTATTTTGAGGACTTCTCCTTTACAAGTATTGGACAGGACTTCTCCCAGTTCTTTTTCAAGAAGAATTGGTTTCTACAAAATCTCTTCGATTAGAGTGGGTAGAAATATGAAGAGCAAATTACAGAGAGAGTAAGCAAGTTGGTTCTCTGAAGGGTTTGTGTGAAAAAGATAAGAGTTGCACTCTATGATAAACTTCACACTGGTTGGCAACTAAACTTAGGGAATGAACAAGTTCAGATTGCTGAGTGTTTGGTTTAGAGAAATAAGATCGCAGATGATGAACTTAGAAAGTTTTGATAGCTTTGATCGTGTGAAAGTCGCCAATTTGAATTTGATGCCAAGTCCTCTATTTATATCTTCAGTAGGATGAACAATGAGAGCTTTGCTAAAGATCTGAAAATAGTTCCGTTTGAATTTCTCCTCCATTGTGAGTAACGGATACTTCTGCATCTCTGTTTCAGCACTTAATGCAATCTGCCATGCAATTAATGTGTCTTCAATGGCGGAGGTTGACATCGTCTGGCTCTTCAAGGCATTTTGCCTTGAGCTATAAATTCTGCAATTAATGCTCATGCATTCCAGCTAAGGGAGCCATTAATGCTCTGTTCAGAGGATTTGAATTTGAACGTTGAGAATCAGAAAAGCTTGCCGCTGATTCCGCAAAAGTAGCTTGAATTAAGGAATGTCAGGGAATTTGAATTTGCGAGGAATAAAGTATTGATTATGTCCTTTTCGCCATTAATGCTCTGAAGAGACAAATAGTGCTTGACAGCTCATCCTGGGTTTGACAAACGATCACCTTCAGATTTTCTCTTGCACGAGCTCCAAAACAACGTTGTTAGTCGAACAAACATTCTGTCAGAGTTTCAGATGCACCCAATGATTGAGTGACCAGACTTTCACTATAGCCGGACGAACTCTCTGAGGCAAACGTTGTCAACTGAAGGATTGATTTCTAAAAGCTGTAGGCGGACGGATTCTTCTTCTATTCTTTCCTTGAATATCTGCTTTTGATAATGCTTTTGTAGAGGTCCATGCAGTTTTTCTCCAAGTAAATAGATATTCCTGAGTATGAAAATCATTGAGAAGTTAGGAATTCTATCTTCAACGAGATGAAGACTTAACGAAATTGTTATTCATCAAAATATAATAATTCATTAAATCATTTGATTCTAACAGAAATGAACCCAACACTCCCCCTCTACTTGTAAATTTGTGTAGTGATCTGAGAACGTGGGGGGGTGCGTTACGGGTTCCAACTACCAAGTTAGCGGAATTGGCCTCTATAAATAGAGGAATGGTCATTTGTAAAAGACACCACTCAATAATCAATCCATATCTTACAAATATCCCGCATTTATATTTCCTTTATTTTTTTACCTTTACCTTTCAGCATTTTACATTCCTTTATAGTTTTTCATCCTTTACTTTCAGCCCTTTATAGCTTTTCAGTCTTTAAATTCTTTATTGCTTTTAAGTCTTTATTCCATTTTTCAATGATTCAGCTTAGTTCATAGTCATAGCCTAGTCACAATGTCTCATTAGTGAGAACTAAGAGCTTTTTGGAGTACCTTAGGAACCTGTATTAAGGAACAAAGTCCCCTCCTCGAGTAATCGCTTACATTGGTTTCTCAATCGACCTACACGGCTACCTAATTTAAATTTATTTGTAAACCAACAGTATCTAATTGGATCTCTTTATTCTAATAATATTTTCTGGGTTTATTATTCATGTTTTTTAGGTTCTTCGTGTTTTGGGTTTTTTCTTCATTTTCTAGATTTCATTTTCTAGATTTCAGGTGGTGGTGGGTGAGGAAGGAGAAGGAGGAGGAGTGGTGGTTGAGGGTGAGAGACCAAAAGTGCAAACTTTCTAAATGTTATGTAATTAAAAAATTATGTTTTTCAAATAAAATATTATTTTATAACGCTACATCATCATTTCCGTTAGTTTTAGGAGGGAAATTAGACGGAAAATCAAAAGTATTAACAAAGGTATAAATGAGGGATGTAAATTGCAATTAAATTTTGTTTGAAACGATTTTCGTAAAAAAATATAAGTGAGGGACCAATGTATAATTAAGCCAAAATTCAATATAAAACCAACTTTAAGGCCCATATGCAAGCCCAAACTACAATTTAAAAAGAATAATAAAAATTGAGAAATATACTAGCCATAAGAGCAAAGTTGGAATTCATGTCTTAAAAGAAGACTCCAACAAATTATCTATTAGAGGTGTTTGTAACTAAACCAAACCAAATTAAATTGTACGAATCGAACTAGAAAGTCAAAAATAAAAAATCACTGAAATTTTATTGAATTGGTTCAGTTTTCAATTTCAACGTTAAAGAACCAATCCAAACCAATCAGATTAAATAGTCAAATATCCTGTTGCCAATAGTTATAATACCTTCTGTGAGGCCGCAGTGCACTGCTCCTTGTCTCTTTATAATTTCTATTTATTGTAGTTCCATGACTTGTTGCAGCAAATCTAGTAAATTATGGTCGGTTATGTCAAATCCACCAAAGGTGTTTTATAAATTGCATAAACATTTTACTGAAATTTTGAATAATTATGGCCTACTGATATAGAAGGTATGTATAGGTTGTATTATCAAATTTTAAATGCTTGACTTTTTTATTCCAATCTCATAGTTTATGTTTGTAATGTGATGTTCTATAGTTCAGACTAGTAAGTAATCCGTGCAATGCACGGGTGTTTTTAATATTTAATTTGTAATTTTTTTTAAATTGATGTTATAAAGCGAATAAATATATAACATATGTCAACATTTTTAAACACCTGTAAGATCACATGATATATTGAAGTCCTCAATTAATAAAATCAAAGTCGACACAATGATTAATATTAAAATTGTTCATCTAAAGTTTATGTCATACCAAAATCAAACAATGTAATTAAGTTTTGATAGCAGAAATAGAAAAACATCCAACAAATACTTATGTAGCAATAGTCTTAACACAATGAAGATCTTATTTCACTTCTCTATTTTGACACATTAGGCTAATATTGTTCTGTAAAACAGAATTGATAATATCCGGATAAAGAGTAGGTAGCAAGCACTGAGGACAATTAACAATCGATAGAGCTATAGACGGTACTTTCCTTGTCTTCAGACGATACTTCTATAGACAATACTTTCCTTGTCTTCAGAGGATACTTCTCTAGAGTAGGCAGTGCTGCCGAGTAGACGATAGAGATAATTTCGTCCTTTATTTCTTAAAGCAGACGATAGAGCTAATGAGCTATTTCAGCCTTCTATTTTGTTGAGCAGACGATAAAGATATTTGTTGAGCAGATGATAAAGATATTTGTTGAGCAGACGATAGAGTTGTAGACCATACTTGAGATATGACTTTGACGCTGTAGTCTCTTGCTTTTCCTTTTCCTTTAGACGATACTTCTATCTGAGTAGCAGACGATACTTTTCTAGACGGTACTTTCCTTGGTGATTTTATTTTATGGAGATGTTTGCACATTTAACGGATAAATCAACATGTTGACAAAATCTTCCTTTAAAATAAGCTAGTTAGTAGCAATAGAAAATTAATGATAAAACCATAAATAAATAAATAAATAAATAAATGTGAATTGAATATAATTGGTAACATTATCAAACAATAATTATTATATAAAAAGAACATTATTATATAAAAAGAACAATCATAAATTACATGATTTAAATTTGTAATAAATAATTATTTGAATTCCTTAATTATCGCAAATCATGATTTAAATTTGGAAATTTGATTTGATAGATGGAGAAATTGTTGGGTTGATAAAGTGACACGTGTCAACATATAAGAGAGTCTTTTTTTTAAGAGTTGCTGAGGTTTGAGATTGAGGACTCACAATTAGTAGATACAGTAGTAGATTATTTTATACTACATCATATATTTTAATATCTACAGCTTGTTTGAAAAATTGAAATTCAATTCAAATCACATCGATAAAAAATAGATTGGATTGGTTTGAATTAAATTGGATGTCAAGTGACAAAAACAAAGGAAAATGGTTTTTCTATATAGAAGTCCAGTTTTTTGGAACTGCCATCCAACCAGGTAGTTTTATTCATTTTTATACTTTGATGTGAAAGACATTTTTTCTGTAAATGAAAACGAATTGTTCCTAAATTAATTATTAACAGCCGTTGGATTTTTCCCTTAAAACCGAACCAATTCAAGTTGCGAACACCACTACTCTCTATTGGGGATACTATCCAAGGTCCTCCCTCCACGAGCATGCATCACTACCCCTCAATATTTCTTCCTTACTCACCTAATAAATAATCATCTTCTTCTTCACAAAAAAAATATCTAAGTACAATTCTTTTATAAGATGTTTTTGAAAAGTTTAGGGTGGCCATGACTACTCTATGTCCCCAAAGAAGCTTTGCCCCTGACTACATGTTAGCCAACAACTATCCAGGTTTCATGCCTCAAACCCATATCACACTTAATTTGACTTAATTTGAAGGAAGCAGAGATGGTGGAGGAGGAAAGGGGTGGGTAGAAGAGAAAGATGGTGCAGACATTGTTTAATTGAGAGACTAGAGGTTTTTTTATTCATCGAAAAACAACATTAAAGATAAAAGAAAACTAAGGAACACCAAGGGAGTCTTTCAACAAGATAGTCTCTAATGCAATAGGAGGAACTTCTAAAACACTAGCTCGCAAAGCAGAAGAGCGAACACCCAAACGTGCAAACCAATCCGCATCTGAATTGCAATCACGATGAATCCTAAGGATAGTGACCGTCCAGTCTCGACGAATCAGCTCCCTGATATCACGGATGATGGTAAAATATATGTCCCCACTGTCTTCGTCTAGGGTTATCAAAATGCCAGCACAATTAACCTCACACATGATGCAAAAAGGGGTGCGATTGAAGAGAAGGATGGTACAAATTTGTATTTAATTGGGAGGACTAGAGTTATGAAATTATGGATTAACAATTTTTTGTAATTTTATTTTATTTTAATTATTTATTATACACGTGAAAATTAAATTAAGTTAAATTAAAAATTGCACATATTTACCATGTCAGCTCCATTTATTTTTGTGGACGGAGCACATAAGCTCTAACCTGGAGGCTAGACAAAGTGGCTGGAGCTCCGGCTGACGAGGATTAAAACCATATTTTTTTTCTTTAAAATACGTGTGTTTTTGAAATTTTATTATGATAGATTAAAATCAAATCTCACATATTTTTTAGGGGCCAAAAATATATTTAACCCAACAAAAAAATTCCTTTGAACCAAAGACGGTAAAGCAGGAAATATTTTCTTCAAATTTCTCTCATGAGTAACTCTGTGTAGGCAAACACCCAACACATTATCTTTAGACACATATAATAAAAACAATACAACTCATTAAAATAAAAATTAAAAAATACAATTTGTAATGTATTTTTTCCAATTCTTGTACCATCTCTCTTTTCAATTTCTTCTACAACTCAGAACAAGGCAGAGAGTAGTGAGTGGTGTGGAGAGGAGAAATGGTTTGGGTTCATCCACTAGCGCGTCCTTTCTCACTTTCCTCTTCTTCCTCCTATTCTATCAGCGACTCTCTTCGGTTCTCTGTAAGTTGTGCCGCAAAACCGAGAAGCAGCTTCTTCTGCAATGCTTCATGGCAAGAGGTCCGTAGTTTCTATTTGCCAGTGTTGTTTGTTGCTTTGCTTCCATTCATTTATCTCACCCAGTGATTCAAGATAATGAATGTTCTGATTGAAGCTTGCGGGAGTTTTACTATTCTCAGCGATTCCTTTCACCGCCGTGAAAACCATAGCTAATAGTCCGTTAGGGGAGTCGCTTCGGAGGAACATGGAGGAGAAAAAGAAATTCGCTGTAGAAAACTCGTCCAATTTCAAGGCCTTAGCCGAGGAGGCCCAAAAGGAGAGGTAATTCTCGTTACATCGTGTTTCAACTATCTATCTCAACAACGCTGAAACTTTTTGTACTCATCTTTTGAAGAATCAATGGAAATTGGAACATTTTGTTGTATTATTTTGCTTCTAGGCTTCTAGCTAGATTTTGGTCATATGAAAATGGCTGGTGTTGTGCACCCCGACTCCCCAACCACAGTGAAATTTTCAAGCCATGCTACTGTGAATCTCGAAATATTACATCATATCTTATCATTGATGGGGATAATCTATGTATCTTAACTTCTTTAGGATGTCCAACAGAGAAAAGAGTTTTAGATTATCATTCAGATACTTGATTATTAGTCTCTAAATTTGAGCTCATTCCATTAAAGCATTCACTATATTTTCAGCTTTTGGTATGGAGAAAATCGGCCTCGTTGGCTTGGTCCTATTTCCTATGTCTACCCATCATATCTTACTGGGGAACTGCCTGGGGATTATGGCTTTGACATCGCTGGGCTTGGCAAGGATCCTGTGGCACTGCAGAAATACTTCAAGTATGTCATATTTTGAATTTTTCCACAGAAGCTCAGAAGCTATTATTCAGGTGTTTTTTTTTTTTTTGAGGATATTCAGGTGTTTGCTATTGCTGCTTGTCGAGTAGGAGTTTTCTCACATGATATGTTTGATTTTTATCTACTATGCTCATTCCATGCTGATGTTACTTGTTATGATATATTAAGGGTATTATGTGCCTGCAGTGGGAAGAATATCTTCTAAATAGTTTTTCAATCATCAAAATTTTGACAAAGAAGCTCATAATGCAAAATAAAAATGTTTACTCATGATATCTTTATATTGTGCGAAGCTTTTTTGAATTTAGATAGTTAACTGATCATTTTAACTTCTTTGATCATTAAGCTTCGAGATTTTGCATGCTCGGTGGGCTATGCTTGCATCTGTCGGTGCTCTAATTCCTGAATTATTAGACCTATTTGGAGCCTTTCACTTTGTAGAACCTGTCTGGTGGCGTGTTGGTTATTCAAAGCTCAAGGTTATCATGTCTTGTCTCTTTGACCATTTTTGTACAGCCTTGCTTATCAATTTGTTGAGCTTTATCATGCCAAAGTTCGGGCAATTGAATATCTAATTATTCTCCATTACCCACTCCTTGAATCTATTAATTAAAAGGGGAATTGTGTCTCTTATTTAATGTTGGTCAACCATTTGTTCTCCATAAAGCTGCATATGCTCTAGACATGGCTAGATGGCAAATGCATATTTCTGTAGCCCTAACCCTATAATTTATTGACATTTTCTTTTCCATTGTTGTACTGGGGTTGGAAGTTGCATTCTTTGGTCTGATATGCAGTTCTATAAGGTTTTGTTGTATTGCTTGCATGATACTTGTGGTTTGTATTACAAGCTTGGAAGAGAACAGAAAAGCTTAATTTTGTAGAGTAAGTTGTAGCATGCTATATTTTCAAGAAAGGGAATGTTGGGAGTGCTGAGAGGTGAGTAATATGACAATGCTATGTCTTGTTCTTTAAAAAAAAGTTGTACAATACTGACAATTTTTTATTAAAAGGGGAATTGTGTCTCTTATATAATGTTGGTCAACAATTTGTTCTCCATAAAGCTGCATATACTCTAGACATGGCTAGATGACAAATGAATATTTCTGATAGTATTTTAGTATATGATGTTAGTTCAGAAAATAGTTGGATAATTGAGAAGGCTTTAGTTGATAGTTGGAAGATAGTAGTTAGTAATGTGGTGTTTGGAGCAAAGGAATAGATTGTATTGCTCTCTAAAATCATACAAATGACTTGATGACTTATTCACCTATGCACCCAAGCTTGCCTATTTATAGGTGCTTGAGGGTGGTTCTAGAATATTCTACATCATTATGTATTTCCCTTACATTCTAGACTTCTCTACCTTATTAGATATCTCCATTACATTCTAGATACTTCTACTTCTAAATACATTTACAATTCATTAATCATATATACTAGATGTTTCTACACTATATGATTATGTAGACATTAGTAGAAGATTCTAGAAAATTGCATCGACTTCAACACTCCTCCTTGATGCGATTTTCGAAAACTCCAAGCATAATTCGTAGTCGCTCAAATCTTGGTCTTGGTAGTGCCTTCGTAAATATATCTGCGATTTGGTCTTCAGTTGTGCAATATTCAAGTTGAATCTGCTTATTTGTCTCTGCTTCTCTGATGAAGTGATATTTGATTGCAATATGCTTTGTTCGATGATGATGAACTGGATTCTTCGCCATTGCTATAGCTGACTTGTTGTCACAGTAGATTGTGGTAGGGAGATCTTGTTGTTCACCCATGTCTTCAAGTATTCTCCGAAGCCATATAGCTTGACTTATTGCTTCAGCTGCTGCCACGTACTCAGCCTCTGCTGTTGACTGCGCAACTGTCGCTTGCTTCTTTGAAGCCCAAGAGAAAGAACCTGATCCAAGTGAGAAGGAATAGCCTGATGTACTCTTCATGTCATCTGTTGAACCTGCCCAATCACTGTCTGTGTAGCCGAGTAGTCTTGAGTTGGTCACAGTTTTGTACCATATACCAAACTTCTTTGTACCTTGAAGGTATCTTAAAATTCTTTTTCCTGCTCCATAGTGAATTTGACTCGGCTTCTGCATGAATCTTGATAGAAGACTTGTAGCATACATGATGTCCGGCCGCGTAGCAGTAAGATATAGTAGGCTGCCGATCAAACTTTTGTAGCGCAATGCATCAGCTTCTGGCGCTCCGTCTTCCTTTTGTAACTTCTCATTTGTCACGAGCGGAGTAGCTACTGGCTTGCATTCGTTCATGTTGAACTTCTTCAATAGTGCTTCGGTGTATTTCTTCTGACAAATAAATATCCCTTCTCTTTGTTGCTTTACCTCTATGCCGAGGAAGTAGTTCATCATGCCTAGATCAGTCATCTCGAATGTCTTCATCATGTCTTCTTTGAATTTAGTCACCATCTTCGTGTTGTTTCCTGTGTAGATTAGATCATCTACATACAAGGAGACAATGAGAGTATCATGCTGACCTTGGGTCTTGACATATAGTGTTGGTTCACTCTTACTCCTCCTGAATCCTTGATCGATGAAGTATTGATCAATTCGGCTGTACCATGCTCTAGGAGCTTGCTTGAGACCATATAAAGCTTTTCTTAGTCTCAATACTTTATCTTCATTTCCTTTCCTGACGAAGCCTTGTGGTTGCTCAACATAAATCTCTTCTTCTAGTACTCCATTTAGAAATGCTGACTTGACATCTAGTTGATAGATACTCCACTCTTTTTGTGCTGCAAGAGCTATTAAAGCTCTTATTGTATCTAGACGTGCAACTGGGGCAAATGTCTCGTTGTAGTCGACTCCAGGTTGTTGTGTGTAGCCCTTTGCTACAAGCCTAGCCTTGTGCTTTTGTATTGAGCCATCAGGGTTAAGCTTTGTCTTATAAACCCATTTGACTCCTATGATATCTTTATTTTTTGGATAGTCTACTAGCTCCCATGTTTTGTTTTTCTCAATTGATTTAATCTCCTCCTCCATTGCTTTGACCCATACTTCTTGCCTTGATGCTACTTCATAGTTTTCAGGCTCAAGTATGGCCAAATTGCAAGTCTCATATATATCCGCCAGAGATCTTACTCGCCTCGGAGTAGATTCTGGTGAGGAATCTTGTTGAAG
This sequence comes from Acmispon strigosus, assembly GCA_030819835.1. NCBI lineage: Eukaryota > Viridiplantae > Streptophyta > Magnoliopsida > Fabales > Fabaceae > Acmispon > Acmispon strigosus. The sequence goes on from JAUAMA010000003.1 coordinate 3,942,480, forward strand.
AGAAGACGAAGAAGGCATACCTGGATCTTCTGTTACTTCTTCAACTTCTTCTTGAGGTTGCTGTACTGGAAGGGAAATGTTGCTTCTCTCAATTTTTTCTTTATCCCAATTCCAAGCGGCAGCTTCATCAACTTCGACATCTCGGCTAATAATGAGCTTCTTTGTTTGTAAGTTGTAGACTCGATAGCCTTTTGATTGGGTACTGTATCCTAAGAAGATGCCTCGAACTGTCTTGTCTTCTAATTTATGCCTCTTTTGGTCTGGGACATGAATGTAGCAGATTGATCCAAAGACTCTTAGATGTTTAGCAGAAGGTTTCTGCCCACTCCAGGCTTCAATAGGAGTCTTGTCTTGGACTGCTTGAGTTGGACATCTGTTGATTATGTAGACAGCGGTATAAACTGCTTCGGCCCAAAAAGTGTTTGGTAATCCTTTATCCTTTAACATCGATCTAGCCATCTCCATGACTGTGCGATTTCTTCTTTCAGATACTCCATTTTGTTGAGGAGAATATGCGACTGTGAGTTGTCTTTCAATACCTTCATCCTCACAGAATTTATCAAACTCATGAGAGTTATACTCTTTTCCTCGATCGCTCCTGAGCCTTTTTATATGTTTACCACTTTGCTTCTCGACAAGGACCTTGAACTTTTTGAATATTCCAAAGACTTCTGATTTTTCCTTTATGAAATAGACCCAAGTCATTCTAGAAAAATCATCAATGAAGAGAATGAAATACATGTTGTTGGTAAGTGATGGTGTCCTCATCGGTCCACAAACATCAGTGTGGATGAGCTCTAGCACATCTTTAGCTCTCCATGCATTGCTCGTTGAAAACGGTAATCTGTGTTGTTTTCCGAGAAGACATCCTTCACATACTCCGTTGTCTTCTTTTAGACTTGGCAAATCTCTCATCATATTCTTCTGATATAATAACTTTAAGGCTTTAGAGTTGAGGTGGCCAAATCTTCGATGCCATAGCCATGAATCATCAGCTTGCACCTTCATGGCAATGTTAGTGGTATATTTAAAATTTATCGGGAAGCTTCTATTTCTTGTCTCCATCTTTACTTGAGCTATCTCGGCCCTTTTATTAGTGTTATCATAGATTGTGCATTTATCTCCTTCAAAGTGAAGGACATAGCCTTTCTCCATCATTTGACCGATTGATAGGAATGAGAATGGGCCTGCCAATACAGAAGGGGATGTGCTGGTTCACCAAGAGAATGCCAAGCCCAAAGTGTGGCGTGTGTATGAGAGGAGGAATAAGAAATAGTGTGCTAGCAACTGTGCTGAGCTGGCAGTAGTTTGTTAGGATATTCCCACAATAAGTATCATAGTGGGATTCTGTTAGAGGGGATTTTGATTCTTGTATTCACCCTTGTGGTTAGGCAGTTAGAGAACTCTCTCTCTACTGAGGAGTCTTAGCTCTGGTTGTTTTTCCTAATTTCTGTTTTATCATACAAATTCCAGCTTCTTTTCATTCTAATTTGTGATCTCTGCTCTATCAATTGGTCCGACCTGCCGGAAGTGCTGGTGCAGTTAAAGCATCCTATTGCTTATTTCAGCAAAGCTTTTGCATCATCCAACCTTTCCAAATCAGCTTATGATAAAGAGTTGATGGCGTTGGTCCTAGCTATCCAACATTGGAGACATTATTTGTTGGGTAGGAGGTTTATTGTGTACTCTGATCAGAAGAGTTTGCGACACCTCTTGCAACAGCGGATCACTACTTCCAATCAACAAGAATGGATGGCCAAGCTGCTGGGTTTTGACTTTGAGGTTATTTACAAGGTTGGGGCGGAGAACAAGGCAGCGGATGCTTTATCAAGACAACATGAGGAGGCAGAGATCAACACATTGCTGTCATACCCGATATGGGCTCACGGAGGTCAGTTGCAGCACGAAATCAGTCAAGATCCGGTTCTCAAGCGGATTGTGGAGGCCATTCAATCAGATCCTATGTCTAAGCCAGGTTTTACTATCAAGGGCGGTATCTTGTTTTACAAAAACAGGTTGGTAATTCCAGCTAAGTCCCCAATGATTGATGATTTGCTTCGCGATTTCCATTCTTCTCCTAGTGGGGGCCATTCAGGTTATCTCAGAACATATAGAAGAATGGCAGGAACATTATATTGGCAGGGAATGATGAAACGAGTTCAGGAGTTTGTAAAAGCTTGTGATACATGCCAAAGACAAAAGTATGCTGCTACCACACCTAGTGGATTACTGCAGCCACTGCCTATTCCAGTGCTGGTATGGAGCGACATTTCCATGGATTTCATTACTAATCTACCTAAGAGTAATGGTTTTGAAGCTATTTTGGTGGTTGTTGATCGTCTCTCCAAATATAGCCATTTTGTTCCTCTCAAACATCCATTTACTGCTCGTTCCATTGCTTCCATCTTTGTGAAAGAGATCGTGAGGCTTCATGGTGTTCCTGCCTCAATCCTTAGTGATCGTGATCCCTTGTTTGTGAGTATCTTTTGGAAGGAGCTCTTTAAGTTGTTAGGAACCGTGTTGAAGATGTCATCCGCCTATCATCCGCAAACCGATGGCCAAACGGAGGTGGTAAACAGGTGCTTAGAATCATATCTTAGATGTTTCATCTCTGACCAACCGAAATCTTGGGCTCATTGGATTCCGTGGGCAGAGCTGTGGTACAACACCACATTCCATATATCTACAGGCTTCACACCTTTTGAGGTGGTGTATGGTCGGAAGCCTCCCGTGTTGGTACACTTTTTAGAGGGCGAAACTAGAGTTGAAGCCGTGGCACAGGAATTACGTGATAGAGATGAAGCTTTGCGGCAGCTGAAGTTCAATTTGCAGAATGCTCAGGAATACATGAAGGTTCAGGCTGATAAAAAGAGGAAAGAAGTAAATTTTGAGGTTGGGGATTGGGTGTTTCTCAAGCTAAGGCCCCATCGACAACAATCCGTGGTCCAACGGATCCATCAAAAGTTAGCTCCCAGATTTTTTGGTCCTTATCAAATCATCAAGAGGGTGGGATCAGTTGCTTATAAGCTACAACTGCCTCCTACATCAAAAATTCACCCAACATTTCACGTTTCACAGTTGAAGAAAGCAGTAGGTACTTACTCACCAACTGATGAGCTGCCTGCAAGTCTGGAAGTCGACAAAGGAGATGTGTTTCCCGCGAAACTGCTGTCTTGGAGGGATAAGTTTGATGCTGGCACACATACTCGGGAATGGTTGGTGCAGTGGGAAGGCATGGATATTGGTGATGCGACATGGGAGGAAGAATTGCTGTTGAAAAGTCAGTTTCCTGACCTCTGCCTTGAGGACAAGGCTGTTTTTGGAGGCGGGAGTGGTGATAGGAATGAGAATGGGCCTGCCAATACAGAAGGGGATGTGCTGGTTCACCAAGAGAATGCCAAGCCCAAAGTGTGGCGTGTGTATGAGAGGAGGAATAAGAAATAGTGTCCTAGCAACTGTGCTGAGCTGGCAGTAGTTTGTTAGGATATTCCCACAATAAGTATCATAGTGGGATTCTGTTAGAGGGGATTTTGATTCTTGTATTCACCCTTGTGGTTAGGCAGTTAGAGAACTCTCTCTCTACTGAGGAGTCTTAGCTCTGGTTGTTTTTCCTAATTTCTGTTATATCATACAAATTCCAGCTTCTTTTCATTCTAATTTGTGATCTCTGCTCTATCACCGATGCTCAAGAGATTTTCTTTAAGATTTGGAACTAGTAAGACATCTCTAATGAGTCGCGTACCTTTCTTTGTCTCCACCATGACAGTGCCTTTGCCTTTTGATTCCACAGTAGTGTCATTTCCTAGTCGAACCTTTGATTTGACAGAGTCATCAATTTCCTTGAAGATGCTCTCATCTTTAGTCATGTGATTGCTGCAACCGCTATCCAAGTACCAGGTTCCTTCCTTGTCATTGTTCGAATCTTGGAAGGCATAGAAAAGATGTTCTTCACTGTCATGCTTATTTTGGTCATTCTCATGTTCTTCGACAAAATTTGCTTGATGCTTATTTTTGCTGTAACAGTTCTTCTCCACGTGCCCAAATTTCTTACAATGCTGACATTGTGGCTTTCCTCGCCAACGACAGTCTTTCTCGGCGTGATTTGTCCTCTTGCATATGCCACATGGACGATACTCATCTTGATTTTTCTTTGAGAAATTTCTAGAATTCTCTCTGTTTCTAGAACTTTCTCCACTACTCTTGTTTTCTCCATATCCTTTATTGTGAGACCGTAATTTAAGCTTAGATTGAAAGGCATTTTCTATAGAGTCATCACCACGCCTACTCAATCTTTGCTCATAAGCTTCAAGAGAACCCATTAGTTCTGTCACAGATAAATTTGACAGATTTTTCGTTTGTTCAATCGTCGTCACAATTGGATCATACTTACTGGGAATAGAAACTAGAATTTTCTCAACAATTCTTTTGTCGAGAATATTTTCTCCGTAGGCTCTCATTTTAGAAACAATTTCTTTTATTTTAGTATAATAGTCTTGTACGGTCTCAGAATCCTTCATATTTAATAATTCAAACTTACGCCTTAGACTTTGGAGTTTGACGGCACGTACCTTTGCGGTTCCTTGAAACTCCTCCTGTAGTGTACTCCATGCATCCTTGGCACTAGCAACTCCCATTATCCTCGGAAAAATAGAGTCACCCACAGCTTGTTGCAAGTAATATAATGCCTTTGAATCTTTTTGTCTATTTTCCTTCAACTCTTTCTTTTGAGCTGCAGTAAGAGTTGAAGTATCTGCGGGAGTAGTATATCCTTCTTCCACAACTTCCCATAGATCTTGGGAGCAAAAAAATGTCTTCATTTTAATGCTCCAAAAATCATAGTTTTCACCGGAAAAAGGAGGGACTTGGATATTAGATGATGTTTGGGTGTTGGTAGCCATAGGCTAAGAAAATTATGGAAGTAGTGTAGAGTGATAGTAGTGATTTTTAGTTGGTAGTTGGATAGTTTATCTACGCCCAGTATATGACCGAACGTAGCTCTGGTACCACTGATAGTATTTTAGTATATGATGTTAGTTCAGAAAATAGTTGGATAATTGAGAAGGCTTTAGTTGATAGTTGGAAGATAGTAGTTAGTAATGTGGTGTTTGGAGCAAAGGAATAGATTGTATTGCTCTCTAAAATCATACAAATGACTTGATGACTTATTCACCTATGCACCCAAGCTTGCCTATTTATAGGTGCTTGAGGGTGGTTCTAGAATATTCTACATCATTATGTATTTCCCTTACATTCTAGACTTCTCTACCTTATTAGATATCTCCATTACATTCTAGATACTTCTACTTCTAAATACATTTACAATTCATTAATCATATATACTAGATGTTTCTACACTATATGATTATGTAGACATTAGTAGAAGATTCTAGAAAATTGCATCAACTTCAACAATTTCCGTAGCCCTAACCCTATTATTCATTGTCATATTCTTTTCCATTATTGTACTCTGAACTGAAACCAGTTGATCCGTTCTTGCTTGTTGCATGAGAAAAAAATGCAGTTCTTACCTTTTTCAGGGTGACTTAATGATTGCGTGCTTTTATATTGAGTGAACTGGTAATGTAATAGGCTCTCCTTGCTTACGAAACTTTCAATGTTTGTCAGGGAGATACTCTAGATTACCTTGGCATCCAAGGTCTTCACTTAGCCGGAAGCCAGGGAGTGGTTGTGATTGCTATTTGTCAAGCACTCCTTATGGTAATGCTTGTATCCACTATCCTCCTTCGTCTTCTGAGCTCTGCTAACATTGTTTATTTTTGAACCCATGTGATGCGAGTGGTGGCTTGGTGTAGCATATATTGGTTGAAGGCTTGAAGCAGTCCCTTTTTTAGTTCTACAAACGGAACATGTTTAAAAAGACCTCCCAGGCTTTTGTCATGGTCTGTAACCCGTGGTCTCTTGAGATGCCGGACTGCAACTATAAAATTTCAAAGTTAAATTTCTGTCCACCCAAAAGTTTGAAAGAATACTTAGTTCATAACAAAATTTTATATGGGCCTAAATCAAAAGTTTCAATCATCGTAGGCACTTAACTACAAAGTTCGTTCCTTTCAGACAGTCACATGGAGATGCAAATGGAATGGCAGTTTTACTAAATTACTAATTAGAGATTCTTGTTATTAAACAGGTTGGACCAGAATACGCTAGATACTGTGGGAGTGAGGCACTGGAACCTCTAGGAATATATCTGCCTGGTGATATAAATTATCCTGGAGGAACGTTGTTTGATCCTTTAAATCTGTCAAAAGATCCTGAAGCGTTTGCAGAGCTGAAGGTGAAAGAAATAAAAAATGGACGCTTAGCAATGATTGCCTGGTTAGGCTTTTACATGCAAGCAGCTCTGACAGGTAAAGGTCCGGTGCAGAACCTTCTGGATCACATCTCAGATCCTTTTCACAACAACTTGCTGGGCTCACTCAACTTCTTGAAAGTAATCAAGTATCAGTAGAAAGGAATTTGCATCTATTCGGTTGCTCTCTTCTATTTTTTTTTGGAGGTAATTCTGGTCAAAATGGTATAGCCACGGTGATTGTCTCTCCCCACATTCAATGGTCAACTCTCACTCCAAAAGAAACTGGTCTTCACCTTTTTGTTTTCTAAGTTTTTAGAGAAAGGTACTATAATTAGTCTCGGACAAAATACTTGTGATAGTTTATATCACTACCTTTGTAATATATCATTGGGTGTCTGCAATGCAAATTATGTGGGCTATGGATGTATCAAAGTAGTTGTCACAGGATGATTATAAGGGCTTTGATTTTTTACGCTGTCTCAAAACGACTTTGTTGGCGAAGGTAAAGTTCCTTTGGTGATGTCTACACATTGAAAGTTATTATAGAATATTTGATTAGGTTTGTTTGGCTAAAATATAAATGTTTGATAAATGAGTTTATTTCACTGATAGTAAATTTTTTTTTAAGGAGGGGGAAATCCCAAAAAAACTAAGACAAATTAACTATCAACAACCCCTTATTTTTAAGTTCATTTTTCAGTTAAAATGAGCACTATTCATCAATCAAAATAGAGCACTTAAGAGGAGGTTTTGCTTTTACTGTTCACCCCCTTCCTTCTCTCTAGGTCGTGTTTTCCCTATTTTGGTCCATCAACCATTACTACTGCTATGTAGCTTCTATTCTACCTATGCATAGGATTTTCTCCAGCTTAGAAGATTTCGACCAATGGATCTCCACTTTCACTGTTCATCCCTTTCTTTCTCTCTACTTCTTGCGGGTCGGTTTCCTCTGTTCGGGTCGATCTACTCTTGCTACTACTATGTAACTTGTACATTATACATAATGCATAGGATTTTCTCCAGCCTGGAAGATTGGAACCCCTGAATCTTAATTGTGTTGTCAACTTTCGCTAGATTTTCTTTGGATTTCCTGTCAATTTGTACTCCCCTTTTAGAATTGCATCGTTTTATTTTATGGGCATTTACTTTCTCTGTTGCTGCTAGCTACTTCTCTGTTGTGAGGTACACGCTTGAACAAGTGGATGCTCTGGAGAGGGTCTATGCTGAATGCCCTAAGCGCAGTTCTTTGAGGAGGCAACAACTCATCAGAGAATGTCCTATCCTCTCTAACATTGAACCCAAACAGATCATAGTTTGGTTTCAAAATCGCAGGTATATGCATGCTTTCAAAGTTTCTTCACTTTTTATTAACCTTTCTTAAAATTGAGTCTTCACCTTTACCTACTGGACTGGGCGAGCACTTCACCCAGCATAAGGGCGACCACGCGATCAGAGGAGCACAGAGGGCGACCAGACGACTAGAGCAGGGAATTGGCAGATGGCGAGTTAGGAGAATATCGGGACAAAGGTTCAAGGCTGTTGGGTCGAATGTTCAGAGGCCAAGAAGCCCATTTTATGTAATCTAGGGTTTTAATGCTATTTATGACCTTTAATGCTATTTATGGCTCCGCCCTCTATAAATAGACGAGCGGGCTCATGTAAAAGAGGTGGATCTTTCTCACCAAATAATAATACACGTTCTTACCATTCTCTTGCGAGAACATTTGACGCCGTCTGTGGGAAAGGTAAACTAACCCCTGCGACCAGGAGGAGTGACGCCATGTCAGGCATTCAGACGGGAAGACATAGCGGAAGAGGAGCAGCGACGAATGAGCGACCACCGCCCCTAAACCCTAACGCGACGGCTTCAAACCCAACAAATCAAGCGACGACGGTGGGGGGTCAGCCCGCCACGATGACGATTCCATCGGACATATGGAACCGGATGCGTGATACGGTTGATGGCATCCAACAACAGAACCAACATCTCCAAGCACAATAGGAATTGTTGCGGCAACCGGGGGACTACACCCAGGCAAGTTCTCGAATTCCAACCCTTTTCAGCGGCGGTCGCCATGATCCCTATATCGGACGCGCTGAAAACCCTAGTGCTGGAAACTTACTCGGGCGATATTGATCCTAAGGAACACTTGCAGCATTTCGTCATAAATATGGTGATTGGTTAGGAGCCCGATGCTTTGAAATGTCGCTTGTTCCCTTCAACGTTCAGGGGAGCGGTGTTAATGTGGTTTATGACATTGCCGCCGCATTCTATAACAGGTTTTACAGATTTTGCGTATCAATTTCTAACACACTTTTCAGCGAGCAGGTTACCGAAGGTTACAACGACAACATTATTCAACACACGCCAAGATCTAGAAGAAACTTTGAAGCACTACATGGCACTATTTAATTGGGTCATCTTGCAAATTGAGGACGCCCCCAGGAGACATGTGTCACTGCCTTTAAACAGGGTTTAAGGGTGGGCACTTTGAACAGTAAGCTGAGCAGGCGCCCGCCACGCGACATGGAAGAGCTAAGAGCGAGAGTGCAGAGTTTTATCCTGGAAGAGGAGGACGACGATCAGAAGCAGACAAGGGGTGCCCTCGACACGCCAAGACGAAGATGAGAAAGCAAGGGTTTTTCACAGCCATAGAGTTAACCGCCCAATTTGAGGATCCTAGCGATCGGAAGGTTTTGTTGAACTTTATTTCACTTTTGCAAACAATAAATCTTGTATGAGTTTTTTTATTCAATAACATGTTTTCTTATCACAAGCCGTTTAGCGAACCTTTACAAATCCACGGTAGTACGAAGGCTGGAGAGACGAGGAAAAAGGGGGCATGGGTTTGAGGGAGTTTAGGTTAAGAGGAATGTTGGGCGAGACGGTTAGGGGGTGAAGGCGATCTCGCGAGAGACTGCCGTGGAATTGGTATTTAACCCCTTTTTTGGGGCGATTGTTCTATATTTCTTTCATGCAGGATGAAGGGAGAATAACACTCATAAGAGCTCAGTGGCGAATAAAAACTTAAAGCAACTCTTCTCAGTGTAGAGAAGAAGGTCCAATGGCGACCTTAAGAACGCCTCTCAGTGTAGAGAAGAAGGTCCAATGACGACCTTAAGAAATCGTCTCAGTCTAGAGAAGAGGGTCTAGTGGCGACCTTAAGAACACCTCTCAGTGTAGGGAAGAAGGTCCAGTGGCGACCTTAAGAACGCCTCTCAGTGTAGAGAAGAAAGTCCATTGGCGATCTGACAAATTCCTCTCAGTGCAGAGATGAGGGTCCCATGGCGACTCAAAGTTATTTCTTGCAAGTCAATGATCCAGTGGCGAGCTGTTTTGCACTCGTGGGCTCGGCGGACGGGTGGGCTGGCTGCGATTCCGTTGGGCGACTCATTTCTCAATGGCGACCTATTTACTTTCACCTCCATGCCATGGTGATAATATACTTATCCTCCACGACCCGATCGTAGGCGACTCATTTCTCTATAGGCTGCTGTACTCTTTTTCCTTCACTAGGTTTTTATCCCACAGGGTTTTTCCTAGGAAGGTTTTAACGAGGCACATTATATAGGGATGACCGTCCAAAGGAAGCGTTGGTTAGGATTCCATGGCGAGCACTCTATGAAGACACATTTCATCTTCGTGCCTCAGACTCGGTGTCTTGTGGGCTTGTGGACCGGGCGAGCACTTTCCTTGGTGGTGAGCATGAAGACTTATGAAGACACACTTCGCTCTCATACTTCAAGCTTGGTGTCTTGTGGGCTTGTGGACTAGGCGAGCACTTCGCCCAGCGGAAGGGCGACCACGCGATCAGAGGAGCACAGAGGGTGACCAGACGACTAGAGCAGGGAATTGCCAGATGGCGAGTTAGGAGAATATCAGGACAAAGGTTCAAGGCTGTTGGGCCGAATGTTCAGAGGCCCAGAATCTCATTTTATGTAATCTAGGGTTTTAATGCTATTTATGACCTTTAATACTATTATGGCTCCCCCTCTATAAATAGCAGAGGGGCTCATGTAAAAGAGGTGGATCTTTCTCACCAAATAATAATACACGTTCTTACCATTCTCTTGCAAGAACACCTACTAATTATTCTCCCCATGGGAGAAAGTAAGAAACTTTCTCTGTTTTATGCTCTCTTTGTACTCACTCACTCTTCTTCGGTCCATGTCTTAAAGTTTTGGACCATATAAAGACTAATGTAATTAGATTTTAAGCTTCCAACTTTTATCATATTTTTGGTCTAAGTAGATGGGGAACAATGCTTTGCTTTTTGTGGATAACAATGTTTAGTCTAAATGGTTCTGTTTTGTTTATTTCTCCAACCTTTTTTCTTTAATTTTTCTCACAAGACATTGCCAAATTTCTTGTGTAGATGTTGTGAGAAGCAGAGGAAGGAAGCTTCATGTTTGACTACAGTGAATAGAAAGCTTACTGTGATGAACAAGCTTCTAATGGAAGAGAATGGCCGTCTGCAGAAGCAGGTCTCACATCTGGTTTATGAAAATGGATACATGAAGCAACAGATTCAGACTGTGAGACCCTCTCTCTCTCTTCCCTTCATCTTTTTTGTTAACTTCATGATTTCTGAGAATGTTCATTGCTATGAAAGAATGCTAAGTATTATGTGTTGTTTTATGAGCAGGCATTTGCTGCCACCACCACAGACAATAGCTGTGAGTCCGTGGTAGTGAGTGGTCAAAACCAACAGCAAAACCCATCTCAGTATTCCCAGAGGGATGCCAACAACCCAGCTGGGTAAGAAACTTCACTTTTTTAATGGCAATATGTAGTGTTCATTTCAATGTGTTCATGATATTCTGATTTTTTTGTTCTCTCAGTCTTCTCGCCAAAGCTGAGGAGACCCTGGCAGGGTACTGGGTCCAGATGATTGTGATGAAGGTTTGACCTATTCAACAATTTTCCAAGGTTATGTTACTTTATAGTTTTTGTGCACCAACATTAGTTCATTTAATTTGATGTTAAATGTTTCTTTTCTTTATGATGTATCATTGAATAGCCTGGTCCGGATTCTATTGGAATTGTTGCTGTTTCCCGCAATTGTAGTGGGATAGCAGCACGAGCCTGCGGCCTTGTGAACCTAGAGTCCACAAAGGTATGCTGTTGTTTCCACTTTGGTTTGGTTTTTCCTTGCTGATCAATGGAATAGTGTTCGGTCATATTTTTTTTTGACTTGTCTGCTTGAATTTTCATCTCAAGTTGCCAAGATTCTTAAAGATCGAACATCATGGTATTGTGACTGCCGATGTCTTGATGTATTGAGTTATTGTCCCCACTGGGAGCTCATGTACATGCAGGTGCAGTGGCTGTTTTAATTTACAGAAGTTATGCTGATGTTTGAATTCATCTATATTCAATTTGTTTGCTGTTTTGTTGATATGTAGCTAATTTTTTTTATCAGACTTATTCACCTACAGCAGCTCGAGACTTTTGGACACTTAGATATACTACGACTTTGGAAGATGAAAATCTTGTGGTACTGAAAAACACCTAGCCAATATTCTATTATTTTCTTCATCCGAAGTTAGGATGTGATTATTTCTGAGTAAAGTCTTCTCCTTGCATGTTATCTCTTGTGTGGTACAAAGCTTATACTCTTAGTTTTGATCCAAATTTATGGGCATGCTATTAGAAAGTTTTACTCATTTGTTGTTTCAAAAGTCAGTGCTGAATAATTTCTGAATTTGAATTGATCTTGATTTATTCAGAACACCTATTTACTCCAAAGTCATACACATGTACAATTTTGAACAAAGCACGGGAGCTTGCTGCAAAGAAAGATAATTTCTTAAAAGATATAGATATTCTTTAACATTTCATTTTATGATTATAATTTCTTTGTTGTTATTCAAAACCAATGTTCTTTTATTTTGGGATTGCTTCAAAGTTTAGGTGTGAAGGAACTCTTTCTTATTGTTGTACACAAGGAGTTTGTTCCTCTTTGTCATGCTCTATAATCCACTTCAATAATTCAGGGAGTCTTTGACAGTTCAAAGGTGATTGGTACTTTGATCCTTATCACTTTGCCAACATATGTGAGGTGTAAACAAAAGTTTCTATCAATTTCAGGTGAAGTTTTTCTTCACAATTAGCCAATAAACTCGCTATCAATACAAAAGAGGACCTTCTTCAATCAATTGTTTGATTGAAATCAAGTTATGAAAACCACTGACTCACTAGCCATGTTATATCTTGCATTATATAAAAATTTTTGCCAGAGAATGTACCGATATCAAGTCTTCTATATCAGCGGGTTCAAGTTTAACCAGAATGATCCTGGAAATTATTGATCATAAAACTCATTTTATTTCGCTGGACGAATCCTGTAATGATAAAACTTGAGTTCTACTTTTACAGCTTTAATGAGACAAAATAACTAAGATTCATGTGATGTGGCTGCATTGTCTTTGTGGACCTTGAGTTATATGTTTTCATATAGTAGTAAGCATGAGCTTTGTTGCCACTATCAACTATTTCATTACAATCAGCATAATTTGCAGGTGATGGTAATAAATGGATTTGCCAACTCAACAAAATATAACATCAAATAAACGAGGAGCTTCAAAAGAAACTTGGATGCAGCTTCTTAAGCAGACTTCAGAAAAGAAATTGAGAATTATGCTTGATAGTGTCAATTGTGTCAACTGTCAAGGTAAGACTGGTGTGTGGATTTGGAATGGATGTAAAATAGGAATTTATTATGTTAAAAAAAGCTTATAATTTTGTGAATCAATCACAAGGGGATGTTGACAGTAGCCTCTTAAAAAGGGTATGGATAAAGGGAGTTTCCCACAAGGCGTGTGCTTTTATTTGGAGATTATTACAAAATAAGAATCCCTTCAAAGCTAAACATGCAAAGAAGAGGAATTCTAGAAGGTTTTTCTGCAGTACTATGCAGTTTGTGTAAAAAGATAAAGAAGATGGTGTAATTAGTATTAATTGTAGAATATTTGTTTTTTTATTATTAGGAGATATTCTTCGTTATTAAGAGATTTGTTCTCTTATTAGGAGATTTGGTACATATTTAGTTTCTTCTATATAATGTGTTGGATATGGAAGCGCGAGGCCCATATGGATGGAGAGGATCAGGAAGAGTGTGTAAGACCCTCAAGTTTTGATTATTTATCTTTTGGCCCTTGGATAATTTATAAATTGGTTTTGATCCTTTAAGTTTGGATAATTGAGTTTTAGTCCTTGGACTAGTCAAAACTGAATTGGAATTCACTAATTAAGAGCTTTTAATAATGTTTTGAATTCAGATTTCTATTGGGGACATGATGGTTTGGCTTTGAGGATTATAAGAATAGTTTTGTTAGAGTTTTAACAAGATGAGTTGTGGCTTATTGGTTGAGGCTTAAGCGTTTGATTGACATGTCTTGTATTCGAATCCTAGTGAGGTAGGTTTTTATTTTATGCAGATTTTGAGTGTTGTGGCTGAATATTTCGAATTTGAAGTTGAGACAGGGATATTAATGAGTTAAATGAGTTTGTTAGGAGTTATAAGCTGAATTTCAATGGTAATAAGTGGTGTTAAGAGAGTTTAATGCTTGTCGGGAGTTACAAATGGCTAATAAGGGGGTGTAAAGTGAGTTTATGGCTTGGTCTATGAGTAAATGAGCAATAAAGAAGGTGAATTATGAATAAGAAGGAGGCTTAGGTCATGCTCCCTCTCCCTTCCCCTTGCAACTATTTTTCCTTGAAGCATAGTGGTTGTCTCCTTGTTCTTTCTTCAAACAAACTTGCTAGAGCAACCTAGAACGCTAGAGTTGAATCCTTTGGAGTGTTGCTGAATTTTGGTGCTTATTGGACTCTACTCTCTTTTCCTCTTGTGGTGTTCTACCTCTTTCCTAATCCTTTCTCAAGAACCCTTGAGGTTAGCTTTATCGGCAAGTGATCAATCCTTTCTAAATTCTGAGTTTTGGTGATCAACCTTTCGTTCTTTCTAGGGTGTAACTAGTCTTGTTTCTACCTTTGTTTTCCACCAAGCTCGAGATTCCTTGCATTCTTGGAGGTCTAGGGTCGTGCCATATACCTTCTTGATCAATTTTCTTAATAAGTTCGGAGGACAAGTTCATGCAAAGGAAGATGAGGTAAGGGTAACTCAGTTCTAGATCGAGTCAGTGGTGTTTTACCTATGATTTTGTATTGAAGACTATTATGTTTGTTTATGATAAAATTGATGGTATTTGTGATACATGCTTGGATTTGAGAATTGATGATTATGATATGTTGTTGATGATGTTGTGAACTGGATTTTGGAAAATGGATGATTTACGTTGTACTATGCATTGTTGGTTCGTGTGTTGGTTGTTATTGGTTATGACATGTGCATTTGGAAGGATGATGAGATGGGGAATTGTCCCATGTGATCATGCCTAAGGTAGATGAGATGGTAATTTGTCCCATGCGATCTATCTTGAGTTCGGTGAGAGGGTAATTTGTCCCCTGCGACCGTTCTCGCCAGTTTGGGGTGAAGTTTTGGCCAAGAGTCTTGCATATAGAATTTGAGGAAGTTGAATTGAGTTATTACTGTTGTTGTTGTTGGATTTGCCGTTAACTTGTTGTTACTGTATGTTGAAAATATTGTTACTGTTATTTATGTTCTGCATGCTAATTGGTATTTGTTGTTTTTTTTAAGAGCTAACTCTTTCTGTTTGTGTTTGGGCGCTTAACGCCAGAGATAGACAGGACGATGATTTTATCCCTTGAAGAGCATTATGGAATCAGAGTGCGCATTGGAAGCGTGGAAGATTCAGAATAAGATGAACAATGTTAAAGAACTTCCGCTGTTTTATTTTATTTTTGGGCTCGTTTGTTGAGTGTTTATTTTTGTAATAATGTTCCTTCATTTCTGCTTCCGCGTATTAATTATTATGGGAATATTATTGATTAAATAATATTGAGAGACGTTTGGCTTTTGAAACTTGAGAGTTTTGAGAGGTTTTAATTTCCGTGGTTTTACCGTGTGATCGTCAACCCAAAATTGGGGCGTTACAGAGTGGACTTGAGATGCTGGAGTAGAAGCTTTTACCTAAAAACCTTAAGGCTATTGGGATTGCAACTCTCCCGCTTATATACTATTGATTTTGTCTCCAACTTAGCAATGTGGGACTTTCTTTTCATATTTCCAACATAATGTAATCACTTTGTAGTTTTGATTCAAGTAATAAAATTATTATTTCTCCTACTTTCAAGTTTGGACCAGAGCTCTCGATCTTGAGGGCTCTGCTTCCGCGGTCAAAACCCTAGTCTTTCTTATTACGACCCCTGTTCTGGGTCAAGGTTCCACTTACTTGGAACCCTAGTGACCCTACTTACGTTCACCGTCAAACCCTGAAAAATTCAAACTCATCGGATCAAACCGGAAACCACCCCACCACCATTGCCCTGTCCTGATCTCCACTTCTCCTCAAAGGGCTGCCACCGTATCTGCCTCCACGTGCCGCCAGGCGTTCCTTCTTCACCGGCGCGTGAAGCCCACTCGCAGTCCCTTCTCCGGCTCGTGTGAGTCACGCGCCACCTTCTTGGCCGCCATTTTTTACGCAACCACCACAGAAAGTTTTGCCTTCATCTCCTTTTGCTGTTCCAAGGCTCTGCTTGTCCAGATTTGAAGTATTTTTTGGTGTTTGTGAAGCCCCTTGCTCTTCCGTACGTTCGTTGCTCATACGTTCCCTCTTGGTGCAGTTTTTTGCTCTTGTTTGAGCCTCTGTTTCTTACTATCTGCTTTGGTGCCCGTGTTTGCTTGGTGGGTTTATCAGATCCATCACTTTTGACGACTTTTAGAGACCATTTGGTTGTTCCCTCTGTGTAGGAACGCTGGTCTCACTTCTTGGCTTGTTGTTTGCCGTTATTTTTCCCCTTGTTGCTGCCATTTGAAGCCATCTTTGTTGGCGTTTCTCATTGGCAACCCTTGGATCCTTTGTTACTTCACTATTACGACGTTGTTGCTTTCTCCTGCTTTGGGAAGCTTTGTTTCTCTTCATGGACTCGTTGAGTAAGTTCTCTGATACTAGTTCTCTGGCCATGACTGGTAAGAATTCTAGCTTCTTAACTTTTAATGCCTCTTGTACTGAAGATTTCTGGATTGTTGACTCTGGTGCAACTGATCACATGACCCCACATATGTCATATCTCTCTAATTATTCACCTATACCTGGTAAACATCATATTACTGTTGCGAATGGAATTCGAGAACTGGTTGCTGGCTATGGTAAACTCCACCTTAGCCCATCTCTTCACCTAAGTCATGTGCTAGATGTTCCAAATCTTTCTCACAATCTTTTATCTATTCACAAACTCACTAATGAATTGAACTGTCTACTAAGCTTTTTTCATAAAGGTTGTGCTTTTCAGGATCTTGCCACGGGGAGGATGATTGGAATTGTTTTTGAATAGGGTGGGTTATATTATTTGCCGCATAAGGTAAGCAAGTGTCATCAGACAAGTTCAAAATCTTGGAATTCTTCCCAAATATGGCTCCAATACAGGCATCTTGGACATCCTCCTTTCCGTATGCTTAATTCTTTGTTCCCTCACTTATTTAACAAAGTGTCTGTTGAGTCATTTCATTATGATGTATGTCAGTTCGCCAAATCTCATCAAGCAACCTATCCCCTAGCTATTATCTACTAGTTTTTTTTTCCTTTTTAACTTTCAACTAATTTATTAGCTACTTTTACCAGAAACAATGGTAATGGTTTGATGTGTAATAATCATTTTAAACAAGCTATTATGCATATAATTTTGATGCATTAGTGCAAAAGTAAAAATCTAATACAATAATAACATTAAAGGATTAAATAACTTCTTCATCTCTCCAAAATACCCCATTTTTATTTTTCATCACAGAAAAAGAATATTGTTTCTCATCCTCCCAAAATTTCATGTTTTGTTTTTCGTCCTTATCGTCAAATTTTCCATCCAACTTAAACGAAATCTGACATTTAGAATGACGAAAAACAAAATTGATGCATATTATTAGGACCAAAAACAATGTTATCGGATTTGCTGACCTTGACTTCCGTTTGATTTAGATGGAAAATTTGACTGCAATGATGAAAAACAAAACGTGTGATTTTGGGAGGATGGAAAAAGAATTCTTTTTCTAGGGACAAAAAATAATGGAGTAGGTGATGATAGTTGCAGTGGTCCATTTTGTAATCGGTTTCTTCAAATTTGATTTCCCTCCGTCCGATCGCCGTTGAAGTAAACTAACTACAAGTGTAATGACCCAGAGCTGTGTACGAATGACTCCAAGGCATTCCCTAGAGTTGTCTGTAGTCATAACAAAAGTTATAGAGCATCCATGGACTGTAAAGAGTAGAGGTTGCTTAAGTTAACAAGCCTTTGCTTAAAATCAATCTTCACTCAACATTAACCTGGACTCGCTTGAAGAAAACAACAGACTACATTCATTCATCAGTAAGATCATGTCAAACACAAGGGGCAGAATGGTTAGATCTTAGGTTAGATCATTCCATCTATTAGACAACCCCAAGTGAAGAGTTCCTTTCTTTCCTTTTTTTTTTTTGGTTGTTTTTTAAAAGGAAGCAGAAAATTACACAGATAACAGAACCTGTTCTGCACCAATTAACTAGTTCTCAGTCATGCCAAATCATATGCCCTTTCCTTCTCGTAAGCTTCTTCCCCTCCTGTAGTCAACCTCTGCATCAGAACATGACAACCCCATCTGATATTTCCGGCAGATTCTGGATGACCCCATTTTTGAGAATATATCTTCATCATCCAAGATGTTATCTGGTGTACTTAACCCAGAGCTGTTGCTACAATGCCCCGTTGATTTATGATCTGACATGTGCAAGAAAGAAACGTATGTGCTTAGATGTAGATAGCGAAAGTAGTACCAAAAGTGGAAGCAAAGTATTAGATAACACATCCAACTCAGGTTAAATGCACACAATACAACCATTCTCCACAAAATTGCCCTGCGTTTTACGATAATTCATATCTCATACATTACCACAAGAATATGACCAATATCTTACCAGAGAAAAAATTGTAATATCCTTAATCCATAAAGTTCAACACACCAAGGCTGTCGCTTTGCCCTTATTATGACTATTGAATCTTTCTAATTCTCAGGTTTTGATTAATATGGAGAACTAATACATTCTTCCACACTGTCCAATCAAACCTTCGGAGTCTATGGTGTTAGTAGTTTTCAATGGTGGAATTAATTTAAGGGTTTGATGACTTCGAAGTGACACTATATATATGACAGCAGAGTTTGACTTCAAATAGGGGGATAAACTAGAAATGTTGCAATAACTTTTTTGAAACCAATATGTGAACTAATTTTAACATCTTTCCTTAAATTGTGTGATTTGGTTTAAAAGACCTTATAAATAGGACAGGAGGGAGTAATTAATTTAGAAGTGGTCTGGCGTATTTTCTTTTTCCATTTCCATGATTTCTCAAGACAAATCATATTTAGATCAAATATTTATAGCATACCTTCATATCCTTGACATATAGGGACAGGACTGCGTGCTTCCTTGCCAACAGGACCCGGATCTAATCTAAGGCTTTTCAGATTCTGCATTGCCACATGTGTCTCATGAGCTTTGAATCCTTTCATCAATGAAGGCTCTATGCTTTCTTCCATTGCTGATTTGCCAGTGGTGAAGGGCATCATGGTAAATGAATCATCCATTACATCAGAAATCTCTACGTATTGACTGGTAGTTATAATCTCATCTGCACTGAAACCAAATGATGCTCGGTAAGCTTCTATTTCTTCCACATCTTGCTTAGGACTTCTAGCATGCCTATTCTGATGTCCATTTCCCCCAGTAGATTGAGCATCTGAATCTTTTGAAACGCTTAATCTCCCGCCATTATGAGGGAATGGAGGATCTTGGTCTAAATAGAATTGTGCATAGGTAGCAGGGCAAAAGAAATTTGTATCTTGGGATGCAATAGTGACACTATTTGTGTCATGCCCTGAAACCCTCCCAGACCCAGTCCTCTGATATTTTCCATTCTCAAGAGGTAGTGATGAATCCCACTGTGGGCGGAACTCCCGTTCAGGAAAAGAGGATGACAAACAGTCACCGGAGTTCCTTGATATTGGAGATATAAGGCTACTGGCAGGACTTCCAGGGTAGAGTGAATATGTCGCTTGAAGATCATTTGCATTGATGTAGTTGTTCTTGTCCCTGTTTTTGAGATCTGCTGAAGATGATAGAAAATGAGCAAAAGGTACATCTGGGGAAGATGGAGTTGTTAAGTGAGCCAACTCTGGCGGAGGAGTGAGAGGAGCAGTAGATGGCTCAGTAGTAAAATTTGAGAATACCGGAGGAGACACCAGTTGTGTTTCATGAGCATATGGTCCAGTGGCAAACATTGTATTTGAAGGACCACCAGGGGAGTTAGCAGATAAGGACAAGAAACAACTAGGTGATTGCGCAGTTGAAGGAAGGGCAGAATGCGTGAAGGATGCTGGTGAAGAAGGTGGAGCTAAAAGAGAAGGAGCTAGTCCTGTGGTTTGATTGGTTAACCCAACCGCTTGAGGCCCATTTGGCTGCGCGGCTGACCCATTACTATCAGGAATGCGAGATGCAGGTACAATGCGCTTCCCACCTTTCTGTGAACCAAAACAAGAAAATGCACCCAAGCATCCTCCCCATCTCTTTCGCTGTCAATGCAAGTCAAGCAATATAGGCTTAGTCAAAGAAAAAATGAGATGAATAACAGGAAGATTTGTAAAGGAAATATCACTTGACAATTCACTATGAAAATTTTAAGTTTTTAACAAGAATTCAACCCCCCGAAAAATGTTCCACACAAATATCATTAAATATTTTATTAAGTTGCTGCCAAGATAAAAGCTTACACTTAGTAATCAGAACTTACGATATAGGTTCTAAGTTCTTTCCATGATCAAATTTTTTATGGAAACTGTTCAAGGGATAGTAAACTAAAATCCCAGACATTGCAAAGTTTAATCACCTAGAGTCACTATGGCTACTTGAGTCAAGTAATTTTACCCTTCATATATGTACACGATTTTGGCCATCAGAATTTTCTTTTATTTTTTTAAGTATTTTATCCCACTTTTTAATTCGCTCTCCTAATCAGTAGCAGTGTCTCTTAGACAAACAAATTTGTAAATCTACAACTCCCTAAGGTTTAAGTCTTTCATTTGGAAACTCTGCTTAGTAGAATTAGCACAAATGATATGTTCCACTTCCAATTTTTGAATCTAATTATGTAGTCAGCCTTGGGGGTGTATATAACACCTAAGTTCAGAAGCCAAATCTAGTTAAACATCAACTTTTGATAAATGTCCTTGAAAATACTAAACACTACAGTAATTGATAGAAATAACACAAAACCAAAAATGAAGTCTTTCCAATAATTCAAGTTTTTTTTTAAAAAAAAAATCATTCTATTTAGTTGAAAGATCATTATATTAAATATATTTGTGCAGTAAGAGTATTCTAGCCTTTCTTTATAGAGGCCTGCAACTTTCAGTTGTCTTTTTTGTTTCCTTCCAAATATTTATGATTTCATTTCTTCCTTAATAAACATTTTAATTGCCAGATATTCAGTGATCTTCATATTCTCAAGATGAATTCATGATGGATTCCATATATCTCATGCTCTCTTTTTCTTGTTAATTAAAGAAATTATTAATTGAAACTATTGGAGTACTAGCCAGTAATAACCTATTTACAATTCCCCTTGCCCAACTCTTTCCTTACTCATCAGACCACACTTAGTGTTGAATGATCTTTGGATGTGTGGTTCAAGAATCAAGGCAACACAGAAAATAAGCAATACAGGTTTTCAATCTTATTTTGTTGGTGAATTTACACAACTACATGAAATTATAAAGCCTTTTATTGAACAACTCTCAGCAAATCTGAGAAACAGTCACGAATTTAAAAATAAAAAGGTGCAAAAAAGATACAAGGTTCTTCATCTTATCACCCCAATGCTCTTAAGTAATGATATCAATAACAACAGTTTAAAGTTACTCACAAATGTACAGTCATTTGTGACTCATTCTACCAAATTGTTATAACTTAATTTCAGTGGGCAATATATCTTCCGCATTTTGTGCCTCTATCTTATGCGAATATTATCAAATTCAAAAGCATATTGAAATTTTATATTAGCAGTAATTACTAATAAACTTTAAAACATGAGATTTTTCTACTCTAAAAGTACTACATATATAGTTGAATGAACAAATATATAAGAACTAATAAACGCATAGTTTAGACATCTGTCATACCATCCAATATTACAATTCATGATGATATTTACCATATCAGCCTGGGCAATCCAGATTATTAGGACATGGTCACACAACCCACACAGACAAAGAAAAAATCTACTGGTTGTTAAAAGAAAGAAACCAAAGTAAAAAATCTATTGGTTATTATAAGTGGCGGGTTTTCTTTCTAATCCTACCCAAAAGAAAAAGAAAAAACACTCTCAATCAGTTATTAACAGCACGGTTAGTTTTCTTATTTTGACTGCATACTGGACATGGGAGCCTGATATTCAGAAGAGTAATAATGACTGTAGCAGTGGCTTCAACATAGAAAATTCTCAGTACTAGTACTGTTTCAAAATCAAGGTTTACATAACACAACATAACATAAAAACCTCGTGAACAACTGTGGATCTATGCTCTGACTAAAAATTGAAGTTAAACAGAAAAAAAAAATATATCATTTGCACCACAAGAAGCAAAGTAGATCGCTCTCGTCACTCTAATTATGGAAAGAATTTCTCTAAAAGCTTCTATTAAAATGAGGCAGCTTTAGAAATTAATAATTCAGCCATCAGATCAAATGACCTGCAAGGTACTAAAATAAGAAGATCAAATCCTGAAAAGATAATTTGAGCGCCGTGGGAATTCTTTGTCATGTTACACACAATGGATGCAAGTGGAACCAGAAGGCGAAACAGTCAAACAGAAAAGGCATTGGTGACCAATAAGTAAGAAAATGGTTTTAAATGCAATTATCGTCGTTTGATGTGAGATCTGAGAAAGACATGTGGTTACAAGAGTAAAAGCAGCAACGAACAAACTTGAAAAGCGCTCCCCAACGAAAACAAACAAAATATGTGTTAGGTTTTGTACTAGGAACCTCAGATCTAACCCCAAAAACCCTTATCTCACTAGCAAATAAGGCACAAAGCACAATTCTGAGTCATTTAGACATGAAATTTGCAAAGAGTAAATAGATTGATGCGTGAGATCGAGAGAGATACTCTTTCATGCTGAGGAAATCGATTTTGCTCGGACCCCATTCGAGATTAGCTTAGCTGAGCTGAGCTGAGCTGTTACACTCCACTGGAACTGTCAGATTGTTGCGTTTGCGAGCACTAGCTAAGATCGTTCTCACATTTCTTCTTCCCAAGTTGACACCATGTAGACTTTTGATGTGAAGTGAGGAAGAATATTAATTAATTTATGCTAACAATCAAAGGACAAAGAAAGACAAAAGCGAAAAAGATTCAAGTGTGATGAAGATAGAGAAAAAGCGATGGAGAGACCGGGACATGGCCGATGCTTTTTTTTCCTCTTTTTTTACATTTAGCTTTTGTTTTCTTTACATCCATCTAACTTTAGTATTATTACTGAACTAACACGCAATATGCTCATATTTCCCAACCTGCACCCAATTTAGAACTTCAGTTTTGTATTGTATAGTAATTGTCCTACAAATTAAAATAAGAAGGAACTAAAATAAGCTACTATATGCTCGGAACCCAGTTTTGATGTACATATCGAGTTTTATAATCTCGGAAGGTGTATTAAATTTTGTACATTAGTTTCTATTTCGCATAATACAAATTAAAATATCTTCCGTGAATTTAAATCCCGGAATGATATTGAACCAATATTAACAAATTTCTGGGAATTGTAAACTCGAAAAGTTTTTATACAAACTGGGTTTTGGAATCCCGGAATACATATTAAAATATATTCCGGGAATTTAAATCCCGGAATATCAACAAATTTCCGGAAATTGTTATTCCGGAAAGTTTTTATACAAATCGAATTTTTAAATCCCGGAATACAATTTAAAATATCTTCCAAGAATTTAAATCTCGGAATGATATTTAGCTTCCGGGTTCTATAAACTGGAGTATAACAGAAAAAAAAATTAAAAATTATGTTAAAATGTAACGCTCAATGTTTAACTACCGGGTTTACCAATCCCGAAATTCATTTTTCATGTGTTCCGGGATTTAAAACTTGAAAATATTCATTCCCTTTCTACACCATGATCACTCCGAGATGTAAATCTCGGAACCCTACAACAATGAAAAGGTATTAAAAGTTTATGGGATTTAAATCCCGGAACACACAACCATTACGTGTTATAAATCCCGAGACAAGAAATAGGGTGTGAGAATCATAAAGGTTTTTTTTTATGTTAGGGGTATTTTGGGTATGTTGGAAAATAGGGTAGGGTTTCAAATTGGGTGATGAGGTGGGAAATCTAACTCCCATATGCTACTCCCTCCATCGCTAATTATAATTATAAGATCTTTTAATATTTTTTGTCTTTTATTATATTTTTCCATATTTACTTATTGCATTAATTAAGAGTGTGTGATATAACATCTACTACTGTATGTACTAATTGTGAGTTCTCAATCTCAAACCTCAGCAACTCTTAAAAAAAGACTCTCTTATATATCGACACGTGTCACTTTATCAACCCAACAATTTCTCCCTCTATCAAATCAAATTTCCGAATTTAAATCATGATTTGCGATAATTAAGGAATTCAAATAATTATTTATTACAAATTTAAATCATGTAATTTATGATTGTTCTTTTTTTATAATAATGTTCTTTTTATGTAATAATTATTGTGAATTATCCTCAGTGCTACCTACTCTTTATCCAGATATTGTCAATTCTCTTTACAGAACAATATTAGCCTAATGTGTCATAAAATTATTTCCTATTTATTGAAAAATATTTTAATGTTTAGATATTCTTCTTATTTCTTTATTTATATTGCTTGCTTAATTTATTTTGTATTGATCTAACCTCACAAATTTTTAAAACAAAAGAAGTCAACAATATTAAAATGTAATTTAATATAATAAATTTTTAAAAGAAATAAATACCCCACAATTTTGTCTACGCTTCCTCCTTCCAAACGTGCTGATGATGACACTGCATCCTTAACTTCAAACGACCATAAAATATTCATTTCTTATCAGTCTTATATTAAATTTCTTTATTATGAAAAATAACTTTTGAACTATGGTTAAAACGTGTTGAGATAGAGAAGTGAAATAAGATATTCACAAGCTTCCTCAACTAAAGAATTAAAATGTGTCAAGATAGAGAAGTGAATTAAGATCTTCATTGTGTTAAGACTATTGCTACATAAGTATTTGTTGGATGTTTTTCTATTTCTGCAATCAAAACTTAATTACGTTGTTTGATTTTGGTATGACATAAACTTTATATGAACAAGTTTAATATTTAGTCATTGTGTCTACTTTGGTTTTATTAATTGAGGACTTCAATATATCATGTGATATTACGCGTGTTTAAAAATGTTGACATATGTCATATATTTATTAGCTTTACAACATCAACTAAAAAAATATTGCAAATTAAATATTAAAAACACCCGTGCATTGCACGGGTTACTTACTAGTTATAGAGATAGTGAAATACAATTAATATAATAAAGAAAGAGTTAAGGGTAAATATGGAAGAATGTATATCTTTTTTTTAAAACCAATGCATTAATTAGTCTCATTACATGTTTTCTAAACAAGCGTAATTATCCTCTTGGAGTCTTATAATTAGGGACGGAGGAGTACTAAACAATGAACAATTAATCATATGTTAAATAAAAAAACAATTAATCATATACAGTTTTTTTAGAAAATAGATAAATTAAAAATAGTGAACATGCAATGCATGCTCGGCTGTTAAAGACGAGTCACTTCATCTCATAAAGTCGTGTAGGCATGTCTTAACTTACAGTGATGATCGGAGTGGAATCCATTCAAACTTTTTATTAAAAAGAAGGAGAAAACTTAAGTCCTAAAATTTTAGTGTTATTTGTGTCATTGCCCAATCAAAATTTCTCTTACTAATTATATTAATATTTAATTAATGTAATAAATTTCTGAACTTCTCATTTTTAGCCCACGTGTCATGTTTTAATTGAAGAACAGTAAAATCTATATATATAGAAATGTATCTAATTTTTTTCCCCAACAAATATCTAAGTTTTGTCTTAAAAACAAGTGCATTTTTTATTTAAAATAAAAGAAAACAAAGAAGAGTAGAGAATTTAATTGAAGAAATGTATTTATTTACAAATTTTTAAATTACTTAATCCATAATACATTGTTTGCGTATCAAAGAAGAGAATTTAGAAATTATCAAATAATTTTATAGAATAATTTCCTGTCTCAAAACAAAAAAAATTAAAATTCAACGAAGAAATTTTAAAACCTCCTTTCCTCAAACTCTTCTTTCTCACCCCTCAACCTATCGAATACTATTCATTTCATAAATATTTATACCAATAAAATATGGATTTAATGTATATTTAATGTATACAATCTTTTGCACAAACAACTAATGTAGTCAAATTAGAAAACAAGCTTTTAATTTAATTAAAATAAAAAAGAATATAATTACTTTTGAATACGTGAATTTCAATTATTATACGTATGTGTAAAAATGTTTTACACTGAAAACAACCATTAAACTCATAAAATATTTCACACAATGACAATAATTAAAATTATATGTAATTTTAGATTTCATACAATTTCAAATTGATTCACCTAAACACATGCTAAAAGCATTCATAGCATATTTTGAGGAAATATTAGTCACAACTCACAATCAACTTGTTAATAAAAATATTATGTTAAATATATTTTAATATTATTACGCAATTAAATTTTACTCAAATATTGTAACCAAAAAAAAATTTTACTCAAATATGTATACAACTAATATATAATAAAATTGAAAATTATTATTTTTTATTAAGGGTTCTCACATTCTAAAAAAATATTCCAACGATACTTTTATCATTCTAACTACTATTGTGACATGTGCAAAGCATGATGGATACTTATATTTGATTACTGTGTGAATTTTTTAAAATTTGCTTTTATTTTTTCAAGATAATTTATGGATTAAAAGAAAAAAATATTTTAGATATAAGAAATTATAAATTTGTTAGTTCTTTTGTTCGTGATGAATGTTCTTATTTTTTTTTGTTGGCGCGCAATAATTTTATTTATTTGTGTTTTTAAGTCCTTGTTTATCTAGATGTTGCATTGTTTAATTTTTTTAATATAAAAATTTAATAGTTTATTTTTTAAAAAAGAGAATATATTATTGAATTGAAATAACATTACAAGCTTGAGAACAACCCTCTCAAGTAGGATAAATAGAAAAACTAAAAGCTAAAATCCTATAAAGGAATAGCTCTATCACATCCTGTTTTCGCTGGGCAATCCGTTACAGAATTAGCTTCCCGATCAATATGCACAACTCCTAGAAAGTCTACATGAATCCTAAGCATGTCAACCGTACGCAAGTCCCTTAAAAGCGTCCAAGGTCGATGCTTTATGGAAGTCACTCACCCAACTGCCAAAGCAGAATGGCTCTCCACAAGCACATGCTTCAAGTCCAATTGTTTACAAAACTCAAGCGCTATCCGAATAGCCTTAACCTCTGCCTCATGAGCCCACAATTTACCCAAGGACTTGGTCGTCGCTATCCCTCACCACCCCTCCTATACCTCCTTCCCCCGGAGCACCCCTTGTTGAGCCATCAACAATAAACTTCAACACTCGAACTTAAGGTCTCTCCCATACCACTGTTTTTCTTGTGCACAATCACCCTATTCATCCTCACATTTTATAATTCTATCTTGCTTTGAAGCCTTCACCCACCTGAATATGCGAACTATATGGACATCCCTGATGCTATCAACCGACCACGGCGAATTCTGAAAAATAGCTCCATCTGGTCCAGCCATATAGACCACCAAAGGGCAGTGACTTCGGCGATGCTGGCATGCACCACGCAATGCCTTCCCTACTCATGACCTTCAACCACAAGCGACAGGCAGCTTCACACACACACACACACACACACACACACACACACACACACACACAGCAAATGGAAAACATTTTCCTCCTCTGTCCCACAAAAGAAGCACAGTGCATCACCTTCGACAGCCACCCCTTGTCGCACCAAAAATGCTCGATCTATGTCAGAATTAACCAAGCAGGGGGATCTATGTCGTAAACCGATTGACACTCCCACGCACCCGATGCAACACCAAAGATTGATCATCCAACCCATATTTAGCATAAACAATTTGACGCCACAAAGCATGAGACTCCGTCCCAAAACGCCATGCCCACTTCAACAACATAGCACAGTTTCGAATATTCAAGAAACCTACACCCAAACCACCAATGTTTGTGCCTTTACAAATCTATTCCCAAGCTATCCAAGGGATTCGCCGGCCTCCCCCCACTCGACTGACCCCAAAGAAAACCACGCATTAATTTTTCAATATCGGCAATAACCCCAACTAATGCTTTGAACAACGCCATATGATAGAGAGGAACAACAGTTATGATTGTTCAAAGCAACACCAATTTGCCATTGAGGGGTAAAAAGTTAGAGCTCCATGACGTCAAACGCTGTCTCACCTTCTCTATCATCGGCTCCCAATACCGTCGTCGTCGTGGATTGTCCCCATCATAGAACCCAAATATGGCAATGACGAAGCACCTATCACAACCCCCAATCTTGCAGTCACCCTCTCAACTTTCCCCTCCTCCACATTGCAACCAATCAACCTAGAAGCTAGCAAGAAAGCTTCCAGAATATCATTCATGGTCTCCAATTGTTCCTCCTCCCCCTCACAAAGAACCAAAGTATCATTCGCAAGCTGCAAATGATTAAAACATACCGACGGACTTACTTGAAAACCACAAGGCTCCTCTGAAAAATCCAAAGCATTCCACATGACGGATAACCCGTGCACACACAAATTAAACAACATAGGAGAAAGTAGATCCCCTTGACGCAGTCCTTTCTCAATGGAAAAGAACTCAGTAGGGGAACCCTTAACCAACACCGTCAAAGTTATCGTTGAAACATAACAATGGATCCACGTTCGCCACTTCTCCCCAAACCCCGAATCCTCCATCATATTCACCAAAAATCTCCACTCAATATTATCATATGCTTTTGAAAAATCTAACTTCAAATAAAGCCCCCACTCTCCTTCTTCGTCATAGAGTCTACAATCTCATTAGCTATAAGTATACAATCCGCAATCTGCCTACCACTTGTAAATGCAAACTGATTCTGAGATATAAGACCAGGCATTATCTTCTGCAATCTCGCTGCCAGGACCTTTGCAATTAACTTATACAAGCTCCCAATAAGACTGATTGGACGGAAGTCAAAAACCCCTGCGAAGCACTGCACTTGGGTATCAAAGCAATGAAGCTCGCATTTAGGCCTTTAACCAGTTTCCCATGCGCATAAAAATCCTGGAATATCCTCATCACATCATTTTTTATCAGAGGCCAAAACCTCCTGAAGAAGGTGAAATTAAAATCATCAGGTCCCGGAGCATGATTACCTACTATCTGTCGCGCTTAACACCGACATATTACAACAACCAATCCTCATTCTCCCTCTCACCTCCGTTTTAAAGAAGCACTAAAAATGATTAAAAATGGCTTCCTGATCAACTTCGGCTTCTCTACTACCTCTCCATCCACCTATAGGTGCTCCAAATTATTTCGAGAGGCCCTCACCTTACAAACCTTGTGAAAGAAACGCGTGTTCCTATCCTCTTCCCGGATCTACCTCACCCTTGATTTCTGAAGCCACATACTTTCTTCCATCCTATACTCCTTCAACAACTTGCTTAAGACCCCATCCTCTCTCTCCGCAGCACATCCGACACCCCCTCCTTCTCCATACTCTCCATGAGCCTAGGGGTGGCAATTTGGGCTAGGCCCGTTGGGCCAGCCTGTTTGGCCCGCCTTTTTTGGCGGGTTTGGCAGGTCCGGGGCGGGCCAGCCCGCCGGGCTTGCACCTTTTTTTTTTACTTTTTTTTAACAGAACACCTTTTTTTTACTTTTTTTTTAACAGAACACCTTTTTTTTACTTAAATTTTAATTTTTAAAAAACATTCATATGGATCTAAAGACTAAAGAGGGACAGCACGAGGGAGGAATGATCAACTTTTTTGAAACTTTGTTGTAGAAGTATGAATTTAATTAATTTGTCCTTCAATTGTTATATGTAGATGATGATGGTGATGATGAAGGTTTGAAAGATAGTGATGGTTGGGGTAATGAGATAGAGGGTTTTTTGATTTGAACAAAGACTATGTTAGAACTTAGAATTTTAAACTAAGACTTTGTCATTTTGAGAATGTAGAACTTTGTTGGTTTGTGCTTGTTTTTGTTGTTTTAAAAGACAATTATGAGTTGTGACTTGTGTTATTTGTGTATTTTTGCAACTTGTGAGAATGTAGAACTTTGTTGGTTTCTGCTTGCTTCTCATAATTATTCTCAGGTGAAGAGTTATGGTAGACACAGCATTCGCAACACAGCAAGCAGTAATTGATGATTTTTCATGAAAACAATCTCCAATTTGAGTGCTTCCTCATTTTTATTTTGTTCACTACATTTTTATGAAATTAAAATATCTTAGTTATTGCAATAATTCCAAAAACTTAAAATCATAATTAAACTGAGATGGAAATGATCCAGCAAGTAGAAATTACTTTTTTTCCACTAAATTACATTTTGGCGGGTCGGGTCTGGCCCGCCCCGCGAGCCCATATTGCCACCCCTACATGAGCCCATGGAGTCTATCCTCCAACCACTTAATTTTCTGTGAAACCCATGCCCCACACTCCTGCCTCCACTCTCTAATTTTATCCCTCAACCCCCTCATTTTATGCATCAACATATAACCCGCCCAACCCTCCACAACCGTCAAGCTCCACCAAGTCTCCACATCTCCTTAAAGCTCGACTCCATCAACCAATAATTAAATAAGGTAAAAGGCTTTGGCCCAAAATCTCTAGTCCCTCAGGTTAACGTGATGGCCATGTGTCGGAGATCCCCCAATTCTGGGCCATTTGTGAAACTCCATTAAAACCTATCAATGCCTCCTCATTAATCAACCACCTATCCAACCAATTCCACAACCTCGCATCCCTTGTACTAGTCCAAGTATGATCCCCATTGTCAAGAGGAAGATCAATAAGCAAAAATTCCAACGTAAATTGCTTGAAAAAACCATCCCCAACAGTGTTCTAACCCGCTCTCCTCCTGTCACCATCATTCATAATAGTGTTAAAGTCACCTCCAAGGATAACTCTGCCATTAAACACCGCCAGATCCACCCCAATCTCATGAAACATAACCTCCCGCAGAGGCTATCATGAGGGGCATAAATATTGCAAACCATGCAAACTGCAGCAGTTTGCGTAGAGGACAGGATTGTAACCAGAAAAATCCGATTCTTCTCAACTCGAACACAGCGGTAGCTATTAGTCTTCCACAACGTGGCTATACCCCCTTCTGATCCCTCCACCGCAATAAACTCCACCTCAAAACCACCTTTGCAAGCCCCCGAATTCAGTTTTGTCTCCTGTATTAACACAACTTCTGGTTTGGCTTTCGCAATATATCGCTTCACCACCATCCTTTAAGTCGACTTCCCCAACCCCCTGACATTCCATGTAACCCACACACGACTCATCCTCAATAATGCGAGCACAGAGATTTAAGATTATTGTCCCCCCAAATGGTGTACCCGAATGAGGCTGACCAAAATCCATATTGTTTTTTAGGGGTGCACATGGATCAGGGGTGCACATGGATCAGATAGACCCAATCAACCCGTCCGACCCAACCCGATCGAATAGAAGAAATGCGGGTTGGATTGAGTCAACAGATTAATCAGATGAATTTTATTACAACCCAATCATGTTCGGATCGGCTAACGGGTTTGGTACTAAAACAGATTTACCAATTTTTTCTAATTTTTTTCAAATTTCTAATATTTTGTTTTAGATTCATTATTATTTTAATGTAACGACTCAATCAAACCACCCGAACCAACTTGAACATTGTCAGGTTGGTTTGGTTCGGATCCAAAGGTGAAAATTTATAAAATTTAACCCAACCCAACCCATTTTAATTGGTTCGGGTTCTATTTAGGCTAAAAACCATTATTCTCGTGGAAACAATTATGTTCAAATTGAATAAGATCTTTACAGGAGCAAAACATTTCTTTTAACCTGATTAAAATGAATCAAGTGATCCAAGTATTCGGTGTAAATCAATATCTTTTAACAAAGACATGTCCATAAATTAATAAATTATAACAAAGGCATTTAATCAAAGATAGGGCACTACCCTTTCAAAAAAAAAAAGAGGATATAAACAAAAAGGAATTGGTTTTAATGACATCGCACTAATGTCATTTCTTTTAATACTTCATTCCTTTTTATAAGACTCCTTAAAAACATCGTTGATGTCCCTTAATATAAGACACTCTTCTATATTTTATGAATATTTATTATCTTCTTCTATATATACCCCTTGTATTTATTTAGCTTTCATAATTCCAAAGTTTGACTAACACTTATAATTAATTCTCTTCCACACTACCCAATACATTAATTAAGAGTAAGCATAAAAGATTGGATAAACTTTTTTAAAACTAATGCATTAATTGATTACATTACATATTTTCTTAATAAGCCCAATATTATCTTAAGGGATCTTATAAATAAAAATAGAGGGACTAGTATTTTTCTAAAATACCCTTAAAAACTAATTTCATCCCTTATCTATCCTTCCTTCTTCTTCTTCAACCTTCAACCTCTGCAAACTCCCCAAATCACCACCGACACCTTCGACCCTCTCACCATCACCACCAAATCTTCGGCCGTCGTTCTTGCCCCCGCACCGCCAGATCTAGGAGTCCCTTCCTTCGAGCCTCTGCCTTAGTTCCTCTCGCCGTCACACTGCCGGCACGACATGATTGGTCCGACATCGCACTTATAAAGGTGCGTAGAAGACATTCAAAATAATTAAATTTAATGACTAAAAAATATTAAAAAGGAAGAAAATAACGTGTACGCACTCATGAGTGCGTAATCCACCAAAAAAATTAAATTGTTGCACTCATGAGTGCGAAATTTTACTTGTATTTTAAAAATAGTTAAATTTAATGACTGATTTTTTTTTTTAAAAGTAAGAAAATAACATGTATGCACTCATGAGTGTGTAAACTCAACTAAATTTGCACTTATGAGTGCGTCTATGAAGAATTCGAATGCACTTATAAGTGAGTTCACACCAGAATAGTCAACAACAACACAACACGCACTTGTTAAGCGGTCGATTTACAGAAACAACGAAAAGAAGACAAGGACCAAGGGAATACGATGGCGGTGAACTGGATGGTAGTGGGTGTGTGTGATGAAGCTGCAAAGAGAAGAAGAAGAAAGTTAGGGAGTAGAAGATAAGGTTTTTTTATTCCTAATGTCAGGGGTATTTTGGGGTTTTTAAAAATTCAGAAATGACACGAAGATGAATGGGGATGGCATAAAACCAATGGCCAAACAAAAATCAAACGGGAAAGGGAAAAAAATAGGGCATTGAGTGCGAAAATACCCCCCTGGCGTAAAAAAAAAAACTTTAATAGGTATTTTCGCACCTATTGAGTGCGAAAATATACATTCTTCTCCTCAATTCCGCGCTGCCGCCCACAATATTCGCATTCTTCTCCTCCGGTTCCGATTGCGGTCCGTCGAGCTTGGCCTTCTTGCTGCAGCGCTCCTCCGATTCGAATTCTCGTCTTCCTCCTCCGATTTCGAAGCAACGAAGAAGAAGAAGGACAATACAACCTTGATGGTCTGAAATTTCGATGAATCAATACTTTTTCCTTCCATCTCTGTTGCTGTGTTTGAGTTTCGCCACTTCAAGGGCTCATGGTGTGAATTCCTCATTGTTTATTGCTTCATTTCACCACTTGTTTTCTTTGGTTATGGTTTCAATTCTCGGGCTGTTTATTATTTTCGCACCTATTGAGTACGAAAATATACTTCTTTTTTCTAAATTTCACACCTTTGTGTGTGAATTGGTATTTTTTTTAAAAAAATATTTTGTTCTAGAACTGATTATGTAACGCACTCATGAATGCGAATAAAATTATTTTCTTTTATAAATTTCGCACCTATAAGTGCGAAACAATGGTTGCGTCTGCTCAATCAAGGTTGATTCGCACATAATAAGTGCAAAAATTAAACGCACTTATTAAGTGCGAACTCAAAACGGGGTAAGAGAATAAGATATGTTAAGAAGGAAATTAGTTTTTAAGGGTATTTAAGTAAAATACTACCAAAAAGGGTGGCATAAGAATTAATAGAGGATGACATTAAAACTAATGCCAAAATAAAATATGGAGGAGGGTATTGAAATCACTTCTCATCACCAACTTACACATTTTACATCTATAGCGTCCTCATATAATCATATTGTTCATCTAGCAACCATTACAGGTAAGCCAAATAAATAAACTGAGCGTAACAAGAAATAAAAAAATCAAATTAAAGAAACATTGCTAATGGGACAGAACGGGAGCCCATTTTCTAAAATGGATCAGTACGAGTGTAAGCAGATAAACATCGAGTTTTAGTGAAGTAAACTAAGATAAAAGGAACAAATCAAATTGAAGTAATACACTTTAAAATTGAGACTATCCTTCCTCATCAATCTAACCTTTGGCCTCACCGAGTTCAACATCCTTCAACGGACTGTTTTCTACTCCAGCCTTCAATAGTCTTATTTCTTCTTCCGTTAGGCTGTTTTTCGCGTGAGGAAGAGTCTTGGCGTTTGATTGCTTTTCAACCTCCACAGCCCAACTATAAATTACCATGCCAACAACTGCAAGAACCATTCCCATGATATTCTTGAAAGTTAGCTCTGAATCAAATAGCAACCACCCCAACGTGAGAACACAAACTGTTTTCATGTGGCCTAAAACCTGGAAGGAAACAGCTGAGAAGCGGCCAATGCAAAGGTACTGACTCACATTGCAAAACACAGCTAGGGTGCACGAAAGAAGAATGAATAACTGCAGAGATTTACAAAGACACTAATAAATCGCGCAACACAATATTATAATTAACAACAGATACAGAGAGAAAAAACTAGATTCAACGGGGAAATTGATGATCACTTACAATGGCACCGGAAGACATTTTATAGTTGGTTATCAACTTGGCACTAAGGTAGTAATCAACAAATGGACCAAGAATTAGAAGAGAGACGGCTTGAATAGGAGCAGTTTTACTCAACAATTCAAAAGATCCAATCGAATATTTCTTTTGTAGAGAACCAATTGACTGTCACAACAAAGGGCAAAAAATAATCAGGCATAAAAAAGAATAAATCCTACAAAAAGCGTAGTTACAAGCATATAGTACAAGAAATACCTTTTACAGTAAAAGCAATAATTTAAAACTTAGGCTGGTTATTAAAGTAGTAATTAACGATTCATTAATTAGGCCATGGTTAATCAATGACTTTTAATATTATATCATATATTAAGTCATAAACTAACATAAAGTTATAAGAAATCAAGGGAGTTAAAATTTTAAATTAATATAAACGACCATATTATATGTCTTGCAAGATAAAACATAAAATACAAGAAGCTAAATAATAACAATCCATGTGTAGGCTTTTGTAACTTGACAGGGTCTCTATATGACTAAAATCGTTTTTGATCGAGTTAAAAATATTAAAAAAGCATTTTAAAAATAAAACTACTGGATCAACACTGGTTTTCACCAGTATTGTAACAGTTTTCACTTGTTCTTTGGTCAACAAATTTTTTAGGGTAGAATAGATTGGACCACTAGTTCTGTGGCCAAACCAGTTGATTAAGTCTAAAGTTTTTATCATTGTTAGAAAGTATGCTTTCAACTCTTGTTTAACAATGAAATCTATCTGATCTACCATGAACATTCACGGGTAAAACATAATTTGAGACCTTTAAAAAACAAAAATGATGCTTTCTGTTATGATTCTACATTTATATATGCTCCATCTAGCACTCAACTTCCCTTACTTCAATTCATAATACATAAAAGGACAAGAATAAAAATATCCCAGATGAACGGTACCCAGATGAGCCTAAGGAAACACTAAAATGGAATGAGAAAAGGAAATGACAACAAAAATTGAAATGAATTCCATTTTACCTACATGGCGGAGCAGAAACGTCAAATAATACTTACAATTTGCTGTAAAGATGTTGACAAAATTGCTAGACAGGCACACACGAAACCTTTGAGGTTGACTTTTACATCAGTTACAGTGCAAACGCCAACACCAATAACCACAACCATGACTGACATTTTCACTTCCCTTGAGTAGTTCTTGCTGTGAAGGATCCATTCCATCACGCAAACCACCGGAATCATGCTTAGTTTTGATATCTATTTACATATACAATGAGAAAGTTAACAACTTAAAAATAGACGAAATGAAAATTCAAAATGAAAACACAAGGAGGTTCATTTAAAAGTTAGAGCTTAGCACATTGGATTGTTCCGCAGATCCCAATATTTAAATATTCAGATATATTAATAAGTACTAAATTTGTCTCTAATATGAAGAGTTGAGCTCAATTTGAAATTACTACTAGATAATGAGGAGTGCAATATTGCTTAAACTTGCAAAAGTATTCCTGAGAGCATACTCTAACAAAATGCCTTAGTTAACCTCCATTACCTACATAGGTTGCCAAGCACTCTTCAAGATGTAAATTTTATACTGCAATAAATTTTTGTACTCACAAAACTCGCATTGGTATTCCTTACCTGTATTAATAAGTATCTTTTTGGGTACTACTAATGTGAAGGTTGTCATCACCAATCACAATTGCAGATGGTTAAATGGAAAGGCATATAGACTTGAAACATCTCATTGTAGCTCAACAAAGGCATATCGAATTTCAAAATATACAAGCACCTATATACAATCATACATAGATTTGATATGGAATTCCTGTCACATTCTTTGGGTAAGCTTTTAATAATGGATCCACATAAGGACCAACCCTGATACCAATAGTAATTGAGATCAGCTACATGATTCAAAAGGCACCACCAGGCTTTACCAGAAACCAAGTTTTCAAAAACTCCAGTTAGTAAGCTTTTTCTAAAGATTTCCCCTAAACTTCATCCTTGTCTCTCTATTTACCTTGTTTTAATCAACTTATCTTCCATTTGATCCATATTTATCCTCAATAAGTATTTGGTGCTACTCCATCTTCTTCTAATTCTTGTCATAAATATTCTCACATATCCATTCATTTATCTCAAGTTGTTATCTATTAATCAAGGGGATGTACCTATTGAGAGCGTCTTTTTGTATAAAAGTGAGAGGAGTAAATGTCAACTATACAACCATATATGGATGATTAAGATTGGAAGTCATTTAATGGTCACATGGCCCTATGATTTTATGTTTTAATCTTGATTATTCATAGTTAGATCAAATTCTCAAAACTTACTCATTTCGCTTTCACATAAAAAATGTCTTCATACCTAATATGTTTGCAATATGCAGTGCTCCTCAATCATTGTGATGTGCATCTCACATAAGTGTAAATTAGGTACACTTAATTACAGAGTTGTGATTTTGACAGAATTAGGTACACACTTGTATACACTCATTACTCACGTCAAAGAGTGGAGGCTAAGACAATTGAAAATTAGAAGGAAGAAATTCTTAACTAAAACGAAAGAAAGGAAATAAATAAATTGACACACATAAGCAGGATTGAACATGATATATGAATACGGGCAGAAATGCTCCTCTTAAAACCATACTTGGTAGAATCCAACGGAGTTGAGCATGAGGCTGAGGTTCATCCCCGTGATAGACACATTGGCAATCGCTGAGAACCAAAGAAGCTCCCACATAGGAACATGCTTTGATGCAGAATAACCGGTAGCATTTGACACTAGACCCACGAGAGCAGTTACAGCAAAGTGGAACCCAGTCAATGTAGTAGCTGGAAAAAATAGTAAGACAACTAGTCATGAACATAATTTGGCACTTGTAACAATACCAAATGTGTGCACCATAACATCAATTTGCAGCCATAACAAAACAAATAAAGCAATGAATGGTATAAACTAAAGGCATTTTCTAAATGCGAAAAAATATTATAAAAAAGAGAATGGTGGAATGGAAATTTGGATCTGGCTGAAGAACAGATGTGATCCAGAATGAAAGAAACAAAGAGATCTGGGAGAATATAAAGAAGTTAGAGATCTATTACTTTTGGATAGATTCTAACTTAAAAATAATAGTAGTTAGATTTGGATTAAACAGAAGAGAAGACTGACCGAAGCTGAAAGCATAGCCATTGTTGGACATGAGCTGTTTATTAGCCATGATAATTCCAACGGAGCTGACAATGTTCATAGCCCATGCTCCCACATCAGATATTGACGACGATTTCTTTTCACTCTCCATCTTCTTCTATTTCGGAGGTTCCGAAACAAAACAAATTGGGTAAATTTTGCTTGTACGTATATACAAGAAGAACAATATCGTTGATGAACGGGGCAACCACTATACAGATCTGATCTGAGGAAGAAAAACAGAACACAGCAGATTTGATTTTCTGAATTCAAATTCAATTTAAACTTGAACCTGTGTCGACTGGGAAAGTGAAAGGGAACAGAGGACTCAAATTAATAGAGAATAAAGAAAGTGAGTGAGGGAGGAGCTTTTCCCGATTTAACACTTTACTCCGCTGATGGCCTTTCTATCAGTCTCTCCTCCCACAACACTTCCCCGTTCCTTCCCTCACATTCACATTCACATTATTGTCTTCTTCTGCGTCTTCGCTGCCACCTCTCTAAATCAGTAAAAAAAAAAATTATTAAAAAAAAATTACTGAGGAAAATGATTAACACTCGCATCGCATGGAGCCAAGCCAAGGCTCTTCTTCAGTAACTTCTCTTATATTAATATGGGTTAGATTGGGCACCCCCACCAATCAAAATGGCACCCTAAGATTTTTTTTATAATTCTAGAAATACCTTTATTCACTTTTAACCCCACACCCCCTATTCCCTCCTCACTCTTCCGAAATTCCCTCACTCACCCTCACCCCAAGCTCTTCGTCTCCGTCTCACTCTGAAGCTCTTCACCTCCCTGTGAAGCTCAAGCGTTGCTCTGCGTTTCCCTCTTCATCATCCACTTCATCATCTTCCTGACTACCTGAGGTAAGCTTTACAACCCTTGTTCGTCTTCCATTGCATCATTTTTGTACTATTGAAGATGAAACGTCCGCCATGGGAGCGAACTTTCGTCGTTCCGGAATTTAAATCACGGAACTTTTAGGTTTAGAGTTCCGGGATTTAGATTACGGGAATTGTAGGTTTAGGATTACGAGTTTTAAATCTCAGAAGTGTAAGTTTTTGGCTTCCGGGTTTAACATCCCGGGGAAATGAATTAGTATAGTTCCGGTTTTTATTTCCCGTCACGTTAATATTATTTCAATAGTTGTCTTCCGAGATTTAGAACTCGGAAGATAGAGTTATGTAAAAAGCATTCCAAGTTTTATAACTCGGAATGGAAAAATTTATATAGGTTAGCTTCCATGTTTTAGAGACCGAAATGGTAAACCTGTTAGGTTTTTGCTTCCGAGTTTTAAAACTCGGAACAAGAGGATTGTAAAATCATTCCAAGTTTTATAACTCGGAATGAAAAAATTTATATAGGTTAGCTTCCAAGTTTTAGAGACCGGAATGGTAAACAGGGTTTTGCTTCCGAGTTTTAAAACTCGGAGCGAGAGGATTGTTAAATCATTCCAAGTTTTATAACTCGGAAGACTGGCTATCTGATATTTTCATTCCGAATTTTAGAACCCGGTAAAGAAATTTCAGAACCTAGTATTGGATTTTTGAATGTTGGTTCATTTATGCATGTTTTATTTTTTGCAGATGGCAAGGACTCACTTTGGAACCTGTGGACGTGGACGTGGACGGAACAACAACGAAGGCAGTGGCCGTATCCCTGGTGGGCGTCTTCCACCTACGACATCCAACAGGAAACGCAAAGCCGATGCGTCTTCCTCAGCCCCACCTCCACCTCCACCACCTCCTGTTGCTCAGCCAGAGGTCCTACCTCCTCCACCTCCTTAACCACCAATAGTAGTTCCACCTCCTTCACCACCACCTGCAGCACAGGAGACTGAAGAGTTTGTTCTTCAGTGGGAGCCTCCTGTTGCAGGAGGCCCCGAGGACCTATCATTGCTCCGGAACTACCCGGAGCATGTTGCACCCACCCTCTGGGAGGCATACTTGGAGTCGCACCCGGTAAGCATGGACATTTGTAATGTTTAATTACTTGTATAAATTTGTACTTTTTTAAAATGGACCTGTATTTTTATTTCCAGGAGTACGTCGATAGAGGAGATCTGACGTTCACAACTTGCGGGCACAAGTTGGCGAACCTCTCATGTGACGACGTGCCTGAGGTGTTGGAGATGTGCAGCGGTCCACCCTGTACCCCTTCGTGTCTTTTTCATACACAATGATGGACAAGGGGCTGGTGTCTGCCTTTGTGGAGAGGTGGCACCCGGAGACTTCGTCATTCCACATGCCCTTCGGGGAGATGACCATCACGCTGGATGATGTGCCATGCTTGCTGCACATACCGGTGCATGGGCAAATGTTCTCCTTGCCAGTGATTGACGAGGGTGTTGCACTGGAAGCCTGTCAGCGATTGCTTAGAGCTGACAGGGAGGACTTGCTGGCAGAGTTCGGGAAGACGAGGGGCTGCAACCTCCAATTCTCGTGGCTAGCCCATCACTACGCCGCAGCGGTTGCAGGTACCTTTTTATAATAACTGGTCATGTGTCATAGTTACTATTTTTTAGGTTCTAGTATACTTACTTATTTTTTTTAACTTTTAGACAGACGATGGGATCACGCTGCCCGTCTATACCTGCTGCATCTTGTTGGCGTTACATTGTTTGCCAACAAGAGTCACACTTACAACAGTGTGACCTACCTTACGGCGCTGGAGGACCTAAATATGGTCGGTACGTATGCATGGGGAACCATGGCGCTGGCCGTGTTGTATGACCAGCTAGGAGTTGCAAGCCACTATAAGACGAAGCAGCTCAATGGCTACACGTCGCTCATGCAGGCTTGGATATACGAGCACTTCCCGGCCACATTGTTCTTCAGACATCCAGTGCCGGACTATATTGAGGATATGCCGAGAGCGGCCAGATGGCGGTGCGGGAATCAAGGGACAGTTCCTTGCCGGACACGGAGGGAGCACCTGGATGACATGGATGCCCATGCAGTTATCTGGACCCCTTATGGTTCGCATAGGGACCATTGTCCATTGCACCCGGTAAGCACGTTCTCCGGATACATCCGCAGATCGGACGCGACTCAACCGGACCTACCAGAGAGGGTCCTCCGACAGTTTGGCCACATACAGGCTGTCCCCCGATCTCCTCCCGGTCCACCACCCTCTGCGGATGATATAGACGTTGCTTTCGAGGCTTTCACAGATGTCGTCATCCCATTGGGGCTCCAGGTTTCATTCCCTACGCAGTCATCACCAGATTACATGACATGGTTCTTGCGCCATTCACACCCGCTTCTGATACCAGATTGCAGACGTGACAGCGTTGGAGTAGCGGTAAGTTCTTTATACCATTCAGAAATCCATTTAATTAATTCATATTAATTATTCTTACTTATAATTCAATGACATTTCATATTGGTTTCATTTCAGTCTATGCTTCGGAGATTGGAGGATTGGTTAACACAGCCTCTCGCGGCTCACGATGCATCTCCCGCCGGCGGACCTAGTTGAGCTGCCTTGCAGCGAGCTTTGGATTATATGAGGCAGAGGACGACGACCAATTTTGTGTATCAGAGGAGGGGTAGGGGAGGGTCTTCGACCTCGACGTCGAGTGGGGGTAGATGATCGGATATATTTTGTAATTGAATCATTATATTTTGGATGATTTTATGTTAGATTTTGTAATTGACTTGTTAAATTTTGGATGATTTTATGTTAGATTTTATAATTGACTTGTTATATTTTGTAATTATGTTATAATTTTTTGAAATGTTATATCTTGCATAATATTAAATCTTGGATAATATTAAAAACCAGCATAAAATCTTCCGGATTATACAACCCGGAAAAAACACGTTATAAGATCAATTCCGAAAAGTATAATCTGGAACCTAATTACATTCCAGGATTTCAAAACCCGGAATGCATGTGTATTCACTTTCCGAGAATGTAAATCTCGGAACCCAATATTTACATTCCGGGTTTACAGATCCCAGAATGTAATTTTAATTGATTCCAAGATTTGTAAACTCGGAATAACAATAATTATTCATACTTGTTCCGGGTTTTATATCCCGGAACGTGGTTTCTGTTAAACATTACCTTCCGGATTTTAAAATCCCGGAAGACAAATCAAAATAATATTCCGGGTTTTAAAATCCAGTACGTTCTAATGCTTGTTGGTTTCGAGAATATTAATCCCGGAACGCATGAAATTCAGTTTCCGGGATTTTAAACCCCGAAGGGTATTTCGTAGGATGGGTATATATGGCAATTACTACAGAAAACTGGGGTGCGATTTTGGGTGCTAGGGGTGTTAAATCTAACACCCTATTAATATACCGGTATCTATACTGTGTCTGTTTTTTCAATTTATGCTTTATTTTTTAAAGATTATATTTGTATTAAAATGAAAAAATTCTTATCTGATATATGTTTTTTGTAAGGTTCTTTATTATAGGCTTAATTGCAACTTTAGTCTCTCACTTACACACTTTCCACGATTTTGGTCCCCAACAAAAAAAAACCACTATTTTGGTCCCTCACGAATGCTTCCGTTTGCAGAAATGGTTTTCTGTCTACTTCCATCCAATATTTTTAACGGCTTCTGGGTTAAAAAACAAAACAAAAAACAGAAACCCAGTAAATTCATGATGTTCATAATCTTCATCTTCAAATTTTTTTTTTCTTTTCAGAATCTCAATTAAACAAGAAATCCAGAAATTTGAAGCTCTCTCAACACACATAGGCAATGGTTTCCCTGCAACTAAACTAGAACATGAAGAGAAAGAGATGAAACCCAAAGTTGAAGCTCTCTCTCAACGTACAGGCATGGTTGCCACAAAGCGCAAGGCCAAGAAGAAGAAGGAGAAGCAGCAAACCCAAAATCGAAACCCCCAGAACCTGGTTGACCTAATTTCTAGAGTCACACACACTGCACATTCCTTCCTCTCTCACAACGACCTCGCTCTTCTCCCTTCCCAATCTCTCATCTTCGAATTCCTCATCTCTTCAACCTCTCACACTCTCTCTAAAATCCTCTCTCTCCTCCCTGAACACCCACCTCCCCTCCCTCCGTCGCAATTGGACTGCTGGTTCCGCCGCTTCCTCTCCACCCCACCTCCCGATGGGTCGACACCTTCCGCATGTCAAAGCCTTCCTTCCT
Organism: Acmispon strigosus; assembly: GCA_030819835.1. Taxonomy (NCBI): domain Eukaryota; kingdom Viridiplantae; phylum Streptophyta; class Magnoliopsida; order Fabales; family Fabaceae; genus Acmispon; species Acmispon strigosus. The sequence continues at coordinate 3,985,455 of JAUAMA010000003.1, forward strand.
CCACCTTCTCTCCCTCCTCTCCCCCTCCCTCGCCTTCACGTTCCCCCAAATCTCCCTCGATTTTTCCCTAGCCGCCGCAAAGAGATGAAGCGGTGCATATCTAATTTATGGATCGAAGTTCCCTTGATGTTTCTAGGTTGAGGTTCCCTTGAAGGTTCTATTCTTTGCAACGATCAATCTGAAACTCTGAAAAACAAGATATTCAAACCAGATATGGAAAACCCAAATTGTAAGAACCCAAATCTAAAAACCAATATTCACCCTTCGATCCATAAACCTTCTCTCTTCATCTCTTTTCTTGTTCTCTGCTTCAGCTTCCATGGCAAAGTATGCCTCTTTCACGTTTCAAAAAGCTTTGAGTTTTTAGATTTAAGAAAGTTTTGATTTTTTTGGGTTTGGGCAACTAAACACATGTGTCCACTAGCTTTGATTTTTTTGGCGGTGGAGGTCTCAGTCAAAGGTGGTGGTGGTGTCCTTCATAGTTTGCTCTTGGATCTCTCTCATGATTTCGGTTCATGGTGGAGGTGTTGTTTCCAGAAAAGAAGAAGAAAAAGGTGAAGATGCTTGAAGAAGATGCTTGGATCTCTCTCATGATTTCGGTTCTGAGATTATTTTTAATTTTATATTTTATTAATTTTTTTCTAGAATACTTTAGGTTTCTGATGGAAAGAGGATGGAAGACCAAAGTTGCTAACGGAAGCATTCGCGAGGGACCAAAATCATGGTTTTTTTTTTGTTGGGGACCAAAATCGTGAAAAGTGTGTAAGTGGGGGACCAAAGTAGCAATTAAGCCTTTGTTATAAATGTGTTGTTTTTTTTTTATCAAAGCGGTATTTTTTTTATGAATGTGTTTGGTTTTTTTTTGTCAAAGAGTTTTCTTGTGATGAGTATGTTTGTTATTTTTAATTGTATTGTTTGTCTTTGTTTATATAAAAGATTCCTTGTTTTTATATATATAACAATTTGATAGTGCATTACAGAGAGATGAAATAACATATATGAGCTAATAATTGATTGTAAAAAAGTCTTTATTATTTTGCAATTGAAATAATTATATTGAGAATAAAATTGAGAATAATGATTGTCTTATCGAATTCCATGTAAAAAAAGAAAATAAATATGGATCAATAATAGTTAGCTTAATAAGTTTTTATAATGAAATGTTGTTATTGAAAGTTATAATACAATATTCACATGGAGGACAGAACTTACTGTTAAGTTCAAATGTTTTCACGTTTATTATATTTTGAATAATAACAATTTTACCCAAGGTTTAATCACGATAGATAAAATTTCCTAAACTCTATATGTTTTGTATTTCAGGAAATATTTATCATCTGGCAAAATGAAGTAGAACGTCTGCCCATACTTGAAAGAATTAAAAAAGCAACGTTCAAATGCATCGTCTGCCTATGCTGAAAAGGAAGTGAATCGTCTGAGTACATTCAACGAGAACGTCAGCCTACGTTCAGATATGTCGTTCGGCGAAATCAAATGGAACGTCTGACTACGTTCAAACATGTCGTCCGATGCAACATTCAAATAGTGAAGCAACAACGTCTACCATATTTTATGAAGCACTGTTTCGACATAAAGAAGGAAAGACATATTTAATAAATATTCCTCGTATCTGCCAAGTCTCTGAACATTCCTTATTTTACGGAATGTCGCACGTCAAAGATATACTTTTTCAGAGTCAACGACTCTATTTTCTAAACATAGTACAACCTCAACGGTCAAAATCAAATCTCCTTGTTCAGAATAGAAGATACGCTTTGCTGTTTCCCTTCTACTATTTAAGAAAACACGCAAGAGAAGAGCGGACGATAGAACCAAGTGCATTAAATGCTGCATTAATGGCGTAGCAAGTTTGCATTTAATGCTCTGAAAGCTTGACAGAAGTATCCATTGGAGCAACAGGGAAGACGATACTCAATGGAACTTCATTATCTTCATCAACGTGCATTCTACTGAAGATATAAATAGAAGAATAAAGAAAATAGCGACTAACAAGTGACTTACAACGAACGTATTTTCAAGCATTCAAAGTCTCTTAAGCAATCAAGCTTTGAACTTCACTCAGAACACAAGTGTCATACTTTTCTGAGTTTAGTTGTCCGCCTAGTGTGAAATTATCGTAGAGTCAAATCTCTCTTTCATTCACACTTCAAATAGAGAAATAACTTTCATATCATCTCTGTAATTTGTGCTTAAACACTTTCTACCTTCACTCTTTCTGAAGAGATTCCGTAGAAGAGAAAAAACTCTTTTTAAAGAATTAGGAGAAGTCTTGTATAATACTTGTAAGGAGAAGTCCTGAAGAATACTAGGAGAAGTCCTGCAAAATACTTGTACTGTTCAGGTTGAATAGTGGAAAATCTTGGTGAAGCCAAGGACTAGACGTAGCCACACCGATTAGGGGTGAACCAAGATAAATTCTTTGTGTGCTTTCATTTTCAAGCTCAGTTATTTATTTCGCTGCTTAAATTTTTGAAAAGATTTTCTAAAACTTATATATGTTTTGAATAACAAGTTTTTACTATAACACAATTCAACCCCCCTTTCTTGGGTTATTTCGTTACCATCAATTGATATCAGAGCTTAACGGCTATGAGAATCTAACACTTTCACGAGTGCAGAGTTAAAAGATCCGTGGAAGGAAACGCAATGCCGACAGGTTCAGCAACAAACAAGCATCCATTCTTTGATGGCACCAATTACTCATATTGGACTATTTACGGTCTTCGGGTCAATTTTTATGGTTTTTCACTACAATCTAGGCTTTTAGACCGATTTTAGGGTTTTCGGCTTATTATAGGGTTTTAGGCCGGCTTTATGGTATTCTGATCAATTTAGGGCTTTTGTGCGAATTTAGGGTTTTTCCGATGACTATAGTATAGGGTATTTGGACTATTTAAGGGCTTAGGGTCAATTTTATGGTTTTTCTGTAGACTCTAGGCTTTTAGACTGTTTTTAGGGTTTTCGGCTTATTATAGGGTTTTAGGCCGGCTTTAGGGCTTTCAGATCAACTTTAGGGCTTTTGGTCGATATTAGGGATTTCGGCTGATTTCAGGGTTTTTCCACTGACTATATAGCATAGGGAATTTGGACTATTTAAGGTCTCCAGGTCAACTTTATGGTTTTTCTGTAGACTCTAGGCTTTTAGACCGATTTTAGGGTTTTCAGCTTATTATAGTGTTTTAGGCCGGCTTTAGGGCATTCTGATCAGCTTTACGACTTTTGGGCGATTTCAGGGTTTTTCCGCTGACTATAGTATAGGGTATTTGGACTATTTAAGGGCTCCGATTCAATTTTATGGTTTTTCTGTAGACTCTAGGCTTTAAGATTGATTTTAAGGTTTTCGGCTTATTAAAGGGTTTTAGGCCGGCTTGAGGGCATTCTGATCAACTTTAGGGCTTTTGGCCGATTTCAGGGTTTTTCCGCTAACAATAGTATAGGGTATTGGGACGATTTAAGGGTTCTGAGTCAGTTTTATAGTTTTTCTGTAGACTCTAGGCTTTAAGATTGATTTTAGGGTTTTCGGCTTATTATAGGGTTTTAGGCCGGCTTTAGGGCATTTTGATCAACTTTAGGGCTTTTGTCCGATTTCAGGGTTTTTCCGCTGACAATAGTATAGGGTTTTGGGATGATTTAAGGGCTCTGGTTCAATTTTATGGTTTTTCTGTAGACTCTAGGCTTTTAGACTGATTTTAGGGTTTTTGGCTTATTATAGGGTTTTAGGCCAGCTTTAGGGCATTCAGATCAACTTTAGGACTTTTGGCCGATTTTAGGGTTTTTCCGCTGACTATAGCATAGGGTATTTGGATGATTTAAGGGCTCCGGGTCAATTTTATAGTTTTTCTGTAGACTCTAGGCTTTTAGAGTGATTTTACGGTTTTCAGCTAATTATAGGGTTTTAGGCCGGCTTGAGGGCTTTCTGATCAACTTTAGGGCTTTTGTGCGAATTCAGGGTTTTTCCGCTTACTATAACATAGGGTATTTGGACTATTTAAGGTCTCTGGGTCAATTTTATGGTTTTTCTGTAAACTCTAGGCTTTTAGACTGATTTTAGGGTTTTCGGCTTATTATAGGCTTTTAAGCCGGCTATAGAGCTTTCTGATCAACTTTAGGGCTTTTGGCCGATTTTAGGGTTTTTCCATAGACTCTAGCATAGGGTATTTGGACTATTTAAGGTCTCTGGGTCAACTTTATGGTTTTTCTGTAGACTCTAGGCTTTTAGACCGATTTTAGGGTTTTCGGCTTATTATAGTGTCTTAGGCCGGCTTTAGGGCATTCTGATCAACTTTAGGGCTTTTGAGCGATTTCAGGGTTTTTCTGCTGACTATAGTATAGGGTATTTGGACTATTTAAGGGTTCCGATTCAATTTTATGGTTTTTCTGTAGACTCTAGGCTTTAAGATTGATTTTAAGGTTTTCGGCTTATAAAGGGTTTTAGGCCGGCTTGAGGGCATTCTGATCAACTTTAGGGCTTTTGGCGGATTTCAGGGTTTTTCTGCTGACAATAGTATAGGGTTTTGGGATAATTTAAGGGCTCCGGTTCAATATTATGGTATTTCTTTAAACTCTAGGATTTTGGACTGATTTTAGGGTTTTTGGCTTATTATAGGGTTTTAGGCCGGCTTTAGAGCATTCAGATCAACTTTAGGACTTTTGGCAGATTTTAGGGTTTTTCCGCTGACTATAGCATAGGGTATTTGGACGATTTAAGGGCTCCGGGGAAATTTTATAGTTTTTCTGTAGACTCTAGGCTTTTAGAGTGATTTTACGGTTTTCGGCTAAATATAGGGTTTTAGGCCGGCTTAAGGGCTTTTTGATCAACTTTAGGTCTTTTGGCCGATTTCAGGGTTTTTCCGCTGACTATAACATAGGGTATTTGGATTATTTAAGGTCTCTGTCTGGGTTAATTTTATGGTTTTTCTGTAGACTTCAGGCTTGTAGACCGATTTTTGGATTTTCCGCTAATTATAGGGTTTTCGGCCGGCTTTAGGGTTTTCTGATCAACTTTAGGGCTTTTGGCTAGTTTCTGGGTTTTTCCGCTGACTATAGTATAGGGTATTTGGACTATTTAACGTATCCGGGTAAATTTTATGTATTTTTTTGTAGACTCTAGGATTTAAGGGTTTTTAGCTTATTATAGGGTTTTAAACCGTCTTTAGGGCATTCTGACCTAGTTTAGGGCTTTTGGCTGATTTTAGGGTTTTTCCTTTGACAATATTATAGTGTATTTGGACGATTTAAGGGCTCCGGGTCAATTTTATGGTTTTTTCGGTAGACTCTGGGCATTTAGACTAATTTTTGGGTTTTCGGCTTATTATAGGGTTTTAGGCCGGCTTTAGGGCATTCTGATCAACTTTAAAGCTTTTGGCCGATTTCAGGGTTTTTTCGTTGACAATAGTATAGGGTATTTGGAAGATTTAAGGGCTCCGGTTCAATTTTATGGTTTTTATGTAGACTCTAGGCTTTTAGACTAATCTTAGGGTTTTCGGCTTATTATAGGGTTTTAGGCCGGCTTTAGGGCATTCTGATCAACTTTAGGGCTTTTGGCCGATTTTAGGTTTTTTTTCGCTTACTATAGCCTAGGGTAATCGAACTATTTAAGGTCTGCGGGAAACTTTTATTGTTTTTCTATAGACTCTAGGCTTTTTGACTGATTTCAGGGTTTTCGGCTAATTATACAGTTTTAGGCCGGCTTTAGGGCATTTTGATCAATTTTAGGGCTTTTGGCCGATTTTAGTGTTTTCCTGCTGACTATAATATAGGGTATTTGGACGATTTATGGGCTCCTGGTCATTTTTATGGTTTTTATGTAGACACTAGGCTTTTAGACCGATTTTAGGGTTTTCGGCTTAATATAGGGTTTTAGGCCGTCTATAGGGCTTTCTGATCAACTTTAGGGCTATTGTCTGATTTTAGGGTTTTTCCGCTGACTATATCATAGGAAATTTGGATTATTTAAGGTCTCTGGCTCAATTTTATGGTTTTTTCTGTAGACTCTAGACTTTTAGACCGATTTTAGGGTTTTCGGCATAGTATAGGGTTTTAGGCCGGCTTTAGGGCTTTTGGCCGATTTCAGGGTTTTCAGCCGATACAAGTAGGGATGGCAACGGGTAGGGTCGGGTGCGGGTTTAACCCTACCCGCACCCGAACCCGAAATAACATACCCGAACCCAAACCCAAACCCAAACCCAAACCTTGTTCGAGTAGGAAAAATATACCCGAACCCGAACCCGTTGGGTTTCGGGTTCCCTGTACCCGAATGCGTACCCGCGATGGATGGAGAGGAAACAGAAAAACCTGAAAACTCGACCCGAAAACCTGATTACTAATACACTAATAACAAAATCTTTAATTCTTCATAATGATTTAAAAAATCACTTGGAAGCCAATTCTAAATTCAATATTCAAGATCATGATATAAATCGAGAGTACAAGAACAACAAGGATCTAAAATAAAATAGCGACGTCTGCAATCAAAATTTATAACAAAATTCAACAACAAATACAAATACACAATTCCAGTTATTCAAATTTCAAAGTCTTCGACATCAACCTCTTCCAGATTAAAATAGCAGCAGCAGACAGGATCTAAAATAAATATCAAACTTTGACACTGTTTATTGGGCAAGTCAACACAAAAGGCACATTGAGCAGAAACAATAATATCAAACAACGAAACCACAAAACACCTAGCACTGAAACACAGTTACACATATGTGGAAGAAGAATCGAACATGCACCTGTAGCCTTGGACGACGGTGGAAGAGAGATCGAGAGACGGAGACGGACACACGGAAGGTGGACGACGGCGGGCCGCGGGCGAGAGGCGGAGATCGAGAGAAGGAGACGGAGATCGAGCTCCTTCTTGCTTGAATGGTGAACGGTGGCGGCGGCTTGGACGAGGGCGGGCGGCGGCGGCTTGGAGCACAGTAGCGGAAAGTGGGGAAGGGGTGAGGGCGGCTTGATGGCTTGGAGCTCCTTTTGCTGCAGTGCTGCTTTGGTGCTAATGAGTAATGAACCTTGAAAAAACCCTAGCACTACTAATATATATGGGGGGATATTTTAGTAATTTCTTACATAGGTAACGGGTTTCGGGTTGGGGTCGGGTAGGGTTTACTCGTACCCGAACCCGAACCCGAATAACACATTCGAAATCGGGTAAAACCCAAACCCGAACCCAATCAGAACGGGTTTTACCCATAATTTCGGGTCGGGTCGGGTACCCGCAGGTTTGGGTTTTTCTGCCATCCCTAGATACAAGGGTTTTTCCGCTGTATATAGTATAGGGTATTTGGACGATTTAAGGGCTCCGGGTCCATTTTATAGTTTTTCTGTAAACACTAGGCTTTTAGACTGGTTACAGTGGAAGGAAGCATATGCATGCTTTTAGACTTATTAGGCTTTTAGAATGAATCTAACACTTTCACGAGTGCAGAGTTAAAAGATCCGTGGAAGGAAACGCAATGCCGACAGGTTCAGCAACAAACAAGCATCCATTCTTTGATGGCACCAATTACTCATATTGGAAGAAGCATATGCAACTGCTCAACGGTCATAAATGCCAGAAAGCATGCGTCATGAGGTTATGAAGAATCAGTTCAACAGAAGCATTAAAGAAATCTTTCAATAATAACTCTGAAGAGTTCATCTATCATAATTGTTTCTTGGTTCAAGGGTCATCTACCTCGTCAGCACATTAAATGAAGTACTGTTGATGGCAGAAAGAAGAAAGGGACATAATTAATATATTATTCCTTGGTTCCTCTGCTTCTCTACTGCACCTCAAATCAAGCTGCCTTTGCGGAATCAACGGCGAGAAATTTTGAACATCGTATTTCTTCAATGTTAAAAATTCAAATCTTCTATTCAGAGCATTTAATGATTCTTAGCTGGCATGCACTAGGATATTGTGTTCAAACAAAAACCCAAAGCTGGACTCAGGGTCGAGCTAGATGATGTCAACCCAAGCAATTAATGCTTGACAGAACACATTCAATGCTGATCCAAAATTACAGAATTAGCCGTTACTCACAAGGAAGCAGGAGCACTAACAGATCTATTTTCTCTCCTTCTATCAATGAACAATGAAGACTTTCAACTGAAGATATAAATAGAGAATTCAGCTTCCAGATCAACTTGGCGACTTGAACTCAACTCATTGGTTCAATCAAGTTGTCCAAAGAACCAAGCTTCCATTGGTTCAAACTCAGAAAGCTTCAAGCCGTAATTTATCTGAGTTATATCGTCCACTGGTGTGAAGAAATCATAGAGTGTTACTCTTATCTTAAGCCACACACAACAAAAAACAGAGAACCTTAAATTCCTATCCTCTCTGTAGCCCGAGCTTCACTTCTTCTACTCACTCTTACTGAAGAGATTCTTTGTAGAAAAACAAACCCAATTTGTAAAGGGAATCAGGAGTAGTCTTGTAGAATACTAATAAGGAGAAGTCCTGGAGAATACTTGAAAGGAGGAGGCCTAAGAATACTAGGAGAAGTACTATTCAATACTTGATAGGAGAAGTCCATCTAATACTGGGAGAAGTCCTTGAGAATACTTGTACTATTTAATGAAATAGTGGAAAATCTTGGTGAAGTCAATGACTGGACGTAGCCCTGACGATTACGGGGGTGAACCAGGATAAATATTGTGTGTGCTTTAGTTTTCTGCCTTACGTTAATTTTTCCGCTGCATACATGCATACACACATAATCTTTAACATTCTTTCAAAACTAATAATTAAGGTGTATTCTGAAAGAAGTTTTCAAAAATGACACACACAATTCAAACCCCCCCTTTCTTGTGTGTTTCTTGCACTATCAATTCTTGTCTTGAAACAGCTTAAGCACATTAATTCCTTCTTCAATTCCTCTAATTCCCATATGTTTAATCAAGCCAAGGAAATTGATGCTTCTTCTTCTTCCTTTAATTCAGCCACCATTTCTTCATTAATTTCACCCAGATCCCCAGAAATGTTCTTCAATTTGACCAGAACCTCTAACAAGGACTAAACTATAAAAAACATAACTAAAAAGGACTAAAAACAAAATACTACTAAACTATATGCAAATGCAAAACATAACTCTACAAAAATATAAATAAAACCTATATGAGACTCAAATAAAATAAAATAAAAAGAAAGTAAAAAGACCATAAAACCCCCAGTCATCACACCACTATACCCAACGACAGCTTGTCCTCAAGCGTAAAACACTTAAAGAAAGATTGTCCTCAAGCTCAGAACAAATTACCCAAACTAGCAAACAACAACACAAGATACATTTTTCAAGAAAAGCACAGCTGGTTGGAAAACATGCATGTTAGGGAAACAAAGTTCATCAAGAAAAACTAAGCATGGTAATGATCAAAACAACAGAATGAGTTCACCAATTAAGCTCACAAAAAAAATCAGCTCATGATTAAACAAGTGAATTGAAACTAATCTGCCTATCATTCAAATCAAAACCAAACAAGTAAAACAATGCAACTTTGGAGAGACTAACAAGGGTTGAAACTTGGCCAAGGGTT